>JANAVB010027399.1:4671916-5279380 GCA_029216955.1 Iris pallida
ATTATCTCCTCATGGATCACACTCCCAAACCTCCCCCTTGTTTGCTTCGCCCCCGCGGCTCTCTGGAGAATTGCCATCTCCATCGGGACCCTCGTGGCCATCGCCGAAGAAACCCGTAATCTTTCCAAAGGGTACTACACGAAGATTTGCGTGGAGCTCGACTTGTCTTCTAAACCTCCTACGCTTCTTCAGATTGATCTCGGGGAACAGACACATCTTCAGTCGTTGGTTTATGACAAAAACATTATCTTTTGCCAGTACTGCCAGCTCAGAGGACATCTGATAAAGTATTGTGTTAGAGCACACCCGGAGCTTAGAAAGAAAGCGAACCCCAAGCCGTAACCTCCTAAAGCAACCCAACTCTTTTTCCCTGCCCCTATTCTTTCCCTCCCTAACTCTCACTCCCACTTCGACGACAGCGACGGCTCTCCCAGCCCCACCCCGTCGGCTAAAGCCAACGCTCATATCGATCCACCGGCCATCTCCCTCAACAACAGGTTTGATATACTCACCACCCCTGCCAGACGTCATCCAAGCGAGCCAACAGCCTGACAAGACCCCTACCGCTGTTAGGAAATAAGCATCAGCCCAGCAACTGGACGGTATCACCTCTCTGGTCAGCGAGACAGAGAACCAGATGGCTCCGATCTTAAACTCGTCCCTAGCAGAGAATGATGTTCCTTCTCCCACCGACAAGAGCGTCCCTTCAGACATGAATTTGGGAGCATGTCATGGAGTACATGCGACACAATCGTGCCCACACTGGCCATGTACTGTCGCGCAGGCGGCTGAGCACGTACATACACGCATAACACGCGGCCTCGTGTCCGCTGTAGACACCACATGGACACCTTACAGGGTGTCGAACATATAGCCTGACACGTGGGCTACATGTGGACATGACCACGTGGTCACACGTGTCGTGTGTCGTGTCCACGACCTCTGTGAACGCGTGCACGACACTGCAGTGTACTGAGTTTCAGCCTGTGTGTCATGTGATGGTTTGGACACGATTCGTGTCCATTTTTGGGACACGAATAACCTGTATAACATGTGTACACATGCTTCATTAATTACCAACCATTATTTTTAGATATTAATTGTATTTTGGTTTTCGAATTGGGTTTTCCCTAATTTACTGATACGCTGCTCACATTTCTGATTTCTGAGAATTTGAAATCGGTTTTACTGTTTTCTAATGATTTTTGCAAAGTTAAATACACCTACATGTATCTGAGTGATAATGTACATGCTAAGGATTCATGTTGAATTATGAATTGTGCTAGTAATTGGGTTTTCGAATTAGAATTTTCCTAATTTACTCATGAAATGACTGAATGTGAACCTGAGATATTTAAATGAGAACTGAGATTGCCTATCATATAGTTTCCTGAGATTTTTTTTGGGATTTATGTTAACTGAGAAGCATGGTTAGGCTATGTGGTTCGTATTAGGTTGGCTTGAGTATGGTTGCTTACATTCAAAGTTACCTTTTTTTCTGAAACTGTGTATTGCTGACCCCATTTCAAATTGGGATGTCAATGTTGGACAGTGATTGATCTAAATATGAGATTTTAACTGTCAACTGAAACCTGAGATTGAATATGAATTCCTCACACCCCTCCACACTTGTCACACACAACTGAAATCAATCTACACACACCCACAATCTGAAACAATCACTCACAAACCTGTGCACACAAAATCTGGGACTGCTTTACTTTAAAATCTGATATTGAGATTGAGTTGTAGGCTTGAGCCTAATGATTGATTCAAAACTGAGATACAAGTTTAATCCATCAAATGTTAATGTAAAATCTGAGATTAAACACAATGTAGACATACACTCTCACACACACAAGCATTCACACACAAATCTATATTAGTCCCTCTCACATTTCCTTCACTTGCTATCCATAAACATACACATATAATTTTCTCACACCCTACATGCTATGCATACTCTCACACTATCACTCGCATATGTTGACACTCACACTCTCACACACATTTATGTATATATGCATACATATATTTATATATATATATATATATGGATATTTCCTAATCTACATGTATGTGAATTTATATATATATATATATATATATATATATATATATATATATATATATATATATATATATATATATATATATATATATATATGTGGGTAAATAGTTATACTAGCCTATGTGTAATGTGTAGTAGTTTGAGAGATAGGTCTTCATTTGCCTATTGTATTTAGCCTATGGCATGTGTGTATCACTAGGATAGGTGACTTGTGTGGTATTTAGCTAGTTGACCTAGAATTGACTGGTTAAGCCTAGGTTTGACCAACCTAGACTAGTTTGACCAAGTTTAACCTCGTTTGATCTAGTTTGACTAAATTAGACTAGAATTGACCTAGTTTGACTTTAGGGTTGACTAGGGTTGACCAAGAGTTGACTTTGGCCTAGATTGACCTAGATTCATATAGAATGCATTGAATTGTATCTTATTATTATTTTAGACATATTGTGACTTGTGCTGTTCTATATGAGACAGACACCACTCCTCGGACAGTAGATATTCTTCAGATACTCAGGATACAGGCGAGTACATTCTCTGACCGTTTCATACTTGTCTGGATTTACATTCTTGCTCTAGATTACTGTACTTGATGCTGACACGATTGTTATCACGGATTGGTACTATATGGTTCTTCTTTTGGGATGTTATCCCCTTGTATTCACTAAATACATATTGTGATGTGCGTTTCACATACATATTGTATTTATTGAATACCCATATCCTTGTATACTCATTGTATATATTGTACTCTCATTATCACATGAGTTCCAGGGATAGACCATTGTACACTATTGTATAACATTGTACAACCATTGTATGACATTGTACATCTATTATATAATATTGTACATCCATTGTATGATATTGTACACTATTGTATAAGATAACGTAACTGGAGTGGATCCTTGTGTATTGATTGGGGAGGGGGAGTAGAATTGGTTATGTACTCAAATCCTATTGTACAACATTGTATAACTATTGTATATGTCTATTGTATACCCACGTACAATGGAGTTACCATTGCATTGTCCTAGACCGTTTACATAACCATATTGTACTTTAAATCACAGTTGGCTTACAGTTCTTACTTATCATATATAGATATTTCCTGTTATCAAATCTCTACTGTTTTTTTATATACATTCTGCTTTCAGCGTTTCATGTACCTTACTCTATTGCATGTTTTATATTTCCTAACTTGATATGAACTGCGTGAGATGTTTTGTGCTTGCTCCCATCCTGACTGGACCTATTGAAAATATTATAGAGGATGAGGATGAGGCCTGCGTAGACACCTATTATAGGACAGCTGTAGACGACACTTGTGACCCGGACTTCCAGCTTGATCCACTAGCTGTAGAGACTGAGGCTCCCTAGTTTAGGCTTATATTATTTTCTTGTCATTTGAGTTTGAGTTGTATATTGGGATCTGTACATTCTGGATGTTGTTGAGTTTTATCTTAGACACTTAGCATTATCTCTCTCTGGTTGTACTTGTGGATCTTTTCATTTTAGCTTTATTCTATCTATCTTTCTATTTATCATTCTGCCTTAGATGTGATTGAGATTGTGTATTACTATGTCACCTCCATTCGGAGTGTATATACTGTACAGGTACCTTTATATTGTTAGATGATTGACCTAGGACAGCGTTCTACCGCCGACACTGCGGCGTAGGCTAGGCGTTGTTACGTTCTCGTACCCTCACAGTGGGTGCGGGTCGTGACACTGGAGGCATTCAGCCTCGTTCACATAGACAGACTCCAACAAGCCAAGGATGCCGGATTCCTCGATCCCAGCAACCCTCTCTGCACATTATCCGAACTACAATCAGACGACGCCTCACCACAATCGAGGAAAGCAGGTAGCTCCTATAATGCCCTGGTCGAGACATCAGAAGCCATCACAGCAGCTACCTCGATAGCTCCTAAAACCCGCCACAACAAGAAGAAAAAAACACCTACAAGAGCCCAAGGCCATGACCACTCGATCAGCCACAAAGCTCAACACCCTCCCCCTCGTACCCTGTCCGATGCTTAACATCCTCTCATGGAATGTTAGAGGACTAGCCAATAAGCCCACCTTGAGGAGATTAATTTGCCTCAAGAAAACCTACCGGGTTGACATCTTAATTATCATCGAACCCTAAATCCTTCAAAGAAAAGTCAAATCCATCCAACTTCAATTCGGGTTCTCGTCCGCTGTTGCCGGGTACCTCGACATATGGATCCTCTTCTCCGCCGAATGCAAGTTCGACATCATCCACGACTCCAAACAGGCGCTCTCATGCTGGTTGGAACACCCTACTCTCCCATCCCGATCCTTCCTCTACGCGGTCCATGGTAGCTGCGATCTCATCGAACGCAAGCTGCTCTGGGACACCCTGTCGAACACGCACCTCCTCCTCAACAACCCTTCGTGGCTCTGCCTAGGAGACTTCAACACGATTTCGTACAGAGAAGAAAATCCGGGGGGTGTCCCCCCCAGCCGGCCATGGCCGACTTCAACACCTTCATCTTCAACGCCAACATGTCCTCCCTCCCCTTCTCCGGAAACGCCTTCACATGGTGCAACATGCAGGAAGGAGCTCGAAGATAATACTCTCACCTGGGTCAGGCCTTGATCGACAACCTCTAGTCCGACATGGATCTCATCTCCAACCTATCTCACCTAAACTCCACCGAATCAGACCACTCCCCTTTCCTCATTGAGATAAGCAGCAAATCCAACAGCATCAAGAAACCCTTTTGATTCTTAGACTTCTGGAGCTACCACCCTCAATTCAGAAGCATAGAAGCATCTGCCTGGATCTCAGCAAGCCGTCCCGACCCCCTTGCCAATGTGGCGCTCTCCACCTGGAGCAAACTTGCCTTCAATAAATGGAAGATGATGTCACTCAGGCCGAGATCCGGTTCTCTTCGGACCCCTACGAAGAAGCTCGTGCCGCACTAAACCTAACCAAAGCCCTCCTCAAGTCTCGGTTGAAAGTAGAGACTGGATTTTGGAAGCAGAAATCTAGATTGAACTGGAAGGCAGAGGGCGACAAAAACTCCAGCTTCTTCCATATTTGCGTTAAAGGTCGCAGAAACCAACTGAACCTGCACCAAATCTCTGACGATAATGGCACCTTACTCAAAGACCAGCAAAGCATCCAGGCTGCTGCTGCTAATTTCTATACCAAATTATTCTCCAAAGACGCAATCGTTAAAGACGACGAATTCTTGGCTAACGTCCCTAATATGATCAACGAGTGTGACAACGCGCAGCTCCTGACCCACCCATCCTCGGAGGAGATCAAGTCCGCTGTGTGGGCCCTTGATGCTTACAGCACACCTGGCCCTGATGGGTTCTCTGGAGTCTTCTTCCGATCCTGCTAGGTCATTATTGATTCGGACTTTCTTGCGGCTGCAGTTGCTTTTTTTCAAGGTGCGAGCTACCCCAAATCTATCTCTCGAGCCAACCTTATCCTCATCCCAAAAATGACAACCCGGAGTCCTTCAGAGATTTCAGACCAATTAGCCTATGCACTTTCACCAATAAAATAATCTCCAAGATCATCGCAACCTGTATGGCCACTCTTCTTCTAAAGATAATCTCTGAGGAACAAAGCTGTTTCGTCCCCGGGAGAAACATCACCGACAACAACCTCCTCACCCAAGAAATGATAACGTGCATGAAATTCCCGTCGAGGGGTGGGAACGTGGCCATCAAACTCGACATGGAGAAAGCCTACGACTGGTTGGACTGGCAATTCATAATATGGGTCTTCAGGGCTTTCGGGTTCTCAGAAATTTGGATAGACATCATATTCAGATCCATCAGCAACTCTTGGTTCTCCACCATCATCAACGGGTAGGCCGACGGCTTCTTCCAGTCTAGCCGCGGGGTTCGTCAAGGAGACCCTCTTTCCTCCACTATTTTCATTATAGCGGTCGAAGCTCTCAACCAAAACCTGAATAACATGCCAAATATCTCTAGATTCTACCACTATCATACCACCACTGGCTGCCCCTTAATTACTCATCTAGCGTACGCCGACGACATCCTCATCTTCTTTTTTGGTGACATTGGGTCGGTAGAGGTGGTCAGCAGAACTCTCGAGAAATACATAAGATGCTCCAGTCAACGTGTCAGCCCCGACAAAAGCATCATCTATACCCATTACAAAGCCGACAGCAACCATTCGGTAACTCTCGGCAACCTGACCTCCTTCTCCATCGCGTACCTGTCGTTCTCATATCTGGGATGCCCACTGGTATATGGCAAATCTAATTCGGGCATCTTTGATAGTCTGGTGAACAAAATCAGGAACAACATTACGGGATGGTACAACGCGACCCTGTCCCCTGGCGGAAAGATGATCCTCATCAAACACGTCTTGTCCTCCATTCCAATCTACACCCTGGCCGTTTGTGCCCCCCTAAGAAGGTGTTGTCTTCGTTAGAATCCCTCTTTGCCAGCTTCTTTTGGGGGCACATTAATGGCAAGGATAAGCACCACTGGGCCAGCTGGGAAACAATGGCCAAACCTGCAGAGGAGGGGGGTCTAGGCTTCTGCAGACTATCCCACATCTATGACGCCTGCACAATAAAGTTATGGTGGGAACTCCATATGGACTCAGTTCATGAAGGCAAGATACTTTCAACATTTCTACCTCGCGACGGCCGTCGCCAACAATCGCTCCTCTGCTTCGTGGCACCGTAGCCTGCACGATCGACACCTCACCGAACCCCTTATCTGCCTGCAACTTGGCAACGGCAGCTCATCACTGTGGCACGATTGCTGGCTCGATGAGGCTATCGTCCAGCTTTTTCTGAACCTACCACCCAATTGCAAGATCTGCGACCTGTGGGGCTCCGAGCTGGGGTGGAGGTGGGACCGGATCAACGATTGGATGGGACCGACAATGATGGACGCACAGACCACCAGCGAGATACAAATCAGCAACCTTCCAGATACCTGGAGATGGTCTCCTACCGCCAGCAAAACTTTTACGTTGGCCTCTGCAAGGATCATGGTGAGAGGCATCAGTGTGCCGTCTCCGTTGATCGCTCCCTTCTAGCACTCATACATCCCCAACAAATGGTCGGCACTGGTCTGGCGAGCACACCACAAAAAGCTATCCACCGACGACTTCCTCACCACCTTAGGCTTCAGTCTTGCCTCCAAATGCCATTGTTGTACTTCGCACCACCCATAAACCTCAGAACACATTCTGCTGTCCGGAGACCTGGCCGTTCATCGCTGGAAATGCCTATCACGTCGTTATGGACTAATCCACCGGGCCGAGGGCTTCAACGATCTCTTCGCCAACTGGGGAACCTCTCACGGGCATCAGATCGTCGCGGCCGCAGGCATTTGGGTACCTGGAAAGAACAAAATAAATACAGATACGAAGGACGACAATACACCCCTACAACTGAACAGAGAAGCCATCCGACAAACTCTCAAGATCCGAAGGCGCTGCACTCACTCTTCGGACCATTTTTGGAGCCAGCTGGCTTAATATTGGTCTCGGGCCTGGCACCTGTGGCTGCCTATTGGCTTCATTTTATCTTTATTTCCTCTTTGCGCTCGGCGTGTTATTTTTAATTATATATATATATATATATATATATATATATATATATATATATATATATATATATATATATATATATATATATATATAAATATATATATATATATATATTTTTTTTATATATATATAAATATAAATATATATATATATATATATATATATATATATATATATATATATATATATATATATATATATATATTGTATATATCCTTCATATATCCTTCATATATATATAAATATATATATATATATAAAATATATATATATATATATATATATAATGTAAAAAAATTATTGATAAATAATATACGTATAATTATATATATTACATCGATATAAAATTAAATATATAAATTTGTATTGAATATGGGTTATAAGCCTTACATTGTTATACAAAAGTCAAATTGGGCTTCGAGCCCTACAATTTATTTTACCATTTTATTTCATGGACCTTGGTCCTACTATGATCAATTGTGTTTGAACCCAATAAAAACATTATTAATTTATTTTGATAAATTATGCTAGTGCCCTAAATTACTTATTCGGGCTTCAGGCTTCAGGCCCTAAAGATTTACATTTATGTTATAAGTAATTTTTCAAAGTCAATTATGATTGTTAATTTTCTACAAATATTTTTATTAATTTCTTTATAATATTCAATTCACGATCTTGACTAAATTTCTTAATTAGTTCTCTTCTTTGGATTATTTGATTAAATCACGATCACAACTAATCAAATCATTTTCTTTTCTTTGATAATTATGCTGACTCCAAAATCTGGACTTCTATATATCAAACTGGGTTGTTTGGACTATTCTGGACTTAATGGAACGGTATATTTCATCATTTGGGATCATCTCGTGGAGTATAGTATCTGTACCTATTCTGTGTCGACACATTTGTGTCGCATAGATTGACTTCAACTAATTGAGGCAAGTACATGCAGTAATTTACTTACACTTCCTGATATTGTCTCTATTTCATGATTTAGATATGCATACCATGTTCATATCACTCTTGCTACACGTTATTAGTGTTTTATCATTCTATTCATGATTCTTGTGTTTCGTGATCTTCTTGTATCATGATTATCGTATTTCATGATTCGTGTCATGACTTGAATCCATGAACACTAGTTGGGGAGGGGAAATACTAAATAGATATGTGATCAAACCCTACTTGATTCCTTGATTCGTGTGGATAGCCAATGATACAACTCACGTATGATTGAGACGTACCTTCGTATTTACGTGTGGATAGGAACCGATACGATTGTTTGCGAGAACAAAAGTTTTCCAAGAAAACTAGTTTATAAACTAAGAAAGAAAAGTACAAGAGTACAATTTGATTATGGGGAAGTACAACTGTAGGAATCTTATCAGAAGATGATCACTTTATCCCTTAGATGATGCAATGTCAAAGAAAAAAGCCTTTAGAGAGTGCAGCAGCAACTTAGTCAGGAGATTATGATCATTAGTGATGCTTCTGAAGTGATTTGGAACTCTATTTCTAGAGTTTTGAGATAACTGTCGGACAGTTACCCTGATTTGGCGCACAATTGTAATTGGCACGCCATCATCCATTAGCGCAAATGGTTGGTTTAACTACTGGGGACGTGTGGCATTCTGTGAGAGAGATGCGCTTGGTCGTAGACAGTGTCACGTACACGTTCTTCGAGATTAGTGGCATGCGCGCCACATCATCTAATTGCTTCTGGATGATGATTTGATCAATTGGCGCTTGATTTGATGGATAGTGCATGCCTTGCGCTATCTGTAGGAGAGCGCTAGTTAACTGAAACTGTGAAGTACTGCCTACTTTGTACCAACTTTGCATGGCACATAGTAAAAGACAACTGCAATAATGACGACTCTGATAATTTCCCTCAAGCGCTGTGCATACTGGATTCGAAAAGATTTTCCTCGACTGACGTGTTGTCAGTCATGATGACTGTCATTTGGCATCTCGAGGAAGATGGTCATGTGGTAGCTGGCACCATGTGAAGTTTAGCGCCATTCGATCCAGTGCACCATCTGATGATTTGAGCATGGTGCCCACAATAAATGGTGTAGGTAATATTTTATATATATTTTGAGCTTCTATAAGACCCCCTTCAAAGTTTTTAAATTTCAAAAATTTTAAAATTTGAAATACTTTGAATAAGAAGTGGTCATGCGTGATTGGCTCATGACAGAATTTCAACTGATCCTGAGTTTTGTACGTGATTGACACGGTTGTACGAATAGTTTTTAGGCTATAAATAACCCACTAAGAGGAGAGAGAGAGTTCTTTATTTAGAAAATTTTACTCTCGAACTCTCTTTGTCTTCTTCTTCTCCTCAAACCGATTAAATAGCGCCCAAGAGATCTGTTGTCGAGAAGAAAAAGAAGGTAGTCGGAGCTACATCGTGCGTACCTCCATTTATGGTGCCGTAGCACGTTGCACCATCGGCGAGAGGCGAGGAAGCAAACCCCGCTCTTGAAGGTGAGAAACCCATCTGTCACTCCCGTTTCCCGTTATACATATTTTCGTATACGTATATGAGATTTCTGGCATTTATCAGGTGGACTGTAGTTAGACTTGTTTTGCTTAGCTTAGTCTTGGTTTAATCTTGACTTGGTTTATTTGATTGGTTTGGTTCAATTTGACTTGGTTTGGCTTGGCTTGGCTTGGCTTGAGAAAGAGAGGGTTGATATATAACCCAACTCCTTCTCTCTCATTCTTCATTTACTTCTTCATTTATTTCTTCATCTTCTTCATTTACTCCTCTCACCTACCAAGTCCTAGGCAAGTGCAACTTGCTTCATGAGGGATCTCAAGTTTTATTGTTCCATTCTCTTCCTTACTTGATTGTAAGCCACTTTAGAACTTGATATTTTTTATTTTGGTAGATGGATTCATGTAGATTTAAGTTTGTATTATTTTTGGTTTTCTTGGGTTTTGATCTATTAAACTCCATTATTTTAAGTTTTGATTGTTCTATGCTGTAGAGAATTCAATTTTACCCAAAATGTACCTTTGAAAAGTTAGATTTCGACTTATTTTGAGGAAGTTATGGCCAAAATAAGATTTGAGCATTTTCTAGTTCATCTGTGATAAATTTGGCAGGGACGATGAATAGTGCCACATGAATAGTACCGTAGTCGCATGGAATGAATAGTGCCGCAGCCACATAAATAGTGCCGAAGCCGCAGGAATGAACAGTGCCGCAGCCGCATGAATAGTGTCGCAGTCGCAGGAATGAATAGTGTCGCAGCCGCATGGAATGAATAGGGCCGTAGCTGCATGAATGGTACCGCAGCCGCATGGAATGAATAGTGCCACAGCCGCATGGCTTGCATAGTACCGTAGTGCCTGTAAGCCCCTAAATTCCAAAATAATATTTTAATAATATTAAATAGCATTTATGTATTTAAAATAAATTAATATAATTATTAAGAATTTTTTTAGAATTTTTAAATAATTTTTAAATGATTTCTAAAATCAAATATATCACTTTGTAATTAATTTAAATATTTTAATATCATTTTGTAATATTTAAAATTGTTTTAATATCAAATTGTAATTAGTTGAATTATTTTTATTGTGGGTTGCAAATAATAATTTGCAAACCAATGAGAGCGGGGTTATTTTGCAAAACCCCAAAATTGGGGTCTTTTCTGTAAATCATCATCACCCCCCCCTCCCACGTTCTCACCTGCGCCCGACGACCGTCGACGAGCGGCGACTGCCACCGCACCACCGACCTAGCCCATTTTAACCGCCCTACCCCCTCTATAAATACTTTTCGACCCCGAAACCCTAACCCTAGTCTAAATTTTGACCCTAACAGCCCCTTCTTCTCCGACGAAACCCTAACCCTAACCCTAACTCCGGTGACCCCTAGCGCCGCCCCCACAGCCGCCTACACCACCATCGACCCCCACCGACGAGTTCGCCACGCTAAGGCGAGTGCAGCGCCACCCCAGCGCCGCGACGCCGACGCTTCCTCCGCCCTATCGCCGCATCAACAGCCCGCTCGACTTGGACACGTACGTGTCACTTTGTATTTCCTTCTCCGACACGACTATTCTTCACATATGCAACTCGCCGCGTCCTGACGAACCTAGTGGTAAGTCTGGACACGTCCAACTCGTGTCGTGCGTATCGTAAATGACCAGGACACTTGGACTCGGCATGTCCCTAACTGTCAGGACACGAAGTTTGGGCTATCGGGTTAAAACCCATTAACCTAAAATCTAACCTAAGACTAACCCTAACCCATTCCCTAACACATGACTCGGGCTAACCCCCTGGCCAGCCTGATCGGACTAAAACCCGACCCCTCCTGGCCGGGTTTGAGCCCCCCTTTCCCTCTTCTTTTGTTTTGTTTTTGTTTTTATTTTATTTTATTATATATGTATATATATATATATAAATATATATATATATATATATATATATATATATATATATGTATTTATATATATATATATATATATATATTTTTTGCTCTTCTAAACATATAAATTGACCAGTTCTGAAAAGTTTTATCCAATTTATACAACCCCTATAAGCATCCTCTTATAAAGAATTAAGCAAAACACAATACATTCCCCGGAAAATCAAATCAGGGTCGCTTCTTTCACCATAACAGTATGGGTGTGAAATTCACTCCGTCTACACAAAGTATTTGGTTACATCCCATCCATATAACCTGCAATCCCGTTGGACTTCATAAACTTCTTCACCAAAAGGACCACAATAGCAACTGTCAATCCAACAGCTGCCCAAGTGAAGAGCCAATCAGATGCTGGTTTCTGAATTCTAGCATCGATGGCTGGTGACTGACTGGCTGTCTCTTCTGTTGATCTCGACACACTCACTCCAGCTCTAAAGCTAACTCTTAAGCGTCCCGCCGCTGCATCCACACGCACCTCGTGAACGTCTTCCGCCAACTGCTCGAGTTCCAGGTTCTGGGGTTCTTCAGCAACCGGTGCCACATTGTCATCAGAAAGGGTAGGTAATTCTTGCCGTGCAGCATCTGTTGTGACCTCTTCGGCGGGTGAGGTAGGAGGTAGTTGAGGAACTGGGGGAGCCTTGCTAAGCATACACTGGTGGATCTGGTATATTATCTTCTGTCTTTCTGGGCTGCCGTAGCTTGGTGCTGCTTCGCGTGACTTGATGGCAAGTTTCTGCCTTTCTTTCTTATTGTAGTCGAGTGAGCCTAGTGCCCCACCAGGGTTGGTTGGCATAAATGCAATCAATGCCACTAAGGCTGTGCGCACGCTCCATGATGGCTGCCAGTGCTCGGGGTGATAATTCGATATGCTTAGGCATATCTTCGTCTGCGTTTCAAAACGCCTATTTGGAGTTAGTAACATGAAGGAAGGCGGCTTGAACGGGTAATCATTAGGCAGCTGGATCCTCCCATGGTAGATACCTCCCTCGAACTCTGTATCACGAGGTCCCCGGATTGCGAACTGCCACTCAAATATATTTTCCTCCAGCGGGAGGCTGGTGAAGTCGTCGGAGGGGTTCGACTGCATCTCCTTCACCTCCTAGAGGATCCGCTTCACCGCCGGGTTCTTCGTGTTGTACTTCTCCGCCATGGCCTGCGCAAATTAGCAGCGGCACAGCCTTCCGGCGCAGGAAAAGAACGCCGGAATATTATTTTTCCTTCTCTTTGCTGCTGCTGGGGAGGAAGAGAAGGAATGGAGGTATATATATATATATATATATATATATATATATATATATATATATATATATATATATATATATATATATATATATATATATAAAATATATATATAAAAAAAAAGAAGAAATATATATATATATATAATCTAATATATATAATATATATATATTATATATATATATATATAAAATATATAATATATATAAATATATATATATATATATATATATATATATATATATATATATATATATATATATATATATATATATATATATATATATAATATATATATATATATATATATATATATAAATATCTATATATATATATATATATATATATATATATATATATATATATATATATATATATATATATAATGTTGTTGTATATTTATATATGTATTTTAAATTCTACTTTGTACAAAATATTATTATGTAAAATATCACAAGTTATTTTATTGTATATTTTGTGACTTGCAATTTTACCACATTAAAATATATTATTTATATTTAAATTCCTGTAATTTTATTGATTATGGCCAATTGATGTCCAAGCCTAGCATGGGTTTTTGGGCCCAATTGTGTCTAATACATTCAGAGTCTATACAAGTCATATTGGAATTGATTCATGGCTCTGGGTCCTGTATCTGGACTTCGGTTCAAATTCGAATACATGGACAAAATAGTAAATAATTAATTATTTATTTTTCCAGAAATTGTTACTTACGGTTTTTGAATTTCTATATATAATTTAAGTGCTGTACAAATCTGGATATAATTGTATTTAAATACTATGTTAATTTAGCTAATTTATTATAATTTGTCCAGAATTTAATAAGTACTTTTAGTATTTTATAAAAATAGGAAAACAGAACTCATTTTCAGGATACATATGTTTGCTGATTTGTAATAAATATTTATGAAGGTTTATAAATTCCAGAAAAATTAGTATAAATTTTTATAATTAACAAGGATCATTCTTGTACTTTACTTTATGTAAAATTGAGCATTTTGTCTATGTCAAAAATTGATGGAACACAGTGTACAGTTTGAATTATTTATTGAATAATTACGACTTTCAATGTTTTGTGTTGTTTTGAGTTATAGACGTATTGGACCTCACCCCGCACTAGTGTAAAGGCCCTAGAAAGTTAGTCAGGGTATTGTGCCACCCCACATTGGTCTCCTATGCTCATCATTTGGCTAGGTGTCCAGTCAGAAAGTCGTAGCACACAACTGGTGACTTAGTGTTTAACTTAGTATAAAAACTAAGTTTATGTGTTATTTCTACAGTGACGAGTCACCAGGCATCTATAGCATTTTTATCGTTGCTTTGCTTTACTAAAGGCAAGTACTTCTACAAACTTTACATACTGTTACAACAATGAACTGTGATTCCAACCAAGTTAAAATGATGATCCTTGGGGTAGCAAGTCAAATCTTCACATGTTGTATTTATTTTTAGTCCCTACCATGCTTAGGACAGTCTTTATATATCTTTCACATGATTAGAATCTGGGTTATGGGGAAACTGTTAGTAGAGTAAGTGATCATGCCCCCTTCTTCGTATGTATTTACCGAGCAAAGTTTTATTCTATATGATTACTGCACCGTAGGCCTTTATCTCAAAGCGGATTTTTGCGTATGTACATCTATCGCCGTATCACTTGTATGAAAGTACATTTCATTATGTGCCCCTACACATTGTACACCTATTAACGATCACGTACCTACTACAGTTTTAAACATTACATATACACCTGTCTCTATGACATATGTGTCCTTGCCATGATAGATTATGAGATGCCATGTTTCCAGTTTATTCCTCTTATGTTCATTTCATGTTTCGTAATTAGTTTGCTATAATCAGTACTTGCTCCCATCCTGACATAACAACGTTGTAGGTATACTTACTGAGGAGGAGTTGCTCTGCGATTCCTACTATGGAGTTGCTGCCAAGGACCAGGCCTTGTCTTACGAGGATGTACCGGCAGAAAAACTCGTCTAGTTGTCTATTTACTTTGGACTTTTGAGAGTAGTCATGTATTAGACTATATATTTTGTGACTGGACCTGTATCCAGCTTTACATTATGGACTTGTACTTGGAACTTTCTTATATACGAGATGACTTTTGTGTTTGGGACATTTCTGACTCTTTATTACTTATAGAATTGTTAGCATATTTTAGTCTTACCTTGATATCTTTGGAACAGCTTACTACGCAAGGCTGGACATAACTTGGCCCGGCCCAACAATTTGGGTAGTAGATCGTGATAGTGCCGCAGAAGGCTGCATAGTACCACATAGGGCATATTTTGGCTGTTTTTGGCTATTTTAAGTCCTATTTGGCTGAATTGTGGCCAAAATTTCTCCCAACTCCCAACATGAAAGTTGTAAATCTTTTCCTTAGCTTCAAGAATATGTTACTAGCTATTTTATGCAAGTTTCTCTTACTCATGAGAATATAAGGATAGAACACGATAGTGGCCTGTTAAGGCGCACTCTTACCAAGTTACAAGTAACATGACATGATAGTGGCCCGTCGTGGCTCACTCTTGATAAGTAAACCCAACATGATAATCTTGATATTCTGTTGTGACGGCTATCTTGACTTGCTAAGTAACTTTTGTTTTGACACCGTGGGTGTTTGTGCTTGTATAAGCTACATGTCTCGTCTTGTATCATGTCTAGGACATAAATTCCTAGTTACCACGGTCAGGGATTCATACTGAATCTGACTAGGATAAAGACTAGTTTGATCATATAGTTCATGAAGAGATTTCCCAGCTACAGGCAGTCCCGTTATCTGGGCGCTCTAATTGGACTTGTAGCCTGCCGTCGAGTAGGGGATATTTCCAGTACACTGTCATGTGTTGCACCCCCAAGTCATCTAATCCAACTCTCTCAACTTGCTACTGGATAACCTGGATTAAGTCTGCAGGGCTTGTGGCTGTTGGGACATCTCGATGCATCTTGTTAGTAACTAAGCTTGTGATAACCCTAGTTAGTTAAAGTATCAAGCCGTACTCATTGCTTGGCCGTGATTGATGGATGGAGTCCCGTCTAGTCTTGCCTAGGCAAGACCAGTATATGGTTATTTCAGCACACTACTGTTATGCTTTACTATTGTCGATAATTGGTTGGAGACTAAGTTCTGTTCAGGTGAAGGGTTACAACCCCGGTCCTTGTTTGGTTTACGGGTTATAACTTGGCTACCAGAATAGTCCCTTAGTTGTCTTATCGTTTATCACCTTGTTTTCTCTAATCTATGTCTCTATTTATCAATTATGTCTTTTGTGCTAATATGCTAGTTTTAGTTCTTAAGTAAAGCCTCCCTTGTGGCACTTGCTCTTTCTGGGGTCTGACCCAGCTGGTTTTGTATGGCCAGATTTTGGAGTAGCACCCGAAGATCTTCCAGCCTTCCATCCAGATGGTGTACACTAGACGCAACCCTGGCAATGAGTGGGTTTTATTTTGCTCTTCCAATCTATTGTAAATTATTCTTTTGAAGCGTTTAGCCACCGAGCAAGTGTTAGCTCATGTTAAATTTATATTTCTGTCTGCCTAAGGGCTGTAACATGATTGACAAATCCTAGGGTTGATCATGTATGACTTAAACTCTTGCTAGTCTTCGTATTTTGTATGACTAGCTTCATGATCATCTGAATATGTAATGTTTGGAATGCCTTACTTTGTATGTCTGATGATCTACCATCTTGTTACATTACTTGCTTGCTTGAGATTGAGACACTAGGCCTGTTATTGACCATAAGTGACTGTTGGCTTGTAGTAAACCTTCATATATCTAGACAGTTGTGACCGTATTGCGAGGTGGGATTCACTTTAATGTACGTAGCTGGCTGTGTCTGTCCCCCGCTCTCCAGTATTCTGGTTCTTGGGCGTAACACGGTTTAAGTGGTGGCCCATATAGGTCTTGTAAATCAATATGTATGAGGGTTTTACTGAATAAATGTTTCAATCAGCACTCACCCATGATCTCTACTCGTGTCCTCTAATCTTTTCGAAATCTTGACCTGATCACATGTTTGTATCTTCGATCTATCATGGTCATTCCTTATTGTTCTCCATGTCGTTTCTTCAGCGGCATTGTTCTGTTTGCAAAACAAAAAATGTTTATTCCAAACATGAAAAAGAATAGTACAAAGTACAATGAATTTTGGGAAATTACAACTTTAGGAATCTGATTAGAAGACGATCACTTTATCCCTTGGACTATGTAAACTTGAAGACTATAGCCTCTGGAGAATGTAGCAGCACTTTGACAAGAGTTCTTGATCTCTGTGCCTATATATCTGATAATTTCACAATGATTGGAAACTCTATTTATAGAGTTCAAGAAATAACTGTTTTAGCAGTTATTCTGATGTACGCGAGGCTAGATTGTGCCACACTGGGTTGCGCCAACCTCCTGTTGCGCCAACTTTCATTCAGTTGTCAGTCGTGTACAAACTGTATTTAGACTTGTGGCATCATGTGATTGAGATGCGCGTGGTCGTGTACAGGATAGTAGATACGTCTTGAGAGATTAGTGGCATGTGCGCCACGTCATCCTGCTTTAGAATGTCAGTTGTCTCAACTTCATCAAATTGCGCGAGCTTCGGTCAACTGCGCCTAACTGAGCCGCGCCTAGACACGTGGCAGCTTTTGAGCAGAAGCTAATCAGATTGTGCCTAGGCGCAACTAAAGATTTTGTCTGGATTGCGCCTAGGCACAACTTACGAAGTGTACAGGACAGCTGTCTACCAACTCTCCTTGAGCGACATAATTTACGGGATTCGAAGAGATTTTTCTCGTTTACTGTGGTGTCAGTTGTCAGTATTGTCAGGTAATGATGACCATTAAGTGCCAGATGTCATGTAGATTTTGGCGCAACAAGACTGGATGCAGTCTGATATCAGGCGCAACCTGTTCAGCGGCGTAGTCTGTTCTCTGAGCTTCATATCAGTGGCGTAACCTAATTTTTGGGGCGCAACTTGATCACTGATAAGTATTTTCAGGGCGCAACTTGATTTTTAGGCGCTATAAGACCCCCTTCAAAGTTTCAAAACTTAAAAATGTTTCAAAGTTTTGAAATACTTTGAATTTAGAAAAGTTTTGAATGAGTCAAGTTGCGCCAGTCAACAACCGGTCATCACAATTAAATCTCTTTCTTGAAAATACTCAATCTTCTCTTCGTCTTCCCGAGCTTCATTGATTATTTTCAGTTTCCCATGAGGAATACGAAGAGTCAATTTGTTGATATATATATAGTAGTTGATCTTTGTGCTTTGTTCTTCACTTCTGTTCTTCAATGGCCCCCAAGAAGAAAGAGATGGAGACCAATGCTGACACCATAATCAAGTCTCCTGAAGCGGGACATGATGTTGCACCTACAACTTTTTTGTTGGAGGCTGACCCGTCATTGAGGGCGGTGAACTTTTTGGACTGTTTCGGTTTAAACCCGACAGTCTTCAATCGCTCGAGTGGCGGACCATCCTCTGAGGAGCACGGCGATTCGGAGGGATTTCTTAATCTGATGCGTCGCTCTGGGATCCGCAACATACTATAATTGGATACCGCCCTTCGTCAGACCGATGAAGGCAAGGACAAGAAATAATGTTTTAAGAAGAACAACTTTTGTTCTCTTTTCTAATGTCCTTGATTGTAGGGGTCCACCCATCTTTTTATGCAATGAAATCGAAAATTTCTGATATTGTGTGGCTGTGACTTCAAATGGTGCACATGGACATGTTCTTTTAGCTAATTCTTTATTTACTGTTTCTTCTGAGGAACATGTGGCAGTCGTCACACGGTTTTAGACGCCCATTTTTAGTTCTTTCCCAAAATAGGCTCCTAGAATGACGCATCCACCTCATCTTTAACCTCTTTAAAAAAGGTCATCCAGAAACGAAAGAGTCATTCATACTTTCTCAAAAATGATTTCTCATAAGGTTTTACTTACGCCACTTCATCCTGATGTTATTTGCCTGCATGCTGTGTCTTCAAAAATTGGTAAGTCTCGACGAAGAATCAATGGCATGAATATTCTCCTTTCGTACCACTTTTGGAGACAAGTATTAATCTGCATGTTGTAGACACTATTGATATGCACTAACTATTCCTAAAAATAGGTGCACATTGTAGTCCAGTGTTTAGCTCCAATCAGAGGCGCGTATTGCTGACATGCACTTGTTTGATCAGTGCATAGTGTTGATATGCGCCTGTTTGATCAGTGTGCAGTGCTGATGTGCACCTGTTGTAGGCGCACAACGCTGATGTGCGCCTGTTGGTAGGCGCACACTGTTGGTTTGCGCCTGTTGATAGGTGCGCATTTCTGATATGCGCCTGTTGATAGGCGCATACTGCTGATAGATTCTGCTAATTTCTCATGTTTTATTAATATTTGCAGGGACTTAGTTAGCAAGCTTCTTCAGAACTGGCATTGGTGATTTGGGTGTTGCAGAGGTTATTCTTCTGACACTCACATTAGACAACTCATGCGATTCTGACACTCAAATCAGACAGTTCAGGACTCTTCATGTTAAGAAGGGTCTCCCTCAGATGGTAGGAAGAGCCTATACACATGAGAGTTGGATGGTGAAGATGCAGAACTAGGAATTGTATCATAAGGGTGATCTCGTTCCCAGTTCCCCTGACGGGCTGTCTTTTCTCTACCAGTTGTATTGACAGCAACTCATCTTTGGGCTGCTGCACTCTGGAGTTCTCCTCTCGTCTTTTTGAGAGAGAAGACCAGAGTTAATTCTATTGTCTGGCTCGTTGCTTCAGGCCGAGACGACAAGGAATTGCCACCAACAAATAAGAAGATCCAAAGATGTAATAGACCTTCATTATCAATGGGAAGATCCAAAGATGTAATAGACCTTCATTAGAATGAAAATCAGAGATGTAATAGATTTTCATCAAGATATATCTATGCTTTTTAAAGAAGGAATAAAGAAATGATTGTCTCATTATTCTCCTTTTTATAATTCAATTTTGATATGCTGACATAGATAACAGAATGCGAAGAGAATGTGAATGTGGCAAGTTGTTTGACGTGGCTATTTGGAATTCAGAGACATGGATTCTCATTATGATAAATAAATGAGTAATCGGTCCCTTCAATTTTTAAGGGAGAGGCATTGAATGAATGAATGGTTGTTCAAACTCTCGAGGAAAAGAATAAATGAGTGAATAGTCACGTCAGTTTCAGAGAAGGGACAATAAATGGTCAATGATAAATGAACGAACAGTTGCGCTTCTTTCCAAAAGTTGCATCAGTTCTTGAGACCGATTATCTAATTGTTTTGCCTATAAATAGAACAAAACTTTTATAGATATTGACAATCTCTTTCCCTTCTGTACGAAAATGTCTTCCAAAGATTCACTTGCTCCGAAGATCGATGAAGAAACCAAGACTTCCCTTGCCGAGCCTCCTTCTCGAAAGAAAGGGGCGAAGGCTCAACTGTTCCTCCTGCGCCAGGACAGGATTTGATCTCCAAGTTAGTGGAACCCGGGAAGACTGCCGAAGAAGAGGCATTGAGGATGGCTGCTTGTAAGTTTCTTGTGAGTTCAGACAATGAGATGTTTGAACTGTTGGCGAACTATGTATTTAATCATGAAGGATCAGGGCCTCCTCCCCGTCCTTAACATTATGTAATTCCATGAATAAAAATAAACTTTTATTTACATCATGTTTCTGAAATAAAGTACATTTTGTCTTTATACGTAATATTTCTTAAGAAACTTGCCATTGATAGGCATCATAGCAACTCTGCCATCCATATATGTTAATTGATAGGCTCCATTGGAGAAGACTTTGTTTACCACATACGGCACTTCCCATTTTGCCTCGAACTTTCCTTTACTCGTATGTATCATAGTCATAGGACGTCTGACTGTAAGGGCCAACTCGCCTTCTTGAAATGTTCGCACTCTGACTTTACGATTGGAAACTTTTGAAATCTGGGCCTGATAAAGTTCGATATGCTGTTGAGCTAACAACCTTTTCTCGTCGAGCGCTCCAATTCCTGAAGCCGAAGACGATCATTATTTTCTGTAGTAAGCTCATTACAATGGCAATTCTCAATGATAGAATTTGAATTTCCAAAGGTAGAACAGCTTCACATCTATATACCAGAGAAAAAGGTGTACAACCTGTGGGGTTATGGACAGTAGTGCGATATGCCCATAGACAATCTCTAAGTTTATCACTCCAATTACGTTTGTTAATAGAGATAAACATTTTAAGGAGTTTGATAATGGTCTTGTTGAATGCTTCAGCCAACCCGTCAACCGCAGGATTATAGGCCGTAGAGGCGACATTATTGATTCTATTGTCATCACAGAACCTATTAAACTTCTGGCTGATAAATTGTGGTCCATTACCATGGATGATTCGGCGAGGGACACCAAATCTGTATACCATATGATGTTTGATGAAGTTGATAACACTACTAGTCTTTATTTCTGCCAAAGGTAAAGCTTCTGCCGACTTGGAGAAATAATCGGTTATAACCAAAATGAACCGATGCCCTTTAGATGAAGGAGGATTGATAGGGCCAATTATATCCATGCCTCAAGCTTCAAAAGGCCATAAGGCTGCAGTTGGATGAAGAAATTCTGACGGTTGGTGAATGAAATCTGCATGGATTTGACATGCACGGCATTTCCTTGCATAATCAATAGCATCTGATACCATAGAGGGCCAGTAGTAGCCCATACGTCGGATATGATCCTGTAGTTTAGGACCAGGCTGATGTGCTCCACAAATACCATCATGAGCTTCACGTAATATCTGTTTTGCTTCATTACCAGCGAGACACCTTAAGAGTAATCCATCAAAAGTTCTTCGATATAGTGTCTTAGTAGTATGATTATAATAGAATCGAAGCGATCGACGACGGATACTTGTAGCTTCTTTAGGATCTTCTGGCAAAATGTCATGCACCGTAAATCAATAAAAGGTGCTCTCCAGTCCTCGCTAATGATATTGACTTCAGTTAGGTTGCTGAATTCAATGTTGTGGTTGTTTTCAACACAGAATAGTTCTCTATTAGAGATAACAACCATCTGTTGTCTTTTGACTGGAACTGCCAATACTGCAGCTAGATTAGATAAGGCATCAGCTTCTGTATTGCATGCCCGACGTACATGTTCGATGAAGAATCCTTTGAATGAAGAAGCTATCCTGGTTGCTGCTTCATGGTATGGTACTAAATCTTGATGTCGGACTTCATATTTGCCTCTAACCTGATTAACAATCAGCTTAGAGTCGACATATACTTCGAGATATTCAATATCAAGTTGTTTAGCCAATTGGAGTCCAATAAGCAAGGCATTGTATTTTGCCACATTGGTAGAGCATGATTCGTCTAAAGAATAGGCCCTTTGAATAGTTAATCCATCGGGTGAAACAAGAACAATCCCTACTCCAGCCATAAGGGTACCTCCAGGTCCAATTCTAGAAGCTCCATCAAAGAATAATCTCCAAGTAGGAAATTCTTCTAAAATCATATTTGATTCCAAAGTTTCATCCAGAATCTCATCATAGAGTTTAGATGTTTCAGGGACAGGATGAGCTGCTAAGAAGTCAGCAAGTGCTTGGCCTTTCACAGACTTTTGAGGAACATAAACCATATCATATTGTGCTAATAATATGGCCCATGTGGCAAGCCTAGAATTGAGTGTACTTGGCTTCTTCATTAAAACTCGAAGAGGATTGACCCGAGATATGACATAAATAGTTTGGCCAATGATATAATGTCTTGTCTTCTGAACAGCAAATATTAAGGCTAAATATTCTTTCTCCACCGGACTATAGCGATATTCGGCTCCAATCATTGTTCGGCTAAAATAGTAGATGGCTTGTTCATGACCTTCCTTATTTTTCTGAGCTAGCAACGCTCCCAATGAATGATCCATTGCCCGGACATACATTAAGAAGGGTATTCCTGAAATCGGTGGTACAAGAATCAGTGGACTCATTAAATGCTGCTTTATGTCGTCAAATACTCGTTGACATTCTTTCGTCCAAACGAAAGATACACCTTTCTTCATTAATTGAGTAAATGGTCTGTGTCATGACCCGCACCCTAGAGTAAGGGCACGAGACGTGGGTACGTCCAGCCTATGCCGCAGTGTCGGCGGTAGAACGTTGTCCTAGGTCTCATGCATCTAACAGTATAAGGCTAAGCAGTTTATACTCCCCGAATGGGGGTGACATAGCAGAATGTAAACTCAATCACATCTAAGGTAGAGCATAATGGAAGATAGATAAAACATGAAATCCAAAAGAGATACAGCAGATAGAAGTCTAAGTGTCTAAGATACACAACCCAGAAATACATCTCAAAGCTCAAATACAGTAATTCATAAATACAAATCAAGACAACTGAAAATAAACTATGAGCAAAACCCTAGTTATCTATACAACCTCTACTGTGTCTCCTCTAGGCTAGCAGGCAACCTCCAGGCTATCTGTAAAATTTATCAACAGGTCCAGCCAGGACAGGAGCGAGCACAATACATCTCAACCGTTCATAGAAGGTTAGAAAATATAATCATGAAGTAAAGTAAGATACATGAACTGAAGAAAATACAGTATGTAAACAGGGAGAGAACTGTAATAGAAATATCTACTATAAATAGAGAACTAACAGTGGCTAGTGAGTCAGAGTACAATATAGACATGTAAATGGCATAGGAGATTCTGATGCTATACTACGGAAAGATTCTGATGCTACACTACTTGGATAATATTCACATGTCTACTTCTACTCCCCCGTACCCCTAATCAATACACAAGGATCCAGCCATATTATGTTATGATTCCATGCAATGGCCCACAAGGGGTGATACATGGATGCCCATAAATGGGTGATTCTAGGAATGCCCATAAATGGGAGATTCAAGGAGACTCTGTGATCATGAGAGTACATGTTACAAGTGATCAATGAACCAAGAAGCATTGTGATACACAATGTAAGTAAAACGCACAGAACATGTAATATCCGATGCTCCTGAAGGATAACATCTCAAGAAGGGATCCATATAGTACCAATCCGTGTGACCAACGTGACAGTGTCAAGTAAAGTAATTTAAAGCAGGAAAATAATTCTAAATAGAATATGAAATGATAAGAGAATGTACTCGCCTGATAACCTGAACAACTGAGAGGTATAGAGGTCCAAACTGAAGCCACAGAGTCCTATTTAGAACAACACAGGTCAAGATGTATACGAGAGATGATAAATGAAATGTATAATGCATCTGCATGCTGTCTAGGTCAAACTAGACTAAAGTCAATCCTTGGTCAACTCTAGTCAACCACACTAGTCAAATTAGGTCAACTAGGTCAAGTCCTAGCCCAAACAAGTCTAACAAGTCTCACTAGGCCTAACCAGCCTAGGCTAGCACTCACACAATCACAAGACAATGTGAATCACAACAATGCATAATATAAAATAGATAATATATATAAATATATACCTTCACACATACATGCATATCCACATTACATACATATTTATATATATAGGCATATGTTACATCATGCATATTTATATAGTTACATAGATATATACATTCATGCACATTTACATACATACTTTTATACATTATAGATGTTAACATTCATTACAATGCATTCTATTTTACTTATACCTTTGATTGATTCATTCATTCATATAGGACATTCATTCATGCATATTATATACTTACATGTATCTATACATTATATATATTGTATATAACATGTAAAAATAGAAGGAGAAAAAAAGAGAGGGAAAAACTAAAATAGAAAGGGAAGGAAAGGAAAATGTAAAGAAAAGGGAAAACAGTAGACATATACATGCTTGCATCATATATTCTATATTACCATACATACTATCATTATATATTGCATTATATTATTTATATATTATGCATTCATATCTATCATTACATGTATACCTTGCATTCATATCTAGCATTCACTATATACTTTCATGCATACATTGTATATCATTCTTTCATTCATGCATTTATGCATTGCTTACATACATTATATTAATTGTATTCCTACATGCTTGCATTCAACCATATATATACATTAATGTAAAGAGGATATATATCATATATATATCATTTCATTCATCTAACATATCATGTATTACATACTCTATATTCATTTAATATCCATACTACATAGGCTCATAGGTTACACAAAATGCATATATCGTATAGTCACTCTTCTACTTAAAATCAATACTATACCAATTGTGCATTCACTAAATTCTAAGATTAAAGTATAGCGTATCTCTTTGTGTTATCTTTTCGAAACTTTAAACGGATCGCATTTTTGTGTCCGGTAGCTCCCGGAATCGCGAAAATACCGAAACACGTTCGTCTTTCGTACAGCCGACACTCAAATAATTCTATAGAAAGTTACATAAATAATTTGTCTTATCAAAATATATATTTAGAAAGCTAACTTCGATACAGTTCTTTTAAAAAAATAGGAGATAAATCGGAGTTCTAAGCTAAAAGTTATGACATTTCTAAATTGCTTTGGTTAATAAAAACGTGAATGAATATTATGACGAATTTGACAAAAGAACACATATAGGCCAAGATACTTGGATACAAACATAGGTATCCAAATAAAACTCATTCTAACCATCCTAAATAAGATCAATCCACTCTCTAACCATTATAAAACTGAATTTAAATATCTATTTAAACTATTATCATACATACATACACATGGGGTGTCCTAATTTGGGATCTATCAAGTAGGACACAAGACACATATCTAAAATCCTCAAGAGAGCTCCAAATGGCCTCAAATTTGAATCTAAATGGGACACATGCATGAGGATGGATCCTACGGATTCAAAACTAATTTATATGCAAAGAAAATCGATTTAGAGGATGGTTTTTACCTATTGGGAGTGGAATCCCAATAAAATCCTTTAGGACACGGCTCCGATACGAAGATCCCTCAAAGTGGACACTCCTCCTTGCACTCCTCTTCCAATCCTTGGTAGCACCCTTCCCTTGGAGAATGGGAATGATTGAGGGAAGGTTTGGTGAAGGAGTGATTTGATTCTGAGATCAAATCAATGGGAAGGCTCTTTAAAATTGGAGAAGAACAAAAGAAAAATAAAAGAGGCAAGATTGTAATGAATGAAATGAATCATTCTCTCCTAAAGGTGGCTGCCATAAAGTGTCCATTAGGGCTAATGGAAAATGTCCTAATTGCCCCTCTCTAGTCTTATATGGTTAAGTCTAGACTAGGTTCAAGTTTGGGGTCAAAATGATCTAGTTTTGAGTCTCTAACTTAACCATTCTAACATGATAAAAATTAGTTTAATTAACTAACTTAAATGTTGGGTCTTGTGAGCCATGCTTAACTTAATATTTGGTACCATCTAGAGTTTAAGCTACCCGGGTCACAATACAAGTCGGAACGAGACGAAACTCAAACCCGACTAAACAAATCCAATAAAAACAATATTAAAAATATAAAATTTTCCCAAAATATTAAAATATAAAAAATGACCAAAATCATAATACATCAATTTAAATATTATTAAAATAATCTAAAATTCACCAATTAATCAAAATCCTAAATAATTCAAAGTCACAAAATGACCAAAATACCCTTAGCCTAAAAGTTGTAAATAGTCATTCTAATCACATGGTTAGGTCCCCATGGTCATGGTTGGTCTCTAGGCTCAACAGTTCTAGAGTTCGCTAGCTAACACATCAAAATTATAATTTACCAATTTGAAATAGTATTAAATTAATTAAAAAATTCTCATAAATCATAAATCCTATTATTAAATAATAAACTTTTACAAAAGTTCAAAATTACCCTCAATTTAGAAAAGTGGGTGTTACAGTCTGTAATGTCCAGATAAATTCGAAATAATCCGTCTGATGTACGCAAGTCGACCTTGGAATCCTCGTAGCTCTTTTATGTTGCATGGAGGATGCATCTCTTGAATGGCTTTGATCTTCTCGGGATCAACGTGTATACCTTTAGAGGTAATGACAAAGCCGAAAAATTTACCACTAGAGATATCCAAGAAAGACTTGGTGGGGTTCATTTTGAGTTGATGTTGGCGCATCAGATTGAAGATAGTTCTTAAATCTTTAATGTGATCTTTCTTGAGACGACTTTTGACAGCAATATCGTCAACATAGCATTCGACAGTCTTTCGCAGATAATCATGAAAGATAGTACTCATAGCCCTCTGGTAGGTTTCACCTGTGTTCTTTAGACCAAATGGCATGACTGTATACCAATACATTCCCCGAGGAGTACGAAACGAAGTATGTTTCTCATCTTTAGGATTCATCCAGATTTGATTATATCCAGAAAACCCATCCATGAAAGAAATTCGTTCGAATCCACAGGTATTATCGATCATAGCATCGGTAATCGGAAGAGGGAATTCGTCTTTAGGGCAAGCATCATTGAGATCCCGAAAGTCTATGCAAACTCGAACCTTTTCGGTCTTCTTCAGGACTGGGACGACGTTGGCTACCCAGTCAGGATGTTGTTCTTCTCTGATAAAACTGCAAGCTATAAGCTTCTTGACTTCATCATCAATTGCATCCATCATTTCAAGCTTGAATCGCCGTTGTTGTTGTTTGACCGGCTTGGCATTCGATAAAATGTTAAGCTTGTGAGTTATAATTTGAGGATCTAATCCCGACTTATCTTTGTAACTCCAAGCGAAGACATCAATGTATTCATAAATAAGGTAAATTAATTCTTGTTTATCATCCTCTGGGAGATTTTTGCTAATGAAGATTGGTTGTGATACGCCCTTCTCTCCAATATCGACTTGGACTAGATAATCCTTAGTAGGTGGCTCTCGTTGTTCAAAACGAAGTTCCCACTGATTGTCCAACTTTTGTGCCCAAGGGTCTATTTCAGGAGCTTCTTCTATGTCGTCTTCATCATCTTCTGAGAATTCGATATGCACCATGTTAGAAGATACTATCACCCTATGAACATGACCAATGCTGGTATCAGAATTCCATGAGATAGAATCAGAAGAGTTAGAACGTTCTTCTTTATCAGATTCAGAAGGTTCTGGAGTTGGGTAGTGGTAAAGCATAACCTAGTTCCCGTTTCGTTTTACTGTGGTATTGTTGTAATTTTCCTTTTGGAACAACAATAAGAAGAGGAGTTCGCCTTCCTTTACCATTGTTGAGGCATGTTCTAAAGTCATAGCCCATTTTATGGATGATGGCTTTAGATTGTAGACTATAGCGTCATAATTGTAGCCTTCCTGTATCATCTCTATTATCATTATGGAGCATGATTTTTGGTTCTTCTCTTTTGTTGAAGAATATAGGCTTTTCATCTTTCTTTTGATACGGTACTAAGAAGTGCGACTCTTGTACTAAATCCAGTGATACCACATTTCGTAGAGATGATATGACTTCTATTGTAAGTGGTTTAAAGTCATCTAGCATATCCAAATAATACTGAGTATAATAAAAGACATCAGTATACTGCAAAGGAGATGCTTTATTGATTTTTACACCATCATTCACAACAGGGACTTTAGCCTTAGCAGGCTTAGTCAGATTGATGACAAGAGGGGAAGAAGAAGAACGAGAAGAATGAGGAAGCTTCTTGCGACGAAGATCGATTACAAGCGGCTCAGAAGAGGTGAGCTCCCTTTGTTCTTGACTATCACCCTTAGGTTGCTTCTCATGGGAAGGATGATAGATAGTCAGTGGTTTGGAAGACTGAGGACATAAAGTACGTCCTTTGACGAAAATTACCAGAGTATCATTTGACACACTCTTCTGTTCTTCATATATGTCCATTGCTAGTACCACCTTCGTGAATTCCTCCTTGTACATGCGAGAATCATTGTATTATGCTTCAACTCCTTTGAAAGGATTCAGATTTGCAACCTATTTTTGGACTTCTCTATTACCATCCACATATTTGAAACATTAGTGGAGCGTAGAGGGTACAATATTGTGTTCATAGAGGAATGGCCTTCCTAACAAAGCATTGTATGAGCCATGATTATCAATAACATAGAAAGTTACCTTTGTACGAAGATTGCCAATTTGAAGTTTTAGGCGTATCTTCCCCAAAGGTTTACTTCTTCCTTGATTAAACCCCAGGATGGTGGTGATAGTTGTAGAAAGGTTATGCACCGGGATCTTCAAAGCATCCAGTAAAGACTTCAGTATGATGCTAAGTACAGATCCGGGGTCAATCAGAATGCGATCGACTTTCATGGTGTCTACATACCCCGTGAAATAGAGAGGACGATCATGACGATTGTCTTCTAACAAAATGTTATCTTGTGTAAAAGTGATATTGGGCATTAATTCAAATACACTGTGACAATGTGCACAGCTGACCGGCTCCTTTTCAGGTTTCTTGAGAAGAGTAAGACAAGCATCAGCCTGCATCAAGGCTTCACTTAACGTCTCTCGAGTTTCTTTTGGAAGACGTAAAAGTTCAAAGATTGACAATCTTGCTGGAGTATTGGCCAATTGAGCCAATATGTCAAAATTGTAAGGCTTTTCAAGTCCAAGAGATGAGAACTTCTTCAGTTCTTTGTCAAAGTGAACAAGTTGCTTTCCCTTGTTTGCTGATGTTGGTTTAGGAGGAGATGGTTCGACCACTGGCAAGGATGTAGATGGTGTATCTTCAGCAGGAGAAGATGATGAAGGAGGAGCATCCGGGGATGGAGCAGGGTTCTCTTGATTTTTGGAATACTCCCAAATATAGGGTTTTCCAGATCTAGTGCCTATTAGAATTTCTTCTTCTGTTACTGGTTCAAAGGATACCATGTTGCAATTCTTGGATTTAGACTTGGAATGCTTCTTTTGCTTAGAAGAGAAAGACGTTTCAAATTCTGTCACCAGATCTGGATGAATCTACATAATCTCTCCTCTGTTAGTTGACAGTGGAACAAGACCTTCATTTTGAGGAGGTGGAATATTCACGATTTCAAGAGTAGTCCTTGGAATGGAGACAGCACCATCTTATACAAGTTATGGTGTAAAATCATCAAATTGAAGAGAAACCACATTAGCAGTCACCGTTTTCTCGTCCTGCTGTAGAGTAATTGCTCCAGAGTTGACCAACTCTTGGATTTTGCCCTTGAGCACATAACATGCTCTGGTTGGATGCCCTATGAATCTGTGATAAACACAGTATTTAGGGTGATCAGTTTTACCAACTTCTTCTGGTCGCTTTGCCTCTGGAAGCTGAAGTTTATTGCTTTTGATCAAGCAATCGAAGATGCTTAAAGTATCATCTTCACCGAAAGATTACTCTTCTTTTGGACGAGTTGACTTTTGCAGTGGTGCTGATGGAGTGGATGTCGTATGAGTAACATTGACAGCTAAAGACTCTTTGTCTTTAAGATTAATGGCCAGTGTTTCTTTATTCTTGCGGTTATTCTGGCGGTTACTACCCCGGGTGTAGAATGTTCATCTTGGTTAGGATGAGTCATCTGGACTCCTAACTGCTTGAACTTTTTGGCACCGACTTCCGCCGCTTTTGCATTTACAATGAAAGAAGGCAAATCCCGGAATTGTGTAGATCCCGTCCACATACTGATAATAGGCAACAAGTTTGATTTGCAAGTGTCTATTGTTACAGTAGATGGAGTTCCTAAAAGCATTTTTAGTGCCTCTCGACAGAATCTTTTGATGAAACTTTATGTAGATTCATTGTGCCTCTGTTTAATTTTAATGAGGGCAACCATTGTTATGTCATTGACTCCCTCATAAAACCGTTCTAAGAACATTTGCTTGAAACCAGCAAAAGAAGTGATGCAGCCATCAGGCAGGCTACGATACCAGTCATATGCTGTACCGGCCAAACAACCGATGAATACTCTGGTAAGGAGAGTATCATTTGGCTGTAATTGATCAATCATCACCTCAAAATGATTGATGTACTGACTTGGAGTAGTGCTGCCATCAAACAGCATAATGGTTGGAAGCTTATACTTAGGAGGAAATGGAACTTCCTTCCACTCTGTAGGATATGGTTTCTTTATGCCCAGTCTTTGTAAGCCATCCTTCTGCTTGAAGGCTTCAAAATGAGTGCGTAAGAGTTTCACAGCCTCATTAGCATCCCCTGATGTTTGGGAATTGGTAGGCTGATTAGAGTGTTAGGAGGAGAGGGATCAGCTTGAATTGGTATGGAAGCAACCTGAGGAGTTGGTACCTCCAGACTAACAGGTACAGAAGATGCTATGAGCTCAGGATTTGTAGTAGAATTTACAATTGGGGGTACTGTATGTTGAGCCACAATTAAGGTGTGCATGCTTGCTACCATTTCTGCCATAGTCTTCAATTTGTCCTCTAATGCAACAATTCGTTGCTCTTGACTGGATGAAGTAGAGGCATCTTGATCCTCCGTAATGGTGTATACCGTCACTTCACTTGCTACTATTGATGAGATAGTTTGTTCAGAACTTTCACTATCTGTATCAAACTCCGAAAAAGAGTCCTCTCCTACATAAGTGATGGGGAGATCTTCTTGATTAAAGACACCCTGGTTCAAATATCGATTTCTCGATCTAATGTATTGAAAGACACCTTCACTAGATGCATGGATCCGATCTAAGTATTGCTGACTGGGATTACGGGATGCATTACGTCTTAGACGTTTCCCACCTCCAGTGCCTTGAGAAGTCATATTAACATAAGCATATAATAGCTCATCTTCGTCTTCTATTATATATTCAGGAGTTGAAGTATAGTTCAGATGATCGAAGACAGATCGCCGAGCCGATTGACAACAACAGTTGATGACAACTTCATGTAGGCAGTGGCGATCTGGAGCGTGATTTGGAGGTGAGGAAAACATCCCTGTAGTCTCCCGTCTTTATGTAAGATATTGTCGGAGATCAGTTACAACGACATGACAAGAAGAAGTCAGAGGAATATATTTCTTGATAATGTTAGGAACATGTCTCCTATTCTTCAGATATTTAGTTCCCTGAGCGTACAAAGATGTACTCAACTCATTAGCATAGGTGGATGGGTCTTTCTTTTCAAACTTTGGCTTTTGATACAGCTTAGCCTTAGGCATAGGGTTCTTACGTTTTGCCAAACTTGATATTGGTTGACGTCTATTGAGATAAGTGCGTAAATCTAAAAATTATGCTCCCGGTGTTTCTGTTTGTGATACCTTCAATTTTCCTTGCTTGGATCTTGAAATTTGCAAGGTAGGAAGGTCTTGACCAGACCCCATAGGGGTAGGTAAGATACCTCTCTGATCAATATTCTTTCTGGTATCAGAGATCCAAGGACCTCTATTTACAGGAATAGAATTTGATACGTCTTCCTCTGAGTCATAGACCAAGGAAGTTTGAAGAATGACCAAAGGATGCTTTCCTTTATTTTGAAGAGGGTTAGCTAAGAAGTGTTTTCCTTTATTCTGTTGTGAGACCATTTTAGGCATAGATTGTGCCAATTGAGGAAATGTCAAAGAAATTTTCCCTTTGTTCTGTCTAGTGTTAGCACTAGGACATGAATTCTCCAAGTTCGGAACTTGAGAATTAGAAGAGGGAATAGACAAAAGACTAGTTCCCTTGAGTTGCGCCAGAGTAGCAGACTGCGCCTGGGTTGCTGATTGCTTGGGTTGCACCATAGTCTTACGGGCTACTGGTGGCACCTTGGAAGCAACATGGGTAGACTGCCCCTCGACAATAGCTTGAACAGACTGTGCCTTGGCAGCAAAGAAAGTAGTAGACTGCGTATGGGCAGCAAGATAAGCAGATTGTGCCCTAACAACAGAAACAGGCTGTGCTGGAGCCACTGAGGCAGATTAAGCCCTGGTCACTGAACACTCAAGTTGCGCCTGGACAACAGCGACTGTAGGAGATTTAGGAGTCCACACAGTCCTGTTCTTGGCGATGACCACCGTACGTTTGTTGCTCTTGGTTTTAATCATATTCTCGTAGGCTGTCTGGTTGACTTGAACAACCAGAGTCTTCTGCATCTTGTTGATCGACGCAATGTCACATTGAGTTGTCACCTTCTCGTCGGAGGAGAAAGTCGTCCCCAGCAGAGTCGTCATTTTGTTTGCAGAAACAAAAAATGTTTATTTCAAACTTTAAAAAAAATAGTATAAAGTACAATAAATTTTGGGGAAGTACAACTTTAGGAATCTGATAAGAAGACGATCACTTTATCCCTTGGACTATATGAACTTGAAGACTGTAGCCTCTGGAGAATGCAGCAGCACTTTGACAAGAGTTCTTGATCTCTGTGCCTATGTATCTGATAATTTCACAATGATTGGAAACTCTATTTATAAAGTTCAGGAAATAACTGTTTTAGTAGTTATTCTGACGTATGCGAGGCTAGATTGCGCCATACTGGGTTGCGCCAACCTCTTGTTGTGCCAACTTTCATTCAGTTGTCAGTCGTATACTAACTGTATTTAGATGCATGGCATCATGTGATTGAGATGTACGTGGTCGTGTACAGGATATTAGACACGTCTTGAGAGATTAGTGGCATGTGCGTCACGTCATCCTACTTTAGAATATCAGTTGTCTCAACTTCATCAGATTATGCGAGCCTCGGTCAACTGTTCCTAACTGAGCCGCGCCTAGACACGTGGCAGCTTTTGAGCAGAAGCCATTCAGATTGTGCCTAGGCGCAACTAAAGATTTTGTCTGGATTGCGCCTAGGCGTAACTTACGAAGTGTACAGAACAGCTGTCTACCAACTCTCCTTAAGCGGCACAATTTACGGGATTCGAAGAGATTTTCCTCGTTCACTGTGGTGTCAGTTGTCAGTGTTGTCAGGTAATAATGACCATTAAATGTTAGATGCCACGTAGATTTTGGCGTAACAAGACTGGGTGCAGTCTGATATCAGGCGCAACCTGTTCAGCGGCACAGTTTGTTCTCTGAGCTTCATATCAGTGGCGCAACCTGATATTTAGGAAGCAACTTGATCACTGATTAGTATTTTCAAGGCGCAACTTGATTTTTAGGCTCTACATGTTCCTGGTCCTACCGATCAGCAAGGCGGAGCACCTCCAGTAAACCAACAGCAACTTGGAGACCAAGCCCAGCATTCAGGAGTAGCCTCCAGAGTTATGCCTACCGGGGGTCAAGAGCCACCAGTTCAGCCCGTCCAGCCTGTAGAGCCCGACAATGGAACCCTGATGGGTTTCATCAGGGAATTGCTTGCATCTCAAAATCATCGGGGCGATGCCCTGCACCAGATAGTACAAGATGCCATAGGCAGAGTTGGTTACCAAAGGAACAACGTGGCCAACAGCTTCAAGCGTCTGAACCCTCCTTTCTTTGACGGCACTGAAGATGCTATTGTTGCTGATATATGGCTTCAGGGCACAGAGGATATCCTGGAAGCAGTTAGGATTCCTGAGGAAGATAAGGTGGCCGTTGTGCGCCTACAGTTATTAGACTTAGCCAGCAGCTGGTGGGCGATGCTAGCAGTTGGATTACCGATGCCTGTCTCGTGGGCGGTATTCAGCAACAAGTTCCAGACCAAGTACTTCGACGCAGTAGCTCAGTATGATCTGCAGACGAGATTCACCAATCTTAAGCAGATGGGAAGGATGGTCGATGGATATGCGGCCGAGTTTTCTAGACTCAGTCGGTTTGCTCCTACCTTGGTGGCAACCAAATTGGATCGAGCCCAGCGATTCCAGTAGGAGCTCCACCTAGAGATCATTATATCAGTGGATCAGTTTGAGCACCAGATGTTTGATGCCGTCTTGCGAGCAGCGAAGAGGCATGAGCACACTTCGCAGAGGATTGTAGATAGAAGCGGAGGACGAAAGAGGTCTCATGGGCAGATGTCCCAGTCTTTAGCACTAGCTCCGGCAGCTAGGGCTTTGACTATTAGAGCTCCTAGGAGGGCGACCACAATTTCGTCGGTTCAGCACTCGACGCCGGCGTATCCTTAGCAATAGAAGCAGAAGCAGTCTTCCGTAATGGGTTGCACTCATTGTGGGAAGCTAGTACACGTAGTATCAGAGTGTCGTAGAGCACAGGGATTGTGCTTAGCTTGTGGGGTACCGGATCACAAGATAGGGTCATGTCGGCCAGTTCGTCATTATCAAACCTAACCAGTCCATCGGTTAGGGGTCCAGTACCAGTACAGCAGCAGTACCAGACTCCGAGGCCATTGCCGCCTCAGGCTCAACAGTATGTCTAAGCTCAGATTCAGAACCGACAGAGAGGTCACCGAAACCAGTACCAAAAAAGTAAGGTCAGGACATTGCTCTGACCGTAGAAGAAGAGTTAGCTTCAGGTGAGGTGGTGGCAGGTACCATTCTCGTCAACTCTTTTTCAGCATCAGTATTATTTGATTCGGGTGTATCGTATTCATTTATGTCTGCCCGATTCGCTACATGGATAGGACTGGAGCCCGAGTCATTATCAGTAAGGCTCTATATACTTACTGGTAATAGTCTTGTGGGACTAGATAGAGTATTTTTCTCGTGTCGAATCATAGTTAACGGTAGAGAGTTTTTTGCTAGGTTGATAGAATTCCTGATGGCCGATTATGATGTGGTCCTAGGAATGGATTGGTTGAAGGCACAATACGCAAGAATAGACTGCCATATTGGCAGGATTATTTTTGGTATTCCCGGTGAGGCAGAGTTTTCATTTTTCAGAGACAAAGTAGAACCTTCTCTCCCAGTATTGCGGATGGCAGTAGCAGTGGCGGTTTAGTTTCCCAGAGTTGTTGAAGAGTTCCCAGACGTATTCCTCGAAGAGCTTCCAGGTATGCCCACAGAGAGAGAGATAGAGTTCACCATTGATTTGCTTCCAGGGAAGGCATCAGTGTCAGGGGGAGTCTACATGATGGTACCTTCAGAGTTAGAGATTTTGTATAATATGATTGAAGAACTCAGAACCAAGGGATTCATTCGTGCTAGTGGATCACCTTTGGGAGCCCCGATACTTCTTGTGAAAAAGAAGGATGGTACGTCAAGATTATGTGTTGATTATCATACCTTGAACTCTGTAACAGTCAAGAATAGATATCCTCTACCAAGGATAGATGATTTATTTGATCAACTCAGAGGAGCGGCAGTATTCTCGAAGATTGACTTACGATCAGTGTACCATCCGATCAGAGTTAGAGAGCAAGACGTCCCGAAGACAGTATTCAGATCCAGATATGGGCATTGAGAGTTCCTTGTTATGCCATTTGGAGCGACCAATGCGCAGTCGTATTCATGGACCTCATGAATCGTATCTTTATGCCCTATTTGGACCAGTTCGTGATAGTGTTTATAGATGACATCTTAGTTTATAGCAAGAATGAGGCAGATCATGAGCAGCATCTTCGTGTAGTTCTTCAGATTCTCAGAGAGCACCAGTTGTACACAAAGTTTAGTAAGTACGAGTTTTGGCTCGATCATATCTCGTACTTAGGTCACATTATCACCAGAGGTGGAGTGGAAGTGGACCCCCAGAATATAGTGGCTATAGAGTCATGGCCTGTTCCCAGTACCGTTGCAGAAGTTCGGAGTTTTCTAGGATTGGCTGGCTATTACCGACGGTTTGTATCAGACTTCGCTCGGATTTTAGCGCCATTGACGCAGTTGACCCGCAAGGATGTGTACTTTGCTTGGACAGCAGAATGTCAGAGTTTATTTGAGAAGTTGAAGCAGAGATTGATGACGGCTCCTATTCTCACGCTTCCAGACGGGACTGGAGGATTTTCAGTCTATTGTGACGCTTCCGGCAGAGGATTGGGATGCATCTTGATGCAACATGGTAAGGTAGTCGCTTATGTGTCACGTCAACTTCGTGATCCTGAGAGGAATTGTCCTATCCATGACTTGAAATTAGCAGCAGTAGTTTTTGCATTGAAGCTTTGGAGGCATTATTTATATGGAGATCGGGTGAAGATTTTCACCGACCACAAGAGTCTGAAGTATGTGTTTACCCAGAAGGATCTTAATATGCGTCAGAGAAGATGGCTAAAGCTACTTGTCGATTATGACATCAACTTGCAGTATCATACTGGGAAGGCCAACGTTGTTGCATATGCATTGAGCATGAGAGCTGGAGTTTATTTTCTAACAGCACAGCCAGAATTGTTAGCCGATCTTCAGAAGATGGGTATTGAAGTAGTTCTTCCTACCAATATGGCATTGATGGCCAGCATGCAAGTTCAGTCCAGCATAGTTGAGAGGATCAAGTTAGCTCAGTCGACGGATTCTAAGCTTCAGCGGCTTAGGACAGAATGTGTAGCAGGACGGAGACCATAGTTATGTGTTCACGAAGATGGTACTCTTCGACATGGGAGACGTCTTTGTGTACCCAGTGGTGATATCAGACAGAAAATCATAGCAGAGGCTCACAGTTCTCAGTATTCAATTCATTCTGGTGGTACGAAGATGTATTGAGACATCCGTCAGCATTTCTGGTGGAATGGCATGAAGAGGAAAATAGCCCGGTTTGTCTCTCGTTGTTTAGTTTGTCAACAAGTTAAGGCTGAACATCAGAGACCAGCTAGACTTCTTCAACCTTTACCGATCCCAGAATAAAAATGGGAGCACATTACCATAGATTTTGTAACTGGGTTACCTAAATCCCCAGCTGGAAGAGATGCTATCTGGGGTATAGTTGACAGGCTCACCAAGGTAGTTCATTTTATCCCTTTCAGAATTGGTTAGTCGATGGATCAGCTAGCAAAGATGTACCTCAGGCAGATTGTCAGATTGCATAAAGTGCCAGTTAGTATCATATCAGACAGAGATTCAAGATTCATATTTCACTTTTGGCGGAGTCTTCAAGAGAGCTTGGGGACTCGTCTCAAGTACAGTTCAGCTTATCATCCGTAGACAGATGGTCAGTCAGAACGCACGATTCAGACTCTCGAAGATATGTTACGATCTTGTACACTCGATTTTGGTGGTTCGTGGGAAGATCACCTGCATCTCTTAGAGTTCTTCTATAATAACAGTTTCTAGGCTAGTATCCAGATGACACCCTTTGAAGCACTGTATGGCAGAAAGTGTAGATCACCTTTAGCTTAGGATGATGTCGACGAGAGATAGATGCTTGGTCCAGAGATGATTACGCAGACAATCGAGCTGGTCAGACAAGTCAGAGATCATCTTCGAGTTGCCCAAGATCGCCAACGCCATTGGACCGATTCTCATCGGTATCCCCTTGAGTTTTCAGTCGACGACCACGTGTTCCTTAGGATCTCGTCTACCCGTGGCGTCATTTGATTTGGCGTACGGGGAAAGCTTAGTCCTAGGTACATAGGGTCGTTCGATATCCTTGAGCGAGTAGGTGATGTGTCCTATCGTTTCGCTCTTCCACCGTCGTTATGTGAGGTACATGACGTATTCCATGTATCCCAATTACGACGGTATATTTTGGATCTAAGTCATGTCCTTGATCATTCAGAATTGGTTGTTGGTACCAACCTTTCGTATGAGAAAAGATCCGTATTCATATTGGACCAAAGGGAGAAGGTACTTAAGAACAAGACTATTAGTTTAGTCCGTGTTGCTTGGGGTCACCACTCTTTGGGCGAGTCAACGTGGAAGCGTGAGGATGATATCCGCTTGCGATATCCATACCTGTTTGACTCATAAGGTATAATGTCTTCCTTATGCCTTATGCTTTTAATTTCTTGCTTGCATGAATGATTGCTTGATTGACTGCTAGTTATAGCTTGCTTATGATTAATATAGCTTGCCCTGACATCTCTAGCCTCTTGATTAAATTTTGAGGACATAATTCTTTTAAGGTGGGTAGAGTTGTCACTCCCGTTTTTCGTTATACGTATTTTCATATGCGTATATGAGATTTTTGGCATTTATCAGGTAGACTGTAGTTAGACTTGTTTTGCTTAGCCTAGTATTGGTTTAATCTTGACTTGGTTTATTTGATTTGTTTGGTTCAATTTGACTTGGTTTGGCTTAGCTTGGCTTGGTTTGAGAAGGAGAGGGTTGATATATAATCCAACTCCTTCTCTCTCTTTCTTCATTCACTTCTTTATTTATTTCTTCATCTTCTTCATTTACTCCTCCCACCTACTAAGTCCTAGGCAAGTGCAACTTTCTTTATGAGGGATTTCAAGTTTTATTATTCCATTTTCTTCCTTACTTAATTTTAAGCCACTTTAGAACTTGACATTTTTTATTTTGGTGGATAGATTCATGTAGATCTAAGTTTATATTATTTTTGGTTTTCTTGGGTTTTGATCTATTAAACTCCATTATTTTCAAGTTTTGATTAATTTATGTTGTAGAGAATTCAATTTTACCCAAAATGGACCTTTGAAAATTTAGATTTCGACTTGTTTTGAGGAAGTTATGGCCAAAATAAGATTTGAGCATTTTCTAGTTCATCTGTGCTGAATTTGGCAGGGATGATGAATAGTGCCACAGCCGCAAGGAATGAATAGTGCCGCAGCCATATGAATAGTGCCGCAGTCGTAGGAATGAACAGTGTCGCAGCCACATGAATAGTATCGCAGCCGCAGGAATGAATAGTGTCGTAGCCGCATGAATAGTGCCACAGCCGCATAGAATAAATAGTACCGCAGCCGTATGAATAGTACCACAGCCGCATGGAATAAATAGTGCCACAGCCGCATGGCTTGCATAGTGCCGTATAGTGTCGCAGAAGGCTGTATAGTACCGCATAATGCCGCATAAGGCCTATTTTAGCTGTTTTGGCTGTTTTAAGTCCTATTTGGCTGAATTGTGGCCAGAATTTCTCTCAACTCTCAACATGAAAGTTGTAGATCTTTTCTTTAGCTTTAAGAATATGTTACTAGCTATTTTATGCAAGTTTCTCTCACTCATGATAATATAAGGATAGAACACGATAGTGGCCTGTTAAAACGCACTCTTACCAAGTAACAAGTAACATGACATGATAGTGGCCCGTCGTGGCGCACTCTTGATAAGCAAACCCAATATGATAATCTTGATATGCTGTTGTGATGGTTATCTTGACTTGCTAAGTAACTCTTGTCTTGACACCGTGGGTCTTTGTGCTTGCATAAGCTACATGTCTCGTCTTGCATCATGTTTAGGACATCAATTCCTGGTTACCACGGTCAGGCATTCATACTGAATCTGACTAGGATAAAGACTAGTTTGATCATGTAATTCATGAAGAGATTTTCCAGCTACAGGCAGTCCCATTATCTGGGCGCTCTAATTGTACTTGTAGCCTGCCGTCGAGTAGGGCATATTTCCAGCACACTGTCATGTGTTGCACCCCCAAATCACCTAATCCAACTATCTCAACTTGCTACTGGATATCCTGGATTAAGTCTGTAGGGCTTGTGGCTGTTGGAACATCTCGATGCATCTTGTTAGTAACTAAGCTTGTGATAACCCTAGTTAGTTAAAGTATCAAGCCGTACTCATTGCTTGGCCGTGATTGATGGATGGAGTCCTGTCTAGTCTTGCCTAGGCAAGACCAGTACATGGTTATTTTAGCACACTACTGTTATGCTTTACTATTGTCCATAATTGGTTGGAGACTAAGTTCTGTTCAGGTGAAGGGTTACAACCCCGGTCCTTGTTTGGTTTACGGGTTGTAACTTGGCTACCTGAATAGTCCCTTAGTTGTCTTATCGTTTATCACCTTATTTTCTCTAACCCATGTCTTTATTTATCAATTATGTCTTTTGTGCTAATATGCTGGTTTTAGTTCTTAAGTGAAGCCTTCTTTGTGGCACTTGCTCTTTCTGGGGTCTGACCCAGCTGGTTTTGTATGGCCAGATTTTGGAGTAGCACCCGAGGATCTTCCAGCCTTCCAACCAGATGGTGCACACTAGACGCAAACCTGGCAAAGAGTGGGTTTTATTTTGCTCTCCCACTCTATTGTAAATAATTCTTTTGAGGCGTTTAGCCACCAAAAAAGTGTTAGCTCATGTTAAATTTATATTTCTATCTGCCTAAGGGATGTAACATGATTGACAAATCCTAGGGTTAATCTTGTATGACTTAAACTCTTGCTAGTCTTCATATTTTGTATGACGAGCTTCATGATCATCTGAGTATGTAATGTTTGGGATGCTTTACTTTGTATGTCTGATGATCTACCATCTTGTTACATTACTTGCTTGCTTGAGATTGAGACACTAGGCTTGTTCTTGACGATAAGTGACTGTTGGTTTGTAGTAAACCCTCATGCATCTAGACAGTCGTGACCGTATTGCGAGGTGGGATTCACTTCAATGTACGTAGCTGGCTGTATCTGTCCTCCGCTCTCCAGTATTCTGGTTCTGGGGCGTGACACTTAAACAAACAGAACGCTCGCACCATTCGCGTGTAGCGCAATCAAGGCCAACGTCGACTACTTTTTTTAGAGTGCTAGTCGGCGCTTGTACTATCCCTAAAATGTGCCACCTCTTTTAAAGTGTTGACTAAAACTTGATCAATCATGAATGGCGCCATACGCCATTTGGCATGTTTTGAGAATGGTGTGCGAATCATCACCATGCGCGAGTCATAAGCAAACATAATTTAAGCGCCAAATGACTGATTTATTTCACGTGCCATCTATGAACTAAGCTAAGAACTGCCATACTATCTGTGCGAACTGTGGACTGTTCTCTTTCTGCTCTGCGCCATTCATGATTGGCACACAGTTCTTTTGACAGTTAAATAATTTATAAGATTCTAACTCTCTGTTTTCTTTGGCAGTTAATCTGAGGGAAGATCCCAACGCTAAAGTGTTGGCCTCAACTTTTCGAGTGTCAGAATATTAAGAGGATTTGTCCCATATCACTTTTCCATAATATGACGGACCAACACCCAGACGAACTCTTCTGGAAAACCAAGATGATAGCGCTCTGCTATACGTGATGAATGGTAACCCTTTTCTAACAGCTGATGACATTCCACACAAGAAGCCTACTTTTTTTTTGGAGAGGCCATAGGCGCAGATTCTCAGCCAAAGTCGAAGAAAGAGCATTGAGCTTTCTTAAGGGGGAACACACTTGTATATCTCCCTGAGATGATAGATATTCTTGTCTCAATATGCTCACGCTAGCTCCCCGAGGAAGATGTCATGGGATCTGACTCCCTTCCAACAAGCAAGGGTTGGAAGAATATGTTATAGACGTGGGGATCATGGCAGAGACGTGTTCTTCTGTACTTCTAAACAGTATAGCATACACCTAAGGGGTCTAAAACCAAGCTGCGTACCATCTAACGATGCAGCTGTGATGTTACCCGTCAAAATCCCATTCTTTGCCAATATTTATGCTATGTCTGAAGGAGAATATCCTCGAAACGCTAACATGAGGTTGACTGGTTTGATGCACTCAAAAATTATCTGCTGGAATCAACTTTCTGTGTGGGCTCTGAACAATTTTCGTGAGAAGCTGCAAGAGATAGATCTTTATGAAGCTGTTCTGGCCACTTCATGCGGGATTCAGAACAACCCTAATATGTTTCTAGCCCTAGCGGAGAGATACAACAGTAGTACTCGCACTTTTGTCGCCCACACGGAGAGGTAGGTTTTGCTCTTCATGAGATAAAATTTCTCTCATGTTTGCCAGTGGAAGAAAACCCTTACGAGGAGTATGTACCAACAGAAGATGAAATGGATACTTTGGAAAAGAAGAACCCTCAAATAATAGCAGTCTTCATGAATTGCTATGTCACTTTATGGTATGCGCCTATTTCTATCATAGCAATCCTGCCGGGACATGTTATCTGTCAAAATGTCTATCATATCTCATGTTAAGGAACCCAAAGTACATGAGCATTTGAATTACGAGCCTCGCTCCTTTGAGCCGCTTGATGCTCCAACTATTCTATAGTTTATGGAAGAATTCGACCGCTTTAATACATAATTGGCTGATTACTGGCGTGGCTATGTCGTGGATACGCCCATAGAGAGTTACATAAGATAAGGTGGTATGACCATGTCCCCAGAATCCACTTTAGTAGGCTTTCTCTCTCTGTTGCTGCGACGGTTTGTGATTCCGGGAGCTAATACCGTCGATCGAGTCCATCGGGGCGTATTATTTGTTGCCGTACGTTTAGTATTTGGATATAAGATGGACATATTGTCTTCTATGACCAGTCAACTAAACACGGGACATTGGAGTTTTACAGATGCCATGATAGAGAAACCCAACAATCGAAAAGAATTTCCCTGTACCAAGATGCCATACATATACATGTTTGGCTGGTTGTTACTGCACCATCCTTTGTTGATGGATCCTGCCCTTGGATTCGGGGAGCATTAGCAAAGAACTTCATCAGAAGATTTGCCAAGACCAAATGGAAGGTTATGTCTTTATTTGACTGCAGAAAGGCACTCAATAGGGGCGTAGACTGGAAATTTTTTTGTACCCCTCCTCCACCTGGATATGAGAGTTTTTCTATACCTATTATAGATTTAGAGCCGTGGGTTCTCGTCCATCTCCAGAGGCCTTTTTCTGGTTGAAGACGATCAGGCCTTCTCATCTGGTGCACTAGTTTAAGAACAACTGCTTTTTGAAGCCATATCTGCCAAGTCGTTTTGCCCGTCAGTTCAGCTATAACCAGTTGCACATTGGGAACACAATAACTTGTCTTAAGGCTTTTAGGCATTTGATCGACGACGCCCGAGGGTGGAGATATTTTAATGCAATAGGTACAAAGGCTATATTCACTATGCCTTCCGCTACTATCGAAAATGGCCCGCGTATGCTGGGTTCATATACACGCTTCTATACCTAAGCCAATACCTTCTTTGAAGGTTATTCACTAACAGACAGCTTCGTTGGGACAAGGAAAGCATTTGATGGGGACGCGGCTATCATCAATTTGACTGAAGTTGAAGAGAACGCCCCTGCTGATGCACCTCTAGAAACCATAGTTATGGTTTCTCTTGATGAAGTACGGGATACATTGGGTGGTCTTCTTAGAAAATGTAGGAAGAAATCCCCTGTAAAGAAGGCAAGCAAAATGCAAAAGACTGGGACCTTTTCTACCCAATCAGCCCATGATGATCCTTCTTCTCCTGATATGGGGAAGAAAAAGAAAACAAAAGAGACAATTGTCATCGAAAAGCCTGGTGCCAGGACTAGACTTCAAGTACGACAGATGGAAGCTGGATTCTCGTCTGGCGTAACCACCTTACTTAGGGGATCAACTCGATCTCGGTTTCAAAGAGAAAGCACAGGAGCTGGAGAGGAGACAAGTAGGGAACAACATGCTCCTGAAGAAGTGCAGCTTCAACCGTCTGTTCCTACTAAGACGGTTGCAACATCTCCACAGCCGTTATTCAAGCGTTCGGCTAAAAGAAAGATATTGGCCACCAAAGTTAGAGGAAAGAAGACCGCAGTTTCTCCTGCACCTTCTTCTCCAGAATAGACTTTTGATCAAGAGACATTGCCGATGTCGCCCAGAGGCATTTCTTCTCCGCCAGGTGATGTCTTTACTCTTTCTGTTCAGCAAGAGTTACTTGATGTTGATCCTATAGCAGTCTGTATTGACATACCTTCATCTCCAGAGTCTACGATTACCAGTGCTCCGGCTTCAGCTATTGCAGAAGACACTCCTATGGTTACTATTTCAAAACCATTAATCGTGATATTCACCATTCCTTTGTCTACAGCGACATTGACAACGTTTGCTGCCGCCGGTTTAACTTTTCCACCAACTAGTGAGCTGACTCTAGTTGCTTCAGTGCATGTTCCCTCCATAACTGCTGCGGAGCCAATAACTACCGAGATAGAGAGGACATATGATGCACCAGCTCTAAGAACTACTATCCCCTAAGGAGTAAAACTTCCATTTGGGGTAATCATGGTTCATGGTGAGAGGGTAGTGCCTGCTAGAGTTTTGGTTCCTTTTGTATCCCAAACTTCTGAACTTTCTAGAGAGGATGAGGAGATGATAGAAGCGCTAGATGGCTGTAATTTTGGCAACGAGCTGATCGAAGATCCAATTGATGTTGCCTCTGACCCTGATCAGGTTAAAGATCATGGTCAAGCGAAGACCCAAGAGGGTCAAGATTCATTGGCTAAGGACAGCCAAGTTGCTACTGAGGGTGAAGAGCCCCCAAATGAGGGCGATCAAAGCCCTATTGATTCCAATCAGAGACTCGATGAACCGCAAGGCGATGAGAACTCTGATGTTGATATTGAGGGCGACGAAAGCCCAGATGATGCTGGAAAGGAAGATGAAGGTCTTTTTTGGGGGCTTTGAGGGTATTGAAGACCCTAACATTGATGCTGAAGGGATTCGGACCCCAACTGAACATGTTTTTGAAATAGAAGGGACAGAAGTGGCAGCCCCAGGTGGCCAAGTTGAATCAGGGGCTGAAAGCAGCCATTTTATGTCAGGAGGCTCCGAGGCAGGAAGCAGCCAAACGGCCATATCTGAGAATACTATGGTGAGTCTCATTACAGAATGCGATACCACGCCTCATCAGATTCCATATATGCTGCTAGGCTCATCTAAATTTCTGACTTTATTCACCATTGCTCCTTTGATGTTGTACGATATAATAATTTTGCTTTTAGATTGCAGGGATCATGTGGGGACAGTCACTGAAGTCCCGTTGACATCGACTGCTTTCAGCCTTAGCTCCACTATGGCTCTCCTAGATATGAGGACTCATACCATGGAATGAAGCTCTTCGAGGATGCCTGTACCGAACTCACCTGGTATACGAGCTATGATTCCTCCATCTTCTGCAAAGAGGTAATTTATGTTGAAGTGGCGACACTTGGTGTATCGTCAAAACATATAGGAGTGCTTTTTTACTTCTTTGAGCACTCTGGTACAAATGGCCATGGAGAAGCAGTATCCTTTCGATTTAGTGAGAAGAACTTCTTCTTTTGCAATTGAAGCCATATGCGGTCTCGTCGATATTGAAATAATCAACTTCCTAGAGAAGATATTGATTGTGCTTGAAGATCCTATCAGATCTTATTAGGAACTGACGAGAGGCAATATATAGAGACCGGTAGATGCAGAGTGTGAGGCCATAGCTCATGATATGAAGAATGACAAATCATCTGGACAATTCTGTAGTTGCCTTCTCAATGCGATCTGAAGAAATGGAGTCAAGCATTGTTGAAGCTACTAATTCTGTTGAGCTTTAAAAGATTGAAGCGGCGAAAAAAGAGAAGGAAGCGACTGAAGGTCAAGCTCGCTTTCAAGTGCTGGAAGCTGAAATTGACAAACTTCATGTGACGGACACAGCAGCCAAGAAGCGTGAGGAAGAAGTACTTGACTTATATCAAGTTGCCTTAAGTCGTATAGATGATCTGATTAGGCAATGGAATGACTTTCTCCAAGCTCAAGGTACAGATATAGAACGTCAAGTTACATCAATGCAACCTTTGCAACCAGAGTCCAGGAGAGACTTGGCCAGGACAAGAGTAATCACCACCAGGGTGGAGCGAGCTAATTCTTTAAAGAAGATGATTACTGACCTTAGCACCCAGCCTTCCAAGTGAAGTTATCTATAAGAATGAATGTAATAACTTCTTTATTTTGAACATTTTTTATGAATGTAATAGTTTTTTGCATGATATTGCATGGAATGAAAAATTGGTGATTTTTATGGCTTGATGTATCTGATTAAGACATAAATAATAAGTAGGAGTAGAAAATATGTTCAGAGGCAATATGGACATGACAAAATATAATTTTGATATATTGTCATTTTTGGGACGACATTATCAGAGGTAATGTGGACGTGACAAGTCGATGACGTAGATAATAAAATTTAGAGGTAATATGGACGTGAATTTGCATATATATTGATTATCCTTGGGTTAATTGGGACTCAAGAATAGGATCTCTCTTAAAATAGCTGGGTTTCAAAAGATGATGCTTGTAATAATGTAGTATATGTTTGGGTTAATCCGTTGAGGACGTATCATAAGATCTGGGTAGACTCCACTGGGGGCTTTTTGAGGACTTATTATCTGTAATTTTGTTTATGGATGAGTAAATAAAAGATAATAATTCAAAGTTTTTAGGTATATTCAATATTTGTCTGAAAATATAGTACACACTTTCAAACATGGTACTTCTTCAGGAATTTGCCATTAATAGGTGTCGAAGCATAAAAAATACAAGACTATGTATCCCACATAAAGAAGACAAAAGAAGCTATGCGCCCACATAGGCAAAAGGGGGCTATACGCCCACAGAACCAAAGGGAGTCTATGCTCCCATATGATCGAAGAGGGGCTATGCACCTACACGATCGAAGAGGAGCTATGCGCCAACATGATCGAAAATGAGCTATGCGCCGACATTGTTTTCAGGCAGATCAAACATGCACTCAAGTATGGGCGCATAAACTTACTCTCACACTATGTTTCCAAGATAGCAGATCCCTATAACTCAGTCAACATCCACGATCAATCTTGCACCGACGCATACGGCCATGTCATTCTCCACGAGCAATCGTGCACCGAAGCATGCGACCACGTCAACCCACGATCTACCCACAATCATCCAGTGTCCATGCGCCTACACCTTATGCGCCCAAAGGGGTGTTATGCGCCCACAGTGGAATCAGTATATTTTTCACCTGTGGGCGCATAACAGTCATTTCAGTGCAAATGACTATAAATAGGGGTCTCATACCTCTTCGAAAACAGACAGAACGGAGAGCATTTCAAGAGCCAAATTGCTACCCTTCTTGCCAGTGAGCCGATAGTTAGCAATTTTCTTAGGTTTTTTCCCACTTTTGTAACCGGAGTGTCAGCGGAGTAAATGAGCAACTGTCGCTCGATCCCCATCGTCCCATTCTCAAGAATTCATTTTTGTACTCGGGGATCCTCAGTGCAGGATCTCTCAGGCGTACTCAATTTGTGGTGCCTTGCGCCAATAAAAAAAGACAGCATTTTTTCTTCTTCTTTTGTGTGTCCACAATAGGTATTATAGTGATTCGGTCGTCCATCCCAGACAACTGATAAGCTCCATTTAAGAAAACTTTACTTACAACGTAGGGACCTTCCCACTTTGGTTCAAACTTGCCCTTGCTCATATGTGTCATAGTCATAGGACATCTGACAGTAAGGACCAGCTCGCCTTTTTGGAATAGTCGTACTTTGACTTTACGGTTGAAGGCTTCTAAGATACGGGCTTGATATAGCTCGATGTATTATTGAGCTAGTAGCCGCTTCTCATCGAGTGCTTCAAGCTTCTGAAGTTGAAGACTATCATTGTTTTCTATTGTGAGTTCATTGGCAATAGCTATTCTCAATGATAAAATTTAAATTTCTAGTGGTAGGACAGCCTCGCATCCGTACACCAGAGAGAAAGGTGTATAGCCAGTTGGAGTACGTACGGTAGTACGATAGGCCCATAAACATTCTATAAGTTTTTTGCTCCAGTTCCGTTTATTGATAGAAACGAACTTCTTGAGAAGCTCGATAATTATTTTGTTGAATGCTTCAGCCAAACTGTTAACTATAGGATTATAAGCCGTCAAAGCAATATTGTTGATTCGATTGTCATCATAAAATCAAGTAAATTTCTGACTAGCGAATTGAGGTCCATTGTCAGGGATAATCTATCGAGGAACACCAAATCGATAGATTACGTGATGCTTAATGAAGTTGATGACATTGCTTGTCTTGACTTCTGCTAAGGGTATAGCTTCTGCCCATTTTAAGAAGTAATCAATTATAGTTAAAATAAACCGATATCCTCGAGATGATGGCAGATTAACAGGACCAATGACATCCATGCCCCAAGCTTCAAAGGGCCAAGATGTTGCAGTGGGATGCAAGAATTCTGATGGTTGATGGATAAAATCTGTGTGGATCTGACATGCTCGATATTTCTTTGTATATTCAATCGCATCTGTCACCATGGTGAGCCAGTAATATCCTATACGTCGGATACGATCCTGTAGCTTATGACCAGGCTGATGTGCACCACAGACACCATCGTGAGCTTCATATAGTATTTGCTTTGCTTCATCTCCCGTACGACAACATAGGAGCATACCATCAAATGATCGTCGGTAGAGCATTTTGGAGGCGTGATTGTAATAAAATCGAAGCGACCACCGACGGATTGTCGTTGCTTCTTTGGGATCTTCAAGTAAGATGTCATGTACCACAAAGTCGATGAAAGAAGCCTCCAATCTTTGCTAGTAGTGCAGATCTTGACTGAATTGCTGGGTTCAAGATGCAGATTATTCTCGATGCAGAATAATTCTATGTTAGTGATGACGATCAGCTATTGTCTTTTTATAAGAATTGCTATTCTGCAGCTAGATTAGCAAGTGCATCAGTTTCTGTGTTACATGCTTGACGTACATGTTCAATGAAGAAACCTTTGAATGAAGAGGCCAATTTGACTACTGCTTCCTGGTATGGAATGAGATCTTGATGCTGAACTTCATATGTGCCTCTAACCTGGTTAATAATCAGTTTAGAGTCTTTGTATACTTCAAGATACTCGATATCCAATTGTTTAGCTAATTGGAGACCGATGAGTAGAGCATTGTATTTAGCAACATTGTTGGAACATGGCTCATCCAGGGAATAGGATCTTTGAATAGCTAGCCCTTCTGGTGATATAAGGATGATCCCAACTCTAGCAACAATGAAACCATTGGGTCTAATTCTGGATGCACCATCAAAGAATAGACGCCAAGCAAGTATTCCTTCTGAAGTCATGTTAGATTCCAGAGTTTCATCATGAATTTTATTGTAAAGTTTTAAAGTCTAAGGAATTGGATGACTAGCCAAGATGTCAGCTAGGGCTTGACCCTTAACAGACTTTTGTGGGACATAGACCATGTCATATTGTGCTAGTCCATGTAGCGAGTCTGAAATTGAGTGTATTGGGCTTCTTCATCAAAACCCGTAGAGGATTGACTCTGGGATGACATGAATGGTCTGGCCAGTGATGTAATACAGCATTTTCTGGACAGCGAACATCAACGCTAGACATTCTTTTTCTATTGGACTGTATCGATGTTCAGCGTCGATCATTGTACAACTGAGATAGTAAATTACTTGTTCGTGACCATCTTTGCTCTTCTGTGCTAATAGGTCACCCAGAGAGTGATTTATTGCTCGAACATACATCAGGAAGGGTATTCCTATGATTGGAGAAACTAAGATCGGAGGGTTCATTAGGTATCATTTTATGTCTTTAAATGCTTGCTTTCATTCGTCAGTCCAAACGAAAGACACACCATTTTTTATTAATTGAGTGAACGGTATGCAGCCTCCATAGAGATTTGAGATGAATCTCCTGATATAAGCAAGCCGTCCCTGGAATCCTCGTAGTTCTTTTTGGTTACGTGAAGGACGCATCTCTTAAATGGCTTTGACTTTCTTGGGGTCAACGTGCATACCCTTAGAGGTAATAACCAATCCGAGGAATTTGCCAGAGACTCCTAGGAATGACTTGGTGGGATTCGTCTTAAGTTGATGCTAGCGTATTAGATCAAAGATAGTTCTTAAGTCTTGGATGTGATCTTCCTTTAGACGACTTTTGACAGCAATATCGTCAATGTAGCATTTGACCGTCTTCTGTAAATGTTCGCAAATGATGGTGCTTATGGCCTATTGATAGGTTGCACCAGTGTTCTTAAGACCAAATGGCATGACTGTGTAGCAGTAGACTCCTAGAGGAGTATAAAAAGTTGTATGTTTTTCATCTTTGGAATTTATCTTGATTTGATTATATCTGGAGAATCCGTCCATGAAAGACATTCGTTTGAATCCACAGGTGTTGTCGATCATGACATCAGTGACCAAAAGAGGAAACTTATATTTGGGATAAGCTTTATTAAGGTCCCTAAAGTCGATGCAGACTCGAACTTTTCCTATTTTTTCATAATTGGGATGACGTTAGCCACCCAGTCCGGATGTTGTTCCTCCCTGACAAATCTACAAGCGATGATCTTCTTGACTTCAGCTTCTATGGCATCCATCATATCAGGTAGGAATCGACGCTATTGTTGTTTGATCGGTCTAGCATTTGGCAGAATAATAAGTTTGTGGATAGCGATCCGAGGATCTAACCCTGGCATATCTTCATAGCTCTAGTCGAATACGTCAATATATTCTCTGATGAGCTGGATTAGTTCTTGTTTATCTGCTTCCAGAAGACCTTTGCTAATAAAGATTTGCCTTGGAGAAGCTTCATCTCCGACGTCGATCTGGACCAATTGATCCTCAGTGGGTGGTTTACGTTGTTCAAAGCAGAGTTCCCATTGAGTATCCATCCTTTGTGTCCAAGGATCAGTTTCAGGGGTTTCGATGAAGTCATCATCCTCCTTTGAGAACTCAGCGGTTACCATATTGGAAGATAGAGTCACTCGATGGATGTGCCCTATCCTGGTTTCTGAATCCCATGACGCAGAGTCAGAAGAGTTAGACTGTTCTTCTTTATCAGACTCAGTAACATCTGGGGTTGAGATTAGCGAAGTATAACCTAACCCATGCTTTGTTTTATTATAATATTGCAACGAATTTCCTTTTGGGGCATGTATACGAATAGGAGTTCGTCTAACTTTACTACCATTGAGACCAAATTTAAAATTATAGCCCATCTTTTGGATGATGTTCTTAGATTATTGACTGTAACGACATAGTTGAAGTTGCCCGCTATCATCATTTTCAGAGTCACTATCGGAAGTTGCCTTTTGATTTAATCCTTTGCTGAAGAGGATAGGATGCTCATCTTTCTTCCGGAAAGAAACTTGAAAGAATGAGTTTTGTACTGATTCGAGTGATACGTCATTCCGGAGAGGTGGAACAGCTCCTAAGGTAAGGGGTTTGAAGTTATCCAGGCTTTCTAGATAATATTGTGTGTAATAATTGACATCAATATACTGAAAAGGATATGCTACTTTATTAATACTTGCATCAATATTTACAATAGTGTTTTTAACCTTAGCCGATGGCTTGCCAAGATTAATAACACGAGGAGAAAAAGTGGAAGGCTTGTTACGACGAAGGTCAATAACAAGAGGCTCAGAAGAGTTGAGCTCCCTATGCTTCATATTTTCAGCAGGAGGATGCTTGGTAGAAGAAAAGAGATTAATGGTCAACGTCTGAGAAGACGAGGGACGAGAAGTGTGTCCCTTGAATGGAATCACCAGAACCTCGGACTCTTTTTCCGGTCTTCTTCGGTGTCCATAGCTAGTACGACTTTCATGAACTCTTCTTTATACATTCGGGAATCTGTGTAATATACCACGATGCCTCGGAAGGGATTAAGATCAGCTAGTTCCTTTCGTACTCCTCCATTGTCATCAATATATTTAAAGCATTGATGGAGAGTAGTTGGCCCGATGTTATGTTCATACAACCCCGGTCTTCCTAACAGAGACGTGATTGTTAATCAATAGAAGGTGACCTTCGTACGGAGATTGCCAATTTGGACTTTGAGGCAAATCTTTCTCAGCGGTTCACTTCTTCCAGAATTGAACCCCAGAATAGTCGTAATTGTTGTAGAGAGATTATGAACTGGGATTTTAAGTGCATGCAACAAAGTTTTCGGCATAATGCTAAGTGCAGATCCAGGGTTAACTAGAATGCGATCGACCTTCATTGTATCGACATACCCCGTATAGTAGAGAGGTCGGTCATGTCAATTGTCCTCCAGAAGCATATCATCTTGAGTGGAGGTGACATTAGCAATTAGTTCCATCACACTATGACAGTGAGAACATGCCATGGGTTCCTCGTCTAGTTTCTTGACATGTGTTAGACAGGCATCGGCTTTCATCAAAGCCTCACTTAATGTTTCTCGAGTTTTCTTCGAGAGGCGTTGAATTTCAAAAATCAATAATTTTGCTAGAGTATTGACTAATTGAGCCAATATGTCAAAATTATATGGCTTTTCGAGTCCCTGAAGTGGAGTTTTCTTCAGACTTTTATCAAAGCGAGCCGGCCGTTTACCTTTGTCAGCTGTTATCGGTTTGGGAGGAACAGGTCCCGCTTAGGGCGATGATTCCAAAGGAATATTGGAGACAGGAAGAGAAGATGTCGGTAGGACATCGGAGACAGAAAGATAAGGAGTAATAATATTCTCTTGTCCCTCTGGATAGTCTCTGAGATAGAGTCTCCCAGATCTGGTACTAGTCATGGCTTCTTCTTTTGGGACAGGTGAGAAAGAAACCATATTACAATCCTTCATTCGTGGCTTGCTCCTGGAAGACTTCTTTTAGAGAGATGAATGATCTATCCAGAATCCTAAGCCGACACGGGACTGGTTGTCCTGAAGACATAGAAAAAGAGGTATTGGAGATCATTTTCCATTGTTCAAGCTAGGAGTTTTCTGTAAATCATATCCCATCTTCATCATTAGTTTGTGGGACTGCTGACTGTACCAATAGAATTCCAGCTGGTACTTGATTTTTGGCTTTGGTACCACCGTCTTGTAAGAAGAAGGTAAAGCCGTTGCTGGAATAAATATAGCATTCAAAGGTGGAAGATGACCACCCAGTGATGTCATGTAGCACGACTTGTACTTGACTGCCTTTCTTGACTTGTTAGAAAAATCAGGTGTCTTAGATTCAAAATCGACGACCAAGTCAGGATGAATCCACATTATTTCCCCTTTATCGGTTGATAGAGGTACAAAACCGTCGTTTCGTGCTAGCGGAAGGTTGATGATCTCCAAAGTAGCTTTTAGAATAGGGACAACTCCATCCTAAACTAGTTGAGAAGGGAAGTCACCGAACTCTAGAGAGACGATGTTGGCAGTCACCGTCTTCTCGTCTTATTGGAGAGTGATTGCTTTGGCATTGATCAACTCCTGGGTCTTTTCCTTAAGTACATAGCACGCCCTGGTTGGATGCCCCAAGAACTTATGATACATACAATATTTAGGATTGTCAGTCTTACCTACTTTATCTGGCCGTTTAGCATTAGGCAGGTGAAGTTTGTTGCTCTTGATTAGAAAATCAAAGATGCTCAGAATGTCATCCTCATCAAAGGAGTACTCCTCCTTGGGACGTGGTGCTCTCTATGGAGGTGTCGTCGTTGTAGGTGTCGACTGACCCACGTTGATAGCTAAGGCTTCTTGCCTTTACGATTGTTCTGACGAGCACCGTTGTTCATAGTAGAATGCTCATCTTTGTCAAGATTAGGCATCTGGATGCCTAGCTGCTTGAATTTATCGACACTGTCTTCAGCTGCCCTAGCACTTAGTATGAAGGAATTCCAATCTGGGAATTGTGTGGGTCCAGTCCACATGCTAACTATAGGTAACAAGTTTAATTTGCATGTATCTATAGTCAATGCATCTGGAGTACCTAAAGGCATTTTGAGTGCTTCGCGACGGAAGCGCTCTATGAAACGTTCGACAGTTTCATTAGGCCTTTGTTTAATCGTGATAAGGGCCGACATGGTCATGTCATTCGTTCCCTCATAGAACCGTTCCAGGAATATTTGTTTCAGTGCTGCAAAAGATGTTATGCAGCCATCTGGCAAGCTACGATACCAGTCATAGGCAACGCCTGCCAAATAATCGACAAACACTCTAGTGAGTAGAGCGTCATTCTGTTGAAGCTGGTCAGTCATCACCTCGAAATAATTAAGATATTGACTCAGAGATAAACTGCTGTCAAATAGCATTATGGTTGGCAGCTTTTTCTTGGGTGGAAATGGAACTTCCTTCCATTCTACAGGATAGGGTTGTTTAATCCCTAATTTTTGTAGACCATCCTTTTGCTTAAAAGCTTCAAATTGATTTCGTAGAAGCTTGACTGCCTCGAGTGGGTCCCCTAATGCTTGATAAGAAGTAGATTGGTTTGATGGGTTGGGAGGTGGAACCGCATGATAAGTACCACCCCCAGCACCAGACTGACTTGGAGTAGCCTGAGCTGGTATGGTAGCATTGAGAGGAGATTGTACCCGTAAGTCGGTGTTGACATGTACAGATGCTGCTATGTGTTCTTAGATTGGAATTGGATTCGCAACCGATGGAATAGTATGTTGTGCTACAATCATGGCATGCATACTTGTAACCATTTCAGCCATAGTTTTAAGTTGGCCTCCAAGGCAGCGATCCGCTGTTCTTGATTGGTGGAGCTGGAAGCATCTTGTTCCTCATTAGTGACGTTGGCAGTCATTTCTCTAGCCACCGAAGATGAACTAGTAGATAGGATAGTCCGATCAGAATCTTCACTATCGGCATCGAAGTCAGGTAGAGAGCTACCCCAAGATGAGGAGTGGGAAGATTCATTTGACCGAGGAAGTCTCCAAGATGAGGAGTGGGAAGATTCCTCTGACCGAAGAAGTCTCGGCTTCTTGATCTTGTATTTTGGTAGACTCTTTCGCCCGAGTCACGGATTCGATCAAGGTATTGCTGACTAGGATTGTGGGATACATTACGTCTTGGACATTTTCCATCCCCAGTACTGAGGGACATCATGTTGACCGAAGCATACAAAAATTCATCTTCGTGTAACAAAATTAGTTCAGGAGTCCGAGTGTAATTCAATCGGTCAAAGACAGTCCGTTTGGCTGATTAACGATAGCACTTGTTTACTATCTCGTGGTGCTGATTACAATGATACTCCTAATGTGGAATTATAGGTGTACGAGATGGTCCTGCAATCTTCTACTTTTATACAAGAAGATCACGAAGATCGGTTACAGTGACAGGATAAGGAGAAGATGGAGGCACATATTCCTTGATTATGTTATGAATATGGTTCTTGCTCTTGAGATTTTGTGTCCCCTGGGTGTACAGGGAAGTACTGAGCTCATTGGCATAGGTGAGAGGATTATTGATCTTATAAGCCTTCACTGCGCATAATTTGGTAGGTGACGCAGATTGTTCTTGGTGCATCATATGACTTGATGAGGTTGGTTCTGTTCTACGCTTGTTGAGGTAAGTGCGCATGTCAGTATTATATGCAACTTGCCTATCTGTTTGAGACACCATCAGTCTTCCCTGCCTTGACTTTGATATGCGCAAAGTAGGGAGATCCTGGCTTTGGCTTGATTGGCGCTGGCCAGCTTGATGAGGAGTGGGCAAGATGCCCTGTTGTCCTGTGCATACTATTCCAGTACGTTTGGCGTGGCGCAGATGGGCAGCAAGAAGTAAACTTTTAGCAGAGTCTATTTTCTTGGCATCGATTTGATTATCTCTGCCAAGAGAAGTTGTCACGACCCGCACCCGCTTTTCGGACGCGAGCTCGTGAGCAAGCCAGCTACGTATCGAACGGACTCCAGCCCGACTTGAATACGTAAACGCTGTCACGGCTATGGTTAACTGCTAAATCATGGCAAACGTAAATCTATATCTCAAATCCACAATAAGTGTACGAAACATAAATAAACAAATATAGGTCATGGTCTGCAGCCCATTATCATATTGTCCGATTAGACTCCAAGAATGATATGAGTCTATAAAATAAGCAGAATATATCATGGTACGGAATATAAAGCACGAGAGAAAAATAACAAAATACCACAAGCAAATACCTGTAGCATGCATCGTAATCCTCTACCATCCCGCTCTGCTAACTAACTCCATACAATCGCTAAACCTGAAGAGATCATCAGGTCCTCAGGGGACATAACAAGATACATAAAAACATGTCAATCTAGCGGTTTATCATACAATAAAGAAAATATAGGAATTAAACGGGAGAAGACCAATCAACACGAAAATACGACTATACACGACTGGAAGAACCACTACGCATAAACGAACTGCTGGAGAAGAACAAGAGAACACGATATCCCGGTGTCAATGGATAACCAATCAAATACTCAAACCCTCGTCCCTAGTGTGGACTCGTAGGTTTGAACAACTACTAAACCTTGTCCCTAGTGTGGACTCGCAGGCTAGCATCACCCTCGCCCCTAGTGTGGACTCGCAGGTGTGAACCATATACTACTAACCCTCGTCCCTAGTGTGGACTCGCAGGCTAGCATCACCCTCGCCCCTAATGTGGACTCGCAGGTGTGCACCAATAACTACTAACCCTCGCCCCTAGTATGGACTCGCAGGTTAGCTTAACTACTAACCCTCGTCCCTAGTGTGGGCTCGCAGGTTGGCTTCAAGAATTTTAAGGTACATCAGTTCCGTTATGACTTATTCATCTTATGACCCGATGCGACCCAGTCCAAGTACAAGTGATGACAAGACACGACCCAATCACGATATACGAGAAAACCAATCTAATATGAACTACAAAGATAACTATAAACAAGAACTATATATACAAATATCCAATATAAACTACAAAGATAACTATAAACAAGGACTATATATATACTAGCAAGCACGATGTACAAATCACATGTCAATAATTAACTAGTAAAACTATATAGTAATAGAAATATGTATGTAAATAAACTGTAGAGGGAGGCAAGGTATCTTGCCTGGAGATTGCACGTAGATCGCACAAAATATAGTCAACTGATAAGCCATAAAGTCCAAGTCATCACAACTGTCTCCGAAAGTTAAAACAAACATTGCCAACATTTTCAGAATAGTCAAATTAGCTAGGATTGCCTGTCCTTAAGCCCAATTCTGGACACAGGGGCAAAACGGTCATTTTGGGCAAAAATGATGTCCGTCGTTGGACCCGCTTTGTGCCAAAAAGTGTGCCAGAGTCAACAGTCTCTAAAGTCGTTAAACTATATGTCAACAGGTCCAGTTTTTTGATATGAACCCAACCGTATGTCCAAAGTTGGATTTCGGCAGGCCGTGCACAAAATTGCCCGTTGAATCGGACCGTGGGGCCCGTAAAACGGTGATCCGATCAACTGTCTCAGAATTGGACCAAACATGGCATACAAGACCAAAAAAATGATATGGTCCTGTTGGCGTAAGTTTCATCTCAATCTGACGAGCGTACACAAAGTAATTAGGAAATTTGCACGGAGACCGATACGGTGAATTTCGACGAATATGCATCAAATTCGTCGCGCACACGCAACCAATTTGAATTCTGTCAAAGCCCACACGTCTACGAAGCCGTTACACACCTTTCGATGCTTTCGGTTCGCGACCACGTCGTCCGGATTGGCGGAACGTACGTCGTATCGAAGAATTTTATTATTTTTAAAATAGGTTTTTATGAACTTTGGGATCCGATTCCTCTGCGCGTAGTCGATGAAATCGACTTCTGCAAATTGGGTTATGGAGCCCTGCATATTGTCTAAAAGTGTGTTCAAATAGAATTTCAAATAAGTCAATGGGTTGGCAGGGATTCGCCTTCCAACTCGGGTGTTTGGACTGATTCATGTCCTGTCTCGGGGCAGGATTTTCATCGACTTTTAAGTCAATTTTTCGAACTATTGAAGACATCTACTTACAAACTAAAAGAATAGATTTGAAGAGGGTTATGTTGTGCTTGAATCTGTTTAGGTAGATCGCAAATTGACTACACGATGGTGGAGAAACTTGCCCGCGAAGTGGGGTCGCTAGGCCGCTATTGCTGCCGGTGCTGTTGAGCGTTGCTGCCGTCCGCACGGCCTCCGGCCGCCCATGCGGCGGCGCATGGAGGTCCAGGGTGGACGTACGATGGCACCAAGGGTCGTGGTTGTCAAGACGAGGTGGGAAAAGAGTTATAGTTAGGGTTTGCGTCATTTTTCTCTGTCGATCCCGGTTTATTTACATGCCCTATTCGTCCCGAACGTGGAGAGGCTCGGTTAGGCCTGAGCTAGCCTGGGGGTAGTTTCTCGGGCTGGGATTGGCCTGACTGTTGGGAAGGGCTGTTCGTTTGGGCTCGACCCATTGGAAGGGCTGGGATTTGGTTGAGCCAAATTTGGCTGGGCTGAGCTCGAGAGCTGGTTCGGTTTGCTGATGGTTTGGAAGGGGTGTGCATGGGGAAATTTGTTTAGGCTGATGTGGGTTTTATTTTATTTGGTTTCTAAATAAAACCATACATGTAAATATATATATAACCATATATATATATATATATATATATATATATATATATATATATATATATATATATATATATATATATATATATATATTTCTTTTTTTTTCTTTTTTTTGGAGAAACCAAAATTTTATTGAAACGGAAACAACAGAGGACCCAAACACACAAAACCTGGCCCGAACACACAGAACCTGGCCCACACAAAGGTCAAACGAAAAAAACAAGAATTTTGAACATTCAAAACACGTACGCCACCCCAGGGGGGGCACGTGGCCGCTCCACGCGGGGCCCGAGGGGACAGGACCCGGCGCGGGGCCCGAGGGGGATGGGGCGCGTCCCGAGGGGACTCGGAAGCCCCGCGCATATATATATATATATATATCTATATATATATATATATATATATATATATATATATATATATATATATATATATATATATATATATATAATATATATATATTTATATATTTATATATTTATATATTTATATATTTTATATATTTTATATAGGTATATATATACATATATATATATATATATTATATATAATATATATATATATATATATATATATATATATATATATATATATATATATATATATATGTATACATATCTATATATATATATAATGTATACATATCTATATATAATGACATATGCATATACACCATAAATCTAAATATAAGCAATACAATTTTCTAGGTATGATCAATAATGGCAACAACAATAAATATTAACAGCGACCAATTAATATCCAAATAATATATCTTCATAGTCTAGTGTCTTATATATATATATATATATATATATATATATATATATATATATATATATATATATATATATATATATATATATATATATATATATATATATATATATACATATCATTTATATAATAAATGATTTAATAAATATAAATCGTTATCATTTAATAGCAACAAGTAATATTAATGATAATAAAAATCCTAATAACAATTAAAATAGCCCAAAAGTCGTTTCTGATGGATATAACATGCACACTACTTATCTAGCTCCAGAAGATCATACAAATTTTGTGAAACACTATTTAATAATAATAATACCTATAATCTACCTATAACAAATGTTTAGAAAATAATTGTCAATTCCTAAAAATATATACAAGAATATTTGCATTTACCAAACATGTTTACAAGGCCGTATTTGGTCCCACTACATGCCTACATGGGCTTGGATTTGTCTTGGGCCCATTCTGGACAGGTTCGGTACAACCGGGTTCCCTGAAACTCCATAATATAATTAAATAATAAATAAAATCTTCGGTAAGCGTTAAGTCACAATTTGGCCTGGTTTTCCTAGTTAGGATGTCCCTATGGCTCGACCTTCCCTACCAGGGCTAATACACTAGTCAAAGCACGCCATTGCACTATCCGTGCCACGATTTCTAATCGCCTGATACTTCAAAACTCAACCATGGCTAATGTCATCTACCTTAATAATTAACTAAATAATTATTTATAAAATTCTAAAAATCACCATTGAAATCAAATAAAAAAATATTCCAAAAATTTTTAGAAAGGGAGGCTACAGAAGTAGAGTTTCTACTCAGAAGTGTTCTTGCACTGATTGGCATAGAGGCGCAATCAGATGCATTTTCTATCGAGTCCAAGACTGGAAAGGATAGGAAGAGGCCATAGGGCTCTTTCTCTTACTCTGCACAGTGGCAATGATAGGTTGATTCTCCACCAAGTTTGGAACTGAGGAGGAGTGAGGAGTTGCCATAGGGAGATGTCTTTTGATTGGAGCCGAGGCAGTAGTTGGTGCGGTCTTCCCCAAGTTTAGAACTGGGGAAGAATGAGGAATAGCCACATGCCATTGCCCCTTGATTGACACCGAAACAGTGATTGGCGTGCTCTCCACCAACTTCAGAACTGGTGGAGTAGCCACAGAGCATTTTTCTTTATTTTGTGTAGGCGCTATGATTGGTGCACAGGAGGACTTTGGAGTCCATATGGTACGAGTCTTCCTGACTTTGGAGACAGCAGAGGATGCACGCTTGGCACCCTCAGCGCCAAGCATGGCTTCGTACACTGTTTGGTCGACTTTCACGACCAAAGTCTTTTGCGTCGTGTCGACCGACGCAACATCGCATTGAGTTGTCACTTTTTCGTCAGAGGAGAAAGTCATCTCCAGTAGAGTCGCCATTTTGTTTGCGAGAACAAAAGTTTTCTAAGAAAACTAGTTTACAAACTAAGAAAGAAAAGTACAAGAGTATTTGATTCTGGGAAAGTACAACTGTAGAAATCTGATCAGAAGACGATCAATTTATCCCTTGTACGATGTGATGTTGAAGAAGAAAGCCTTTAGAGAGTGCTACAGCAACTTAGTCAGGAGATTAGATCATTAGTGATGCTTGTGAAGTGATTTAGAACTCTATTTATAGAGTTTTGAGATAACTTTCAGACAGTTACCCTGATTGGCACACACTTGTCATTGGTGTGCCAGCATCCATTGGCACGAACGATTGGTTTAACTGCTGGGGACGCATGGCATTCTGTGAGAGAGATGTGCTTGGTCGTGGGCAGTATCATGTACACGTTCTTTGAGATTAGTGGCATGCGCATCATGTCATCTAATTGCTTCCGGATAATGATTTGACCAATTGGCGTTTGATTTGATTGATAGCGCATGCCTTGCGCTATCTGTAGGAAAGCGCTGGTTAACTGAAATTGTGAAGTACTGCCTACTTCGTGCCAACTCTGCATGGTGCATAGTAAAAGACAACTGCGATAATGACGACTCTGACAATTCCCCTCGAGCACTGCATACACTGGATTCGAAAATATTTTTCTCGACTGACGTGCTGTCAGTTATGATGACAGTCGTTTGGCTTCTCAAGGAAGATGTCCGTGTGGCAGCTGGCGTCTTGTGAAGTTTAGCGCCATCCGATGTGCGCTATCTGATTATGGAGCCATCTGATGATTTGAGCATGGAGCCAACAATAAATGGTGTATGGTAATATTTTATATATTTTGAGCTTCTGCAACGATGTGCCGTATATATTACCCTAGGCGATCACATATTGAACATGGTACTTCAAAACACGTAATGGTTAGAGATGGTTTAGTATAGTTTCGTCAGCTAATTTCTTATCATATTTTATGTTCCTTGTCATATTTACTTGTATTGGTTATTTCTATTGAAATTCTAGTTTAGCTTTACAGTTCTACATGTTCATCATGCCTCACATATTCTAACTCTTGTTATACAGTCACTATAACATTATGAAATATTTATTAATGTTTGTGCTTGCTCCAATCATGACTGGATAACCATATTTTAGGAGACGTTATGCCATATATTCTTGGACCTCACGATGATGCTAGTCGAGACAGATTTTGATGTACCATTTACCATGAGTTGACCTCTAGAGAGCTTTAGGTTGATATTCTTTGTTTTAGATTTATGTTTTGTTTATCGGATTTCTCTCCGACACATTCCTGGTATGTATAATCATTTATAGATCCTGGATGGTTTAGTATTATAATTATCTTTCCTTATTCATATATTTCTTAGCATTATGTGATTGAGTACATGTTGATATTATGGGTTTTGGAATGTTTAGATATTCTCTACTAAGGACTAGACAGCTTACTACATCGATGCTGCGGTGTAGGCTGGGGTGCATCACATACTCGTGCCCCTACATCCGGGTGTGGGTTGTGATAGGTGTCACATAGGACACGATACGATTCGACCCAACCTGACAACATCCCCAACCATACATCAAAAGACAAAACGTTAAAACCTTAACCCTCTAATCGAAGCCGCACCACCATCTCCGTCCACCAGCACGGCGGCTTCTACCTCGAGACCCGATCCCGGCCACCCTCCTTCTGTCAGCCACTGAACCACCACTTAAATCGGATGACCCCTTAATCGCCTCCGCTGCTCCCTACATCGACAATACCTTGCTGCCACTAAACTCCTTTCTCCTGTCTCTACCGCTTTCACCCACAACCAGCCCTCTTGATTGAGTAATCACCACCACCGGAACACCATATTCATCACCACTCCACTCATCACCAACTCTATGCCACCCTCCGATTTTGGTGACCACCGTGCTGACCGACTCCAGCAACGAACACTACCACTGCCATCATCCCTGACATCACCATCGTGGTCACCGCTGATCTCCTTACAACCACCCTAACTCTTCTTCCATCATTCCTCCTTCCGATCGACTCCTCGACCCGGAATCCAGAACCACGACACCATACCTGACCCAACACCACTGTATTGCCATGTCTCCTTTGTGCTGATAGTCTGCCATCCTCTGCCAGCCATCATCGTTCCTTGCCCCTTCGGCAAGCCTTAGTCAGATCTGGTGTCTCCCAACCAGACCCCTCCTGCTCATCTACGAACTGACCACCACGTTTCCCGCAGTCGGCACCTTCCTCTAGCGTCTTCAGCACCATGGACGAGGAGCACCCGACAATATCACATTTCCACTATCGAAGGTCTAGCCCAGTACCGCTTTCCTCCCCGCAGCTTCCTTCCTTCGACAGCCTCACGCACTCCCAGCGTCGAGAATTACGGTAAATAATCACTCCACTCTCCTTCTCCACTCCCTCTCTTCACACTCTCTCAATGTTTGTTTTACTTTTCTCACAGTCTCTCCCCTATGTCTCTCATTGGAAATGATAGAAGTATTTAACATTATTATAATTATTTTATTTCCTTGTGAACGAGGGGTAGGGAGTAGCGATTATTACAACAGCTGTAAAAATGTGTATAATTATTAGTATAATTATACTATAATACTTTGAATATTGTAGAGTGTATATAGTATTAATATTAGTATTATTCTATTGGTATTATCATTAGTTATTAATTATATTAGTATTTATTTTATATATATATAATATCTTCTGAAATTATATTTGTAAACATATATGTAGTGTATTGGGCGTCGACCCTTTGTCTATCTTTAAATTGGATTTTAAAAACCTTTGACCTAAAAATATTATTCTACAAAATTTAGAAGTTGTAGACCTAAATAGTTTTCTAGGTTTTTTTTATTATCTAAATTAATTTTACTAATAAAAATAAAGTTTGAAATATTACAAATATTTTCTATAAATAATTATATAATTATGCAAGTCCTTAGATTATTATTGGTAGTGACTAATCAAATATTTTGCAAATTTGAATTTTCTACATACTGATCCTGGCTACTTGGACTAATCTGGACATTGTCAAATCGTCGTACCACACCAGGCAAGATACCTTGCCATTTACTGTTTATCTACTGTTAGCTCATTATATGCATTCGTTTATTTATTTATTTTTGCAATATAAATTATTCTTCCAAATCGTACTTAGATACAAATTACTGTTTAGTCATGTTTTTTAATTTTATTTATTTCTATTCACATTGACCTAGAGTTAAGAGACTATCCTTTGTTTGTGATCCATTCATTGGTATTGACACATATGTGCCACGAAGTCGTGAGTCGTATATAGATTTGGACTTGCGTAGCGATTGATCAACGGTGCGTACAGGCCGTACGATAGGTTATGACTGCTAATAGAATTTATATGATTAATAAACTTAGCAGTTATTAGGGGTATATGTTGTAGATACAACATAGATATGCATGGGGTGGGGAGGACAGTTCCTTAGCTAGGCTACCATGCACATTACCTTTTTGCGACCGCACGTTCCGCCAGAGACGCATGTTGACGACCATGGATTTACTTGCTGATGGCCTCTGACGTTGATGAGCGTTACGCACTTAGGCCCCTTGTTCCCGAACGGGGACTATGACAATCCCATTTTATCCAGAAAGCCCATGCATTGAAGGTTTGTTCTTCAAAGTGCATGATTCACATAGTATGGTTAGGTGACCTTTATCCATTCCGGTATGTGTACTTTTTTGTATGATTCATGTACTTATGCCTGATTATGGCATGAAATAACATTTTATCGCAAAATAGTGTGCCATCCCTTATCCTTGTTTGGTTAGGTGTGGCTGACTACTTCAAGGATAGAATACTAGACTGTGTTGTGATCCGGATTATTATTGAGCGGTTTAGGCATATTTTTCTGTATCTTGTTACGTCCCTCTGAGGACCTGGTGATCTCTCCAGGTATAGATGATCGACAGTGTAACGCCACAGTTCCAAATTACGTAGGAACTTAGGATGAGATTATGCCAGCTAATACAATCTAGAAGAAGTTCCCAATTTATTAGACTTACTTCAGATGTATTACGCTACAAAATATACTAACTAAACTATACCTCAACTATATTTCAATCCACAATAATGAACAAAATTAAGAACAAACGATATACATCATGGTCTGCAGCCCATTAACATATATGTTTGGAATGAACCCAAAGAATAATATAGGTCCATTAAAACTAGGCTATAACAGCAAAGACAGAAATAAATAGTACAAATGAATGAATAAGACACGAAAGTGATAATAAAGAATAATATCAACAATACCTGAACCCTGTAGAACACATCACAACAACCTCATGCTGGAAGTCCAACTAACACCTCGGGAGATCACCAGGTCCTCAGAGGGATGTAGCAAGATACAAAAGAAACAATACCATAATAAACTGTAAATAAACATGATAATGGGCTCTCTAACCATTTATGTGTACGCACGTCGAAGACAATGTTGGAATGCATGGGTAGGTCAAAGGAATAAAGCATGGCATCCGCTAGGGGCTTGTACTACTAGCATACTTTCTGACCATATCTAACGCAAAGTTAGGGCCGCTGCCGGATATATCCTCTAGTAATACCCTACAACCGGGAATCAATAACATATAACAAGGCAACATTGAGGCTAATAAGAGTGTGTCCCATGCACCTACTAATAGTCTTCCCCACCCGTAGACTTGCACAAATCATATCCTTGACTTGGACAACCCACATCTCTATGCAAGTCATTAGCTATACTCCTCTAAACAATATAGGTACCAATGCACAACCCGCTCGTACTAATGATCAGTCAAGTACGTAACCCCATACCAACACCATGTAACTCACTTACTGTGTCATGTATGATATGTGACAGGGCATAGAAGTTATTTAGAAACAACTTCACGTATTCCGGGTATGTCTCCTATATACGTAAGTCAAACACACACACACGAACATTGATAACAACATCGATAGCACCCAAGTCTCACTTGTACGCACACTACTAGATAAATACACTATCAATACAAGAACAATATCATGAATTTAAAATAGTACAAAGATGGCAAGGTATCATGTCTGGAATATGAAGCAAACAACTTTATGGGCATTTGCTTTTTTCTAAACCTAGGGTTTGCTATTCTCTAGCGATGCCTCCCTTCCTCTCTTCCCTTCCAACTCCTTACCGCCCCTCTCTATCACCCTAAACTTTCCCCTTTCCTGTCGTCTTCACTCATCCTCCATCCCCCTCTCGCTTATCCTCAAATCGTCGATCCATGGCAGCATACGAGGCGGTTCTAGAGAAGATGAACTCCCTCCTCTCCCTGCAAGAGCCGGCGGGGTGATCTACCTAACGACCAGAGAGAGTTCAGTGGCGGATCATTGGTCCTCTACTTTAGCCATCAAACCGATCTTGCCACGGAGCTTTACTTGTCCCGATCTCTCCTCCATCCTTCCAAAGATCTGGAAACTAGCATTCCAGATACAGGTGCATGTTTTTGACCCCAATGCCAGATCCTTCTTCATGTGCCTAGACTCACCGGTCACTATGGATCGAGTGATCTTGGAAGCACCATGGAGTATAAATGACGACCTCCTTGCAGTCTAGTGATATGACCTGGGAAGCTACCAGAGGAGTACTAGTTCTAATATGCGGACTTCTGGGTCCAACTGCACCGACTTCCCCCGAAGTTCCTAAATAGCAAAGTAGTAACCAGGCTCGCAGAAACTATAGGAACTCCCCGCCCATGTACGCCTGATGAGGAGGTCAAGTGGAAAACTTATGCTCGCATCAAGATTCTCAATGATATCTCCAAACTATTAAAGAAGTGCATATCCACTGTCGTTGATGGCCGCCCTTTGGGGGTTCCCGTCAAGTATGAGCGACTACCCCAACTTTGCTCCTTCTGTACCAAGATTGGAAACGTCTTTCATGCATGCAAGAAGCGTAAACAAATCCAATCCTTCATTAGTAACGAATGGTCTAACAGAGAGTTGTCAAAGATAAATGACCTTCTTAAGCCCCGTATTCAAGAGGGAGACTACAAAGTGGTACAGTTCCAACCACTGGCAAAGAGGAACCCTGTTGAAGGCAATAAAACTCAAGATGGCTGGCAACCCAATCCCCTCATGACAAAAAATCCTTCTATAGACAATCTGAGAAACCCTCCCAATGCCCCCTCGACGAACAGCATCTCCAAGCAGGCGGCGGTCCCCACTCCACATGGAACTGTCCCTAGCACCCCCATCCACCTACAACTGACTAGATATCTTCCTCCGCATAAGAGGCTGCTATCCTCGATCCATTCGGTTATGCCATCCAATCCAAATCCCGAGAAGATGACTCCCACCCCTTCTATTAAACATCCAATGATGAGGACCTGCCCAGATTGCATGGCCTCAGCACACATAGGCTCACCAACCCTCGACTCATCATCCTCTGAGAGAAGTCGGCCCCTCAAATCAATAGAGCTCATCATTTCCCTGTCTAAGGATGTCAATCGATCCGTGCAGTCAGATCGTACAGCAACCTTGTACTCTGTACAAACTTCCAAACCATACCCAGTCGTTCCCATGTAGCTTGACAACATCGTCGTGGATCTTAACCAAGTTGCTCCTACTCCAATGAATGTCCTATCATTGAATTACCACCCTCATCCCCTTATCCCCAGGCCCTGGATCTATTGCCCACAAGACAGGAAAAAAACCTTCCTCATGGAAGAGACACGCCCGAATGGCTAAATACACTGCAATCACCATCCCCATGCAATCAAAGAGACGATTGAACACTCATGATATTGATGAACGTCCAACCAAAAGGACACCCTCCTCTTCTCTTGAAGACTCCATAAATAATATGGTCATGGCGGCTGACCTTCAACAACTGCACACACCATGTTAATCCTAGCATGGAACTATCGAGGGACGAGGAATGCCTCGACAGTCCGATCGCTCCGATCATTCCTCTCCGCCACCCTCCCTACCATATTCTTCATCTTCGAAACTATGTCTTCACTGTCTTACACCAACAACACCCTACCCCACCTCGGATACTCCAACATCACCTCTGTCCCCTCAACTGGCCGTTCCGACGATTTGTGGCTGGGATGAAACGACTCCATCGATACATCCGTTACATATTCCTCCAACAATCTGATCATTCTTTCAATCAAGCAAATATGCATGTAGGCATGCATGAATGTATGTATTGTATCTATATTGTATATAGGCCTGGTCAATAGAGTGACCCTATAGGTTGTTGTTTGACTAGAGTTGACCTAGTGGACTAGAGTGTTGACCAATAGGCTATTTGAACTTGTGGACTTTAGTTGACTAGCCCTAGACCTAGAATGACTTGGTATTGAACCTAATAGGCTAATTTAACTAAGTTGACCAAAGTTTATAAGGGTAAGCTCCAAAATCCTAGAATTGACCAAAGTTTGACCAAATAGTTCAAGTTGACTAGAGTTGACCAAAAGTCAACATTGAGTCAATATGTGACCAATTGACCTAGCTTGACTAGAGTTTGACTTAGTTGACTAAGATTGACCTAGTTGACCAAATCCTAGATGTTGACTAGTTTGAGCAGAGTTGACCTTGACCTATATTGACCTAGAATCATGTAGAATGCATTGTAACTTCAATTATATTATTGAATACATCATAACCTATATTGCTTTAAATAGGACATTATGACTCCGGTTCAGACATCTGATATTCATCAGTCATTTAGGGTATCAGGCGAGTATATTCTCTGATAGTTCTTTTATTTACTTGTCGATTACTGTATTTTAGTTTTAGTTAGATCTATTTCATTCTCTGTCAACACGAATTGATATTACTGGATCAATTGCATGCGACACTCACCTTTTATATGTCTGGCCTCCATTACTGGAATTACCACTGGAATCACCTACTGACATCATCATGTTCTGGCTGGACTTGTACTTTACTTTCGTGTCGGGTTATGGATTCACTTGTACTTGTTGGACGGGGAAATATTGGAGTAGACATGTGAACATTCCCAAATATTGGAACCACCTCCCTTGAAATTATACTGGAAAGATAGCCATCCCTCACCTGATCAGTGTGGGATGTGCCATATTACCTATAGCCGTTTACATGTCGATCTCGTTATTTTAAAACATACTATTAGAGTATAGTTTGGACTCACCCTGGATTCATTGATCACTACTGGACTCGTCTTGGACTGGATTCATCTTGTATTGGATTGATATTGTATTAGACTCACATTGGGATTACACTTGACTTATATTGTACTGTCTGGACTTATCATGTTACTCTAGTTCAGCTAGCTTATTTTACAGTCTTTCTTGCTATATTTCTTCTCTTGTTTTGTTACATTATTTCCCTTGTACTTTAACTGTTTCTCTACATCATTACCTGTATAAAACTGCCATGTTCATCAATATAACTATTTTATAGTCTTTATTATTTACTTGGAATTTTTAGATGAGTTGTGCTCGTTCCTGTCCTTACTGGACTTCTTGAAAATATTACAGATGCTTGCCCCGAGGATGCTTGCCCTACTTACAATGAACCAGGAGATGGCTTAGCTACCTTTGGCCCCGACACTCAGGAGTGATCGGGTGACTAGCTAGTAGACTTGGTTTAGTTTTCATGTTTTAGAACTTGAATTGTAATAACTTGAGGTATTGAGTTTGTATTTGAGTTTGTTTGAGATATTATTATTTAGTAGTTTATATTTGTTGTTGTTGTTTAGTCTTTAGTTATAAACTTCTATATTATTTTATTGTGCTTAGACTGTGATTGAGATTTCATTATATCTATACTTGTTCTCCGTTCAGAGTTGAGATTTTGACAAGTACATTATATAATTGCGTGAGTTGTTGATTAGATAGTGACCTAGAACAGCGTTCTACTGCCGATACTGTAGCGTAAGCTGGATGTACCCACTTTTCGTGTCCCTACACTAGGTGCGGGTCATGACACATTTTTAGTGGTAGCCTATGCAGGTCGAGAGTCGCCTTAGTGCGATATCGTAGTAGTACGGCGACTTAGTTATACTGCTGCAAGCCTGCGATATAAATTAAGAAATAGGCTTTAACGGAGAGGTACTCAATCACAGTTAGGAAAAATTCTGATCTAATTCCGGTCATCTATACATCCTTGCTGATAATTGCCTTCTTCGAAATAAACTGTCCTCCTTTGATTAAATCGATTCCTGCTCAGTATTGATTTCCTTATTTGATCTGTCTTCAGGATGGTGGAGATATGATCACATCGCCCCGGCCCAGCAGACACTGGTGAGAGGTCTGCCACCTCTCGTCCAGTACAGCAGGATACTGGGACCGTAGCACCTTTTGTTTCTGTTCAGGCAGGGACATATGCATATTTTGGGGGGTGCTCTTCCACCAGTTCGGAGGCCTATACTGGAGATTTCGGATGTTCGTCAGCCGACACCACCTTCTGGATCGGTGGATGCGGCTCAGCTCTTTGCCTTCTTCCAGCAGATTATGAAGGCCCAGCAGTAGCACCAGTAGCGTTAGTCTGCTAATTTTAGACAGGGTATAGACAACGCCCACCAGCTGGCCATGACGACAGTGGAGAGGGTTATCGCCCAACCGCAGGGAGGCCAGATGCAGCAGCAGTACCAATAGAGGACCCCGACCATTTTGGACTTTCAGAAGATGAGGCCCAGGGACTTTAGGGGCTCGGAGGGCATACTATATACAGATGACTGGGTGGAGCACATCGAGGAGATCTTCAGGCTTGTACTGAAACCAGTTGGGATTCAGATTGAGGCGACGGACAACCATATGCAGGACCTTACCCACATATGGTACCAGTCAGAACCTAGAGTGGGTACAGAGGGGTGGACGCAGAAGGCTTTCAAGAGGCTTTTCAAGGAGAAGTTCTTCCCCGACACAGCACTCGGTGCCTTAGAGGCACAGATTGAGAGTCTGGTTCAGGGAAACCAGACAGTGGAGGAGTATGCTGGTGAGTTCTGCCATCTGGGCAGATTTGTAGAGGGCCTTAGCGAGGAAGCGAAGACGAGGAGGTTCAGGAGAGGTTTGATCAAGGAGATCAAGTCATTGACCAAGAGTGGTCATGACGCTACCTTTGAGCAGATTTTGATAGGAGCCATGGCGGCAGAGGATGACTTGGACCTCAAGTCCAAGAGGGGCCGAGAGGATTCAGGAGGAGCAGGTGGTAGTACGAAACACCCCTGTGTGTAGAGGGTAGCACAGCAGCCACAGTAGATGCAGGCACCAGTCAGAGTTCAGCAGGCTTAGCATCAGCCTCGAGGACAGGACCGCAGGGTGCAGACTTGTGCCTACTGCAGGAAGGCAGGGTACGCTTGGGAGTCTTGTAGGAGGAGGCTGAAGGTTTGTCTATTCTGTGGGTTTGATGCTCACAGGATGATAGATTGTCACGCTGTACCTCCTTATGAGGGAGCTAGGCCACCTGTGGCGCAGCAACATGCCCAACACCAGAGGGGCGGAGCTTTTGTACTGGCGGTCGAGGAGACCGACGTTATAGGTGACGGGTTAGCAGATCTGTCTTTTCTGTTCTTCTTTCCCACCTTCATGTATGATTTCATTAGTACCTGTCAGGATATTCTTGTGATATGCTAGATAGCATAGTGACCCTGTTCGAGACTGTGAAATAACGACCAGTAGGATTATGATTGCATGTTATAGGATAGTTATTTCTCGACCTTGATTGATTGGGGGTTTGACCTAGAAGGAGTACGATCACCTTAAATTTTGAGGACGAAATTCTTCTAAAGAAGGTAGACTTGTAACAACCACTTTTCTAAATTGAGGATAATTTTAAACTTTTATAAAATTAATTATTAAATAATAGGTTTTAATTCATGTTAATGATTTTTGGTGAATTTTAATTAATTTAATACTATTTAAAATGGTGCTTTGTGATTTTGATGTTTTGCTAGTGTAACCTTAGACCTACTTATCCTAGAGACTAACCATGACCATGGGGACCTAACCATGTGATTAGAATGACTAATTACAACTTTTTAGTCTAAGGATATTTTGGTCATTTTGTGACTTTTGAATTATTTAGGATTTTGATTAATAGGTAATGTGCTAATTAAAATATTAGGTCTTAACCTAGAATTCCCTAATCTATATGTTATTCATTAGCCTAGATATTAGATTAGAAGTTTCCATTACATGACAAGGTTAGGAATATCTAGATATTAGTTTAAAGGTAGATATTTGTTTAAGGCTATATATTTACTTAGCCCCTTTATTAGGAAGGCTTGAATTATGTATGTAGCTCCAAACCTTATGAAACTTAACCCTAACCCTAGAATTATATCTTGGCTTCCATCAAGAGACCCCAATCCCTATATAAACACATGTTCACATCTCCTGGCCTCTTTCATTAAACCTACAAACCCGAATGTAGTGTTCTTCCCTAATTTTAGCCCCTTTCTTCAAATCAACTCCAAATTGGACAAAATCAATTGCAACACACTCTCCTAGTGTAGATGAAGCCATTGGTGGAGAGCTAGCAAGGATTTGGAAGCTTTGGGCTGTTGTAAGTTGGAGGAGAAGTCTCATTCCTAGGCTTTTTATTGAGATTTGACTCTCAATAGGTAATGGCCTTTAGACCCTTTAAATTCCTAGTTTTTCTTCATAGATGCATTCATTTAGGATTTCCCTAGCTGTTCCTCGAGTTTGGTTCAATTTCGTGTCTGTTTGATACGCGTATCAAACACGTATCGGAGTATAGTGTAAAGTGTTTGATGAAATACCTCTTAGAAATAAATATTCATATTTTTCAAAACTAATTAGATGGATTTGTAGCTAATTAGGTGTATATTGCATATCAAATTGAATGAGTCGAATTTAGGATGTTTTAGACACTGTTTAGGACACGGGGACACGTGCATGAGACCTCGTGCACTGTCCTGCTACCCGTGTCCATTTTCTCTGTGGACACGATACGTTTTGACATGACATTTTGTGGTCACGTAGGGATACTCACTGACACAACACACACAAAGTTTCAAAGGGCTTGGTACAGTGTCGAGAGAGAAATATCGATCACATCGATTTACACTGTCACACACACACGCAGCAGACACATTCTGATACGGCTTTTGTATCACAACACGACACTTCGTGGACACAAATCAGGCCCCTAGACACAAAGCCCTAGTCCTGACCTAACCTTGGACATGAGCACGAGGCTCTAGGGTGGACACACGAGCCCCTAGATCGGTCGACACACGTGTACGAGGATTGGTATTTGCTAATTGCTACTGCCATGTTTAAAAATCGAATTAGACACTTCGTGTCTGGTTTTATGGACACGAATACAATCCCCCATGACACGTATTATATGTATCTATTGTCTGCACATTTCAATTTGATGATTAATTAGGTTTTTCGATTTCAATTTGGATTTTGCATTGCTCGGATTCAAATTACTGATACTCGAGACTGATTGGGGTTTCTTGAATATGTATATGAAGTTTTAATGTAGATTCCAACTGAGATATTATGTTAGATACTGAGAATTTCATATGTTTTAATCTGAGCATGTTGTGAACTGTAAATTGACTTAATGAGATTAGTCACTGTGCATGTTTGGATAACCTGAGATGTAGATTACCTAATGTTAAACCTGAGAATAATATGTATAAACCTGAGTTCACTTTGAAATCTGAGAACTAATGTTTAACATGAAACTAAGAATTGCTAGAAATCTGAAAATACTTTATATACCTGAGTTGTTTTAATGCATAACTAAGAACTCAGTATGGTATAACCTGAGATTCTAATACATATGAAACCTGAGAACGCAGATGAAAATCTGAGTTTTAAATGCAAATGTATTGAACCTGAGTTGTTTGATTTTAAACTGAGAACATATTGCATCCTTGTTCAAAACTGAAACATGAAGTGAACCTGAGATTTTCATGAGTTAACTGAGAATGACTGAACTGAATCCCATTTCCCCTTGCTCCCTGTTTTCCCTTTCTTCCTTCTCATTATGTAATGTAATATGTATATATATGTTGCTTACTGTCATTTCAGTCTCTTCTATTTTTTCTTTCCATTTCCCTTCCTTTAACCCTTCCCTTTTCTCTTTTGTTTTTCATAAATGATAATGTATTGTGCCTATATGTTATATATGCAGAAAGGATATATGCATAATATGAAATATGATATATATATATATGCATGTTTGTATGCCTCTATGCGATGAAAAAATACGTAAGGTATGTATGCATGATAGGTAATGATAAATATGCATGAAGGCATGCATGAATGTATGTATTGTATCTATATTGTATATAGGCCTAGTGTATAGAGTGACCATATAGGTTGTTGTTTGACTAGAGTTGACCTAGTGGACTAGAGTGTTGACCAATAGGCTATTTGACCTTGTGGACTTTAGTTGACTAGCCCTAGACCTAGAATGACTTGGTATTGAACCTAATAGGCTAATTTGACTAAGTTGACCAAAGTTTGACCAAAGTTGATAAGTGTAAGTTCCAAAACCCTAGAATTGACCAAAGTTTGACCAAATAGTTCAAGTTGACTAGAGTTGACAAAAAGCAACATTGAGTCAATATGTGACCAATTGACCTAGCTTGACTAGAGTTTGATTAGTTGACTAAGATTGACCTAGTTGACAAAATCCTAGATGTTGACTAGTTTGACCAGAGTTGACCTTGACCTATATTGACCTAGAATCATGTAGAATGCATTATAACTTCAATTATATTATTGAATACATTATAACCTATATTGCTTTAAATAGGACATTGTGACTCCGGTTCAGACATCTGATATTCATCAGTCATTCAGGGTATCAGACGAGTACATTCTCTGATAGTTCTTTTATTTACTTGTCGATTACTGTATTTCAGTTCTAGTTAGTTCTATTTGATTCTCTGTCAATATAGATTGATATTATTGGATCCATTGCATGTGACACTCACCTTTTACATGTCTGGCCTCTATTACTGGAATTACCACTAGAATCACCTACTAGCATTACCATATTCTGGCTAGACTTGTACTTTACTTTTGTGTCAGGTTATGGATTCACTTGTACTTGTTGGACGGGGAAATATTGGAGTAGACATGTGACATTCCCAAATACTGGAACCACCTCCCTTGGAATTATACTGGAAAGATAGCCATCCCTCACCTGATCAGTGTGCGATGTGCCATATTACCTATAGCCGTTTACATGTCAATCTCGTTATTTTAAAACACACTATTAGAGTATAGTTTGGACTCACCCTGGATTTATTGATCATTATTGGACTCGTCTTGTACTGGATTCATCATGTATTGGATTGATATTGTATTAGACTCACATTGGGATTACACTTGACTTATATTGTACTGTCTGGACTTATCATGTTACTCTAGTTCAGCTAGCTTGTTTTACAGTCTTGCTTGCCATGTTTTTTCTCTTGTTTTGTTACATTACTTTCCTTGTACTTTAACTATTTCTCTACATCATTACCTGTATAAAACTGCCATATTCATCAATATAAATGTCTATAACTGTTTTATAGTCTTGTCATTTACTTGGGATTTCTAGATGAGTTGTGTTCGTTTCTGTACTTACTGGACCTGTTGAAAATATTACAGATACTTGCCCCAAGGTCACTTGCCCTACTTACTATGAACCAGGAGATGGCTTAGCTACCTTTGGCCCCGACACTCAGGAGTGATCGGGAGACTATCTAGTAAACTTGGTTTAGTTTTCATGTTTTAGAACTTGAATTGTAATAACTTGAGATATTGAGTTTGTATTTGAGTTTATTTGAGATATTATTATTTAGTAGTTTATATTTGTTGTTGTTGTTTAGTCTTTAGTTATAAACTTCTGTGTTATCTTATCGTGCTTAGACAGTGATTGAGATTTTATTATATCTATACTTGTCCTCCGTTCAGAGTTGAGATTTTGACAAGTACATTATATAATTGCGTGAGTTGTTGATTAAATAGTGACCTAGAATAGCATTCTACCATCGACACTGCGGCGTAGGCTGGACGTACCCACTTCTCATGCCCCTACACTGGGTGTGGGTCGTGACAACGTAACCCTAATCAGCACATCAAAGAGCACCTTGACGGAACTATGACGGATTTAGAGTGGTGCAGTATCTTCCCACACTTTACGGTAGCTACTCTCTCTCGTCTGAATAGTGATCATGCCCCCATCCTCCTCAACACAGACAACCAACTCCACCACAAGCGCCACCCACTCCGACTTGAACCTTTCTGGATGAAGATCTCCGTCTTGCCAGATGTAATTTACATGTTTTGGCAGGGAACCAAGCCGAAGCAAACAAGATATTCACTCAACATCTGTAATCCACCCTGATGAACTTACACAACTGGGGCAGGAAGACCTTCGGCAACGTCAAAGCACACATCACTCACCTAAAGAAATATTTGATCAACATCCAAACTAGGAACGTCATTCCTTCTTCTCTGGACCTGGAAAGATCTATTTGTGTCGAACTCAATGACCTCCTCCTCATCGACGAAGCATACTGGAAACAGCATGCTAAATGTCAGTGGATCAAGGGCAAAGACAAATGCTCCAAATACTTCCATATTAGGGCCACAATCAGGAGAAGGGAAAATGCGATCCGTTCATTGCAGCTACCCAATGGAAATTGGACATCAGACCGAAGCAAAATTACAGCTACCATCATACACCATTTCTTTTCCCTCTTTGATATTGATGACTCTAACCCCATGGATCCAGCATTCGCGCTTTCAAATACCTTAATAAATGAGGATGAAAACCACTCGCTAGGAATGATCCCGGACACAAAGGAGATTGAGCAAGCCATTAGAAGCATGGGCCCTTTCAAGTCACCTGGGCCAGATGGCATTCCGTCCGTCTCTTATCAAAAATATTGGCATATTGTGGGCGACGACCTCACCACATTAGTGCAACCCTTCTTTACCGGAGAACAACTTGTCCCTTACATTAACCATACCCACATCGCACTCATTCCGAAATACAACGCGCCATCTACCCCGGTGGACTTCCGTCCCATCTCCCTGTGCAACATTACCTACAAGGCTATCTCCAAAATCTTGACCGCTAGCCTGTGACCACCAATGGATAAGCTCGTGTCTCCTTTCCAGAATGCATTGACTCTGGGTCGTCTCATCACAGACAACATTATCATCGCTCAAGAACTCTTTCACACTATGAAGTATTTCCCTAAAAAAGAAAAATTCATATGCATTAAAGATCGACATGGTCAAAGCGTACGATCGCCTTGGCTGGACCTTTATCAAAAGTGTTCTGAATGGGTCGGGCATCTGTGGACACCCCAATACACTCATCATGAATTGCATCACAATGTCTTCATTATCGATCCTCATCAACGGGTCCCCTGAAGGATACTTCACACCTAAGAAGGGTATTCGGCAAGGCTGCCCCATGTCTCCTTTCATATTCATTCTTTGTTCAGAGGTACTCTCTCGACTTTTCTACAGATACGAACATGATGATCTCTTTCATGGTATCCTTATTAATCACTTCTCTTTTTCGATTTCCTACCTACTATTTGTCGATGTTATCCTAATATTTGGCCAGGCTACGCAATCCTCACTAATAGCGGTGCGGGATATTCTAGATCTATTCGTATCCTGGTCGGGACAGAAGATAAACTTCCAAAAATCTAGCATGTACTTCAACAGATACGTCCTGAGCGTAGAGCAACACTCCTTAGCATCCATCCTACATCTGTCGTTCATGAGCGATAGTGATAACTATCTGGGCCATCCTCTCCTTCTGTCGAAGAATCGGGTATCAACTTTCAAACCAAACATTGACAAATGCAATACTAGATTGGATGGATGGAAAGCTAGGCTACTCTCACATGCCGACCGAGTAGTCCTAATCAACTCTACACTTGGATCGATCCTGATCTACTTTATGACTTCTATAGAATCCTGAAAGCAATAACATATAATTTAGAGCTCCTTCAAAGATCCTTCTGGTGGAGGCATGAAAGTACTGACAGACGCATGCACTTCCTAGCATAGGACAAATTCACCAAGCCTAAGAGAGAAGGCGGCCTTGGATTCAGGAATCCGGAGTGGGTCAACATCTCCTTGATCTGAAAACTTCTTTGGACCTTCCTCACTAAGCCAAACCAACTATGGGTACGCCTCCTCCGTGGTGTCTATCTCCAAAATAGATCACTGTGGGATGCAACCAAGCACAAGCGGATGTCCCGGACTTGGTCGAGTATACTAGAGGCTCGTCGCCATATGGAAGGAAAGGTATGCTGGAAAATTAAAAGCGGATGGGTTAGTATCCAGGACCCTTGGGTCCCGAATATTGCAAATTATAGAGTCTCTGCATGTTCGACCGATGTGCATAGGCTAATACTAGTTAGAGAACTCAGGATCCTTAATACCCGGGCTTGGAACCAGACACTCGTTAAAGCGATCTTATCACCTCTGGAAAGAAAGACAATCTTGATATCAGACTCAACGGTGAAGATGAAGAAGATGAGTTCATCTGGACACCCTCCAGATCGGGGGAAATTCATATCAAAATCACTATATGAAAGTATCCGTAGATCGATGCCAAGCAACTCAGTATCCGCAGCTGAACCATCGATCTGGAACGATCTATGGAAAAAGAAGAACATCCTTCTGAGGATCCTAGTCTTCATTTGGAGGCTCTTAAAAAATGCGCTCCCCCTACTGTCATTCATCAATAAGAGAATCCCATCTACTAATGCTCTTTGTCCATTCTATCTCCTGCATGAAGAGGACGCCAATCATCTATTCCTACACTGCCAAATAACCCGCTCAATATGGTACGCCAGCCCCATTGGTCTTCGTGTCGAGTTTGGGCTCGACCTACAACTTCTACTCCGACATTAGATCATGGACCCTCAGGCTCAGGCGACATTCAGACTGGGGTCCACCCTCCTTTGGTCTATTTGGAAGGCAAGAGGTGACTGTGTATTCCGTCATACAGCTCCAAACATCCATCGCATCATCCGACAAGCATCCATCAATTGTGCTATGTATGATAAAGATAGCCCGCTAGGAATGGAGGATACATTAAATCCCCTCACTGAACTCAACTAATCCGAAGCTATCTAGAGACCTCCGTTGGAGGGGTCTATCAAGATCAATGTGGACGGCACAACCTCCTCCTCGGTTATTGCGGTAGCAACTGTAGTAAGAGACTCTCAAGGAAGGTTCCTCAAAGCCTCCACCTGGCTCTCGACACCTCCTTACTCCTCAGAGAACAACCTACTGGCAGAAATTCAGGCCTTCCGGATAGGTATCCAACTTGCTAAGTCTTTCAATGAGGAAGAGATCTCGATTGAAGGTGATACGCTATCTGCTGTTAGAATTCTTATTAGCGACACAAGCTTAATCCCGTAGAGGCTGCATGACCTTATCTTATCCATCAAAGAAGGAATCCCGACTAAATCAAGGTGCTCCTTTACCTTCACAAGAAGAATTGCTAACAAGGTGGCGCATGCTCTAGCGATCCATGCCTTGTACAATAATTTAGCTCCTAATCTCTTCTCTCCTCCTTCCTGCATTGATCAGCCTCTAGCTGATGATATTTCCAATTTTGCTACTTGTCCCAATATTTTTTGATTAATAAAGGACCTCAGTTTCAAAAAAAAATGTTTGGAATATCGCAAGAGTGTAAAGTAACGGTCCAGCACTAACTTCAGTCAAATGATCACGAACTCCTAAAATAATATAAGTAAAATAAAATAAAATAAACACTAAATCTTACACTTATATATATATATATATATATATATATATATATATATATATATATATATATATATAATATACACACACACACACACACACACATATTCTATATGCATAGTCTCATTCTAATCACAAACTACCAACTAGCACATTACCATATATAGAAACAAATCTACTATACATTTATCATATTACCATAATAAAAATAAAATATTTACTAAATAAAATATATAACTTGTATTTCTGGAAAAATAATAAATACAATTTGGACATACTTATCATATATATATTTATAAGAAAATAACACAATAATATATACCACTACTAACTAGTATCTTGAATAATAACTTGTAGGTAGTTTTTGAAACCAATATACATAGAAAATATAAATTTATATTCTGAAATAAATCTGAATAATTTGAGAAATAATAGGATTTGATATCAAAAAAAAAAGATTACTTATTATATATATAGCTCAATCTAGTCATAAATTAGTTAACTAGCACATAACCATAAAAGTAACCAAATCTATCACACATGAAACTAAATTAGCGCATAAAAATAATATTTTTATATCACAAAATATTATACTTTGGGAAAAATACATAAGTAATTTCTGGACATAATTCAAATATGTTTATGTGAAGAAAAACTAACATCAAATCAACATATCCAGCTAGTACACAAGTATGCCACATGTTGAACCAATTGGAATCAAACGACACGAAAAGATATGAAAATTTAATATTCTGGAAAAATTAGAATTAACCAGAGATGAATATGCTTTTTATCATAAATTACTTAACAAAAATCATGAATTTTTTTACGAAGTTTAGAGATCAAATAGTCGAGTTTCGGTAAACTTTTCGGTGTCCCAAAAACTAGCATAATAGAAACGATAGCACAAACACATAAATAACTTGCAAATCTCAATAAAGGACATTATTAGATGATAAAAGAGAATGTTAGGTTCATTACCAATAAGTTGTTTAATGTCGAAAGGGTTCGCAAGTTGTCGAAAACTCTCGTACTTCAAAATTGGTTCATCTTGGACCAATTAGTGCAACGGACGCCACATACAAACTGAGTGGAACCATGTGAGTTAGTAATTGGACATCAAAGTAGACACATAGGACTAAATATTAGTTTTGGTTTCAGGACTAAGGGATGAGAAAAAGTAGATGAAACCCAATGGAGAAGATGACCAACCTGGGTTCAAAATTTTCATTATGGCTGAAAATAACCTTCGAGTTGGGCCTTCAAACGACCAAACGAGTAGACAAAACTCCTTCGAGGCTTGATAGGGTTGAATAGGGGTCTCTTAGGGTCATCGTGGAGATGGTGGAGTGCACGAAAGTCGAGGAAAAGGGGGCTTCGAAGGGTTGGCCAAGGCTTGGGGGTGCCCCGGCCTAGGACTGGTTGTGGTCAGATTTTAGAGGGATTAGGGGAGAGAGGGCAGCGAAGGAGAAGGTTAATATATGAAGTTTTGAGGTATTTAATGTTAGGGTTTGTTTGGATTTGGTTTGGATTGATTTGTTTGAGATTTGGTCCTTCAATCAACTAATATGGTAATGGGTTTCTCTAGCTTTCCTAATTTGGAAATAGGAAATATTGAGCCAAAGTGCATTGAATCTATGCACGTAGGATGCCATTTAATTAATAAAAATTGATCAAATATATTTCTAATTAGTTTTGGCAACCTGGGATTGGGTACACTAAGTTGTTTGAGCTAGGGTTGGGTGCAAACAATTTACCGAATCAAATTCAACTCCGAAAATGCAATAAATGAGTCTTGTGTGCCATTTGAAAATAAGTAGCACATGGAAAGTCAATTGAGTGGGGACACTATTTACATGTGTGCAGTAGGCTAAAAATATGTCAAAATAATATATTAGGTCGAATGGTTTGGATCGATGCCAAGTCCCGAAATAAAATTGAAAAGTAGGTCAAGTTTTATGGTAGATAGTAAGTTGGTCTAACTTTACCCGAAAGTTGTGCGACGAAAATAGAATACAAGGGAACATATTTGAGTGAGACGTGATATATCAAAATGAAGGTAAACGTGTCTAAGTCAAAATACATGGAGGACGTTTCTAGATATTGGTATTTTTTGTGCTCCAAAACTCAAAGATACAAAAATGTATATATTATTATCTAAAATAATAGTGAGAAAAATATCTATTAAAGAAATAAATTACAAAAATCAAAATAAATCCAAGAAATTCTAGGGGGCTTACAACCTACCCACCTTACGAAATTTTGTCCTCAAAATTAGACATAGCATAATATAACAACACCTAATAATAATAATAATAATAATAATAATAATAATAATAATAATAATAATAAATAATCGATGGAAACCAGTCTCGGCATATCTGGCCTTGGAACTTCTGCTGAGCTTTGTCTTAACACTTGGTCACCTCGTAACCTGATGCTGATTTGATCCACATTTCAAGCACAATCCTAACTTCTTCCTTCAATCCTTCTGAATATGTCCCATCTTGTCGCAAAAGTGACAAGTCTTCTTTGTCTGGCATGGGGTGACCATTTGCTGACGATGTACTCCAGGACGTCTTATCGATCTTCCATGTTGTCCTCAAAATTACATAAATTATGGCATAAAAGAAACTAGTCGAACATGATTTCTAGAGGACTATATTACTAATGGGATTCTAAGTTCACATAACCTACCAAAAAATAAGGTACCCTTAGTTCTATATCCGTCCTAATTTATGTGATAACAACAACAAAAATCAAGGTCAGGAACGGTACAACTCTCTACAAGGAATACAAAATTTAGGTATTATGGACTAATAATCAAGGGCTTTCTAAGGAGTCCTAAGTTCCATCATGGTGTTATTGGTCAATGATATAAGAAATATTATTACAAATTCAACACTATTCCTGTATAGGCCAGGTCTTCAACAAGATAAAAGGAAAACAATACTCTATTCCTTATCAACAAGTAGAGCTGTCAAGACGGGCCGGCGGGGCGAGTCGGCCCGTAACCCACCTTAATCCACCATTTGGTGGGACGGGGCGGGCCGACCCACCATTTTGGCGGGCTGGAAAAATTTCAACCCACTGGCGGGCCGCGGGCTAGGCGGGCCGGCCCGCTTAATTTTTTTAAATTTTTTAATTATTGTTTAGTTTCTTAAAAGGAAAATTTATATATATATTTTTCTACTCACTCTCATATACATCAAATTACAAGTAAAATACAAGAAACATTATAATAGTAGATATTTCTTTAAACCACCTTCATTCATGTAAATAGATGACCAAATTTAATATTTTATACGTCATTACTTGCATTAAATGGGAATTTTTATCATTTATAATACATATCTCATATATTTGCTAAATAAAAAAATTAAAATTTTTATAAAAAATAGATGGCGGGCCAACCCACTTGGCCCGCGGGCTAGCCCATCGCAGGGCGGGCTACTAGCGGGCCAGCCCACCTAGGCCCGCCTGTTTGGCGGGCTCCTAAATGTTCGGCCCAACCCACTTTTTTGGTGAGCGGGACGGGCCGGCCCAACGGGCTTAGCCCATTTTGACAGCTCTATCAACAAGCTATAAAATTCTTACAAGTACACCTAACAATTTTGTACCCATCTGCTAGGCAAGAGTAAAGGCTGAGCTGAACAGCTACACACGCCTATTGGTCAATCTTCTAGTCCGGATCTTTTATAGCTCATTTCAAGGCTAGTCTTAACCATATATAGAGATAATCGTCTAGCCTAACTCAAACCTTCATACTCAATTTAATACTTTTAGGTCACCCATCATTATAATATTAACACTCAGTAAAAATCCTCTAGTATCTATATTCAAGGTTCTATCTTAGATAATGGGTAGCATAAATTTAGTCTAGTGATCGTAGGGTCTCTCGTTAGAGTCAAGTCATACGCTATAGTTGTCATGATCTCCATCCGGAATAAGGGTACAAGTGCGTGGCAACGTCTAGACTACGTCGTAACAACGACGTATAACACTGTCTAGGTCAATCATTACTAACTATCACATCTCATGAATATACATTATAACCTGGCAATGATATATCAACTCCAAAGGAGGACAATATAATGATAATATCCATACTCAATCACAATAAATTATAAGGAAGATAAATGGCACGATAATGATATAAAAGATATAAAATGAGAATCCAAGAGAAGACTAGAAATATATATCCCAAATCCATATCAAATAGTCTAAGAGTCTATCTATCTCAACATCAACATAAGTCTTAGAAATAATAACATTTCAATGTCTCAGAAGCTGGAGACAAATCCAGTACTAATAGCTAACTAGCTAAGTCGCTAGTAGTGGTGTCTCTTCTGCGGGAATGGGCTCCTCCGGTGGCTCCTGGACGCATCCATCATCTACTCCCGGTCCATAATATGTAGGACAAAAGTCCTCAAGATCGTTTAAAAACTGTTATCCAGTCAGGACTGGAGCGAAGCACATAAACTAACAACAGTTCCATTAAATTAACAAAAACTATAGGAACAGTAAATAATAGAAATACAAGGTGGAAAGTAATGCTGGAACAATAAGAAAAAAAGGTAAACATACCACAGGTAATAATGAACTGTAAGTAAACCAGAGCATGAATGTATCAACATATATAAACTGGAATAGAGCATAAACAACTAAGATGTGCCTTGAAATATTAGTTTATTATATGATCGACTTGGGGCAAAATCAGGCTATTCCATATGACTTGCTATGCACAAGTACAAGTAAGAGATTAGCCCAGTCATATGGGAAAAGCTATGCACAAGTACAAGGAAGATCAGGCTATATCCTACGTGAGCTGAGGGTGAGCTATGCACAAGTATTTAGGGTATGATCACTTAATCTACAAATATTTCTCCATTCCTCGACTATTACGATAGATCCAATCACGACAGCTCATGATAGGTATCAAGAAACTAGTCCGTGTAATCCTCGTGTTAGGAATCATGTATAACACTATAATACTGATATTATAGTAATCATCAAGAAAATAAAAATTGACAGAGAATGTACTCACATGTGGTCCTGAGCAATATACGAGGCCAGGATCCAAACTGGAGTCACACTGGACTAATTATGAAATATCAATGTCAATTGGTATTTTGGAATTATAATTATCATTAACTAATTGAAATATGATTTCTAGGTCAAAACTAGGTCCTAGAAGTCAAATTAGGCCAATACCTTATTTTTAGGGTCAAACTAGTCATCACTAGGCTCTACCTAAGTTTCTAGGTCAATACCTTGGAAGTATTATCCATACTAGCTAATATCACTATATATATATATATAAATAAATATATATATATATATATATATATATATATATATATATATATATATATATATATATATATATATATATATATATATATATATATGTTTGCCATTGATTATAAAAGAATAGAACAATTATATCGGAGGACTGGACTTTTACTTCACAATACAAACTCGTTCGTACAAAGAAAGCCTAGGGACGAAAACCTAGGTACAGCAATCTAAGTACAATTGTTTAGTTTTTCTGGGGGGTGACGGTAGAGGCTCGGAAAAGCAATGGCAGCTCTGCCTTACTCCTTGGATGATCGGACGTAGCCATGGCTCTGGTGAAGAAATGCTCTTGGACGTGTGGGGAGACTCCCTTGTGCCTTCGGTTGCTAGATCTCTGGATGTCTCTGTAGTGCTCTCTCTCTTTTTTCGCTCTTCTTGCAAGGGAATGGCACCTTGCTATTTATAGGAGTGGGGTATGATCATTAGGGTTTACCAATGATTGCCTCTTTGAGAAGTCGGGGGTTAAGGATCAATTAATCTGGGCCATTAATTCTGATTGTAGTAAATCTAGGCAATTAATATGGATTGCATCAAATCTCTGTGGGTAATTAATGTTGATTACCATAAATCTTTGTGATATGCAGCCGTCTGTTCGAATCTTCTGCCACGTGGTCACTCCACTTAATTGCAATAAATCTGACTTGATCCGGATAATTATGATGATTGCACTGAATCTGAATGAATAAATCTTGATTGATTTGGTGCCGTGTATCCTACTATCACCATGTTGTGAGCTATAGGAACGTGGGGAAGATTGATCTTCTACCACGTGTCCTAACCGCGGGCTACAGGAACAGAGTGTCTAGACAGAGCCGCATGAGGGTGGCAGCCGCATAAGTATGGCCTATGAAATCTGAGCCGCATGAGAGTGGTTTCCTACTGAGCCTCATAAACCTGGCCACGTGTTAGGGCTGCATAAGTGTGGCATCTCAGCATTTGAGCCGCATGGAGATGGTCCCTATTATCCGAGTCGCATGAGAATACTGGCCGCATAGGGCGGCTTCTCAGGACGTGAGCCGCATGAGGATACTGGCCGTATAGGGTGGCTTCTCAGGACGTGAGCCGCATGAAGACGACCCCCATGATTCGAGCTGCATGAGAATACTGGCCGCATGGGGAGCTTTAGAATTTGGTGAATTATGGCAGCTGTAAAAAAGATTTTTTTCGTTTCCCTAGGCACACGCCATTATGTTAGAGTCTTTATTTCGACTTTATGTCAGGTATGTCACTTTTGTCAAGGCTGTCAGCCGTCAGGGCATTAAATGCGATGATTTGGTTCATGGCCAGTTGTAGAGGAGACTGTTGAGGGCCACGTGGCTCCTTTCTGAGCCGCATGGAGCTATCCAAGCCGCATGAGACTCTTTGAACCGCATGGATGTTTAATGGATTTTCTGAGCCGCATGGGGATCATTCTGTTGGAGCCGCATAGGCTATTCTTTGTTCTTTTCCATGCTTCTACAATATATATATATATAGCAAATGAACTCTAGCCTAGTGGTCAAGAGAGATTTTATATATATATATATATATATGTGTGTGTGTGTGTGTGTGTGTGTGTGTGTGTGTGTGTGTGTGTGTGTGTGTGTGTCATGGTCAATACCTTCTTTTTATATAGCAGTTCCTTCCTAGCTATATACAGAGTTCATTTGCTATATATATATATAGCAAATGAACTCTGGCCTAGTGGTCAAGAGAGATGCATGCGGCCCAAGTGGTTATATATATATATATATATATATATATATATATATATATATATATATAACCACTTGGGCCGCATGCATCTCTCTTGACCACTAGGCCAGAGTTCATTTGATACATACATATATACATATATACCTCTGGCCTAGTGGTCAAGTGAGATGCAAGCGTCCCAGAGTACATTTGCTATATATATATATATATATATATATATATATATATATATATATATATATATATATATATATATATATATATATATATATATATATATATGAGGAGGGATCCGCATCCCCTCAATATTTACATCCCTAAGCATCCCCATGCTATCCACCGTCGGATGTTGTTTTAAGTCATCTAATCTTAACTATTCATTTGAATGGTTCAAATCAACGGTTAATATATATATATATATATATATATATATATATATATATATATATATATATATATATATATATATATTGAAAGAAGGTAATTGTGGCGAACGCTCCCACCGGGAATCGATCTCCTGACCACTTGGGCCGCATGCATCTCTCTTGACCACTAGGCTAGAGGTCATTTGATATATATATATATATATATATATATATATATATATATATAATTCGATGGAGTTTGGTGCCCTGCCAGGGAAGCAGGCGACCGGAGCTTGGTCGGGAATCCCCCTCCCTGTGCCTCTTCTTACTACTCCGGCCACCGCCCTAGCCGGCATCTGGTGGCTCGGCTGGCCTGTTGGCCTCCCAGGCCCGGCCATGCCTATTAGTGTCTTCTCCCCCATCGGAGGAAGCGCCTGGCCCTCCTCCCCGGGCCGGCCGAGCGGCGCCTGGCCCAACCCCTCGCGGCGCCCTCCTCCCCCGACGAGTGGCCTTCCTCTCTTCTCTTCCCCTTTCTTTCCTCCTCCCAGTCGACGTCGCCGCCAGCGTCGGCAGCGGCGTCACCGGCCACCGCGGGTCTCTGCGCCGGCCACCCCTCCAGCAGATTCTCCCGCGGCTCCACCAGACGCGTCCCCCCGCCCGACACCTCCCCACCCCTCGGCGCCTCCTCAAGCCGCTTTCCTCTCGTGGCCGGTGCGCCCCCCAGCAGCGGCGCCCCCCCCACAGCGGTGCCCCCCCCCGGAGCGGTGCCTCCTCTTGCGTGGCCGTCGCTCCACCCCCCAGCGGTGCCTCCTCCCTCTAGGCCGGCGTCTTCCCCCTTCCTAGCCCTTCGGTGGCCGACCTCCTCGCCCCCATCGGCTCTCGGCGGTGCTGGCCCGGCCACAGTCCCCTCCCCCTCTTCCTCCTCGGCGATACCCCCTACGACGGCGGCCCCTTTCTCGTGGGCAATGGCGGTCACGTCGCGGCCCGCCCTCGCCCAGGCAACCGCCTCATCGAGCTACTCCCCCACCCTGGCGCCCCCCTCCACCTCCCTGGCGTCGGTCGCGTCACTCCAGCCGGCGACGACGCCGCCTCCGGCGTCCGCCCCCCGCTATGCTCTCCGAAGCTTTCCGCAATCACATGCGGGGGGGGGCCCGTCCGCTAGCTTCCGGCCGGCCTAGGCCCCCGGAGGTTGAGCCCTTTGCTCCCTCCTTCAAGCGGCCTGTCTCCCCCCACCCTCCTTTTTTCCTCTTTTCTCCCCTCTTTCCCCCCCTGGCACCCCTGTGCGCCGCCCGGCCCGCCCCGGCGGCGATGTCGCCTCGTCTCCCCTTTCCCGTCTCCCCCACCCCTCTTCTCCCCCTCCGCAGCTGGCCCTCCCTCCGCCGGCGCCACCCTGCCAAGCCTCCCCCGCCGTCTTTCCCACGCTCCGTACGACGCGCCGGCGGGTGGCCCGATGCTCCTCGTGCAGCCCACCTTTCGATTCGCGCACTGGCGCTTCGGGCCACGCACCCGCGCCTAGGGTCCCGTGCCTACCCACCTCCCTAGGACCCTGCGCCCAAGCAGCTTCCGCCCTTGGGTTACGTGCCTGGCTTGTTCCCGCACATGCTGCGGTTAGCTTTTTCAAATTTTTTTGAAACTTGCTTTTCAAATATTTGAAATGCTACCGCTCATTTCGTAACTCTTCGATTTCCCAATTTTACTTAGTTGTATTTTCTACTTTGCCTCCAGGGCGTTTTGTGTTTTGGCCCTGGTACCTGTATTGCTCGTTAAAGAGCCACCTTTACCATTCAATAATATGCTTGTTTGTTAAAAAAAACAAAAACAAAAATAATAATAAAATATATATATATATATATATATATATATATATATATATATATATATATATATATATATATATATATATATATATTTTTTTTTTTTTTTTTTTTTTTGAGAGAACCCCTGCTATTATTAAACAAGGCTCAAAAAGCCGAAGCCTGGGGAGAGTACAAGGCAAAAAGCCTGAAATCACCAAAACAGGGGGGGCGACCGCGCCCGTAAAAACTAACTGGAGAAAGGTTGCCAAAATGCTGGCGGGGTGTGGGAGCACAGTGAACCCCTTTTGCGGCATTGTCGATGAATTTCCCGAATTAGCTTCTCGGCGGAGTATTGGTGACTTTCGTATCTCGCTTTGTTGTGATTCTTCCAAATTACCCAGGTGGCGGCCGCTGCTACGATCTGATGGCCGTGGGACGCGACTCCCCCGAGGGCCAGGAGATCGTTAAAGCGCCCGTCTCCTGTGGTGATGTTGAAGATGCTGTTGAGGGTGCTCCAGGTTTGGTCGGGGAGGCTGCCGTCCCGGAAGATGTATATATATATATTTTTTTTTTTTTTGAAGAAACCCCCTTTTATTAAAAATCAAGGCACAAAAGCTGGCGCCTGACACGTATACAAGACAAAAGTATACCAAAAGGAAAGACAGGGGAGAAGGCCGGGAGAGCCCGCCTAGACTAAGAAAAGAACGGTCGCCCGAAGACCGGAGAAATGTGGGAACAAAGGGAGCTCCGTTTGCGACATTGCCGGTGAATTTCCCGGATCAGCTGATCGACAGAGTATTGGTGTCCCTCGTATCTCGCTTTGTTGCGATTTTTCCAAATGGCCCAGGTGGCGGCCGCTGCAACGATCTGGTGCCCGTGGGATGCGGCGCCCCAGTGGGCCAGAAGATCGATAAAGCGCCCGTCGTCTGGAGAGGTATTGTGGATGTGATTGAGTGTGCTCCAGATTTTGTCAGGGAGGCTTCCCTCCCTGAAGTTATGGTCGATGGTCTCCGTCTGACGCTCGATGCAACAGTTACAAGCAGACGCCAGGCTAAAGCCGATGGAGTTAAGGATGTCATCAGTGGGAAGTTTCTTTCTCATGATTCTCCACAGAAGAAATGACCATTTCTTAGGGATACAAGAGTGCCAAAAATGCACAATAAAAAGGTCAGGGCCGTTATCTTGTATCGAGATTCTAGCCGATCGCACAGAGAAGGCGCCAGAAGTTGCGGCCGACCACCTCAGTTGGTCGGCGTCGATTCCGATGGAAAGACCGAGCTGGCGAATGCTGGCAATAGCTTCATTGCCTGACCAGTCGCGAATTCTGTCCCAATTCCAATCGTTATTGGTGGGATTCCACAGGTCTTTGATCTTGCTATTTCTAGAGGAGTCAGTAATGTTCGGGATAAGGCTGTCACCAATCCACCTTTCCAGGAAGGGGTTGGACTCGCCGGTACCCAGATTGAGTCTGATCGCGGGTTCGGCCAATTCCCTGCCACGTAAAATACGACGCCAAGCCGCTGAGGATCTGCTGTTAGCTGTGGCCATCGCTGGATGGATGTATCTGAAGTACCTGGCCTTCATAAACTTGGTCCATAGGTTTTGGCTTGTGCGTAATTTCTACCATAGTTTTATGGAAAAGGCTTTGACGGTGTGATCGAGTTTGTGGAATCCAAGCCCTCCTATTGCGGTTGGGGATGCCATTGTGTCCCAGCTGGCCCAGTGGTGTTTGTCTTGCCCCTTGTTGTGCCCCCAGAAGAAATTGCAAAAGATCTGTTCAATGGACGTGATAACCTTCCTGGTAGGAGAGCAGGCCGCTAGGATGTGGATGGGGACGGAGTTGAGCACATGTTTGATGAGGATTATTTTCCCGCCTGGGGATAGGGTTGCGTTATGCCATCCTTCGATCTTGTTCCTGATTTTGTTGATCAAGTTCTCGTAGATGCTGGCGTTAGATTTTCCGTACGCCAGGGGGGCGCCGAGATAGATGAAAGGAGGATGAGCCACCGCAATGGAGGTGAGGTTGGTGTCTGGTCGCGTTCTTGATTTTGATGCTGTGGTGGGAATAGATGGTACTCTTGGATAGGTTGATCTTCTGGCCGGAGCAGCTGGTGTACCGCGCCAGGGTATTGTGGACCACCTCCATAGATCCGACGTCACCGGATGAGAAGATGAGAAGATCGTCTACAAAAGCCAGGTGAGTGATGGTGGGATAGCCGCTGGCTGTGTGGTATTGCTGGAAGTTGGGGGTGTTGACCATGTTGTTGAGGTTTCTGCTCAGGGCGTCGGCAGCAATGATGAAGATCGTGGACGATAGGGGATCGCCATGTCTGACTCCTCGGCTAGATTTGAAAAATCCCTCAGATTGGCCGTTGTTGACTGTGGAAAACCATGAGTTGCTGATGGATCTCCACACGATATTGGTCCAATTCTCGGAGAATCCGAATGCTCTGAAGACCCAGATCATGAATTGCCAATCTAGTCTGTCATAAGCTTTTTCCATGTCAATTTTGATGGCGATGTTGCCCCCTCTTGCCGGAAATTTCATGCAGGTGATAAGTTCCTGGGCCAGCATGATGTTGTCTTGGATGTTTCTTCCGCGAACGAAACCGCTTTGCTCTTCCGAGATGATTTTGGGGAGGGTTTCGGTCATTCTGGATGCGATGATCTTGGAGATGATTTTGTTGGTGAATGTGCAAAGACTGATGGGTCGGAAGTCGCAGAAGGAGTTGGGGTTATCTTTTTTCGGGATAAGGATGAGATTGGCGCTGGAAATAGATTTAGGGTAATGAGCTCCTTCGAGGAAGGCGATCGCCGCTGCGGTGATGTCCTGCTTGATAATCTCCCAGCAGGTACGGAAGAAAGTGCCCGAAAAGCCATCCGGGCCGGGGGCGCTGTGCACGTTCAAAGCCCAAACCGCGTCTTTTACTTCCTGTTCGGACAGAGGGCGCTCCAGTAGGGCATTGTCGGAGTCGTTAATGATGGTGGGGATTTGGTCAAGGAAAGAGTTGTCTTTGAGGATCATCTCCTTGGAGAATAGTTTGGTGTAGAAATTAACGGCCGCCTCCTGGATCCCCTTGTGGTCTGATCTGGTGATGCCTTGTTCATCGGTGATATGATGTATCGAAAGTTTGTTTCTTTGCCGTTGACGCAGGCGTGGAAATATTTAGAGTTTTTATCCCCGTCGCTGTCCCACTTCAGTCTGGCTTTCTGCTTCCAGAAGTCGGTCTCAACTTTAAGCCTGAATTTGAGTATGGCCTTGGTTAGGTTCAAGGTTCTCCTCGCCACAGGGGATCGGTCGGAGAGGAATAAAGCTTCTGCTCGGTTGACATCGTCCTCTGCGACGCGAATCGCTTGGAAGATATCCCCGAAGGCTTGTTTGCTCCAGTTGGAAAGAGCTTTCCTGGTGGCTTTGAGCTTGATGCTGACCCGAGTTAGAGGGTTAGGGGAGTCATGACTATTCCATGCCTCTGCCACAATGCTCAAGAATTGCGGGTGGTCGGTCCAAAAGTCGAGGAATTGGAAGTTCTTTTTAGAGGGGTTGGATCTGTTTTTGATTTCCACCAGGATGGGGGCGTGGTCGGATTCGGTGGAGTTGAGGTGGGTCAGGGTGGAGCTGATTCCCATTCCGTGCCAGCGCGCATTGGTGAGGGCTCTGTCCAGACGGGAATATTGACGGCGGTCGCCATCCTGCATGTTACACCAAGTGAATTCGCTGCCTTTGAACTGAAGGGGGTAAGATGAGCATTGAAAATGAAGTTGTTCAAGTCTTGCATGGCTGACAGGGGCGGAGGGCGACCGCCAAGCTTCTCATCTCTGCGGGTGATGGCGTTGAAGTCCCCTATGCAAAGCCAGGGGGTGTTGGTGTTGAGGAGGTAGGTGTTGAGAAGGTCGTTCCATAGGTATTTCCGTTCTGCGATGACACAGCTACCATGGACTGCTGAAAGGATGGCCCGTTCCGGAAGGATGGGGTGAGAGACCCAGCAAGAGAGGGCTTGTCGGGTGTCCTGGATGATGTCGAGTTTGACATCCTTCGTCCCAAGAATCCAGATGTCGTGCCTGCTGGCAATTGCCGTAGGGAGGCCCAGTGCTAACTGGATGGATTTGAGACGTTTGGAAAGGATTTTGGGTTCGATGATGATGAAGATATCGATTTTGTGAATTTTCCGAAGACTGGTAATTCTCCGTAATGTAGGTTTATTGGCCAGACCTCGAACGTTCCAGGATAGGACGTTAAGCATTTAGAGGTTGTGGGGATGTTTTTTTGTTCCGCCTTGCGGCGGATCTAGTTTGGATGGTGGCGGTCTTGTCGGAGTCTGATTTGCTCCGTAGGGAGTCAACCGAGTTGACTTTCGCTGTTGTGGGTGGGTTGTGGTTGAGGCACTCGTGCGGGCCGGGGGAATGTCCTATTAGATTGCCAGCTGTGTCGAGTGCTGTCTCCTCCGGGAGGATAAGGGAGTCGAGCTCGCACTCGGTCAGCAGTTGCTGGAGGGGGGCTCCTGCTGCTAGCGCTTGGAGGCCTCTCTTCACTTGGTCTGGTCCTAGGATGGCTAGGACCTCTTCGACTGGGATCGCACTGGGGGATTGGTGAGTTTCGTTGGAGGGGAGTGGGGCCAGGAGGGCGGCCTCCTGATCAGAGAGGAGTTGTCGATGATCGGCGTTGTCAGCTTCGGTTGCGTCCTCCACGCGCGATGATATGGGGGGGAGGGTGGCAGGTCGGAGGTGCTGGAGCCGTCTGGAGAGAAGCCTTGCTCCGGGTCCTCTGAATCGAAAATGGCGAATTGGTTGGAGGTCTCTATGTATTGGGGAATGTAGGGGATCAGGGCCCTGCTCGGCGTTTCGCTGGAAGCTGGCTCTCCGATACTGGAATCGAATCGAATATGGGTGTTTGGAAGGAGGAGAATGGGCGACTGTGGGGGCTTCCCCACCGACAGGTCGTTGGCTTTCCTGGATGACTGCTTTTTAAGTTTCGGGTGTAGGCGGTGGCAGTTCTTGGGGAGGTGGCCCCTAAGGTGGCAGTGGTTGCAGAACAATACGTGGTTGTCGTAGATGATTTGTTGGGTATGAGTTTGGTTGCCAAGCTCGATGTTGATGAAGTTGGGTGGTTCGGAAGTGAGGTCTAGTTCAACACAGATTTTGGCATAGTGGGCTTTGGTGAGGTTACTGGTCTCGGAAGCCGAGGCCACATACGTCCCGAAGGAGTTGGCGATGCGCTTTAGCACCGCGGGGACAAAGCAGATGAGGGGGAGGTTGGGGAGGGTAACCCAAGCTGCAACCGTGGCTGAGTCTTTTGTGGGATTGAATTCTGGTGACCATTTGATAATCTTCATCTGGTGGGTGTCAATCTTGCAGGTTCCCTTGGACCACACGGTCCTGTGATCGCGATCTGAAGATAGGTGAAGGAGAATGTGTCTGGGGTCGAGGGGGGCCACTCGGTAGTCGGTCGAGAGGTTCCATTTGGCGATCGCTTCCTGCACTCTGGGAAGTTTGGGGCATCCGTTGGAGAATTTGAGGATGAAGGTGTGTGGAAAGGCCGTTGACAGCGATGACAGTTCCATGTCGGAGAAGGGGATGACAGGGGTTGAAGCCTCTTGCGAATATTCGATATCTGGCAGATGGACGTCTGGAAGGATAACGCCCTTCGAGGGAAGGAGGTCCGGACGAAGCATGGCGGCGTAGGAGGGTTGAGCCGGGCCGGAGGAAGCAAGACCCGAAGGGGCAGAGCGGGAGAGCGGGGGATCACTAAGGGGATTAGGGAGCTCGGGGCCGAAGGAGGAGGGTGAGAGAGGGCCGGGGAGGGCTTCCCGGGCAGAGCGACGGGGGGGGAAGCGGAGACCACGCCGCCAACGGGGGGGAGAGAGGGGGAGCTGGGGCGGGATGGCCGACACAGGGGGGAGTGTCTGGGGTCCCGCCGGAGGTGGACGGAGGTCGGAAGGGCAGGGATCGGGATCGATGGGTGCCCCCTCCAGGGGAGGGGAGAGGACATGTGCGAGCAAGGGGATGGATGAGCGGAGGGTGCCGGAGACTGGAAGGACGGGGGGACTGAGGGTAGGGGGGCGGGATGGCGCTGGGGTGCACTGGGAGAGAGGTAGGGAAGGGGTAAGGGGTGGGAGGTGCAAGGAAGATCGGTTAGATTGCGCAAGGGGGCGGGGGCCCCCGAAGGAAGGGATTGACTGGAGGAGCGCAGATGGGCTAGAAGGAGGCCACTCCTGATGGGGCCCGCTGGGAGCACAGGAGGGATGCGCAAATGGACGAGGGCCCCAAGCGGAAGATGGGTAATCAATCGATTGCGCAATGGGGGGAGCAGAGACCCAAGTCTGCTCGGAATGCGCAGAAGGCGGGGCATAAGCCCACGCCAATTGGGACCCGCGTGGGTCACTAGAGGCGCTGAAATGCGCATAGGAGGGGAGCTGGGACCCACATGGGTCACTAGAGTCTCTGAATTGCGCATGAGAGGGGGGCTGGGACCCGCGTGGGTCACTAGAGGCGCTGAATTGCGCATGGGGGAGCTCCTGGAAAAGTGCTTGAGAGAGAACAGATTCCCACGCCTGCAGGGGCCCACGTGGGGCGCTGGAAAGCGCGTGGACGCGCTGAGCTCCAAAGGGGGCTGTAGCTGGCGATTGCGCAGGGGCTTGAGCCAGGGACTGCGCAGCAAGAGAGGCCGGAGTCATATATATATATATATATATATATATATATATATATATATATATATATATATATATATAATATATATATATATACATATATATATGAGCCCCCCAGCGGGAGCACCCCAAAAGCCCCCCTCTTGTTGTACCGTTAGATCGAGGGGACACGCCCGTGGGCCCTACGCAGCCCGCTCGATCCAATGGTGCACTAGGGGGGGCTCCCGCTATGGGACTTTTGATCCGGATTATATATATATATATATATATATATATATATATATATATATATATATATATATATATATATATATATATATATAAATATAATTATCTACTCTCTAGTATTACCTTAGACTATTTAACCTTTACCTTCCTGGATATGTACCACATGCCTATTACCTATACCATTTTATTTATATACTAATTATATCCATGTACCCTACATGTCGTAGTACATCTTGATACCCATGTACCATATCCACATAGTATCAATATACCCCTTATATATACACATACTATTTACCCATGTATTATATACCTCTTCATATAGGTGTATGTATACACATATTTATATGTTGCACTATAGGCTACCTTAATTACCTATACATGCCATGCCCATGCACCCTACATCCTATCATATCCTATTATATAATACCATTGTATGCCAAAATACTCTAGTACAGTAGCTTATCCTACATGAATTACCTTCCCAAGATATCTACTCTACATGTATCCTATTTATGCATCTGCCTATAGGGATACCTATATATAATATCTAATAATACTAAACCATGATTACTTATAACTCTCTTGATACCCCATAACCATGGCCTTCCTACGAATACCCATGCACCATTGTTTACCTTCTACCCAAACATTTCTATATTATAAGCTCTACACTTATATACTAAATATATAGGTATCCCTATAGGCAGATGCATAGATATGATCATACATGTAGAGTAGATATCTTGCAAAGGTAATTCATGTAGGATAAGCTAGTGTACTAGAGTATCTTGGCATACCGTGGTATTATATAATAGGATATGATAGGATGTAGGGTACATAGGCATGGCATGTATAGGTAATTAAGGTAGGATATAGTGCTATATATATATATATATATATATATATATATATATATATATATATATATATATGTGTGTGTGTGTGTGTGTCCAAGCTTGGAGAAGGATAGGTCCTGGACGCCCGATCCCTTCGGGGCTCCCTCGTCTAGGCTGCTCCGGCAGGGCCGCCGGGTTTGTTCCCCCCTCCCCCTCCTCGCCTCTCCTCCTCCCTCAGTATGTCACCGTCGCCGTCCTCCCTACAGCCGTCTCCGTGGCCCCTGGATCTCATCGCGCTTCTCGGGCTGCCACCCGATCTTCTGGCTGCCCCATCTCCAACGTCCCCCACCTTCGACCACGGTGGGGCCGGACCTCAATGCTCCACCCCCCTTCCCCGGTCCGGGATATATGGGCTCGCGACCCCCCTACCACTTTCCATTGTTTCCCTCTGGTTCTCTTGGTTCGCTCCACGGGCTTCCCCCTCCCTCTGCAACGGAGCAGGTCGGTATGGTCGTCGTCCCCGCAGTCCGGTGGCCAGCAGGCAGTCTGTCGTGCCCTCGGGAGCAGCTCCAGTTGTGGCCTCGGTCCCCACACTGGCTGTCACGACCCGCACCCACTGTGAGGGTACGAGAACGTAACAATGCCCTGCCTACGCCACAGTGTCGGCGGTAGAACGCTTGTCCTAGGTCAATCATCTAACAATATAAAGGTACTTGTACAGTATATACACTCCGAATGGAGGTGACATAACAATATACAGTCTCAATCACATCTTAGGCAGAATGATGAAAATAAAATATAGATAGATACTGGAATAAAAGATCCACAGGATACAATCAGAGAGAAAGAGTCTAAGTGTCTACTGCCATACAAAACAGAACATCTAACTCAATACAAGTCTCTAATACTGAAAATGAAAGAATATATATAATCAGATCTCAGAAGACAGAAATAGTAAACCTAGACTAGGGAGCCTCAGTCTCTAAGCTAGTGGATCAGGCTGGAAATCTGGGTCACACATGGCATCTACAGCTGCCCCATAGTAGGTGTCTACGCAGGCCTCCTCCTCATCCTCTGTAATATTTTCAACAGGTCCAGTCAGGACGGGAGCGAGCACAAAACATCTCACGCAGTTCATATCGAGTCAGGAAATATAAAGCATGCAATAGAGTAAAGTACATGAAACGCTGAAAGAAGAAGATATATGAAAAATAGTAGAGATTTGATAACAGAAATATCTAAATATGATAAGTAAGAACTGTAAGGAACATGTGATTTTAGAGTACAATCTGGTTATGTAAACGGGCTAGGAAAATGCAATAGTAACTCCATTATACGTGGGTGTACAATAGACATATACAATAGTTATACAATGTTGTACAATAGGATTTGAGTACATAACCAATTCTACTCTCCCTCCCCAATCAATACACAAGGATCCACTCCAGTTATGTTATCTTGCACAATGGTGTACAATGGATGTACAATATTGTACAATAGATGTACAATGTTATACAATAGTTGTACAATGTTATACAATAGTGTACAATGGTCTATCCCTGGGACTCAAGTGGTACTGTGAGTACAATATGTACAAGGAGTATACAAGGATATAGGTATTCAATAAATACAATATGGAAGTAAAACGCACATCACAATATGTATCTAGTGAATACAAGGGGATAACATCCCAAAAAGAAGATCCGTATAGTACCAATTCGTGATAACAACGTGTCAGCATCAAGTACAGTAATCTAGAGCAAGAATGTAAATTCAGACAAGTATGAAACGGTCAGAGAATGTACTCGCCTGCTATCTGAAAGTCCAAGATGAAAGTACTGTCTGAGGAGTGGTGTTGGCTCCTAATCAGAACAGCACAAGTCACAACAAGTCTAAAATGGTAAAATGAAGTTCTACTAATCATTCAACATGAATCTAGGTCAATCTAGGCCAAAGTCAACTCTTGGTCAACTCTGGTCAACCCTAGAAGTCAAACTAGGTCAACTAGGTCTAAACTAGGCTATCAAGTCTAAACTAGTCTATACTAGACTACATTAGCCTATACTAGGCCTAACTAGTCTAAACCAGTCTAAACTAGGCTAAACTGGCTATGCTAGTATACTAAGTCATTACGACTCATACCACACAAGTCAAACCAAACATCACACAACCTAGTTTACATCTAGGCCCACACATGAATTCACATAGAATATATATATATATATATATATATATATATATATATATATATATATATATATATATATATATATATATATATATATATATATATATATATATATATATATTTAGTTTACATCTAGGCCCACACATGAATTCACATAGAATATATATATATATATATATATATATATATATATATATATATATATATATATATATATATATATATATACATGTATATATTTAGGCTCAAACAATTTACACCTATGTGTAGGCTACCTATTCATTACATACATTACTATAGGTTATAATACATATATACAATAGGTATACATTACCTTATATATATTCATCTCACATATTAACATATATAAGGTACCTACAAATGTATCCACAAATCTACATAATACATATGTACAAATATAACAAGGCTCACTTACACAACTCACCTACATCCTCACACACAGGGCTGAATGTGGCATGCTTTGGACAGGAAATTGGAGACTAAATATGGGCTCATGTTTGGACAGGAATGTGGGGTTTGATATGGGCTGGAATTGGCATGACATTGGACAGGTTAGGGACTGCATGTTTAGGGGTGTGAAGGGGGTAATGTTGGGCTGTATTGAGTGAACTAGGGACAGCCATATAGGCATGTTTAGGGGCTGCTATGGCTTAGTTTAGGAGACTTGTTAGGACAAGTTTAAGGGTCAACATATGGGCTATTATGGAGTGGTATTTGGATGGCTATGAGGGCTGTCAATGATGATAGGTTTGTGGGACATGTTAGGTGCTGGTTTGGGACATCCCATGGGTCTGTCCAAATGTGGGCTGAACACCCCCTCCTACCTGCTGAAAACCAGCAAATGACAGTCCCCTTGGGGACTGTCCAGCCCAGGAAATCAGTACACAGTGTATTTCAAGTCATTCAGAAATCAGATTTTGTTGTTCACTAAAACAAGCCCCAACTCGAAATCAAAACTCCACAAACAACTCCAAAATTTGCGTACCTATACATTACCTATAGGAGAACCAATATTGGGACTTAAACCAACATTTAAACAATTTTAGATAGGTTAAAACAGCTGCCCAAATTCGATTTTAAAAACTGGAAATCCACAGAAATTTTATGTATCAGTTATTTGGGTAAAAGAGGATTCGACCAATCAAATCGAGCTAAAATATAAAAACAGAGGTTGGTAATACACATACACCTTATACATGTGTCCTACAATGAGTTTGTGTCCACCAAAGTGGACACAAACGTGTCCAATCAAAACGAGACACAAAATAGGCCAGTTCAGTGCACTGCATCGTGCACGTGTGCACGCATGTCGTGCACACGACACAGAACGAACTAGGACTCGTGCACACCAACCTAGGTAGACCACCTATAGGGCTACCCTATAGGCTAGCTAACCCGTGTCTAAGTCATGTCATTGAGTGACACGAAACCCGTATCAGTGTCTAAAAATCACGTGCACTGTGTCAGTGTGAACCCAGTGCGGGCCCCATAACGTGTCCGACACAAAACGTGATGCTATGAAATTTTGGGGGAGTATGTGCAGACACTGCCCCCGTATCCATGCCAAATTTGGCGTGTCCTAGTGCTGTGTGCAAGGAGCTAAGGCCCCCGTGTGGCAGGACAGCGTACACAGCCTGCACGCACGCGTGCACCCGCGTGTGCACGTGTCGAATCCGATTCGACACGACCCGAAGACACCCCCAGTCCAACAGAAATGCATAAGCAACATCAAAAACTAATTTCCTATTCAAATAGATTTCGAAAATAACACAAATAGTTTCTTTGTGGCATTTTCACAAACACATGCATAGGGACACTGATACGTGTCCAAATAGGACACGAAATGGACCCAAATTTTAGGGTTTTCTATTTCTACAGTTAGGTTAGGCCTAGGGTTCCCTAAAAATGTAATAAAACTAGAATTTTATGGTAAAAATAGGAAGTTACCTCTATGTATCAAAATCTCCAAAAAGCTCTAAAGAGAGAGGTTCCTCTTGAGAGTCAAACTCCTCCAAATTGATTTGAATCTGAGAATAAAATGTAACAACAGCAAGAATACTAAAATTAAAACCTATTGCAATTTGTTTGAGGGAAAAAGGAGCTAAAATGGATTTTCTAGGGATTTTTGAAGTAGGGACATTACCTCTTTCTAAAGCTTGTTCTTCCTTAGAGGCTAGCACTAATTCTAAAAGAATATTTATAAGGGGGGAATCCCAAGGATGGGTTAAGTGGCTGGACAAAATGTTAGGGTTAGGGTTGGGCACTTGGCTAATGGGCTTTGGGCTTAGTCATAAAACAAATGACTTAAAAATCACAAGTCATGACTTGTGGTCAAAATCTCTCTATTCAAATCTCAATATTCCTAATTGATTTCACTAACTAGAGTATGGTTAACTTAACTTAACCTATGGTCTCATATCTAGCCAAGTCCAACTCAACTAGGGTTAGGTCACAAAGTCAAGCTAGTCAAAGTCAACCTAGTCAACCCTCATTCAAACAATTCCAAAATAAATTCTAAAAATTCCCAAAAATTCAAATAAATCCTAAAATGACCAAAATATCCTCTAGGCTAAAATGTACTAATCAAACATCCTAATCACATGGCTAGGCTCTAGGTCAACAGTCTCTAAGGTTACACTAGTCAAACACCAAAATCATAAGCCATGATTTAAATAGTTTAAAAATGATTAAAAATTACCAAAAATCATATTATTAATTAAATATCATAATTAAATAACTTAAAATACAAAATTTCAAAATTACCCTTATTTTGGAAAACTGGGTGTTACAACTCTACCCACCTTAGAAAAATTTTGCCCTCGAAATTAAAATGGTAGTAGTCCTTCTAGGTCAAACACCCCACAATCAGAGTCTCAAACATACCGTCAGATAATCATATGCGTCTGTCCAAAACCATGATACTCAGAATCTCTGTCATGCCAGTGAGCAAGGCTACGATAATCACAGAGTCCTCAATTATGGTACATACCTCTAGAATTATGGTATTTAAAATTTTTGCATTGCCGCGCGCTTGGCAGCGAAAACCTTAAAATCCTACACCCGAGAAATACGTCCATAATCCGACTATATGTCCTCACTATGCCTGCTAGCAGACCCTAGAGGATTCTAAAATCTCATAATCGAGGCGACCTAGCCCATACGATTTATCTCAGAAGAAAGTTAAATAATAATGAAACACCAGATCAAACTTATCAACAATGAGGAAACAGATAGGAGTAGATGGAACTGAATTTCAAGATAGGTATAATGAGATAAGGTAGAAATAGAATCGAGAAGATCAGAACCTGCAAGCACCCCTCCTACTGCCTGAGCATCTTCGGCTGTCATGGCGAAAGCTCGCCCTGGTTGGCCTCCCCCGGCCTGCTGCTGATGCTGTACGAACATCTGCTGCTGAGTCTGCAATGGTGGTCCCCTCTGCTGCCCGGCAGGAGCCCTAGCTCCTGGTGCTATCTGAGCCAATGGTGTCGGGTTCTTGGGACACTCTCTACACTGATGCTTCGCTGAACCACAAAGCAAACACATGCCCAGCCTCTTCCTACAGTCGTCCCACCTATGGCCTTGCTTCTTGCAGAAGTTGCACACAGTGTTCTGCTGCTGCCTGGGTGCCTGCTGATATAGTACCTATCTCTGTCCCTGATGCTGAACAGGCCTCTGCTGCTGATGCTGAAAGTGGACCGTCGGCTGCTGATACTGCTACTGAATCTGATGCTGAACGTGCGGCCTCTTGGCCGGTCCTCCGTTGCTGCTGTCCCCAACTGAGTCTCGCCCCCTCTTGAACCTAAGCTCAAGATCATCCTCTGCAGCTAAAGCGTCCACCAGGATCTCTTCATATGTAGCACTACGGGCGTTCTTGGTGTAGGACTTGACCTCCTTTACCAAGCCCTTATGGAACCTTCGGGCCTTCGTCGTCTCCGACAAGTCATCCATAAATCTGCTCAGGCGGCAGAACTCTTCTGCGTACTCCTCCACAGACTGGTTCCCCTGGACTAGGGCCTCGAACTGGGTCTCGAGGGCTCCCAGCGCTGCGTCTGGAAAGAACTTCTCCTTGAACAGCTTCTTGAATGCTGCCCAAGTCTGTCCTGCTGTACCGACCCTCGGGTCGATCTGGTACCATGTACGGGCCAGATCCTGCATCATGTTGGCCGCTGCCTCTATCTGGAGCCTCGTCGGGATCTCAGCTAACCTGAAAATCTCCTCCATATGCTCGATCCACTCATCGATATACAAGATCCCCTCTGTCCTTCGGAAGTCTCTCGGGTGCATCTTCTGGAAATCTTGGATGCCCTTCTTCCGTGGCTGGTACGGCTGCGGGGTTGCCGCTGGCTGAGCTACGACTCTCTCTACCACAGTCATTGCCATCTCAATGCCTCGTGTGAGCTCTGCTGTGTGCCTCTGCTGCTGAGTCTGCTGACCCTCTATGTACTGCCGGAAGAAGGCTAACAGCCGAACGGCGTCAACTGTCCCTGCAGGTGGTTGCTGCTGCTGAAGAAGTACATCCGGAATCACCGGACTCGGCTCATGCCTCACAGGTGGAGGGGCTCCTCCGAAAGATGCCGAAACGCCTACCCCAGCTGGCATGACTGGGGCTGCGGTACCAGGGGCTGGCTGTTGAGTAAGAGAGGTGGCAGACCTCTCCTTGGCGCCCCCTGACCCTGGCGATGCGATCTTGGCTCAACCATCCTGGAGACACAGATCAAGAAATAATTGCTGAGAATGAGTCGAAATATCAAGGGAGGACAGTTATATTCAAGGAAGACAATAAGCAGCAAAATGTAGATGTACGGAATCTGAATGAGAGTTTTTCCTATTTGTGATTGGAGTACCTTCAAAAATATCCTAATCCTACTGCAGGCTGTAGTGATACTCTAGTTCGAATACCACTACATAATCTCGACCTGCATGGGCCACCACTAAAAATGTGTCACGACCCGCACCCACTGTGAGGGTACGAAAACGTAACAACGCCCAGCCTACGCCGCAGTGTCGGTGGTAGAACGCTGTCCTAGGTCAATCATCTAACAATATAAAGGTACCTGTACAGTATATACACTCCGAATGGAGGTGACATAACAATATACAGTCTCAATCACATCTAAGGCAGAATGATGAAAATAAAAGATAGATAAATACTGGAATAAAAAGATCCACAGGATACAATCAGAGAGAAAGAGTCTAAGTGTCTACTGCCATATAAAACAGAACATCCAACTCAATACAAGTCTCTAATACTGAAAATGAAAGAATATATACAATCAGATCTCAGAAGACAGAAATAGTAAACCTAAACTAGGGAGCCTCAGTCTCTAATCTAGTGGATCAGACTGGAAATCTGGGTCACACATGGCATCTACAGCTGCCCCATAGTAGATGTCTACGCAGGCCTCCTCCTCATCCTCTGTAATATTTTCAACAGGTCCAGTCAGGACGGGAGCGAGCACAAAACATCTCACACAGTTCATATCGAGTTAGAAAATATAAAGCATGCAATAGAGTAAAGTACATGAAACGCTAAAAGAAGAAGATATATGAAAAACAGTAGAGATTTGATAACAGAAAATATCTAAATATGATAAGTAAGAACTGTAAGGAACATATGATTTTAGAGTACAATCTGGTTATGTAAACGGGCTAGAAAAATGCAATGGTAACTCCATTGTACGTGGGTGTACAATAGACATATACAATAGTTATAGAATGTTGTACAACAGGATTTGAGTACATATCCAATTCTACTCCCCCTCCCCAATCAATACACAAGGATCCACTCCAGTTATGTTATCTTGCACAATAGTATACAATGTTATACAATGGATGTACAATATTATATAATAGATGTACAATATTATACAATAGTTGTACAATGTTATACAATAGTGTACAATGGTCTATCCCTGGGACTCATATGGTACTGAGAGTACAATATGCACAAGGAGTATACAAGGATATAGGTATTCAATAAATACAATATGGAAGTGAAACGCACATCACAATATGTATCTAGTGAATACAAGGGGATAACATCCCAAAAAGAAGATCCGTATAGTACCAATCCGTGATAACAACGTGTCAGCATCAAGTACAGTAATCTAGAGCAAGAATGTAAATCCAGACAAGTATGAAACGGTCAGAGAATGTACTCGCCTGCTATCTGAAAGTCCAAGATGAAAGTACTGTCCGAGGAGTGTTGTCTGGCTCCTAATCAGAACAGCACAAGTCACAACAAGTCTAAAATGGTAAAATAAAGTTCTACTATGCATTCTACATGAATCTAGGTCAATCTAGACCAAAGTCAACTCTTGGTCAACTCTGGTCAACCCTAGAAGTCAAACTAGGTCAACTAGGTCAAACTAGGTCTAAACTAGGCTATCAAGTCTAAACTAGTCTATACTAGGCTACATTAGCCTATACTAGGCCTAACTAGTCTAAACCAGTCTAAACTAGGCTAAACTGGCTATGCTAGTATACTAAGTCATTACTACTCATACCACACAAGTCAAACCAAACATCACATAACCTAGTTTACATCTAGGCCCACACATGAATTCACATAGAATATATATATATATATATATATATATATATATATATATATATATATATATATATATATATATATATATATATATATATAGGCTCAAACAATTTACACCTATGTGTAGGCTACCTATTCATTATATACATTACTATAGGTTATAATACATATATACAATAGGTATACATTACCCTATATATATTCATCTCACATATTAACATATATAAGGTACCTACAAATGTATCCACAAATCTACATAATACATATGTACAAATATAACTAGGCTCACTTACACAACTCACCTACATCCTCACACACAGGGCTGAATGTGGCATGCTTTGGACAGGAAATTGGAGACTAAATATGGGCTCATGTTTGGACAGGAATGTGGGGTTTGATATGGGCTTGAATTGGCATGACATTGGACAGGTAAGGGACTGCATGTTTAGGGGTGTGAAGGGGGTAATGTTGGGCTGTATTGAGTGAACTAGGGACAGCCATATAGGCATGTTTAGGGGCTGCTATGGCTTAGTTTAGGAGACTTGTTAGGACAGGTTTAAGGGTCAACATATGGGCTATTATGGAGTGGTATTTGGATGGCTATGAGGGCTGTCAATGATGACAGGTTTGTGGGACATGTTAGGTACTGGTTTGGGACATCCCATGGGTCTGTCCAAACGTGGGCTGAACACCCCCTCCTACCTGCTGAAAACCAGCAAATAACAGTCCCCTTGGGGACTGTCCAGCCCAGGAAATCAGTACACATTGTATTTCAAGTCATTCAGAAATCAGATTTTGGTTGTTCACTAAAACAATCCCCAACTCGAAATCAAAACTCCACAAACAACTCCAAAATTTGCATACCTATACATTACCTATAGGAGAACCAATATTGGGACTTAAACCAACATTTAAACAGTTTTAGATAGGTTAAAACAGCTGCCCAAATTCGATTTTAAAAACTAGAAATCCACAGAAATTCTATGTATCAGTTATTTGGGTAAAAGAGGATTCGACCAATCAAATCGAGCTAAAATGTAAAAACAGAGGTTGGTAATACACATACACCTTATACACGTGTCCTACAATGAGTTTGTATCCACCAAAGTGGACACAAACGTGTCTAATCAAAATGAGACACAAAGTAGGCCAGTTCAGTGCACTGTAGCGTGCACGTGTGCACGCGTGTCGTACATACGACACAGCACGAACTAGGACTCGTGCACACCAACCTAGGTAGACCACCTATAGGGCTACCCTATAGGCTTGCTAACCCGTGTCCAAGTCATGTCAGTGAGTGACACGAAGCCCGTATCAGTGTCTAAAAATCACGTGCACTGTGTCAGTGTGAACCCAGTGCGGGCCCCATAATGTGTCCGACACAAAACGTGATGCTATGAAATTTTGGAGGAGTGTGCGCAGACACTGCCCCCGTGTCCATGCCAAATTTGGCGTGTCCTAGTACTGTGTGCAAGGAGCTAAGGCCCCCGAGTGGCAGGACAGCGTGCACAGCCTGCACGCGCGCGTGCACCCGCGTGTGCACGTGTCGAATCCGACTCGACATGACACAAAGACACCCCCAGTCCAACAGAAATGCATAAGCAACCTCAAAAACTAATTTCCTATTCACATAGATTTTGAAAATAACACAAATAGTTTCTTTGTGGCATTTTCACAAACACATGCATAGGGACACTGATACGTGTCCAAATAGGACACGAAATGGACCCAAATTTTAGGGTTTCCTATTCCTACAGTTAGGTTAGGCCTAGGGTTCCCTAGAAATACAATAAAACAAGAATTTCATGGTGAAAATAGGAAGTTACCTCTATGTATCAAAATCTCCAAAGAGCTCTAAAGAGAGAGGTTCCTCTTGAGAGTCAAACTCCTCCAAATTGATTTGAATCTGAGAATAAAATGTAACAACAGCAAGAATACTAAAATTAAAACCTATTGCATTTTGTTTGAGGGAAAAAGGAGCTAAAATGGATTTTCTAGGGATTTTTGAAGTAGGGACATTACCTCTTTCTAAAGCTTGTTCTTCCTTAGAGGCTAGCCCTAATTCTAAGAGAATATTTATAATGGGGGATCCCAAGGATGGGTTAAGTGGCTGGACAAAATGTTAGGGTTAGGGTTGGGCACTTGGCTAATGGGCTTTGGGCTTAGTCATAAAACAAATGACTTAAAAATCACAAGTCATGACTTGTGGTCAAAATCTCTCTATTCAAATCTCAATATTCCTAATTGATTTCATTAACTAGAGTATGGTTAACTTAACTTAACCTATGGTCTCATATCTAGCCAAGTCCAACTCAACTAGGGTTAGGTCACAAAGTCAAGCTAGTCAAAGTCAACCTAGTCAACCCTCATTCAAACAATTCCAAAATAAATTCTAAAAATTCCTAAAAATTCAAATAAATCCTAAAATGACCAAAATATCCTCTAGGCTAAAATGTACTAATCAAACATCCTAATCACATGGCTAGGCTCTAGGTCAACAGTCTCTAAGGTTACACTAGTCAAACACCAAAATCATAAGCCATGATTTAAATAGTTTAAAATGATTAAAAATTATCAAAAATCATATTATTAATTAAATATCATAATTAAATAACTTAAAATACAAAATTTCAAAATTACCCTCATTTTGAAAAACTGGATGTTACACTGGCCCAGTCCCCGATGGGGACGAGATTCTAATTTTAAAATCTTTGGGTCCCTCGGGTTCTTCAACCTATGACTCTACAGGCGGGAGTACATTGCCTGCTGGCAGCTGTCTTAGGCTTTTCCACGTGGGGCGCCCTATCCCTCTCTAGTTGGGGAGCTCCTTTGCGGGTAGGGAGCTTACACCCGCTTTCCTTGGGCATGGCACCCACGGGCAACCTATGGGAGGCGCTATCGCACATCCTGTGTTCCCAGCTGGCGCCCACGTGTACCCTGGGACCCCTTCTGCTGGCGCCCTTTTGGGTGTCCAGTTCTCGTCTTCCACCCTTGCTGGCACCCTTTTGGGCGACCAGCTTCCAGCGGTCGGGGCGCTGCTCCTCTCTGATCTGGGAGGCGCATGCTCGTCCCTCCTGGCGGCGCCAGTTGGCAGCTCACTCTCGGCTGCGCGCCCCGTGCCCCCCCGGGTCCTTCCTGCCAATCTGTTGGTGTTCGTACCATTTCTCTCGCATGCGGACTCCGCCGGCGTTTGCCCTTCGAATCTCCCTCATTCTCCGACATCCTCTTCATCTGCCGTAGATGGCGCCCCCTCGGCCCGGCCTAGCAATGGTCCGGCAGTGGTGTGTCCCTCCGTCACGTCTCCTCTGGCGGCCCCCGTCTAAGCTGCCGCTATGTCGTACGCTGACATACTAAGGCCGGATCGGATTGCCACCACCTTCTCTCCTTCGGATGAAGTCGCCCTTCCGGACATCGATTATCGTACTCTTCTCGATGTCTAGGACATTCATGTGCCTTTCACCCAGGCAGAAATCTCAACATTGTCCACATCTTTCCAGTACACTTTTATCCTCAAATTCTCAAGCGGTTGTCCAAAACAGATGAGAGTCCAGGAAGTCATCGCCAGTTGAGGTCTCTCCTCGGGGTTCAGGGTGACGCCCATGGACCCTAAACATATGTTCCTACACCTGTCATCGGTCAGCGATCATAAGAATGCCTGGAGTAGAGGCACCAGCAGAATCGACTCACACACCATGAAAATCGTCAAATAGACTCCGGACTTCAACCCGAAAGTTGATTCCAAGATCGTATCTGCGTGGGTCACCCTACTGAACCTCCCCCTCATATGCTTTGCCCCAGCGGCTTTGAGAAGGATCGCCAACACCTTCGGGACGTTCGTGGCCATGGCTGAAGAGACACGAAACCTAACTAAAGGCAACTACGCCAAAATTTGCATGGAACTTGACTTATCGAAGGATCTTCCCAAATATATCCAAATTTCGCTTGGACACATGACTCACACTCAATAGATCATTTACGACAACAACAACATTTACTGCAAACATTGTCATATGCGAGGCCACGCTACCGAATACTGCTTTCGTGCACACCCAGAACTCAAAAAGAAAGTCAGCCGAAAGAATGGCCCATCACAACTGAATAGGATCCCTCAACAGTCCCATCAATCTCCCCTTCCCTTACCCAATTCTCACATTTGGTTTGAAGCGAGCCCAGGAAATACTCAATCCCAACCCCAAAAACAAACCTCCACCAACAAAGCTATCGTGCCATTCTCATCACCAATCCTCAACCTCACCAACAAATTCGACATCTTAACACCCCCTCCCAAACGACTCTCGGGAGATAGTTATTTTTGACCCAAAAGGGGAACAGGAGAGTAGAGCTGCTCAGGAGAGGGATGTTGATCCTATCACATCGGAGACCCACTTAGAACCGGAGGAGCAAGTAGTTTCTAACCTCCCCACTTCGACACCACCTGGCTCCCAGTCAGATATCGCAATTCGCGCTGAAGTGCTGGCCAACATTGGTCATGCTCCGATGGCTAGGATGCAACAAGCCATTGCGGCTGGATTATTCAGTCCGAACAACTACTTTGGAGCCCTGGCTGAAATAGTTGGAGAGGTTTATTTGCACCCGACTGAGGACACAGCTGATCAACCACAGGGTAGAATCAAAAAACACATGCTCTTCAGAGGGAACAGCTATGACCACTAGGTCAGCTATAAAACTCGTAAAAAAATCCTTCCTAGTAACTTAAATGCTTAACATCCTCTTATGGAATGTTAGGGGCCTCGCAAACAAACCCACCTTGAGAAGACTGATTTGACTCAAAAAAAACTCACAAAATTGATATCCTCATCATCATCGAACCTAAAATCTTCTAAACAAACTCAAGCCCATCCAGCTACAGCTTGGCTTCTCCTTGGTAATCGTCGAATGCCATGACATCTGAATTATTTTCGGGGCTGACGTTAAGTGCGTCGTAGAGACAGGCCCTCTCATGTTGGGTGGAACACCCTATGTTTCATTCCCGCTCCCTCTTGTCCGCAGTTTATGGCAGTTGTGATATGCCTGAACGGAGACAGATGTGGGAGGTCCTAATGCTCATTCATCAAAACTACAGCAATCTTCGTTGGCTCTGCATTAGCGATTTCAATGCTATTACCTGCAGAGAGGAGAAGTCAGGTGGTCGACCCCCTACCCCGGCAGCCACTATTGACTTCACCAACTTCATATTTTATGCTCAACTGTCTATCCTTCAATACACCGACAATGCCTTTATATGGTACAATATGCAAGAAGGTGGCCGTAGACAATACTCTCGGCTTGACCGTGCCCTCATCAACCCGAAGTGGCTAGATTTGGAGATCATCTCCAACCTCTCGCACCTTAACTCCACTGAGTCGGATCACTCCCCTCTCCTCGTGGAGAATAGCAGCAAATCGAATCAGATCAAGAAAAGCTTTCGCTTTTTCGACTTTTGGATCCACCACCCCCAGTTCAAGGACATAGTTCCACTGCCTGGAATGGCGAGGAAACCCTTCAGCCCCTTGCCCGTGTCACAAACAAACTCAAAAACACCAAGAAAGCCCTCACTTATTGGAGTAAGGAAGCGTTTGGGAACATTTTTCAGGCAGTTCGCACTGCTGAAGTTGATGTTACCCGTGCAAAAGCTCTCTTCGCCAGCGACAGATCTCCGGCAGCTCGTACCTTCCTCAACCTTACCAGATGTAAAACCCCTAAAATTTCAACTATTTTTTTATATTAAATTTAGTACTGATTTAAAATTTTCGTAATACACGTCGCGTAGTCGTATTATACGTCGCGCACGATTTTTATTTCTTTTCGAATTTGCTCGACGAGTGCGAATACGTACGAGCGTACATATTTTTGAAAAAACATTATTTTTATTATTTTTATGGTTTCAAAATAATATAGGTAATAATTATTTCTAGCTATCATTTCAAGTTTATGGTTTTAATTATAAAAAGCCTTTTATTTATGCAGTTATAATTATAAGGTATTTTTCTATAAAATGGTATATTAGAAGAGTATATTTACGTAAACGTTATTTGTACATACATAAATATTTAGTAATTATTTATTAGTTATTTTAAATAAATAGTGTATTTTCAAAATTAATATTATTAGTATTTTTGGAAAGCATATTTTGAATTTATTATGGAGATTTAAATCTTGATTTGAATCTATGTATTTATTTAAATAGTTAAATAATTGAAATTTGAATTATTGATTTGATTTTAAACTAAGAGAATTAAATTTGATTTAAATTAGATTTGGATTTGGATTTTTATTTGATTGCTTTTAAACTAAATATGGAAATATCCAAATTGGGTTTTAAATATCCTAATCCTTATCTAATTGGGACTTTCCACATCCTATAAATAGGCAGGTACTCCTCCAACTTTTCATTATTCATCCACAAATTCTCCACAAACCAATGGTGCGTGCCCCGTGTCCGTGTTCCATCGTCCAAATCTTATTCCATTAGTTTACAGGTACATTATTTATCTTCTTCCCCATGTCGGACACACCCCGACACCAAAAAAATTTTAAATCCTTTCCTATCCCTCTAACCCGTCCGCCTTCACCCACTGCCGACACGCCCTGTCTCCTTCACGCTCACCCCCTGTTTTCGACCCTGCCAACCAAAACACTACCACGCCGTACTCCTCAATTCTTAACCCGTCACCACAACTTCCGACCTTCTATTCCGACCAGACTCCCGTCACCAGAACCACCATCACCGCCAGACCCACAGCCTTGACCACCCGACAACCGACCAGTGGACAACTCCACCACCGCCAAGACCATCACCATCGACACCACCACCATCACCAACACAACACCGCCACCACACCGGAGCCCCAGCCAACCCGACCGTCCAGCCAACTTCCACCACCACCGTCACCGGCGTAACCCGCCGGCGACCCAAGGAAACCACAGTAAAATAGAGAAAGGAAAGTAGAAAACCCTAACCCTAACCCCACCTGAGTCGACCGTCGTCCTTGCCGCTGTCTGCCGAACCCCGCACAGCGTCCGCACCCTCGTCGAGTCGTCCTCCAGCGACTGCTCGACCGGCGGCGAGATCCTCTCCGCCACGCTCCGCCTCGCCGAGAGCCCACGCCCTCTTCCCATCCTCCCGGCCGCCCGAAAACCCTCTTCCCTTCGCGAGCCGCCGCCCAGATCTTCCTTCCGCCTCCGCTTCCTCTCCCCACCGCCGGAGCGGTGAGCCTCCGCCTAGCCTCCACCAAAACCCCCGTCTTCCCTTTCTTCCGCCGTCGCCACCGCGCCGGAGTCGCGTGCGACCCTCTCGTCGCCGGCCGAATTCCCGTGCCCTAGCCGCGAGCGCGCCCTAGTCGCCGCCCGCCGACCGCAGCTCCCGTTCTCCATCTCCCTCTCCGCCTCACTCTCTCTCGCGCTCGCTCCTCTTCTCCGTCGCGCGCCGAGATCACCCAGCTCTCCCTCCGCTCTCTCGTCCCTTCCCTATCCTTCTTTCTCTCTCTCTCTTCCTTCAACAGGAGTCAACTAAGACTCATTCCTTTGTTTTTTTTCTTTTGATTTTTTTTACTTGGGCTGGTCCATGAGCATAGGAGAGGCCATGGGCTAGATTTGTTTGGCTTAAATTAAAGATTTGGTATTTTTGTGTATTCTTTTTATATATTGGTTAATGGGATGGTAGTAAATATTTTAGTTATAGGGTTAATATATAATTTGGGCTTTAATATAGATTTCGGGCGGAGTTTTTTTAACATATTGTGTTCCTAAGAGGATTTCTAAAGTTATTTATCTAGAAACTATATATACATATTGGGCTAACTTCATTGGGTTTATGCATTTACTCTTATAAATATATTTTGTTGACAAATATATTTTGATGAATTGATTAGAGGAAAGGATCAGTACTGTTATTATTATTATTATTATTTTTGTTTGTTAACTATTATTATTATTACCATGTTTTCTCAATCTCATTTATCCTGATTTTATTATTATTCTTATTCTTATTATTATTATCATTATCATTATCATTATTATTATTATTATTATTATTATTATTATTATTATTATTATTACATTATTATTTTTAGTAGCATATAAAAACTTGTTATTGCACAAATAGTGCTACCAATAGTTTTTTTACTATCTATATTATTATTATTGTTATATTTTTTTTTACAAAAGAAACGATTGCGCCATATAATAATATTATCATTAGGTAATATTACTAGAGTTGCTACTGTTGTTAGTGGGATTTATTATTTAGAAATATTATTGATCTTTTGCTCTTAATGATATTATATATATCTATATATTAAATATTTTGAAAGATTGTATTCGTGATAAATATATAGTATTGGGCTTAGCCCTACATGAATTTCAAATAGGATTTGGGTTTTTATTTATTATATTTTATGGTATTAAATATGGTTGTAATATTTTCTACAAGCAAGTTATAGTTTTGATATAAAGATAATTTTTTTATGACTTTGAAGTATTTATCTAAAAACCTATTTTAGCTAATAAGAAAATATTTTCGAGAATTTTAAATTGTTTTCTAAAATTGTATATATATTATTCATCTAATTTCCTTCGAATATCCTCTTGTCCATGACGCAGCCTATCTTCCTATTTCCTTACCAATTCTAGACTACCATATGTCGACCCTAACTATTTTGACCCTTCTGGACCCAATGGAACTGTCCGTGCCACCATCTGAAGTCACCTTGTATAGTTGTTGCACCAAAGTTGCAGTTCATGCCACCATGATTACCGCAGCACACCAGGCGTCCTACCAGGCAAGACACCATGCCATTTGCTGTTTAATTATTTTAGCTCATATTTCATGCATTATTATTATTTTCTTTATGCAAAATAAACTGTGATACATAGCATAACCTGTTAGAACTTATTGTTCATTTATTGTTCCTGCTATGTATTATTTTTCTTACACATTAAACTTAGAGTTAAGGGACCACCATTTGTGTGTTGCATTCATGGCCTTGACACGTTGTACCACGAGAGTTGGGTGTCGCATATAGAACACGGAAGTGCGTGATTACAAGCCGTGCGATAGGAATAACCGCTAATAGAGGTTGCATGCTAGTTTGACTTAGCGGTTATAGAGGTTTACTGTTGTGGATACAACATGGTAGGCATTGGGTGGGAAGAACATCTCCTTAATGTATGGGTCATTTATGCACTGCCCTGATTACCGGTTATCTCCAATGGGAGGTACGGTCCTGCTAGCTGGTTATCTCCAGTGGGAGGTACTGTCCTGATTGCCGGTTATCTCCTGTGGGAGGTACGGTCCTGATTCCTGATTCCTGACTGAGCCGGCCCATGCGTCAAAGGTTTGTTCTTTATTTGCATATTCACTATAGTACGGTTAGGTACCCTATTGTATGTGTCCCTTAATTATTGAGCAATATTTATTCAGTTTATATGGCATGATATTATGTGTCTTGTTACGTCCCTCTGAGGACCTGGTTGTCTTGCCAGGTGTGTGCTATTGTCTTTCGCAGGTGCTTTAGCTCTAGCCGTGTTCATTGCTATTTCTCGAGGATGATTGCACTTGGATCGTCTTTGCTTCGCTCGCCACTCATTTCATTTTCTATGTACTTTTCCTTATTTTGTTGGTAGTGGATTTGTCTCCGCCCAACATATTGTATCAAGACAATTCATTATCTTTATATGATGTCTTTTATTCATTTATTTTGTGTGGATGAGATTAGTTATGGTTCTACTGCATTTTACAGCTTATGTATTTATACGAGGCTTCCATATATTGGAGTATACTTCGTATGAATACAGCTGGCATGGATACGTACCTAGTCCTACGTATTTTGGGACTGGGGCGTTACATATTTTTGTGGTGGCCCATACAGGTCAAGATAAATTGTTTGGTTACTTTACCGTACCAAGCAAGCCTGCGGATAGGATTAGAAGTCTAGGATCTCATCCACATACTTGACCTCTTTCCTTGATTTTATCTACCGTTTGACTCATCGATTGCATCTTGCTTGCTTCCTTCCATCCATATTCTTATCTTCCCTTCGTGCTTGATAGAGATTGACCCTACTAGTTAGTTGTCCCAAAACACCATTAGTTTAATTCTTTAAGTTGGGTAGAATACCTTATGAACTAGCAACCCCTTTGACCTAGTGACTTATATAGCAAGCTTATTTAAATCCTAGAATATAGAGGACCTAACCCATCTAGCTAACCAAGGACTTGGACAAGAAGACTATAGGACGACTGTATGACTTAGAATCATTCTATCTTCTTTAAATTTTAATCTCTCGTGCCTATGTATTTACCATTTTGACTAAATGATGCTAATGTAGCCTAGTTTTTGCAAGCTTATTCTTTATCGAGTTTGTTCATGACATATGCTATTGAGCGCTCACTAGCCTATTGTCTAATCAGAACCTGTGCATAATGGTCTGATCAACCAATTGCACTTTGGTTCGCTTTTATTTATCGTTCTACGTGGATGGGGACATAACTAAACTTGTCCTCTAGAGTCCCATCCGTGACTGCCTTGGCAACTCCATTTAAAAATTTTTTGGTCGTCCTTGAATCACGTATTCGTATTTGATAACGTCTCCTTTGAACCCTCTATTGTCTTCGCCTTCACCTATTTTAGAAGGACGAAGGTGTTATACTAGAATTTCCTCTATCTATCCTATCATCTAATGACCATTATCACTCGATGTTGCCATATCTTTGTCTTGAACTACTCGACCTTTCCCTCGACCCTAATTCTACCATTTTGACTTTCTAAGTCACGTGAATTTAAGAGTGATTACAATCATCTCTTAATCGTATCCTCGACCTAGACTACGACCATATAAACTTCGAACCCTTCTATCTACCGTTGTGCCCTCTCACCCCCCTACTAATTCTTAATTTCGAGGACGAAATTTTTTAAGTTGGGTAGGATGTAAAACCCCTAAAATTTCAACTATTTTTTTTATATTAAATTTAGTACTGATTTAAAATTTTCGTAATACACGTCGCGTAGTCGTATTATACGTCGCGCACGACTTTTATTTTTTTTCGAATTTGCTCGACGAGTGCGAATATGTACGAGCGTACATATTTTTGAAAAAACATTATTTTTATTATTTTTATGGTTTCAAAATAATATAGGTAATAATTATTTCTAGCTATCATTTCAAGTTTATGGTTTTAATTATAAAAAGCCTTTTATTTATACAGTTATAATTATAAGGTATTTTTCCATAAAATGGTATATTAGAAGAGTATATTTACGTAAACGTTATTTGTACATACATAAATATTTAGTAATTATTTATTAGTTATTTTAAATAAATAGTGTATTTTCGAAATTAATATTATTAGTATTTTTGGAAAGCATATTTTGAATTTATTATGGAGATTTAAATCTTGATTTGAATCTATGTATTTATTTAAATAGTTAAATAATTGAAATTTGAATTATTGATTTGATTTTAAACTAAGAGAATTAAATTTGATTTAAATTAGATTTGGATTTGGATTTTTATTTGATTGCTTTTAAACTAAATATGGAAATATCCAAATTGGGTTTTAAATATCCTAATCCTTATCTAATTGAGAATTCCAACATCCTATAAATAGGCAGGTACTCCTCCAACTTTTTATTATTCATCCACAAATTCTCCACAAACCAATGGTGCGTGCCCCGTGTCCGTGTTCCATCGTCCAAATCTTATTCCATTAGTTTACAGGTACATTATTCATCTTCTTTTCCGTGTCGGACACACCCCGACACCAACAAAATTTTAAATCCTTTCCTATCCCTCTAACCCGTCCACCTTCACCCACTGCCGACACGCCCTGCCTCCTTCACGCTCACCCCCTGTTTTCGATCCTGCCAACCAAAACACTACCACGCCGTACTCCTCAATTCTTAACCCGTCACCACAACTTCCGACCTCCTATTCCGACCAGACTCCCGTCACCAGAACCACCATCACCGCCAGACCCACTGCCTCGACCACCCGACAACCGACCAGTGGACAACTCCACCACCGCCAAGACCATCACCATCGATACCAACACCATCATCAACACAACACCGCCACCACACCGGAGCCCCAGCCAACCCGACCGTCCAGCCAACTACCACCACCACCGTCACCGGCACAACCCGCAGGCGACCCAAGGAAACCACAGCAAAAATAGAGAAAGGAAAGTAGAAAACCCTAACCCTAACCCCACCTGAGTCGACCGTCGTCCTTGCCGCTGTCTGCCGAACCCCGCACAACGTCCACACCCTCGTCGAGTCATCCTCCGGCGACTGCTCGACCGGCGGCGAGATCCTCTCCGCCACGCTCCGCCTCGCCGAGAGCCCATACCCTCTTCCCATCCGCCCGGCCGCTCGGAAACCCTCTTTCCTTCGTGAGCCGCCGCCCAGATCTCCCTTCCGCCTCCGCTTCCTCTCTCCACCGTCGGTATATTTTATGGTATTAAATATGGTTGTAATATTTTCTACAAGCAAGTTATAGTTTTGATATAAAGATAATTTTTTTATGACTTTGAAGTATTTATCTAAAAACCTATTTTAGCTAATAAGAAAATATTTTCGAGAATTTTAAATTGTTTTCTAAAATTGTATATATATTATTCATCTAATTTCCTTCGAATATCCTCTTGTCCATGACGCAGCCTATCTTCCTATTTCCTTACCAATTCTAGACTACCATATGTCGACCCTAACTATTTTGACCCTTCTGGACCCAATGGAACTGTCCGTGCCACCATCTGAAGTCACCTTGTATAGTTGTTGCACCAAAGTTGCAGTTCATGCCACCATGATTACCGCAGCACACCAGGCGTCCTACCAGGCAAGACACCATGCCATTTACTGTTTAATTATTTTAGCTCATATTTCATGCATTATTATTATTTTCTTTATGCAAAATAAACTGTGATACATAGCATAACCTGTTAGAACTTATTGTTCATTTCTTGTTCCTGCTATGTATTATTTTTTTTACACATTAAACTTAGAGTTAAGGGACCACCCTTTGTGTGTTGCATTCATGGCCTTGACACGTTGTACCACGAAGTTGTGTGTCGCATGTAGAACACGAAAGTGCGTGATTGGCTGGCCACCGGTACGTACAAGCCGTACGATAGGAATAACCGCTAATAGAGGTTGCATGCTAGTTTGACTTAGCGGTTATAGAGGTTTACTGTTGTGGATACAACATGGTAGGCATTGGGTGGGAAGAACATCTCCTTAATGTATGGGTCATTTATGTACTGCCCTGATTGCCGGTTATCTCCAATGGAAGGTACGTTCCTGCTAGCCGGTTATCTCCAGTGGGAGGTACGGTCCTGATTGCCGGTTATCTCCTGTGGGAGGTACGGTCCTGATTCCTGATTCCTGACTGAGCCGGCCCATGCGTCAAAGGTTTGTTCTTTATTTGCATATTTACTATAGTACGGTTAGGTACCCTATTGTATGTGTCCCTTAATTATTGAGCAATATTTATTCAGTTTATATGGCATAATATTATGTGTCTTGTTACGTCCCTCTGAGGACCTGGTTGTCTTGCCAGGTGTGTGCTATTGTCTTTCGCAGGTGCTTTAGCTCTAGCCGTGTTCATTGCTATTTCTCGAGGATGATTGCACTTGGATCGTCTTCGCTTCGCTCGCCACTCATTTCATTTTCTATGTACTTTTCCTTATTTTGTTGGTAGTGGATTTGTCTCCGCCCAACATATTGTATCAAGACAATTCATTATCTTTATATGATATCTTTTATTCATTTATTTTGTGTGGATGAGATTAGTTATGGTTCTACTGCATTTTACAGCTTATGTATTTATACGAGGCTTCCATATATTGGAGTATACTTCGTATAAATACAGCTGGCATGGATACGTACCTAGTCCTACGTATTTTAGGACTTGGGCGTTACACCAGAGCACTGCTAAAATTCTGTATTAAAATCGAGACGGAATTCTAGAAACAGAAAGCTAGACTGAAATAGGATAGCGATGGAGACAGAAACACTAGCTATTTTCATTCATGCGTCAAGGGGCACAAATAGAAGCTCAACCTCCACCAGATTGCTAATGAGAATGGAGATATTATCAAAGATCAAAGGGGTGTTCAACTGGCTGCCGCAGATTTTTATTCTTAATTGTTCACCAAAGTAGGTATCACCAAAGACGATGATTTCCTTGCAGTGATCTCCCGCCTGATTGATGACAGAGACAACATACAGATGGAGCTTATCCCTTCAGAACAGAAAGTTAAAGATGTTGTGTGGGCCATTGACGAACACAGTACCCCGAGCCCAGATGGGTTCACCGGTGTGTTCTTTCGATCATGCTGGGACATCATCAAGTTAGATATGCACGAGGCGGTCATCACCTTTTTTCTAAGGAGCCAGGTACCCCAGATCAATTTCCTATGCTAACCTGATTCTCATCCCCAAACAGGACAACCCGGAGACCTTCAAAGACTTTCGCCCTATAAGCTTGTGTAACTTCACCAACAAAATCATCTCCAATATTATTGCCAACCGTATGACCGAAATCCTTCCAAGAATTATTTTCGAAGAGCAGAGCGATTTTGTTCGCGGTCGGAACATCTTAGACAATATTATGATAGCACAGGAAATGATCACATGCATGAAATTTCCTGTCAGATGTGGAAATATTGCCATCAATCTGGACATGGAGAAGGCGTACGACAGGCTGGACTAACAATTCATGATTTGGGTTTTTAGGGCATTCGGGTTTTCGAAAACCTGGACCTATATTATATAGAGATCGATCAGCAATTCGTGGTTCTCCATGGTCATTAACGGTCAAGTCGATGGCTTCTTCAAATCTAGCCACGGTGTCAGACAAGACGACCCGTTATCCTCCACCATTTTCATCATCGACGTGGAAGCGTTGAGTAGGAATCTGAACAAAATAGGGAGCGCCCCAAATTTCCAGTACTTTTACACCGCTAGCGGCTGCCTAATCATCACACACCTGCGTATGCGAATGATATTCTCATCTTCTCCTCGGGGGATGTCGGGTCGGTAGAGGTGGTATACCCCATCCTACAGAGATACTTTCAGTACTCTGGAAACAGAGAACAATCATCCATCTTTTCCTACATCACTTCCTTCTTTGTGGCTAACCACCTTTCAATTACCTAGGATGCTCGCTGGTGTACGGCAGATTCAGCACGGCATCTTTGAGGGGCTGGTAGGTAAGATTAGGAAAAAACTTAAGGGGTGGCACAATGCCACTTTATTACCAGGTGGAAAGATGATTATGATTCAGCACGTGCTCTCCTCTATCCCCATATACACCCTCGTCGCTTGCACCCCCTAAGAAAGTGCTTACATCTATTAAGAACTTATTCTGGGGTCACTGTAACGATACAGACAAGCACCATTAGGCGAGTTGGGACACCATGGCCAGACCTATGGACGAGGGAGGTCTTGGGTTTTCTAGGCTGTCGTATGTCGTAGATGCTTTCTTAATGAAGCTTTGGTGGAAGCTTCGGGTGAGCTGTAACCTCTGGGTGTGGTCCATGAAAGCCAGATATTTCAATCACAATCACCCATCAGATGTGGATTTCAACTGTAGATCGTCCGCGTCTTGGCGACGCATCCTTAAGGGTCGGACCCTCTTGCTGAACCTCTGATTCGTCTTAAGCTGGGGCCAGACGAATCATCCTTATTCTTCGAACGTTGGTCCGATAATGTTCTCATACACAAACTTCCGGAGGCACCTCCTCACTGTATCATTAGTGACATATGGGATCCTTCAGGCGACTGGAATTGGGAGAGGGTTTGGGAATGGAGTGGAGAAGAGGTCGCTGCTTTGCTCCTCGTCGTCGGGCTTCAGATCAGGTCAGAACCAGACATTCTGTAGTGGTCTATTTCGGCTAACAGAGCCTTCTCGGTTGCATCAACAAGAAGTATAGCCAGAGGCATTAGGGTCCCTTCCCCCATATCGGGTCTTTCTGGCAAACTTACATACCAAAAAAATGGTTCTTACTGATGTGGAGAGTGTTTCACAAGAAGCTCCCCACCGACATGCCCTTAATACCATAGGATTCAGTTTAGCCTTAGCGTGTCATTGCTGTAAAGAGAGAGTCCGAAATAGTTGACCATATTTTATACTCTGGAGAGTTGCCCTCGAGGGTTTAGAGTGCGCTATCTCTTCGTTGCAGATAGGACCAGAACGGTGAGAGCTTCAACGATCTTCTTGCCACCTGGAGTAATGCCTTACACGGCCACCAGATCGTTGTAGCCTCCATTACTTGGGTCATGTGGAAAAATCGTAACAAATTCAGATACGAAGGACATCAATATTTACCCAACCAGCTTATCCGGGAGGTGCACAGTCAAACTCACAAAGTCAGTAGGTACTGCAATCACGGTCTCGAGAGCTTCTGGCAGTCCGTCGTTTCCTGACGTTTGACAGGGGAGAGTCGAAAGCCTTCTTTTGTATGCTTTTTTATGTCTTCTTTTTGCGCTTACTTGTAAAGGCTTCGACATTTTGTGCCTTGTGATGAATATAATAGGTGGTTCTATTATATATATATATATATATATATATATATATATATATATATATATATATATATATATATATATATATATATATATATATATGTGTGTGTGTGTGTGTGTGTGTGTGTGTGTGTGTGTGTGTATGTATATATATATACCTAAGATCCCATATACCCATATACACCCCTGCATTCCTTGGAAACATAGGACACTCATTCATGGTACACACTAGGACACACCATAACCAAATAGATGCACACAAGGCATTCACTGACCTACTATTATAACTCCTACCCATAGGGGACAACACTACACCCAAGAACGCCCAAACCTCCTCCCAAGTGGTTCAATCATGTAGACCAACATGTTGTTGTTGCATTCAAATGCAATCAAACAATGCAGCAGGACAACCCAACCAAAACTGCCCCTAGCAGTGCAACAATTGTTGCTGCCCTCTTACCCATTCTTACTGTATACACCCTGCTTGCACCTATACATTCCTATTGACTGCTATTTCTATATCCTAAATTCCTCACTCACACACAAGCTTCCACACACACTAACATAGGTGCCTTAACCACTATTCAAACCTCCTACCCAACACATACATAGACCCTCAGTGCATTACCTGCAGCCTATAACTTACATATTCCTCCCTCACCAACTGCACTTGCAGTACTTTTAGAATTATGCACTAACTGCAAAACTTATATAGCAGTGGCTACCTTGTACAGCAACCTTCGCTCTCTAATAGTCCCCTACACAGCTGCCTAGTACAGCAAAAGCTTCCCACTAACCTGTACATCAGTCTCCAAGCCTTGTAGCTGCATATATAGTGCAGCAATGGCTACACAACCAAAATTCTGGAGCGAAGTTCACACATTGCTTCTAGATTTACCTACTAATATACTAAGACAAAATCTGATAACACACACACACTACCTAGCAACTGCTACTTGTTCAAGCAGTTGCCTCTACTGTTGTTGCCCCCTTTCAGTTCTTGCACGTGAACCTACAGGTCTACCCACAATTACACACACACACACATACACTTGTACACAATGTTATCCTATGAACTCACACTCTCTTTCAACTACTACTAACTGCAGTTGTTGCTGCTATTGCTAATTACTGCTACTGCTGCTGTTATTGTTAATTACTTCTACTGCTGCTAAGCTAATGCTGCTGCACTGCTATACAATGTAGGTAGCAATTCCTGCGGGAAGATCACTACACACTACTGCAGTTCTTCCTGCAGTATTTGTTGTTACTACAATAGTTGCCTGCAGATCAAATCTGCAGCACAAACTAGTTGTCATGGTGCAGTTCTCCTCCCTGATACACCCTACTACACACTCAAAGTATTTGCACACAATGGATAATACTTTGCACTCTATAAATATAAAACACAGACCTGAACCTCTCTTATACTCCTGCACATAGGTTACAACCACCTATCTACAACTGCAGATAAGCCCCAACCTATTGTTGCCAAAGCTTCATCCTACGGCTGATGCATCTATCTGTTGCAAATCCTTGTCCCCTGCTCCTATCATATCTGCAGTAACCTCTGTTACTACCCTCTATACACACATTCTCTGTAGCTGCATGCAGACTGCATTTACCTGCACATCTAAATTTCCTCTACTTGCCATAGTAAATCATTTTTCTTTCTAGCAGTTTAACCTGCTGCTACCTATATTGCAGGAATTCCTTGCAGTAATGCCTACATAAACACCCTTCCAACAATTATAGAAATTTGCTACCCCTGCAATACATACTACTCATCCCACACTTCTACCTATACCTACAAACAGCTACTAAGTCCCTGGACATGCACATCTAGGCTAATACATACACACACAAATCCCGTAACTAATTACAGACCACACCCACATATTCTATACAAATAAAATTCCTATATTCTATGATACTCTAATGGACAGTCATCTATTTCCCAAATGAATACATAGTTTAGTCTAGGATACTAATTCTATGAACATATATACACATACCATATATATTTAGGACACTCATCCACTAATTTAGTATTTATATACCATATCACTAATTTATATGATTACATGGATATATTATGATACGTGACATATGTCGATTGACACGTATCACTCAATTATGCACAAATGACCTAATGACCATGCATATCATGAATTGTCATGATACGAACCTTCAATATCATAATTAGGATACATGGACACAAGCATGCATCTAAATATGACACAATTTCTTTTGAGGACTCATATCAAACACCTAGTGGGCACTATATCAATTATATCCCAAGTAACACCATTCTAACACCCAAAACCTAAATCTATTCCAATAGAGTCCATAGGAACCTAATTTAAGCATAGGAAACCTAATTCTACTCATGGAAAGGTTCATGTGGGTCCCTATTGAACAAATAACCATGAAAAAGTGGAAGAGGATCCATACCTAGTAGAGATTGGCTCTAATGGAGATCCAAGCAAGGAGGAATGGCTTGGGGAAGAAGTCATATGCTCTCTCCTCGGAATTGTGAGCTCCTCCTATAGAATCACCATGGTTTGGCCTTGAAAATAAAGAAGGGTGGTAGGAAATGAAGGGGTTATGGTTAGATTTGAAGAGGGATGAAGAAATTAGGGTTTTGGTGGTGAAGAAAGAGTGGAAAGGAAAATATGGGCTGCCACACTCTCTCTTCTTTTGGTTATGGAGGGAAAGAATCAAGTTGGTTAGAGAGGAATATTTCTAGAAACTTCTAGAAGCTTTCCTTTAGGGAAAGAACTATATATATATATATATATATATATATATATATATATATATATATATATATATATATATATATATATATATATATATATATATATATATATGATATTCTTTCATTTCTTACTAATTAAAATAGTTAACTAACAAATATAATTAGCAACTAAAATATTTAGGCAAAAAAATAAAAATTTAATCCTAATGACAAGTTTTGGTTTATGGAGGTTACAAATCTACTCTCCTTAGAAAAATTTTGTCCTCAAAATTTAAGATAGGCATGATCAGCAATAGAATCAAAGTATGGTTAAGAATATAGTCAAAATCACCTGGGCACATCAATATCAAAATCAAAGTCGTATAGGCATGATCAAAAATCAAATCTTGGCACAATTAAGGATAAGTTTAAAATATAGTCACAATCAATAAAATCAAGACACTTAGTCATGCAAAGGCACCTAGACACGATCAAAATCAAAGTTTTAGGCACGATCAAGAATAAAAATTATTCAGGCGTAAAAAAGAAGAACACTTCATGGCTCAAAAAGTTAGGGGTACTCATCTTCTTCTCTCTTCCTAGTAGATATTATCTATTCATCCCATTCCTAAAAACTCTGATATTTAACCTTATAACCATAAAACGCTTTTGAAGTTTTCACCCTCCATCCATGATGATATTATCCTTATGTTCCTTTCCATTTAACCTCTTGATCCACTTATTATTAGATACAACCTTTGTGAGGTATAGATGTTCAAAAAAATCATCTTGCCTGTTCATGGGTTCATTTTTTTTTAACATTCAAGCATCACCTTCAATTCCTCCTACTCTTGTACCAAAAATTCAAGTATTCTCTATCGATGTCTTAACCAAATCTTATTTCCATCAACTTTGTTTCTTTTCAATCTTTACCAGTTCGTAAAATTTCTTCTTTTAATCCAACTCATGATCTCGATATATCCCTTCCTATCCTCAAGATTTTCAAGTATAGAATCGTGTCATCGGTTTCATAATCCTCTACTAATCACTTCTTCCTTTTATATAATGTCCCAAAATTCGAACTCAAATGTAAGCATTCACTATAAATTCTCTTGCTCATGTTCTGACCTTATTATCTTTATGCAATTCCTTTCCAAGTCAAATTCTCAGTATTCAGGTTTCCTAATATCCATGTTTTATGTCATATTTAAGTAATTCCTAAAGGTCATACATGCCTATCTATTGTCTAACCAATTTATTCAATCTCTAATGCTAGGTGGCTACCCTAACTAGAAAGATTTAAACTTCTCATCCGAATTTTACCTTATTTGCCTTAATTTGAATATACCTCATTAATTGAAATTCTATCACACCTATTCAATCGCATTTGTGCATGAGTCAATCCTTATCTTAATCATTTATCAGTTTATCTCAACCATCATCTTCAGAAATCTCGATATTCGTTAAAATTCTTGTACTGTCAAAACTTAAATTCTCAATATCCTCCTTGCTATTAATCAAAATTTTACCACCAAGGAATTTCACCTATAATCTCGTTGATACTCATGTAATCTCAGCCCTGGTTGGTCTATTTATGAAAGCTATACTCCTATACTAACCATTAATGATAGGAGTCCCTATTGTAACCTTTTTCAATAACCCAAAATTTTACCACTAGTCTATTCTAATCATAATTGAAAATCAAAGGATTTATAGATGCATAAGATTATCAAACAACACAGAATTGAACAAAACCCAATGATAAAATGGAATTCAAACATTTAAGATGAGATGATAAGTCAAGAACCAATCTATGATAGAATCTGATAATCATACTTTTGTGCCCGAAAATTATGTTATCCAGAATCTTTGCCTCGCCAGTTATCATAGTTGTGATAACTCTAGGTCTATATTTAAGGTATATAGATCTAAAATTATGTTGTTCGGAATAGCCGTCTTGCCAGCTAGTATAGCTATGAGAAATCTCAAATTATGTTATCATAGTTGTGATAACAAAACCCAATGATAAAATGGAATTCAAACATTTAAGACGAGATGATAAGTCAAGAACCAATCTATGATAGAATCTGATAATCATACTTTTGTGCCCGAAAATTATGTTATCCAGAATCTTTGCCTCGCCAGTTATCATAGTTGTGATAACTCTAGATCTATATTTAAGGTATATAGATCTAAAATTATGTTGTTCGGAATAGCCGTCTTGCCAGCTAGTATAGCTACGAGAAATCTCAAATTCTATAACTAAGATACGTATATCCAAAAGCATGTGCACAAATTTTGCCTCGCTAGCTAATATGGCTGCGGTAAAATCTAGACTCCATAACCAAGACGGACGACTGCAGTCCTCACTGCCTCACTCCACACCTATCCACTATATAGGAAGCTAGATAATACATATAAGTACACAAACACCCATATTCTATCCTTATCTGCTATGTAAGGATGAAAGTTAATGCTAGGCAGCACATATATATAGTACGTGACAGCCTATCTACCTATTAGTAAATCTTCTAGTCCTGGTTGTTAATAGGTCATTCCAAGGCTAATCTCACCTTTCATAGAAATTTGTCTAGTCTAACACAGACCTATTCACTCCATACCAACATCCTTAGTTTGGCACTATGGTACATCAACATACTATATCAATGGGATTCTAAGTTCACATAACCTACCAGAAAATAAGATATCCTTGTTCTATATATGTCGTAACTTATGTGATAACAACAACAAAAATTAAGGCCAGGAACGGTACAACTGTCGACAAGGAATACAAAACTTAGGTATTGTGGACTAAAAATCAAGGTCAGGAACGGTACAACTATCTATAAAATTCTACCCACCTTAGCTATTTACCTAGTCCTATTAAGCATAAATTCCTATATTCCAAAAAATTCATACGGTAGGTTTTACACAAACTTAGGTCCAGCCTTAAGTACAAGAGTTATCAAACCCTTTTACTCATAAGAAAGTCTCAAGTCATACCTTCTAAAGTCTACCACAAAGGTGGTCCTATTTTTGCTTAAGGGACTGTAACTAATACTGATGTTCAACTGTATAATGGATTCTGGAAGGGAATAGTTGTGTCGAAATAATAATACAATTCTTGGAAAATATGGATAGTAATTGAGTTAAAATTTTGTTGGAAGATTAACAAATTTTGGGGATTCAAATTTGATTAATGAGTTAATTAATAGCTTTCGAGGATTAAGATTTTTCGGATACACATATCATGAATCGACTTAGTAAGGATTTATCGACAATTGAGATTGTAACCTTGATGAATTCAGAAATGGAAGGAGTAAAAGTTGATGCCTAAGATATGGTTTGATTAAGGAAAGCAAATTGGCAAATTATATGGAACGACTGTACAGAATTTGATTTAATCAGATTGGATACATTCCTTGACACCAATTATAGTGCCTGAGTAGTTACCCTGGGTTTCTTATTGCTGAAAGTTTAGCAAGCTTAGAAGATTGGGCGGCAGGGTGTTAATGAGATTAGTTCTTCCTACATATCATACCTTGAATCGCCTTTTGATTTCTATCTTCGTGATTTGACCATCATTTGATCTTCAATGGAAATATATTATCAAACTTCATTTCTATCTATGTCCTAGTTATATTATTTTGATTATCTTTATTATTGTGCCTAAATTTTGAATGTTGATCAAATCTAGACAAATGACTCTTAAATCGTGCTTAGATTTTCGATCGTCACTAGATTTTTATTTCATTCTTGATCGTGCTTGAGAATTCTGATTTTGACTTGATCATACCTGAACGATTTTGATTCTCTTGGTAATCACTAAACTTTTGATCATACCTTAAAAAGATTTATCATGACTTGATCATATCTAAACTTGATCTTACATATACAAGTTGGACTTTATTTCTCAATTATTTGATAAATCAGATCGTGCCTAAACGATTTAATTTTTTATCATTCTTCTACCCTATTCTAGAATTTGATTTTTATTTTTCTCATGCCTAAATTTGATTCTGAATAATGCAATTTATGCAATTTCTAGATTTATGATTTTGACCATATTATTTCTATATTTGATAATGCATAGGCAATTTTAATCCTATATTTGATCGTGCCAAAATTTCGATTTTTAGTCGTATATCTAACTCAGATTCTATCATGCATAGATGATATTGACTATAATTAATTAGTCATGACTAGATGATTTTATCTACTGTGACTATTTGATCGTGCCTAAATGATTTCAATCTTTGTTGTATCAAATGATTTTATCATGATCGTGTTTATACGGTTATATTTTTCATACCTAATCCTGCCTGGAAGGTTTTGATCCTATTGGTTATGATTAGATTTTGATCCTTGATCATGCTTAATCGTGCCAAATCAAATCATTTTACTTGATTATCGTGCCAAATCGTGTCATTTCTTAAATTTTGAGCACCAAAATTTTTCTAAGGTGGGTAGATTTGTAACCTCACTTTTTCTAAAATAAAGAATTAGCCAATTTCTTCCTATTATGTTTATTATTTATACTATATTTTATGTACATTTAATACTTTGTTAGCTATAGGATTTGGTCACTCAAACTTCATTTGACTAAAGCCATTGAGCCAGTCAAGCCAAACCAAGCCCACCCTACCTAATTTGGAATTATCCTACAACCCAACTATTAAGACCATTGTTTGAACATTAAACCCAACCCATTAGTAAAGCCATTACTTGAAGCCATCAGACCATTTCTTTATTAAATCAGCCCAATTTCTTTATTAAGCTAGCCACAGCCAACTCTTACAAGCCTAACTCTGTAAAGGCCAAATCTCATTACCAGCCTACAAATTCGTATTCAAAGCCAATTAGCTAAGGCCCAACTACTCACCCAGGGCCGCAGCCCAACCCGTTTATAGAAAACCCCAGCCCACTTGTGTAACCCGCTTAAAGCCACAGCCAATATTAGTTGACTATTAAAGTCGTCTTCTTCTTCTTCTTCTTCATTTCATTAAAATTGCTCGCTTAGAGCAGCGCTCCATCGCACGACGCTAATACGATGTCTCGACTACCTAGGTGCTTCTAGATGGATCTTCTCTACCGACTTAGTTCGACGCATCTCTACCGTCCACCGCCACCGACTTAACCCCCGCCGATTACCACTGTTTGCCTCTAACTGCTGGTGACCCTAGAGTCTTCTCTGCCAGCCTATAAATAGACCCCCAAACTTCCAATTCTCTATCCATTCTTACTCCTGGCGAAGCCCTACCAATTTCCCTACCGTTCTTTCTTTCTTCTTCATCTTCTTCCTTTATAGATCGGTAGATCTCGATCTCGCGGCCATGGCGAGGTTGCAGAATGTGGGACCAACGTCGAGCTAGGCGGTCTCGATTCATTTTTTATCATCGAGCAGTAGTGAGTTTCCCTTCTTCTTCTTCCGTTCAATTCTCCTACTAGTTCATCCTGATCAATTAAAGTTCATGGCACCGTTACTTTTCTTCGAACAGTTGCATCTCCGTCGATCAGTGACGATGAAGGTCTATGTGATCGTCTACGAGTTCTCCATGATTCATCGCTGTGGCACTGTTCTTGTGTCGATCGATCATTTGGTCTATTGATCCGGTGAGTATCGGTTATTTCTTTCTTACTTTGGATCCGAGTAATCGATCGGTGAGGTTTCATTGATAATTCGAATCTCTAAGATCAGTAAAATTCAAATTAAATGTTCGATCTCTTTTTCTATTATTGAGCACCATCTATTTGTGTAATTGCCTCAGAGGGGTATCTAACAGTGATACCATTCCAGTTGGACGTGGGGACGTGTGTCAAGTGCTATAAATCCTTCGAAAACGACACTACACAAGTATATGGTCATCTATTCCCTATAATTTTGGTTTAGGGTTCCTCCTGCACCAGGTGTTGGCAGCAGTTGTAGGTTATGGGAGTGTCAAAAGGACACAATCTGGGTTGGACACAAATTTGAAGAAATAAAATAGGACACTGCAGTAGTCGTTGATATCGGTTTCTTTAAAATGATATTGTGTTTGCTTGTATTGGTGTCAGACTACTGATGTGGAAGAGCTGTGTATTTGAACAAAGTCACTGTGCAATGACTATTACACTAGGGCTACAGGGACTTAGTTGAACTATTTGAATGAAGGACCTATTTGTTAGTCGTTGGATTTTTAGGTCAAGTGTAATATTGAATTATGGTTAGCAGTAATGGAGTCCTTTGACAGTAGTTGGAATGTTGATTCCATAAGTTGTGTTGGAAGGAATGGAAGATAATTCGATCTGTTGTAATTGAGTATGGTTTATTGATGGGCTGAACAACAAGAGTTGGGCCAATTTAGAGATTTTGTTTAAACTGAATATGACACTAGGTCCAATTTGGGCTTAAGTTGAGTTTTGGAGTAGAGTGTTTTAGTGTTAAAGTGTTAGATTAATAAGAGATTGATAGATGAATGGATTGAGTCATTAGTAAACATCTTAGAGGAATCTTTAGAGTATATTCTAAATTCTTTTCCTATTTTAGGTGATTTAGAGGCATTGGCATGCCATCTTCTAGAAGGAGGCAAGTACATGTATCTCGATTTTACTACCACTTGCATGCATACTCACATACACTTGTTGATATGATACTTCCTACATTACTTTACTTGCTTGCATGTTTTTCGTGTCGGATGGGGGATAGTCATAAAACATGTGATAGACTAATTGTGGACAATTACTCGTACCTGATAGCATATTATTTAATATGCCTGACGTCCATTTCATGCGTAACTGATAGCATTGTCATTTGACATGCTTGATTCGTGCATGATTGATAGCATATTATTCGTTAATATGTCTGATACATATTAGTCTCTACATGTTTGATGATGTCCAATTACACATGTTTACGTAGCTAGTGCATACTTTGATTATTTCATATTTACTTGTCATTTATTTTCTCTTACTTACTTATTTTCTTTGTATCTTGTTGGTAAGTATTATTAAGTTACATTGTGCTTTTCTCCATCCTGACTAGATAGTTGATTACAGGTGAGATTGACCCCTAGCATATCCAGAGTACTATGGACAGCAGGGAGGCCCAGCAACGAAGCCCACTCCGGATGCTCAGCAAGACCGGGACTATGTTCCTGAGATATAGACTAATGTATAGGATTGATGGGATGTGATGTATTGAGATGGAGGATAGGTTGCAGGTTTAGATAGCCTTTATATTCATTATCGGTTTTATACCTGGACATTCATGTAAAAGGCTGTAATAACTGCATATAGTGAAATGTGATAGTTTATAGTTAGCAATACCATGATAGATGCTGTGATAAGCTATGTTACTGGATGATGACCAAGTCTAGACGGCTGACTATCGCTGTCAATGACAGTGTAGGCCGGACATGACTCAATTCTTACCCGATTATTTGGGAGCGGGTAGTGACAACAATGCCTATCGAATCATTTTGTTCATAATGATATTCTCGAGTCCTTTCAACTATAGTCTTTTATGTAGGTGATCACATTTTAGTTAGGGGACTGTAACTAATTCTAAAATTTTGCTTTATAATCTCTCAAATTACTTCAATCACTATGGTTGCGAAACACATCATACCTTCCTGACTAAACTTAATTACTCTTATTATACCTCTAGCCCCCCTCCATCTAGAATAGGTAAATAATAGAATGGTTGTAGTCTATTGATCCTAGAGTCTCTTATTAGGGTTAAGTTGACTATAAGAATCCTATACTAACAATCCGAGCTAATCAGTCTTTCTAATAGAGGCGTTTATTCAACCTTACTTATCTTAACAATCTAATCCCCACTATCACTATCTTCTACCTTACAATAGAATATAACCCAAATGGTTTATCAAGCATGAGCGTTTGTCCTTCTGAAATAGAGAAGACGAGAATCCAAAGTAAGAATTTCAAGAAAGATGATCGACTTTAATTTTTAGGTTCCAAGGGCGATAGATGAAATCAAAGAATTTTCAAAATCAATTGTGTATTGAGATCCTAATACAATATCCTATTGCATGCTCGTTGGGTATAACGTAACCGAAACGATTTAATCTCGACCTACATGGTGTTAGTCCCGGGGCTTGACCAAAGATGGAAAACTGATGCAATCGAGATCTGAGATGTCACACAAAAAAGTTTGCAGTGATCAAACTCAAGACCTACGACGATGCAAAAAATCAAATAGCCAGATTACAATATGAAGGAGGGAAATAGAGAAGAGAAGATCTCTCGTTCTTCCTTGCAAACATGTTGCAATTGGGACAGAATGAGTTACAATGATCTAGAGAAAGATGAGAATAAGAAAAATTGCTGGGGTATCAAAACACCGTTGCTCAAAGCAAGATTCGTCCCACACAAATTGCTTCCAGGAACCAGCAAGTTGAAGAACTTGTGGAACGCTCGAAGTCACCTCTGTTCTGACTCCTCGGATGGACTTGCAATGGCGGCAGCAACTCCCTCTCTTTTCTGACTTATAAAATTCGTAGTTTGTCACAAAGGAGGCCAGAAGAGAGTATATATAGAGAGAGGGTGGAAACCCTAACCGCCTTTTCAGTTATAGAAAGATTGAATTAAATCCCACAAAGACAGCAATAAAATTAATTCAAATCTTATGGAAAGATTGAATTAAATCCCACAAAGATGGCAACAAAATTAATTCAAATCTTATGGAAAGATTGAATCAAATCCTACAAAGATGGCAACGAAATTAATTCAAATCCCACAAAGATAGCAACGAAATTAATTCAAATCTTATGGAAAGATTGAATTAAATCCCACAAAGATGGCAACGAAATTAATTCAAATCTTATGGAAAGATTGAATTAAATCCCACAAAAAGTGGATCTGAATTAATCGCATTGAATCAGTCTTTCCATAACTGACTTGTAGTCTGCACAGTCAGCCTGGTGCGAGTCTATGAGCCCATGAGCCCGAGTCCGAGTCCGAGCCCGAGTCCAAGTCCGAGTCCGAGTCGCTAAGCCCCTTTGGGGCTTAGCTCCAAATGGAATTAATCCAAGAGAATGACAAAAGCATTAATGCTTAATCCTTGGAGCCTTATTCTTACCTCCTAGTAAAATCATCCACATGGTTCTCTCCTTAGGGTCACCACCCCATGTGCATCTCTCAACAACACAACCAAGTATATATGTTGAGATAACTCATGGTGCATTTTCGATGTGGGACAAAACTTTTACAAGGCATGTTGAGAGCAAGCTCTCTCCATGTAAAGAAAGCACCAACAATCCCCCACATATCATAACATATATATGTGTCCAGGGTTGAGCGTTCCCCATAGTAACTGTCCATTTTGTATTAGGATAGATGTCGCTGACGACTTGAATCTTCCCGCATGGGTTAAATAACAATGTGATACAAGAATGGACTACGCCTTGAATTCTGCACCACAATTGTAATTCTTTCCACTCATAAAGTGTAGTTACGTGTGCTTCTGGCTGCACATTAAAGGCCCTGTGCCAGCCTGGTTTCAGTGTATAATTTTGGGCGTCTACAAGTTTACCCTCAAGAGACGGCCTGATATCTCTTTTCATACACTATAGGTGAGTTCTTTATTAAAGAGACATGGCATGAAGCCTTGCGCTTCCTTGCGGTGCTACGCTGCTATGATATGGCCTAAAGCCGAGGCATTACCCCTACCTGGGAACCTCATCGTAGTGTCATACTACTGTAGCATGAGGTCTCAGCCTCTTTGTAGTGCCAATCTACTCAGCATGAAGCCTAAGACTTCCTTGCGGTGTTACGCCACAACGACATGGCTTGCAAGGCCGAGGCTTTACCCCTACCTGGGTATCTCATCGTAGTGTCGTACCACTGTAACATGGGGCCATCCTCCCCTTTATAGTGCTGTCTACAACTTTTTAATTCTTTCATACAGCATTAGGCTACCTGCCTATTTGCGGTGCTACGCCGCTATGACTTGGCTTGCAAAGCCGAAGCATTACCCCAGACCTGGGAACCTCATGGTGGAGTCACCCCACTGTAGCATGGAGTTTCACTCCTTGTAGTGCTGCTCTACCATGCTTCCTGTAAAGCACACCAGGCGTTCACTCTGCCTGAGAACTCATTAAGGCGTTTAAGCCAACCTTCCACAGGATCTGTTTTTCCGCAGAAAATACATAGCAGACAACAGTGGTTATGGGTTCGTATCCCTTCCATGTTCTAGAGAACAAGTACCCACTATTACCTGATAGTTTCCCAGTCAGTGATCCTCCTTTGAACCAAAAGTTAGATGCCTAGTAGATTTCTCTTTGAACTAATAGCATAAAACTTTATGGTAGGATTACAAAGACACACTATCAGAATGCCTTCAAGCCTATTTTACAAGTTGTGTCATCGACCAACTGGCGCTTGAGGCCCTTTGTGAACGGATCTGCCAGGTTCTTCTGACTCCAAACATCAATCACTGCAATTACACATCTTTTGATAAGATCGTGTACTGCCCTGTGCTTCAACCGTACAGTCCTCTTCTTCCCGTTGAAGAGGTCATTTGATGCCACCGCCGCAGTCGTCTGGTTGTCATAGTATATCGGTATCGCCGGTATCTGAGCCCCAACCACTGGAAGATCATACATGAGCTCCCGAAGCCATTCTACTTCATCTGCTGCAGTTTTAAGTGCATAGAATTCAGATTCCATGGAGGAACGAGAGAGCATAGTCTACTTCTTCGACTTCCACGTTATAGAAGCTCCACCCAATGAAAAGACATATCCACCTGTGGATCTCTCGCTTTCCACCTCTGAACACCAGCTAACATCACTGAAGCCTTTCACTACTGTCGGATACCCGTTGTAGTGTAGTGCAGTGCATATGTCTGAGTCTTCTTGAGATATCTCATCACCCGCTTCACAGCTTTCCAGTGCTCAATCTCTGGGTTGCTAGTGAACCGACTCAGCATTCTCACGGCGAAAGCTATATCAGGCCTTGTGGCAGTGGTTGCGTACATCAAACTTCCGATAATACTAGAATATTCCAGCTGCCTAACGCTTTCCCTCGAGTTTGGCTTCAGCTTCTGATCACACCTGTATGACGTATCGATCCCTGGAAGATCCTTATACCCATAGCGTGTGAACATTTTTTCAATGTAGTGAGATTGTGGCAGCGCTACTCCAGTGTCTGTCCGGATGATCTTTATGCCCAAGATGACATCTACATCCCCCAAGTCCTTCATACTGAACTTGGTTGAGAGGAACTTCTTTGTCTCTGTGACACAGCCTATATCCGTCCCTAGGATTAGCATGTCGTCCACGTACAGACAAACGATGACTCCTCTTCCATCAGCAAACTTTGTGTAAACATATTTGTCTGTTTTGCTGACTCTGTAGCCATTTGACCTAATAACTTTGTCAAACTTCTCATGCCACATCTTGGGAGCTTGCTTCAAACCATACAATGATTTCACCAACTTGCAGACTTTGTCTTCAAGATCTTTGATGACAAATCCATCTGGCTGTTGCATGTAAATCTCTTCGGTCAGCTCCCCATTCAGGAATGCTGTTTTTACATCCATCTGATGTATCACCAACTTATGTATAGCTGCTAGAGCGATTAACATCCTGATGGTGGTCATCCGAACTACTGGAGCGTACGTGTCAAAGTAGTCTATCCCTTGTTTCTAAAAAAATCCCTTGGCTACCAGCGTGGCCTTGAACTTGTCAATAGTTCCATCTGCCTTCATATTCTTCTTGAAGATCCATTTACATCCGATGGGCTTTTCCCCTTCAGGTAGATCTACCAAAACCCATGTGTTATTGGAGGTGATAGAGTCAAACTCGTCATTCACTGCCTCCTTCCAGAAGATAGCATCTCTGGTCTTCATCGTCTCATCATAGGTAAGCGGATCTGCTTCCACATGATAGGTGACAAAGTCATCTCCGAAGTCTTTAGGTCTCCTCGCTCGCTTTGCTGACGGCTCTGCGAGTTCTGGTACAAGAGTTATTTCATCAACAACAGCTTCTTCTTGGACTACTGGCCCATATGAGATTTCAATCTCATTTGTACCTACATCATTTATTGGAATGTCCGAAAGAACAATGTGTTTGTCTTTTACAAACTTGTCTTCAAAGTATTCAGCATCGCGAGATTCGATGATATAATTTGACTCAATATCAAGAAATCTTTGAGCATCACTCTTCTCGACATACCCCAAGAAGATCGCCTTCGTAGTCCTTGTCCCTAGCTTCTGAATCTTCAAATCTGGAAGCTTCACATACGCCAGACACCCCCACACTCGAATGACATTCAATTTTGGTCTGACTTTGAACCAGATTTCATGAGAAGTTACGTCCGAAGTTGCATATGGCACTCTATTCAGAATGAAAGTGGTCGTTAATGCAGCTTCTCCCCAGTAGCATTTTGGAAGACCTGCAGTAAGCAGCATTGAATTCATCATTTCTGTTAATGTTCGGTTCTTTCTCTCTGCTACTCCGTTGGATTGAGGAGAATATGGAGCAGTAGTCTCGCATATGATTCCATGTTCTTTGTAGAACGATGCGAAGTCATGAGGCCTGTACTTCCCACATCGATCACTTCTCAACCTCTTGAGTTGTTGTCCAGTCTGCCGTTCAGCTTCGGCCCTGAACTCTCTGAACTTCTCGAAAGCTTTGCCCTTAGTCTTGAGCAAGTAGACGAATGCGTATTTTGAGAAGTCGTCGATGAAGGTTATGAAATACTTCATCCCGGCCTTCGTGGAGAAATGTTTGAAGTCACAGATATCGGAGTGTACTAACTCCAGAAGATCTGTGCTTCGATTGACCCGATGAAAGGGTTTCCTTGTGATCTTCGTCTGAGCACATACTTCACACTTCTCCACCTTACCCCCACATTTGGAGATAAGTCCTAGACTAGATATTTTGTTAATTCTTTTACAATGAACATGTCCTAGTCTATTATGCCACAACTCAAGAGAATAATCAGAAAATGCAACTGCATTAATGTCATCAAACTGGTTGACAAGCTGAATTTTAAACATTCCTTCGGTTTGATAAGCCTTTACGAAGTATGTTTCCTTCTTGGACATCACTATCTGACCAGCATTGATGTTCATCCTCAAGCCTGCGTTGCAGAGCAGGCTCCCAGAGATCAGGTTCTTGGCAATCGTCGAAACATGCTTCACACCTTGAAGCGTCAGAGTGTTCCCAGAAGTGAGTTTCAGTTCTACGGTCCCGATCCCCAGAACTTCAGCTTGGGCCTGGTTCGCCATGACAACTTTCTCAGATATCGGCTGGTACGTGACGAACCATTCCTTGCCAAAACAGACATGGCAAGTTGCACCAGTGTCTATCCACCAGTCAGAGTCAACCCCCACAGTTGTGACCTTTGCGATCATAGCAACAATGATAGAAACCAATGAAACCTTATTAGGCTCACCTTTCTCTGATTATTTAGGCTTAGATCTGCATTCACTCTTGTAGTGGCCTTTCTTGCCATAATTGAAACAAGTCACATGGGACTTAGTCTTCTGTTGCTTGAATAAAGGACCATTCACTTTTAGATTAGTGAAGTCCTTCTTCTTGGGATGAGAAGCCGCCTGCTTCCCCTTGGGATCTCTCGTCTGCACTAGATTGGCTTTAGCCAACTGTTTGGACAGAGTGTCCACCTTCTGTTAGGAACGCATCTCGTCCTCAACATGGATCTCTTGAAGTAGATCTCCCAAGCTAATGTCTAGCTTCTTTCTGAGCATCCTTGCATAGAAGGTACTCCATCCAGCAGGAAGTTTTGAGACGATCCCTCCAACAACAAACTTGTCGGGAAGGGGCACCTCTTCGTCTTCCAGTTTCTGACGTAGCTTCAGAAATTCCTTCACCTATGGCAACATGGACTTCTCGTCCTCAAAGAGCAATTTGTGATATTTTTCAACCACAAACATTTTGCTCCTGTTCATGTCTTCTTCATACAGTTTTTCCACAGACTCCTATATGTCTCTGGCAAATTCCTTCTTCGAGTAGGATTCTGCCATGGAATCCTCCATAGCATTCAGGATAAGAAGTCTGCAGATGCTTTTTTCCCTTCTCTATTTGGCCTGGAGTTTGGTAGCCGCATTAATTGCGGCAGTAGATCCAGTGACTGGAACAGAAGGTTCTTCCTCCAACAGAACATGATCAACATCTTTTAGTTGAAGAGTTAGATACACCTTTCTCTTCCAGACTTGATAATGCTCTCCATCAAACTTTTCCAACTTGCAGTAGTTCGATTGGACGAGCGAAGCATTAATGTTTTCCATCTACAAGGATCTTGCTTTGAGATTATTAGTCCTGGGGCTTGACCAAAGATGGAAAACTGATGCAATCGAGATCTGAGATGTCACACAAAAAACTTTGCAGTGATCAAACTCAAGATCTACGACGATACAAAAAACCAAATAGCCAGATTACAATATGAAGGAGGGAAATAGAGAAGAGAAGATCTCTCGTTCTTCCTTGTAAATGTGTTGCAATTGGGACAGAACGAGTTACAATGATCTAGAGAAAGATGAGAAGAAGAAAAATTGCTGGGGTGTCAAAACATCGTTGCTCAAAGCAAGATTCGCCCCACACGAATTGCTTCCAGGAACCAGCAAGTTGAAGAACTTGTGGAATACTCGAAGTCACCTCTATTTTGACTCCTCGGATGGACTTGCAATGGCGGCAGCAACTCCCTCTCTTTTATGACTTATAAAATTCGTAGTTTGTCACAAAGGAGGCCAGAAGAGAGTATATATAGAGAGAGGGTGGAAACCCTAACCGCCTTTTCAGTTATAGAAAGATTGAATTAAATCCCACAAAGATAGCAATGAAATTAATTCAAATCTTATGGAAAGATTGAATTAAATCCCATAAAGATGGCAACAAAATTAATTCAAATCTTATGGAAAGATTGAATCAAATCCCACAAAGATGGCAACGAAATTAATTCAAATCCCACAAAGATAGAACCGAAATTAATTCAAATCTTATAGAAATATTGAATTAAATCCCAGAAAGATGGCAACGAAATTAATTCAAATCTTATGGAAAGATTGAATTAAATCCCACAAAAAGTGGATCTAAATTAATCGTATTGAATCAGTCTTTCCATAACTGACTTGTAGTCTGCACAGTCAGCCTGGTGCGAGTCTATGAGCCCATGAGCCCGAGTCCGAGCCCGAGTCTGAGTCGCTAAGCCCCTTTGGGGCTTAGCTCCAAATGGAATTAATCCAAGAGAATGACAAAAGGATTAATGCTTAATCCTTGGAGCCTTATTCTTACCTCCTAGTAAAAATCACCCACATGGTTCCCTCCTTAGGGTCACCACCCCATGTGCATCTCTCAACAACACAACCAAGTATATATGTTGAGATAACACATGGTGCATTTCCGATGTGGGACTAAACTTTTATAAGGCATGTTGAGAGCAAGGTCTCTCCATGTAAAGAAAGCACCAACACATGGCCACCCCAAAAACATGTAACGCCCCATTTCCAAAATACGTATGAACTTAGGACAAGATCATACCAGCTAATACAATCTAGAATAAATTAGACTTACTCCAGATGTGCTACGCTATAAAATATACTAACTAAACTATATCTCAAGTATGTCTCAATCCACAATAATAGACAAAATCAAGAACAAACGATATATGTCATGGTCTGCAGCCTATTAACATATATGTTTGAATGGACCCGAAGAATAATATAGGTCCATTAAAACTAGGCTATAACAGCAAAGAAAGAAATAAATAATACAAATGTTTGAATAAGACACGAAAGTGATAATAAAGAATACAACCAACAGTACATGAATCCAGCAGAACACATCACAACAACCTCATGCTAGAAACTCAACTAACACCTAGAGAGATCACCAGGTCCTCAGAGGGAAATAGCAAGATACAAAAGAAACAATACCATAATGAACTATAAATAATCATGATAATGGGCTCTCTAACCATCTATGTATATGCACATCAAAAACGATGTTGGAATGCATGGGTAGGTCAAATGAATTAAGTATAGCATCTGCTAGAGGCTTATACTAGTAGCATACCTCCTGACCATATCTGACGAGGATTCAAGGCCGCTGACGGATATATCCTCTAGTAATACCCCATAACCGAAAATCAATAACCCATAATCGGGCAACATTGAGGCTAATAAGAGTGTATCCCATGCACCTACTAATAGTCTTCTCCATCCATGGACTTGCACAAATCATATCCACGACTTGGACAACCCATATCTCTATACAAGTCACTAACTATACTCCTGTAAACAATTTATGGACCGGCGCACGAATCGCTCGCACTGATGATCAGTCAAGTACGTAAGCCCATGCCAACACCATGTAACTCACTCATTGTGTCATGTATGATATGTAACAAGGCATAGAAGTTATTTAGAAACAACTTCATACATTATGGGTACGTCTCCTATACATGTAAGTCAAACATATGCACACGAACATCGATAACAACATCGATGGCACCCAAGTCTCACTTGGACGCACACTACAAGAGAAATACACTAGCAATACAAGAACAATATCATGAATTTAAAATAGTACAAAGATGGCAAGGTATCTTGTCTGGAATATCGACAAGAGTGTAAAGCAACGGTCTGACTCCAACTTCAGTCAAATGATCACGAACTCCTATAATAATATAAGTAAACTAAAATAAATACAAAATCTTATACTTACCATATATATACATATTACCATGTATAGAACACAAATATACTATGCATGTATCATATTACCATAATAAAAATAATATATTTATAAAATAAAATATATCACTTTTATTTCTAGAAAAATAATAGATATAATTTGGACATATTTATCATATATATATATATATATATATATATATATATATATATATATATATATATATATATATATATATATATATATATATATATATATATATATATATATATATATATACATACATATATTATTTAGAAACAACTTCATACATTATGGGTACGTCTCCTATACATGTAAGTCAAACATATGCACACGAACATCGATAACAACATCGATGGCACCCAAGTCTCACTTGGACGCACACTACAAGAGAAATACACTAGCAATACAAGAACAATATCATGAATTTAAAATAGTACAAAGATGGCAAGGTATCTTGTCTGGAATATCGACAAGAGTGTAAAGCAACGGTCTGACTCCAACTTCAGTCAAATGATCATGAACTCCTATAATAATATAAGTAAACTAAAATAAATACAAAATCTTATACTTACCATATATATACATATTACCATGTATAGAACACAAATATACTATGCATGTATCATATTACTGTAACACCCAGTTTTTCTGAAATTGGGGTATTTTTGAAAATTTATTATTTTTATTATTTATTAATGGTATTCTAGTCATGATATGATTTTCGGTGAGTTTTAGTTAATTAAACCATTTTCTAAGTCATGACTTATGAACTTGTGACTTACTAGCACAACCTTAGTGTAAACCCTAGTTTTTCATAACCTAGAGACTAACCATAATCATGTGAGCCTAGCCATAGGTTTAGAACTTCAAATTAGGGCTTTTTAGCCTAAAGGGTATTTTGGTAATTTTCTAGGAATTATTTGGAATTATTTGTGTTTATGTGTTTTTATTATTAACTAATTATTTAATTAGTGTCATGTTAGCTCCTAACCTAGTTTAGCACTAATCTAGAGGTTACCAACTAACCTAGAAGACTAAGTAGAGGATGTTAACTTTATGTGTAAATATCTAGGTTTCATAAATATCTAGATATCTTATTTTTTAGATATTTTAGAACCTAGAAATATCTATCTACCTAGTCAAAGCCTTAGGGGCTAAGTTAGCAAGGTGGAGGGGACCCTAAATATCTACCCTACCCCCCATGGCAGCCAACACCCTACCCCCCTTCCTATATAATCCCCTCAAATTCATTCATGATCAATTTGCATGAATTTAATACCTAGAAATTCCCATTTCTTCACAAGACCACAACTTGATCAATTTTGATCCAAATCACCTCTAGTTTCTTGCATTGGACTCCCCTACACTAGAGGGTACTAGTTAGGGCCTGCTATCGAGGATTTTGTGAGCTTTGGGCATCACCAAGTTGAAGTGGACACCCCCCCCCCCCCTCTCTCCTTATTTTTCCATTAGATTGCATCAATAGGTAAATGTCCATAAACCATGTTAATATTGTGTTTTCTCTTCATATTTGCATGCATCTAGGTACTAGGGAACTGAGGGTCAAGTTTGGTAGGATTTAGAGTTGGTTTGGTTTCCGTATCGGACACGTATCCTAAGCTAGAAACCCTTGTTTGGTGAAATGCCTCATAGGACTTTTTGTTCTTGGTTTTCAAAACAAACTACATATTTGTGAAGCTTATTATATGTATATTGTATGTTGGTAGGACTGAGTTGATATTAGGGTCCTTTTCGTGTCCAAATTAGACACGAACACACGAGTTGGACACAGCACTGTGTACACCTTAATCCCCTGCTACCACACCCTTCGTTCTCTCTGTACAGACCACTAGGACACACCAAAATTGGTGGACACGAGGGGGCAGTATCTGCGCACATGCCCCCAAAATCTCACAACTTTTCGTGTCGTGTCGAGTGAGAAATCTCACTCACACTGGACACGCACTGCAGTGCACGCGTACAGTTCAGTCAAAATTTGACTTAGACACGCGACTCGTGTCGCATGGACACGAGTCGAGGACACCTCGTGATGACACCATCGTGTAGCCCTATGTGTGGCGTATACGAGGACACGGGCACATGGTACGTCGTGTCCTGTGTCGCGAGCACGAGGCGTGTGACAACGTGCACGACGCTGTCGAAACACACGTGTATCAGTCGTGTTTTCACGACTGATACGGAGTTCGTTTTGTGTCCACGAGTGTCGTGGACACGTAACAGAGTGTCCATCGTGTAGCCCTATATGTGGGCTACACGTGTGTGTGACCACGAGTCGTGTCGTGTCTCGTGGTGTATCCACGAGACACGTGAACACGTGCACGACGCTGTGCACTGTGTTGTATATCCTAACTTACCCGTGTGGTGTTTTCGAGTGATTGGACACGTGAAACCGTGTCGTGGTGTCGTGTCAGGCACCTAGGATACTAGGGTATGTATGGGGCACCAGTTACCAACCAATAGGATCGAGCCTTAGCTCGGTTTAGGGCGTGTAACTCGAATTACCTAGTTTTCGAGTGCACAGTGTCAGTTTTCTGTTTTTGGGTTATTTCCAGTTTTTGTATTTCGAATTTCAAACCCAATTTTGTTATGTTTTATCCATGTATTAGGGTGTTTTAGTATTTGAATACGTAGTATATACGTATGTGTGAGTGTGGGTAAGATTTGAGGGAAAATGGTTGTGTATTTAGGTAGTTGTATGTATATACATATATATGTATATATGTACTGTGTATATGTGTGTTTGGGGGCTGGATTCCAGTTCCAGAAATTCTGGAACCACTCCCCTCCCCTTCCTGTGTACTCTCTTCCCCTCTCTCTTAGTGTCCACCTCTCTCTCACTCTAACTCTCTCTCTTTCACTCTCTCTCTCATTGTCCCTCTCTCTTTCATTCTCTCTTCCCTCTCTCTATATATATATGTAATATATAAATAGGTTTTATATATATAAATATATATGTGTATATAAATATATATATATATATATATATATATATGGGTCGTTCTACAATACATCCGCTGGAAATGGATGTATCGATACATCCGAAATCTGGACCGTTGGATGTTGATCCAATGGTTCGGATTGAATAATAGTGTAGAAACATCATTTAATGCTGATTTAGACTTTTGACCTGTTGGTAACTTGCTTTAGCAGGTCATTCTTCACTTTAATTTTTTCAATGAACACCCTAAATTAATTCATATTTACTCTCTCAAAAGTCCATCCAATTTAATATTTCGTATTATATTTTTTTGGTTACAGGCCGTCGTGGTGGTGGTGTTGGTGGTTGTGGTGGAAAGAGAAACAGAGATGAAGATGGAAATAAGAATCGGTCCGGATCGCGTCGAACGTCGTCGAGCCCTCCTAGAACAACGAGGAGTACCAGCTGCGCCGTGAAGAATCGGTTCGCTTCCCGTCGGACATAGTCGAAACCTCCTCGAACAAGAAGTATTAGCGGCGCCGCTCTAATTTTACTGTCCATGCCATTGTCAGAAATCTTATTTTTCATCTAATAATTTAATATTTTGTTAATAAAGCTACATGTCACGGTGGTGGTTGTGAACTGAGGAAAACCTGCTTCTGAGGTCGGGCGGATCATCTTGTCACATATTTTTAAAAAAAATCTGTATTGATCGGACGAATTTTTTTTACTTTTCTAATGATAATATTTTCGAAGAGAATATTTTATTTGGACGGTGAACGGCCATTCTCTTTGCTTTTAACACGGAGAATGGCCATTCTCTTTGCTTTTAACACGGCGAATGGACGGAGAATGGCCATTCTCTTTGCTTTTAACACGGCGATTGTACGGAGAATGGCCATTCTCTTTGCTTTCTACACGGCGAATGGACGGAGAATGGCTGTTCTCTTTGTTTTTAACACGGAGAATGGCCATGCTCAAGGAGAATGGCCATTCTCCGTTACTTTAACATGGAGAATGGCCATTCTCCGTTCTTTGAAAACGGAGAACGGACACTCTCTGTGCTTTTAACAAAGTATGGTACATTTAGGACTGGAAATGTTCAAGTATCTCATATTTTTTTCACCAAATATTTACAGTATTTTTAATATCATTTACCATAGTACATTCATTTTATATTAAATCATTTTCAAGATAATCCGAATATCATTTTATCAGGCTTCCACTGTATGGCTGAACAAAATTTCTTGCGAATGTTTGAATATAATTAACCTACTATCAAAGAGAATTTTTCTTACATTACATTATGCCTTACACTGGCATCGACTTCATACTGATGGCATCGATGTACTGATGGCAATAACAAAGGATGAACATGCAGGATTACAATTATGTTTCCGCAATAACAAGGGATGAACAGGCATGATTACAATTTTGCTTCAGCAATAACAAGGGATGAACATGCACTGGCATCGAATTCATACTGATGGCATCGATGTAATGATTTTTTACAGAAAGCAAAACACATTACAATCAAATAAAGTTTCAGTGATCCCAGGAATGTATCCGTAATGTGGCCACCTTTAAACCCTAGCAATGCACCCAGGACTCACGAAATCTGTGATGGGCATCTGCAAATCAAAGGAATACACCAAAATATCAATATCATCTATCAAGGCCAACTGCCAACCAAATAAACGCTTCAACCAGAAAATCATAATCAAATTAAGTATACTTCATTCCAAGTCCAATAAACTGCATAATTCACGTTACAGTAATCTGTCCAATCCACGTTAGTAATTCAACATAGAACCTGCATAATTCACAATACAATAATCCAAATAAATATCAGACCTACTCTAAATTCAAGACCATATTACATTTTCAAATCAAATTACGAACTATGCACTGAGTACAAGCGAAAAGTTTAATCTTACAATATTTCAAACACAAAATTTAGTTTGTCCGCCATGACCAACAAATATTCAGAACAATATTACAAGTCAAATATTACTTCCACATTGAAATAAGAGACATTCAAAACTCAAAAGATGAATCTTCATAGACGTCTCCATCTTCATCTTCTTCTTCTTGTTTCTTTTTTTTTCCTACTTCTTCTTTCTCAAAATATCCTTCACCTACACCTTGAGGGACGGATGAAGAAAAATTATAGTCAGTATTGACTCACTTTATAGGTAGAAATGACATCCAGAAACATAAATAGAAGTATCAAAGTGATGGCTAGCATTAAAGTGTCAATGTGCACAGTGTGTATTTTACATAAGATTTTGGGCTAGCCCCATTTACCTTCTTCACGAGGGAAGGAAAATCTTATTCTTGGTCAGCAAATTCAACCTCTATCTGGTTAATCTTATCCAGTATCAATTTCTGGTTGTCGGATATAGTCTTCATCTCTTTGAAGACATTCTCAAAGTTTGCAGCAACAAAATTGTATAGATCATCAACCCTGTCCTTAGTGTTTTTGATTCCATAAGTTGATGGTTTTCCAGATGTTGATGGTTTGCTTGCAGCTGCTGCTCGTTTTCCAAACATTCGAGTGAAGGTTAGTTTTCTCATGGGGCCTTTGTTTTTAATATAAACATCCCCTGCTAAGCTTGGGACAGAATGTTTATTAGCCATCGAGCATACAAATCCTCCGAAAGGGAGAGCTGTCCTTGCAGTTGGTTTTCCCACGAGATGCATCATTCTACTGAACATGTAGGAACCTATATCCATCCTTTTTTTCTTCCCCATATAATAAAGAAATTTTACTCTCTCGGGATGGATGGAAAACTCATGTCCAGTAGGGTTGAGTGTTTGAGATACGTAGGCATGCAACAATTTATACAAAGTTTTTAATTGATCTTTGTATACATTTTGAGGGGTCTTGGCACCCATTGAAACACCTGTAATCTCATGAATTGCATCCGTCATGGAAACATTATCAATATCTTTCATATCAAACTCAGGAACTGGATCAAATCCATAAAATTCGTTGATGACAGCAGCATTTACCCTAATCAGTTTCCCTCTCAGAAACACCAGTGGTTGATCCTCTTCTTTTTCTTTAATTTCAGCCGGAAGATTTGAGTAAAATTCTCTTACTATTGTTTGGGAGATTTTCTCAAGACAGGATTTGTTCAGTTTCTCCAATTGATAGAATTTCAATATATCCAAGAAAGCTTCGTCTTCGACATCATCCATCTTAATTGATCTTTCAGGCATAACAGCCTTTTTCTTGAAATATTTAATGTATATCTTCTTAGTTTTAGAGTCTTTAAATTTTTTTACCTCCTCTCCAGCCTGGGACTTATCTGATGATTGCTCTTCCTCTTCATTTTCCTTTTCTGATGAGGATTCAAAATCCACAGAGTACGCTGATGACTCTGTATCCGTTGCCACCTTAGCCTTCGCTTGAGTACGCCTTCGATCTTCATAAGTTGAGTCTTCCGACGACTCTGTATCGAAGATAGATTTTCTGGTCTTTGTCGAGCAATGAGTGTTTTTAGCCTTTTTTGCACGTGGCTTGGCTGCCGCCTTCGCTTTCATCGTCGCTGCCGCCGCCGCTGCTTCCGTCGCTGCCCTTTCGGCCTCTGCCCTAGCGACCATAATCTTGGTTTTCGCCGCCCTTGCAAGTTCTGCCCTTCGGGCCTGTATCGCATCCCTTCGTGGATCCTTCCCCTTCGGCGACGGTCGTTGTTTCTTCGGCGGCATTTTGATTAGAAGAGGGTTTGGGAGAGGGTTTGGGAGAAGGAAGAGGGAAAGTTCGACCGTCTTATATGACCTTGGGAAGTGGAAAAAATTAGAATAGTTTTGAGTCTTAAATTAAATTTATTACTATTATTACTAGTATAAGACGGTCGAATTTATTACTATTAAATTTAAAAAACTACTTTCCAAAATTAAATTTATTACTATTATTACTAGTATATATCCATGTGAAATTACTACATAATCCTTTGGGATTTTGATACCTTAATTTTAAAAAATTCTTTTCCAAAATTAAATTTATTACTATTATTACTAGTATATATCCACGTGTTCCGTATAAATTATTGAAAAATTTGGCAGAAAAAACGTGGTGGAAACATATTTATTTAAAAAAATTTGACAACATATTTAAGAATGTGAAGTTTAAGACTCAATATTTCCATTTTACGAATATTTGATTAAATTTTTGAAAATAAGAAGACTATGTACTTGAAAAGAGTAAAATTGAAACAATCAATGTTGTCCTCTATTTTACTTTGTAATCATATTTAAGATGGATTTGACGGCAAGATTGACGCTGGCAGCATAATCAATTCTATGACGTAACAAGTCATTGATGGGGATATCGTCGCTGATATATTGATTTGACGTAAAAAGATTTGTTAATTATAAAGAGCAATGCTATAGTTAGCAAATGGGTGTAAGTTGTAAGAAGGTTGTAAAAGTTTGATTGTAGCCGAAACCAAATTGAGTTAACAAAATATTATATTTCATTAAATCCCAACTTCTTCGCCGGAACATTCTCCAGAGAAGTATACAAGAGGAGGACAAAAAACTGTAAAACACGGAAAAAAAAAAAAAGGGTCTAGCCCTCACTGGCCTCCCGGAGGATCTCCGCAAAGTCCTGCAGGGTGCGCACACCCGCCCTATGGCACAGGCGGCGAAACGCTTCCCTCTTCTCCAGAGAATCCCGTTCCTCCGGAGTGATCGGCAACAGGTCAAAGTTTGGCGCCGGATGAAGAGGTCGAGCGATGACCTCCAGTGACAACCCGCAGGCGGTCAGAAAGTTCGCAGCCGCTGCCAGCCAGTCATGGGCCGGAGGCGGCGCAGAGGGTGCTCCATGCGAAGGGGTTCGGCGACGACTGGAAGAAGGCTCTGGCAATGGTTCCCAACCAGATGATCTTTTTGGAGCCATGTTAAATGTGCAACCTACTCAGATGAATGGGGACCCCTATGTATATATATACACGTTCCTAACCGACTCTTCCTATTCCTTATTGGAAGTTGGGGGAGAAAACTTTAATATCGAAGGGGGTATCAAAGTTTTGATACCCCCTATGTATGACATGTGGGTCCCCTCCCTCTTCGTAAAATGTGTAAACATATATATATACATAAATATTGAGGGTTGTGAATTTTAAATAGTTTGGCTGTTTAGTTTTGTTTTGAATCTATATAAATTGGTTTTGAAGGCTATGAATTAGTTTGGCTGTTTGGCTGTTAATGGCCATTCTCCGTTTTTCTAACACGGAGAATGGTACATTTAGGACGGAGAATTGTACATTTAGGACGGCGAATGGTACATTAGGACGGAGAATGATAGATGTAGGACGGAGAATGATAGATGTCGGACGGAGAATGGTCCATATAGGACGGAGAATGGTACATTTAGGACTGTTGTGTAGGGTTGTGAATTTTAAATAGTTTGGCTGTTTAATTTTGTTTTGAATCTATATAAATTGGTTTTGAAGGCTATGAATTAGTTTGGCTGTTTGGCTGTTAATGGCCATTCTCCGTTCTTCTAACACGGAGAATGGTACATTTAGGACGGAGAATTGTACATTTAGGACGGCGAATGGTACATTAGGACGGAGAATGCGGAAAGTTGGACGGAGAATGATAAATGTAGGACGGAGAATGGTCCATATAGGACGGAGAATTCATTTTGAATAAGGTAAAATCTGTGTTGGGAAATGGCGAAATCTCTTGGATATGATTACACTGAGATGTTGTATTAATGGTAAAATCTGTGTTGGGAAATGTCGAAATCTCAGAAGTGAGCCGTCTTCGGCGTCATTATATCACAGTCCATTTTATTTATAAAAAAAATAATCATGTTAAAAATTAGTATTGACAAAAGTAAAACTTGCTCAAAATGGAGAATCGAACTCATAAAAAATATCTTGCATGTAGACTAGTGAAAAATATATACTCCTCCTTCCCAAAAATATAGTCTCACTTTCCTTTTTGGTTTGTGGAGTAATTTACAATTTTAGCCTTATTTAAACTGCAATTATATCAAGATAAACTCTACAATTCTCTATGCATTTAAGAGTTGTATTTGAAAATATACTTGAGCTCTAATGATGGATACTGAAAAGACACTTTAGTTTATATTGCCTCCAAAATTCAAACTAAAATTTGCCAAAATATTGTCTCCAAAGTTTAATGGCATTCATTTACCCAATTAGAGATCACAATAAGTACAAAAGCAAAATTCAAAACATCTATAAGGGGCATATTGGAGAGATTTTGTTTTGTTGGACATATTAATTGGATTTTCTTAATCTTGGTGAAAATAGAAATAGGACTATATTTTTGGGACGGAGGGAGTATAAAGAAATGCATGCATGCATGCTAGTGTTTTCACCATTAACCCAGTAATGATAGATCGTATCTAATTCATTATACCACTCGTACACAGGTTCTCCTGGTACTGGGATTACATTATCAAAGGGTTTTTTAAACGTCTGAATTGAATAACAAATTTTCCAAAGTTCGTCGTCGAAGATCACGTTGAAGCACCCACGTATGTCGAGCAGGCGAAGACCCTTGCAGTTGCATATGATAGATCGCAGCGTGTCTCCATTGAACATGCCGAATCCCATATGTAGGTGCTCGAGACGCGGCATCGAATCAGCCACGGCCTTTCCCTCCGCCTCGTTTTTCGTGTCCAGCACGAACATGTTCCTGAGCATGAAATCCGGAGGGGGCATGTTCCTACTCAGCTTGACCAGACGGCGGCAATAATTTCCGGCGGAAATTATTCCAGTCGACGTGATGTAGAGGCAGTAGCTAATGTCGAGTTCTTCCAGCACAGGGAGAAACTCCAAGTGTCTCACGAAAGTTTCATCACTCACGTCGCACTTCGGAATGTGCAGAACCCTTAGAAATTTTCCACTGTATTATAAAAATGGGAAAACATCAATAGAAATTAACAAAAGTATACGTAAAATTTTGTAATAGAAAAAATAAAGTATTAGAATAAGAACAAATAAAATTTTGCACTGGCCTTAAACATGCAAAAGAGAAGGCTGCTTCGTCGAGCTTGTACGCGGAGAGGGACCCTAGATGTCCCTCACTGCGAGCCACGAGCTTCATTATGGTCAAACTAATCTCAGCGGTTTTCTGGGTCCTCCGGCACCACTGTACCAAGTCGACGTTGGACCAATAGTCTAAGGGACCGTTGAGCGCCTTCCACCACGAACGGCAAACTGGGGCCACGTTGCACATTACCTCGTCCGCCGGCATCCCCGACAGTACCAGTATCATCGAGAGAATCTCGGTAGGGATGACGGCCCATCCGCTGCAGTTGATCTTGCTCCTCTCCATTGCGACTGTTCTTCTTCTTCTTTCCTTTGTTTCTCTCTAGTCGGATGGGTTCTCTTCTTTGGAAAAGGCTATTTAACCCTCGTTTACGCGGGTGTATGTAACCCGCTCGTGGAGGGGTGTGTCCGAACAAGTCACGAATCTATTGGTAAATAACGGTAATGCCACTGTATTAATATTAGCAATTAGTCGTTTGGGCTCCCAACATATTTGGGTGATGCCATCATCCATTATGTGGCATCTGACATGGCAGATGACATAACAGCTGACATGGAAAATTTTAACCCCAAAAATTAATTACCCAAATTTTTTAATGTTAATGTTAATGTCAATATTAATATTAATGTTAATGCTAATGCTAATGTTAATGTTAATATTAATGTTAATATTAATCAATGTTAATTTAATATAAAATTATTTATTTACTATTAATGTTCATTTTAATATTAATTTTATTGTTAAATTTTGCCATGTCAGCTGTCATGTTAGCAACCATGTCATATGCCACATAATGGAAGATGGTATCACCCAAATTTTTGGGAGCAAATAGCATTTTTGTAATATTAGTTTTAATTATATTGTAAATTTTAAATTAACAGAAAAGCCAATGTAGATTTAATATTAATGCTCTGAATAGCCCAACTCATCATGCCAATTGGCTACAACGCTCATGATCTCTCTAGCTCACAAAGGAGTACATTGTTCCATACATTATGCCTCTTTATAGCCAACAAGTAGTCTTCGGCTGAACATCTCGCAAGTCCGAACGCCAATGCGGTAGCTCCTCTTGAACGCTAAGGACTCCATGCATCTGGAAGTCCAAGCCGAGCCCCGCCTCGAGCCGAACCTATCCTGAACTTGTCCACCACCGTGTCCCTGCGGCAGATACAGTTAGACATAATCTTAACATAAACATTGTGATCATGCTCATCTATGTCCCATTTCGCCTAGCCTGCAAGGTTAGAACTTTACATAAGAAATCATATCATTTCACTCAACCAACCAACCGTAAACTTAAACATATGCATAAGGGTGGCAGGCCCTGCGCCTGCACCCAGCGCTAATCTCAGCCTACCGGCCCTATCTATATGAAGGTCACGGTGTTTCTATCACGACCCGCACCCTGATTAGGGGCACGAGTACGTCGTTACGTCCACCCTGATTAGGGGCACGAGTACGACGGTGTTTCTATCACGTCGTATGAAATATAAGATTCGTTGCATGGTCAAATGGACTAAAGACTATTGCCCGTGCATGGGTGTTTCTTCCCTCGAACGTGATCACCAGGGCGCTGGGACCGTTCGGCCTAGGAGGGATGCGATAATCGGTATTGTTGGTGCACTTCGACTAGACGGGTAGCGCCTATCTAGCGAATGTGATAAGCCACTTACACGAGTACTTCGGGGGTCCTCGGATTAGTGGTTAGCAACCACAACTGGGTGACTGTCGTCTTACATTTTCGATTCGATAAATATAAGTCCATTCTAGCTTGACAAGCTAGTGACCTTCATATAGTTAAGGGCGATGGGTTTGGAAGTGCAAGGTATACGTATCTTGCATGGATGGATCCGAATAGAGGGCACTATAACATGACAGGAAGAACAGATAGGCGTATTCACCTTGCGTCGGTTGCAAGGGCGAGTGCGTCGACTTGGTAAGTCGCGCTACGAATCAAACACGAGATTGCTTGCTTGCCTATTCAAATTCGATAACATGCTTGCTATGATAACATGTTTTATGCTTTCGAATAAGCCATGAAATTGACCCTAAGGAGAACATAGCAAGATCATAAGCTAAGTTGCATGATTCAACATAAATATTACAATGTCGGTTTGGAAAGAAGATCTTTGCTTCAGTACATGCGAGGACGAACGTACTGATCCCCCACCAGCTTCATGCAGGGTGCAGAGAATGGATGGCCCACGGCGAAGCGTTGCTTGAACGTGTTAAGGCTTGGAATGCCGAAGCCCACCGGCCCTATCTATATGAAGGTCACGGTGTTTCTGTCATGACCCGCACCCTGATTAGGGGCACGAGTACGTGGTCAACGGTATCCTGTCAGAAAAACGAGCAAGTACAAACACCAACAGAAGTTCCATATGAATTGACAAATACTATAAGAGACATTATAATAAAATACAAGACAAAGATATAGGCGACTTGGAAACCATTTGAAGCCGAGTTACAACCCTTGGACCAATAAATGTAAAATGTGATTTGAATTATTAGAGCGATATGTGATCTGCTAGGGAGTCATGGTGCTCCCTGAACTGTAGCCGGTGCACCTCTCTCCACTGCTGTCATAGCTAGCTGATGCAAGTTCTCCATGGTCTGTCGCAACAATGACCCTGGCTTGTCATCACGCAATGACCATGGACGGTTCGCACCGTAATGCATCTTTGGCATCCTTATGTGTAAGACTATGATCGCTTCGATACAGGTTGCTAGACCAATATCCGAAGGATCCCAAACCTACTGATATCATAGCTTATCACAACACTTGACAGTCGCAACCCGTCATAATGATGTGCACCATAAATACCATACATAATTCCCTCCTTTGAACTACTAGGTTGAATTAAGATGATGTGCACCATAAATACCATACATAAATACGTACACTGGACGGTCGCAACAATATCAAAGCTTATTGAGTATATTATATTGACATTGCTTGTCCTCCATTCGTAGTTGATCGTTCTTGACAGGTTTTGATATTATATATGTTGTTAAATAGTAGAACTAGACAGCGTTCTACGTCGTTTCTGCGGTGTAGGATGGGACGCTGTCACGTTATGGAATGGCTTCTCTGTCACATTATCTTTGAAAACTCAATCCCTTTCCCGTGTTTGCGCCCTTGCATTTATCCTTTCATTCGCAACAACATTATCAATTTACCTAGGAAGGGGGTCGAGAAGAGGAGGGTCAGCCACTCACATTGAGTTTACTTCAGGCGAGAGAATGGATCTTAATTCAACCGTTCCCGTTCGATCGAGTCAATCGATCCCGACCTATCGGTCCCGACCGAATCAATATCGACAGTGTTCCTTTCTAGCGCACCCTATCACGACCCGCACCCGGAGTAAGGGCATTCCATAACGTAACAGCGTCCCAGCCTACACCGCAGAAACGACGTAGAACGCTGTCTAGTTCTACTATCTAACAACAGTTAGATATTACAACCTGTCGAGAATCAAGGATCGTCGTCTAACCCAGCTATGGCAGTCTATTCTTGTGTATTGCTCCTTCAACCAATCCATTCCTAGGCCAAGGGACCGATTCGGCCCGCAGCAAAAGGGTCGTCGTCTAACCCAGCTATAGTCCGTGATGTCTTGACATTGCCAGTGGCCTTCACACCCTTTCACTGCTTAACAAATGCACGTAACACGAGACGGTGCTTGCTATACTTCGATAGCCCAACAAAACTCTTTTCTAATGTGTTCGTGCAACGACTTGACAAGCAAGGGCTACGCCAAGACTAGCATCGAGGGAAATACGACTTAAACTATGGGACAAGCGAATATGGATATTAATTGTAGTTCCAATTACATTTTAAATAAAAAAGAATGCAATTTTAACTTTAACTAGTTTGAAGTAAATGTTAAATCCAAAACTATTTTTAATTTTAGTAGTCATATTAGTTTCAATAATATTGTAAAATTGTAAATGTTTAAATTAACATGAATGCCACGGTATTAGAAACCTAGCTAGCTGATGTCACGTTGCTCGGGGCTTGGTTAGTGTTCGTCTAAACTAGTACGTGCCAACTAGTTTTTAGTAATGATAACCAAAAATTGAATTTTAAGTTTAAAATCTAGTCGAGCTCGATCCTTCCTCTTTATCCCATCTCCCACACTCTCTTTCTCTCTCTCTATCTCTCTCGGGTTCTTTCTCACATGTTGTGTTCCTTAACGCAACAGGTCCCGTAGCATTAATGCTCTGCATGCGTTATTCTACACAATTTAATAATAAACACTGACACCATATCATTAGAAGAGCAAAGGTTGTCTTGGAAGTCGTAAAAAATTACTTTATATTGTCTTCTCAATACTTTTTTTGCATTGGAGATGACTTTTTAAACTTCTTGTCATTTTTGAATATAGCCGCCTATGCAAGTTATTGTCTTCTGCGGCTCTGTCTCATGCCACATAGGATACACAATACATAACAATTAACAAGACAATAGGGTTTCGTAGCATTAAATACTGATGCATGTGTTATCCTACAAAAGAGGGCCACGTGGAGATTGCTGTTGCATGCTTCCTCATGCGTTATTAGCTACACATTTTAATAAGGCACGTACCCAGAAGACGAGAAAGTTTTGTTGGAAGTTGTTTCCTTAAAATTATGCTTGCTCCTAGAATCACTCAAGATTTTTCATGAGCCATCAAAAGAGGGCCACGTGGCGGAGTTACAATGAAGATGAAAAGGTTGTGTTGTTGCCTTGCTGGAAGTTGTTTCTTCCTGCATAATGTTTTTTGTACCTCCAAATTGCACTTTCAAACTGTCCATCCTTACGTGGCAGCTGACGTGACATGTTGATCTGGCAGCTGACGTGGCAAATTTTTTTGTAAATAAAACTAAAAATAAAAATTAACATTAAAGTTAATATTCCAGATTAACATTAACATTAATATTAATATTATCGTTAACATTAACAATAATATTAATATTAACATTAACCTTAACATTAATATTAACATAAATTAATATTAACACTAAAATAACTTTGATATTAACGTTAAATTATTATGGAGAAAATTGGGTTGTTATCAGTCATGTCAGATGACACACTATTAATTTAGGAAAATGCTAAGAAGATCATTTATTTAACATGCCACATTAGATGGGAGGGCTATATATAGAGGGTCAATATGGAGGTACGATAATATCATTACTCTTTCTTCTTCTATTGTTTCTTGTCCTTCGTTTCTTCTGCTGGTTTCTAACACACACTATTTTCTTCAATGTCGACGTCACATGGAGAAAGTGATCGTCGTGGGGAAGATTTAGTCGATGAAGAAATCCTCCATTCAAGAGGACTGTCAGATGATTTGCCGCAAGATGAGCAAAGTTTGGAAGATCTTAGCTTAGGAGACAGTAAAGAACAAGATGAAGACATCAACTCAAACAACGAAATGTTATTTCGCATCACCCTTTCTAATGGATTTAAGAAATGCGTTATATTTTTACATATATTTCTCATGTATATTTTGTTTTATTCTGTTCTTAGGGACGCCGATGAATCTCCATTGGATTTCGATGCAGCGACAATGAAAAAAATATTGCAATCTGCCAACATTAATAAAGATCCAACCATGCTCTTAGAAGAAGATGTTGTTGGCCTACAGTTCAACTCTATTGAAGAAGCAGGGACATTCTACCGAATTTATTCAAAAGCATATGGTTTCAGTATTAGAAAGAACGAGGTAAAGAAAAACAAATCTGGTATGGTGACGATCCGTAGTTGGTGTTGCTCGAATGCGGGATTCAGACACAAGAAATACAAGGAAGCTCCAAACAGGGTTCGTGAGCCAAGAAGTGAAAGCAGAACTGGTTGTAAAGCAATTTTTCGTATTGGGTACACCCATAAAACAAAGATGTGGTCCGTCAAAAAATTTTATGTACTTCACAACCATAGCCTGGCGAGTAATTATGAATCAGCGTTCTTGAGATCCCATCGTAATATAACACCCGCAGAGTTGGAAGAAATTAAGCTTATGAAGCAATCAGGGATGGGGACTGGAGAGATATGGAATTTACTTGTCGAGAGGAAAGGTGGCTGGGATAATGTTGGATGGACGAGAAAGGATTTATACAACGTTCTAGCTCGAGATAGTAGAGCACTCGACGATGTTCATGCTTCGACAACACTTACATTTCTTTAATCAAAGGAGAATAGTGACCCAGATTTCTTCTACGACTACAAGGTAGACGAAGATTCCAGATTGACCCATCTCTTTTGGGCTGACGGTTCTTGTCGATTCGATTACGAACTATTTGGAGATTCACTAGCATTCGATTCTACATATAAAACAAATAGAAGTCAAATGCCGTTGGTGGTTCTAGTGGGTACAAACAATCATGCGATGACTTGTGTGTTTGGGTTTGCAATGATCCACAATGAGACTGCGGAGACTTATTCTTGGGTTCTGCAAAAATTCCTAGAGTGTATGAATGGCAAATTACCATTGACAGTTCTCACGGATGGTTGCAGATCCATGAATAAAGCAATTGAGGATTTAATGCCCAGCGTAGTTCATCGAACGTGCTCATGGCATATCCTTAACAATGCTGCCAAAAATGTACACCGAGAGGGTTTTCACAATAAACTGAGTCTTCTGATTAAAAGGTACATAGCACACTTGCTACTTTACTTTGACGTATGTTGTTGTTACAATATCACAACTTTAGTTAATGTCCATGTTTTCTAAACAGGTACTATTCAGTCGAAGAATTTGAAAACCGTTGGCAGCAGATGCTAACAGATTATAATTTAGAAAACAATGAGTGGACCACTGCATTGTACAGAACGAGGGAGCGATGGGCGGACACATTCCTACGTGGTAATTATTTTGGCGGTTCTACAGCAACAAATAGATGTGAATCTATGAATGCTTTTCTGAAAAGGTTTTTGAATGAGAAGCTGCCACTTTGGAAGGCCCTTCAAAATTGTGACCACGGTTTGGCGGCCTTACGTTACGGCCATATGGGTAAGCATGTCAATGATAAATTCTCAACACCAGTTGTGAATCAAACTAGCATGGCCGTAATAGAAGGTAAATTTGCCGCAATTTACACTAAAAAGGTGTTTATAGATGTAAGGAATGAAATCACACGTTCTGATGCATATATTGTTCCCCATCATCACATCGTAAGAGGGACAGAAGTTTGCACTGTCCAAAAGTATTTGTCGCCAGACAGTGTCAACCGTAAGGTTACATTTCTTCCGGCCGACAACATCATAACATGTGAATGCATGTGGATGGAGACCAAGGGGATTCCTTGTAGGCATATTTTTGCAGCAATGAAGAGATTACAAATTGGAGATATTCCAAAGAACTTGATAAAATCTCGTTGGCTCAAGGATTGCAAAGAGAGTTATCTCTCCGGACCTGGCTCAGAAAGAAGATTCATCCACCCAGACATTATTGAGAGCAGAAGGTATGGTGCTATTAATGAACAAGTTAATCTGTTTACATACTATTGTAAAAAATCAAGCAAAGTTCAAGAGAGGGGAACGGAGTTGATGTCGTCTGTTCTGATGGAGTTGAAAGAAATGGTGTCCGATATTGGCGAAGAAGAACAAATGGTAGCTGATGCAGTTCAAGGAGTGCATGAAGCTTTAAAAGAGCCAAATCCGGTAGCAACAAAAGGAAGGCCTTCTCAAGGGAAATCAAGCCAGCCTACAGAAAGTCAATCTATCCCGAAGGCTAGAATATGTAGATTTTGTAAAAAAACTGGTCACGATTATCGTAATTGTAAAGTACGAAAGCGAAAAAGTGAAAATGAGCAAATGGAATAAAATGAAACGTCGTTGACTTAAGATAATGTCTTTCTTATGTGGCAAGATGTCATTCACACGAGACAACTAGATAAAAAAATATGTTCTCCAATGCAAAAGTTTGAGAAGACAATTAGATAAAAATGGAGAACATTAAATTCCAATTTCAAAACGTAGTACATCAAAAATGGAGAAAATATGTTCTCCGTGCAGTTCAAAACGGAGAATAACATTCTCCGTTTCAAATGACACGGTGAATTTCATTCTCCGTTTCAAATTAAAACGGAGAATGAACATTCTAATGTGTTTTTAACACTGGGAATCTTATTCTCCGTTTCAAAATAAACGGAGAATACCGTTCTCCGTTCCAAATTAAACGACGAATAGTATCCTCAATCGTTTTAATACTGGGAACGGCATTCTCCGTAAAGTTCAAAACGGAAAATATAATTCTCCGTTACAAAAGAAACGGAGAATATAATTCTCCGTTTTAAATTAAAACGGAGAATGAACATTCTAATTTGTTTTTAACACTGTGAATGCTATTCTCCGTTTAATTCAAAACGGAGAATGTTATTCTCCGTTTAATAAAACACGGAGAATGCTATTGTGGTGTCGTGGTTACACTGCTAGAATTGTATTCAAGAGGTCATTGGTTCAAATCTTGACTATAACAATATTTTGTTTTATTTATACTTTTTTGGAAAGTTACTTATGGGGCCCATTTAAAAGGGAAAAAACTTTGATACAGGCACCTATGTATGACATGTGGGCCATCTCAAAAATTAATGTGTATATATATATGATTACACGTTTTACAAAGCAAGAGGGGACCACATGTCATACATCGGGGTATCAAAACTTTGAAAAGAGTTTTGTTAGAAAAGAGTTTTGTGGGCCCTATTAAAATTTATGTATATATATATATATATATGTGTGTACACATGTTATAAAGCAGGAAGGGCCCACATGTCATACATTGGGGGCATCAAAACTTTGATCCTGTAGGGGGTATCAAAGTTAGCAGAATTCGAAGGGGCAGATTCATTGGTATTAATGGCATTGGTATTGATGGAAATTAATTGTTCCAGTCTTACTTAGCTTTAATTGAGCAGGGGCAGAATTCGAAGTGACTGCCTTTTTGGCGCATGAGTCCGAGTTGTTCCATGCCTATAAATGCCAGTAGTGTAGAGAGAGTTTGTTCTCATCTCACTTAGCTTTTCTTGTGGCGATGGACTCTACCGATCCCCCGCCTTGGCAAGACTCTTTCCTCTTGGTTGTCGATCTCCTCGTTCGAAGAAGCTTTGGTGGTGAAGTCCTTCAGAAGACTGACATGTGCCTGGGTTTGGATTTATTGCCATTCCACGCTCTGTCGAAGCGCCCGCACGTTGATTGGCTCGGACTATGCACGGTGTTCCTTTGCCGCCAGGAGTTCATCTCTTCAACGTGTTCCATTGGTCCGACGATGCACGGTGGTGAAGTCCTTTAGAAGACTGAGATGTGCATGAGTTTGGAGTTTATTATCGTTTCACGCTCTGTCGAATCGCTAGCCAGGAGTCTATCCCTTCGACATGTTCCTTGTTGAACAAGTATGGCTTTGCACGGTGCTCTGCCACAAGTTAACAAAATTCCTTGAGACAGGGGGTTCCTTTGCCTCAGGAGTCTATCTCTTCTACATGTTCCTTGTTGAAGAAGGGTGGCTTTGCACGGTGCTCTGCCTCAAAACAAAATTCTTTGGGGCAGTGGGTTCCTTTGCCTCAGTGAGTTCCTTTGCACGGAGGATGCACGATGAAGTGACTTGCCTCAAGGAGTCATGCAACGGTTTCTATGCTCTGACGATGCACGATGAATACGACGCGGACACGAACTGAAAGACGACAGAGAACAACACTCCTTGACAGTTGAAGCTTTCAATTGAATTCCTTGAGAACAACACTCCTCTGACGATGCACGATGAAGTGTTTTGCTTCAAGGAATCCAATTGAAAACTTCAACTGTCAAGGAGTGTTGTTCTCTGTCGTCTTTCAGTTCGTGTCCGCGTGGTAGATGGTATTGATCGTGCATGGTCAGAGCATAGGAACCGTAGCATGACTCCTTGAGGCAAGTCACTTCATCGTTCATCCTCCGTGCAAAGGAACTCACTGAGGCAAAGGAACCCACTGCCTCAAGGAATTTTGTTTTGAGGGAGAGCACCGTGCAAAGCCATCCTTCTTCAACAAGGAACATGTCGAAGAGATAGACTCCTGAGGCTAAGGAACCCACTGCCCTTTTGGCGCATGAGTTCGAGTTGTTTCATATGTAAATAAAAGTCAAACTTTTCGTGGTTTTGACGATGTAAATATAATTCAAAAATGATTATATTATAAAAGCAGAGCTTATAAAAGACAGAAGTTTCTTGCCCAATTACATCATAATTACATTGTTGTTTTACAATGTCATTGCTAGGATCGATTTACATATTTGCTTGAAAGCAACTCCTTAGCCCATGCCAACCTCATCTTTGTCATCTTCTGGTGAGTTTCATTGTCATTTCCTCCCGGTATTTCGAAGGGAGGATTCGTCAACCTATTCATATAATACGCCGTGTACAAGAGGCAGTTGGGTGCCCGTTGTTGTGGGCAATTTAGAGAACAATTCAGCACTTTGCTCTCATACTCCTTCTTCGCCGGGCATCTCTCCCTCATCATATCAACTTTTCTCCTGACGATAGGCTCTAAGGTTTTCTTCGTTAATTCTGCATCCACCTTGCACGTATCGTACGTGGTTTGCAACAAGGAGTTGTAGTGTGTCCAGTCGTAGGAGATAAAGTTGAATGTGAGCAGAGTATAGTGTTTGATGGTTGCATTAAAAAGTGGGACCAATAACAACTCTATGTCGTCCTCCAAACCCATGACGAAGTCTTCTACTTTTTGGATGTCTTCACAGGCGCCGGGTTTTGCGGTTTCTTCATTGACACGTTGAATGACGGTCTGTTGTTTCCCAAAAACAATACACAATATCATGAGTAATTTTTTTTCTGTCATTTTTCATCGGTGTACACATGAATATGGATTTTTCTGTTTGAATACTTACCAATGTGTGGGCCGACATGAATGCAGACCACTTATGTGATTGGGCCGCCGGCTTTTTTTTCTGGATCAATGGCACCTTTTTCGAACTAGACGGGGCACACCTTTTACTGCCTTGAATTTCTCTCATCTTTCTTATTATTATGTCCAGTATGCCAGCCTCCATGTCGTCATAGTTGAGTATGTCTTGCATGTCTACTGCCGACAGCTGGACTGAAACTTCATTTTCACCCTCTTCCGGAAAAAATTCGTATACCATATCACTGCACATAAATTTAGTTTACATTAAATTAATAAATATAGATTCTCATCACATAATTGTGAAAAAAGTCTAGAAAAAAGGAACGAAAAAAAGGGTTCAGAATACATACTTTGGAGAATTCTTTCTGGGAATTACGATGTCGATGTATTGTTTCTTCAGCTCTTCATCCGCATGTTCCCAAAGTAAGAGTTCATCGCATTCCCTTAGTATGACGTGGTTCTTCTTTAATTCAGCCATTTTGGCGTCTTCTCGGGATTTCGTAGCGTCATTAACCTTCCGCTTTTTATTAGCCTCTCCAACTGTATTGCTTTTAATTAACCTCTTTCCCCCCGATCCTCCTCTTCTTCTGACTTCTCTTGGAGCAGCAGGTTCAGCAGCAGCTTGTAACTCCTCATTCTGAAGTACTTTAGCCATGGCTTCGAGATCTTTAATTTTGCAATCCTTTTCATTGGCTTTAATCTTAAATGATTCAACTTTATTTTGAAGCTCCCTTTTCTCCTCAACGAGCCTTTCATTTGTTTCTCTGAGTTGTTTGGTTGTTCGCACTGAAATAAAACAAACAACAATGAAATGTATGATGTGAACCTAACACGGAGAATGACATTCTCCGTATAATATAATACGGAGAATAGAATTCTCCGTTTGGAATTACACGGAGAATAACCTTTCCAGTATCGACATGATATGGAATAGCAATTATCCGTTCCAAATAACACGGAGAATGACTATTCTCCGTGTTATAGTACACGGAGAATAGTCATTCTCCTGAAAGATTACAAATCAGGAATTTGAAATAGAAAAGATTTTACCTTGTGCATGTAGATCTGATTTAAGAACAGAATTCTGCTTTCTCAAATCCTCCAGTTCATGCACAGAGCCCTCCATCAGAACGTTGACTGCACGTTGTTGTAATTCTTGTGCCTCGAGCTCTTTCAGCTTTTCTTTGAGTTTCTCGTTCTCAAGGTTGGCTGCACGTAACTGCGCTCCTTGTGCCTCCATCTCTTTTAAATTTTCTTTGAGTTCTTCATTCTGCGCTTTAAGAACAGAATTCTGCTTTCTCAAATCCTCCAGCTCATGCACAGAGCCCTCCATCAGAACGTTGACTGTACGTTGTTGTGATTCTTGTGCCTCGAGCTCTTTTAACTTTTCTTTGAGTTCTTCATTCTGCGCAAGAATATCAGAATGATGTCTTCTCAAATCCTCCAGTTCATGCACAGAGCCCTCCATCACAACGTTGACTGCACGTTGTTGCTCTTCTTCTGCCTGGAGCACTTTCAGCTTTTCTTTGAGTATGGCATTCTCAAAGTTGGCTGCACGTAACTGCGCTCCTTGTGCCTCCATCTCTTTCAACTTTTCTTTCAGTTCTTCATTCTGCGCAAGAATATCAGAATGATGTCTTCTCAAATCCTCCAATTCCTTTGCTGAGTCGTCCATCACAGCGCCCACTTCATGATGCGGTGTTATCCGTTGTTCATCAAAATTATCCCCACCTGCTTCTTGGTGTTCTTCCTCTCCCTCTTTTTCAACTTCTTCTATAGGTGGCTCCTCTTCTTTGTGCCCTTTTTCTTCCCCAACAGGTATAACCAGATCTTCCAATATCATCTTCGATCTCATTTTGTTGTGATATTCGGCCTTGAGGAAGTTTGAGATATCGTACCCATTCCATGTGAAAAATCTTGGGTAATCAGGAATTGGGGCGAACTTCCTTTCCACAAATTTACTATGTTCTGCAAACCAATAGAGGAAGTATATTGTGCAACCTTCCAATTTGTGGAAAGCCATTGAGTAATCCCCCTGTTCAGTTTTGCTTCTACTCCTCTTTAAGCTATCCATTACATATGCCAGGATTAACCTTGGCCAGCATATACTCTTGATCACGTCCACACTGTCTACCAAGGCCAAGAATCTGTACGACAAATTTGAACTGCCAGACTTTGTGAAGAATACAGTTTGGCACAAGTGGAAGATTATTAGCTTGGCCAAATCATCTGGATTAACAGCGTTATCTCCGCCACGAAGCCGTCGTAACAATTCAAAGAACTTGTCTCTCACTTCCTTATTCGTGACTTCTGAGTGTTTGCCCTTAGTATTAGCCAGCAATCTTGTGAAATGATCTCTGCACAGGCTCAATGATGCTGGTGGTGTGGGCTGCTGTTGTTTTTCCTTTATCAATCTTCTGTAAGAAACATCATCAACGCTTTCTTCATTCAGCGGTAGACCGAATATGACTGCCATATCCTTGACGCTTGGCGCGATTTTAACATTGGTGCTCAATTCAAAGCACCCGACGCCATCTTCTTCTTCTGTGTAACTTGCAATTAAATTCTCAAGCCCTTCCGTTACCTTGGCCATTTCGGAGACGTGGACTCTGTTTTGGTAGAAAACCTCGACAAAATTCCAGAAACCGGTATTCTTCAAGGAACCAATAACTGGCTCAGGTAAACGGCCAGCATCTCGATTGACCTCCTCCATAAGATTTAGCATTGGCTTGAAGGTAGAACGGAAAAGTCTTGAATCCTTATTCCGGACAGATTTTCTTTCTGCAAAAAAAAAAAAAAAAAAAAACCAAAAATTAGGTCGGAGAATGGCCATTCTTATGGGTTTTAACACTGGGAACGGCATTCTCCGTTTCAAGTTAGACGGAGAATGACATTATCCGTTCCAAATTAAACGGCGAATAGAATTTAACATTCAAATGCGTTTTATGACGGAGAATGTCATTTTCCTTGAAATATATACAGAATTTGCGAACATAAAATCAAAGTTATACCTTCTGTTTGCACTTCTTCTTGCACTTCTTTTTGTTTAGCAACTTTTTTCTTTTTCTTTTTTGCAACTTTCTTAGAATAGGGTTTCCGTTGTTCTCCGTCTGTCGCTTTTGGATTTTTTGTAACTGGTGCATCTTCTCTATTTGGTAATGCTGCCGGTGATGATTCTGCCGCTGATGCCGACATGGTATGAATATTGCGAATGGGGAGGAAGGTTTGAAGATTTTGGAGGAGAATGACCTAGGTTTGAGTACAGACTGGAATATGGAAGAAGAGGAAGCTCCGAAACGGTTTTTCTTTTCCCTTTTCTTTTTTTAAAAAAAGGGTTCGGGGGTGTTTTGAATTAATTAGAAGGGCAAAAATGTCATTCGATGGAAGTGCAAAAGACTCTTTTCTGCTTAATCAAAAAGAATTGAAGCCGTTTGGCAAAAATGTCATTACAACTCAACAAAACAGATGAACATAATACATTAGGGTTTTCCATACATTAAATATAAAAGAAGAAGGAAAAAAAATCATCGTCTTCCATATTCAACCAGTTTGGACTTCTTATTTAGCTCTTCATTGTGCTCTGAAGTTGTAATCCATTCAGCAACTATGCGTCTTTCCTTTTCCGCATCAAACTGCATATAACAAACATAACATCAAAAATATTGCTCTAAAAAGTTAAAGTTTTTGATGACATATTTTCATACTTACATCGATAGAACGGTAGTCCAGGCTACATCGGTCTTTCATGAATGCAATTAAAAAAATTCCACAATCAAGTAAATTGCCTTGGCGGGGAACATAAGAAGGACGTTTTATTGCAAAAGTAGAAAAGCTGAACCTAGCATCTCTCAGCTTCAAAATCTCTTCTTGGAGAAAGATATCCAAATTTGAAAGCTACAATTACCAGAAAACAAATATGTATTAGTATAATGCGTATTCTTGTACCCAATTCATAAAAATTGATGAATATGAGCTTACTATTTCTTTTATAACTGTTCTGCTTTGAATCGGATCATCTTCAGATGCAAGTGAGTCCCAAATTTCAACAGTCCTGTTTTTAAACACAACTCTTGCAAGAGTATAGTGTTCGCCCAAATGAATGGGTATGTATATCTGAATCAGGATAATTAGGTTAAACAAATTAGTAAATTTTTAGAAAATTATGATTAATAATTAAACATAAATACATTAATACCTCTTTACAAGTGCTTAAAGATCCCATGTAATCCTGAAAGTATTTATACTTCTTCCATATTTCATAAGGCTTTTTGACGGATGGAGGTAACGTGGCTTTCTACATTCACATCAATTAATACATTAAGAAGGACAAACAAACGAGAAAATTGTTAATGCATATGCATTGAAGAATAAAATGCTCACTCACCGACATCCTTATTGGTAAAAACCATACTTTAGCTTTATTGGAGGTTCTTTTCCGTTCCTCCGCGGTGAGAATAGCAGAGACAATACTTATAATCTGAATAAAACATTAAAAATATCAGCGATGGAATCGAAGTAAACATAGATGGCATCTAAGAAGAAATATACTATCTATACATACCCCATTGGTAATTCTCGTTAAAGGAGCTAAGGTCTTCATCTCCCACCGAGACACATAGGTTTTGTTGCAAGATGATATTATTTCACTAAGAAAAGAAACGAATAAATTAGTAGAAAAAAACTGTTGGAATAAAATCAAAACTCATATTACTTACTCGTCATCTCTATCATCTGCAAAAATATAGTCGTAATATCTCGAAGAAACACTAGTACAATTGCTAGGCTTCGAGGTTGAACCACTTATTAAATTTTGGATGGTGTGACCGGCTGTAAATTTCGACGCATTCTTTTAGAAGGACTGCTAAAGACAGTTTCTTCTTCTTCTATAGCTTCCAATGCGAGATATCGGTCCAATGCTTTACTACGAGACTGTAGCTCCACGTCCTCCTCTTCGGAAGAAGATTCAACGGAAACCACCTTCACATTATTAAATGCTCTAGATGAAGATGCCTGCTTCAAAGCTGGAGATTCTTCAATCTTATCCAAACGCCGAGATAACTTAATTTGTTCAATTTTTATCTTTGCAACATCAGCTGAAATCGTCGCCAGATGTTCTTCAATCTTGCGCAACAAACGCGGAATGAAGGTTTCATTTGGATTTGGCATCCAATCTTCTACGTCTTCTACATTTCCCCCCGCACGAGTAGACATCTTGAGAACAAGAAAACTATTGTATTTCAAAAAACTATTCTATGTATTTCAGAATGAATAATAGTACTATGAAACAAGAAAACTATTGTATATATAGCAAGAGAGAAGTACAAAAAGTGAGGAAGATGGAAAGACAAATAAATTTCGAGACTAGCAAACAATCTACTAGCCGTTTGATTAAGGAGGGCTCGAGGAAGATTCTACTAGCCGTTTGATTGAGGAGGGCTCGAGGAAGATTCTACTATCCGTTTGAAAATTACAAAAGGTTATCGTGATCAACTCCAATTAAGGAACTCTATAAGAGGTTTAATTCCGCTTGATTGAGGAACTCGACGAAGTCCACCGCGAACCGGAACTTCTACTTCTTTTCTTCTTCATCTACGTTTTTCCTTCCACCACCACCATGCCCTGTAGATTTATAAAAAAAATATTAAATTGTTAGATGAAACAAAAAAACTAAATACGGAAAGATTACTAAATCAAAATCAAACAGAAGACATTCATAGAAAACATGAGATTAAAGATAAAAGTGTCACAGAAGCAACATCACAACTTTACAACAACTAAGCAGACTCTGCTAAGCAATAACTAAAATTAGGGATTGTGTCCTCCTTGGATTTAATTTACACAAAGAAGAGATTTGAGAGAACGAGCTTTTGTAGGCTTCCTTAATGTACCATTCTCCGTCCTAAATGTACCATTCTCCGTCCATTCGCCGTATTAAAAGCAAAGAGAGGCCATGTTCCTTCTTGAAAGCAAAAAGAATGGCCATTCTCCGTCCATTCGCCGTATTCACCGTCCATTCGCCGTATTAAAGTAAAGAGAATGGCCATTCGCCGTATTCTCCGTCCATTCGCCGTATTCACCGTCCATTCGCCGTATTAAAGCAAAGAGAATGGCCATTTGCCGTATTCTCCGTCCATTCTCCGTCCTAAATGTACCATTCTCCGTCCATTCGCCGTATTAAAAGCAAAGAGAAAGGTCATTATCCGTCCATTGGCCGTATTCACCGTCCGTTCGCCATATTAAAAGCAAAAAGAATGGCCATTCTCCGTCCATTCGCCGTATTCACCGTCCATTCGCCACATTAAAAGCAAAGAGAATGGCCATTCGCCGTATTCTCCGTCCTAAATGTACCATTCTTCATCCTAAATGTACCATTCTAAGTGTTAAAAGCAAAGAGAATGGCCATTTTTTGTCCAAAAAAATATTCTCCTCGAAAATATTATCTTTAGAAAAGTTAAAAAATAATCCGCCCGACCTCAGAAGTAGGTTTCCTCAGTTCACCACCACCACCATGACATGTAGCTTTATTAACAAAATATTAAATTGTTAAATGAAAAATAAAATTTCAGACAATGGCATGGGCAGTAAAATTTTAGCGGCGCCGCTGGTACTTCTCCTTGTTCGAGGAGGTCTCGACGACGTCCGACGCGAAGCGGACCAATTCTTCTCGGCGCAGCTGGTACTCCTCGTTGTTCTAGGGGTGCTCGACGACGTTCGACGCGATCCGAACCGTTTCTTATTTCCTTCTTCATCTCCGTTTCTCTTTCCACCACCACCAGCACCACCACGACTACCATGGCCTGTAACCCAAAAAAAAAAAGGTTCAGATTAAATTGGATGGAATTTTGAGAGAGTAAATATGAGTTAATTTAGGGTGTTCATTGAAAAAATTAAAGTGAAGAATGACCTGCTAAAGCAAGTTACCAACAGGTCAGAAGTCTAAATCAGCATTAAATGATGTCTCCTGTATTATTTTATCTGAATTAAACCTGAACCGTTGGATTAAAATCCAACGGTCCAGATTTTGGATGTATCGATACATCCATTTCCAGCGGATGTATTGTAGAATTTTCCATATATATATGTATAACTACTAGGTATAGGTTCTATGAAACCCCATGACTATGGCCTATGGCCTAGGCTACTAGCCTATGGCTTTGGGGCTAACCCAACTAACCCTAATGACCTAAAACATTACTAGTTGACCCTTGTTGACTAAGGGTTGACCAAAGTCAACCTTAGGTCTAACCTTGACCTAATTGACCAAGATTGACTAGGACTAACCTAAAGTGACTAGTTTAACTAGTCTGACCATGTTTGACCCAATTACCTTATTGACTGATCTTTGTTTGACCTAATTACCTTGCTGACTAGTCTTTGTTTGACCAATACCTTAGTTGGTCTAAGTTTGACCTAGACTTGACCCAGATTGATCATGTTGACTAGTATTTGACTAGTTTGTTTAGAATGTTGACCAAGAGTTGACTTTAACCTAGATTTGACTAACCTTGACTTGTTTGACCTTGTTTGACTCTAATTGACTTAGTTTGATTCCCTGTGACCTAGTATGACTTCTTGTGACCTAATATGACTTGATTTGACTTAGTTTGACTGTAGAGTTGACCAAGTTTGACTTTGACCTAGATTGGCTTAGAATCCATATAGATTGCATTGTAGATTTCATTTACCTTCATTTTGGACATGTCATAACTGTATTACTCTATTTTAGGATATTGTGACCCTGGTACAGACATCTGATATTATACTACTCTTTCCAGAGTGTCAGGCGAGTACATTCTCTGATAGTTCTTTCATTACTTGTCATTTACTGTATTTCAGTTCTAGTTAGCTATATGTGATTCTCTGTATAAACATGATTAGTATTGCTGGATCCATTACATGCGACACTCATTTATTCATGTCTGGCCTCTATATCTGGAATCACTACTGGCATCACCCTACTGGAATCATTTCTGGAATCATTGGCTGGACTCATACTGGTTGTAGTGTTGGATTATGGATTCACTTGTGGGCGGGGAAATACTTGAGTAGACATGTGAACATACCTAAAATCTGGAACCACCTCCCTTGGAACTATTCTGGAATGCTAGCCATCCCATACTTGGCCGAGTGTGCGATGTGCCTGATTACCCCTAGCCGTTTACATGTTGATCTCAGTATTTTAAAATACACTGTTAGAGTATAGTCTGGACTTACCCTGGAATCATGGATCACTTCTGGACTCATTTTTACTGGACTCACACTGGGATTACATTTTATACTGTCTGGACTTATACCATGTTATTCTAGTTCAGCTAGTTTACTACAGTCTTCTTTGCCATGTTTTCTTCTCTTGTTAGTTACCTACTTCTCTTATACCCTCACTGTTTCTCTACATCATTATCTGTATAAAACTGCCATGCTCATCTGTATAACTGTCTAAAAACTGCTTTATAGTCTTTGTCATTTACTTGGAATTTCTAGATGAGATGTGCTCGTTCCTGTCCTGATTGGACCTGTTGAAAATATTACAGATGATACTCCTGACGACACATGCCCTACTTACCATGGACCTGGCGAGGGATTAGCTACCTTTGGTTCCGACTCTCAGGAGTGATTCAGGAGTTTAGCTAGTAGACTTACTTAGCTTTCATGTTTTGAGCTTGTTTGTATTAAACTGGAGATATTGAGTTATATTAGAGTTTGTTTGAGATATTGTTGTTATTATTTTAGTAGTTTAATTTCTGTTGTTGTTAGTTGGTATCTAGATTTCTGTGTTATCTTATCGTGCTTAGACTGTGATTGAGTATATCATATCTTTTACTTGTCCTCCCTTCGGAGTTGAGATCTTGGTAACTATATTATATACACTGCATGAGATTAGTTAGCAACCTAGGACAGCGTTCTACCGCCGACACTGCGGCGTAGGCTGGACGTACCCACTTCTCGTGCCCCTACACAGGGTGCGGGTCGTGACACGTTTTTAGTGGTGGCCCGTGCAGGTCCTATTTATGTAGTGGTATTCGAACTAGAATATCACTACAACCTGTGATAGGATTTAAGGAATAGGCTTAGAGAGAGTGGATACTCAATCACAATTAGGAAATTTCCATGGATTTAAATCTACTGACTTTTGTTCAAATCTGTATAATCTATTTCATATTGTCCTTCTTGATACTATCATCCTTGTACCGTTATTGACTTCCTTGTTGATCTGTCTTCAGGATGGTGGAGACACGATCACAGCGTCTCGGTCCAGGTGACACCACTGAGAGGTCTGCCACCTCTCGTCCAGTTCACCAGGACCCAGGGACCACAGCTCCCCTTACTCCAGCTCATGTGGGAGCTTCTGCCACATTTGGGGGTGCACATCTATCTATTCGAGGGACCATCCCAGCTACCCCAGACATGCCTTCCCCGCAGTTTCGTCAGCCACAGTTTCAGCAGCACCAGCAGCACCAGCAGTACCAGCAGGAGTACCAGCAGCAGATGCCATCTGGATTTGTGGATGCTGCACAGATGTTTACATATTTCCAGCAGTTCCTAGAGTCGCAGCAGACCCAGCAGCAGCGTCAGACGATGGCATTTACCAGAGGCATTGATGAGGTCCATCAGCTGGCTAGAGCGACGATGGAGAGGTTGGCTGTCCAGCCACAAGGAGGATTGGGACAGCCGCGACAGCAGAAGATTCCGGGCATTCAGGAGTTCAAGAAGATGAACCCCAGGGACTTCTTGGGGACAGAGGGGATTTTTTATGCTGATGACTGGATTGAGCACATTGAGGAGATTTTTCGACTGGCGGAGATACCAGCCGGACTCCAGATAGAGGCAGCAGCCAGCCAGATGCGGGATCTTGCCCGTACCTGGTATCGGACGGACCCGAGAGTAGGCACTCCAGGGCAGACATGGAGAGTTTTCAAGGAGCTCTTCAAGAGGAAGTTTTTCCCGGATCAGGCAGTCGGTGCTTTGGAGACCCAGTTCGAGAACCTGGTTCAGGGGAACCAGACTGTAGAGGAGTATTCTGGTGAGTTTTGCTGGTTGAGCAGATTTGTGGAGGGCCTTAGCGAGACAGCGAAGGCAAGAAGATTCAGGAAGGGCTTGGTCAAGGAGGTCAAGTCCTTGACCAAGAGTGACAGGAATGCCACCTTTGAGGAGATCCTGACAGGAGCGATGGCAGTTGAGGATGATCTTGAGCTGAAGCTCAAGAGGGGCCGCGACGCTCAGGGAGCCAGTAGCAGTGGAGGTCAGGCCAAGAGGCCTCACATCCAGCAGGTACCTGTTAGAGTTCAGCATCAGCCTCGAGGACAGGATCAGAGGATGCAGACTTGTGGGTATTGTAAGAAGGTAGGGCATATTTGGGAGTCTTGTAGGAGGAGGCTGAAGGTTTGTCTATTTTATGGGTCTGGTGCCCACAAGATGATAGATTGTCCAGTTGTACCTCCTTATGAGGGTGCTAGGCCACCTGTAGCTCAGCACCAGAGGGGTGGAGCTTTTGCGATGACGGTCGAGGAGACCAACGCTGCAGGTGACGGGTTAGCAGGTTTGTCTTTCCTGTCCTTCTTTTCCCATCTTGTTGTGTGATTCCATTAGTACCTGTCAGGATATGCTTGTGATATGCTAGATAGCATAGTTACCCTTTTGTGACTGTAGAATCATGACCAGTAGGTCTATGATTGCATGTTATCTTTTGACTTTGATTGACTGGGGGTGTGACCTAGAAGGAGTACGACCATCTTAATTTCGAGGACGAAATTCTTCTAAGGAGGGTAGACTTGTAACACCCAGTTTTTCTGAAATTGGGGTATTTTTGAAAATTTATTATTTTTATTATTTATTAATGGTATTCTAGTCATGATATGATTTTTGGTGAGTTTTAGTTAATTAAACCATTTTCTAAGTCATGACTTATGAACTTGTGACTTACTAGCACAACCTTAGTATAAACCCTAGTTTTTCATAACCTAGAGACTAACCATAATCATGTGAGCCTAGCCATAGGTTTAGAACTTCAAATTAGGGCTTTTTAGCCTAAAGGGTATTTTGGTAATTTTCTAGGAATTATTTGGAATTATTTGTGTTTATGTGTTTTTATTATTAACTAATTATTTGATTAGTGTCATGTTAGCTCCTAACCTAGTTTAGCACTAATCTAGAGGTTACCAACTAACCTAGAAGACTAAGTAGAGGATGTTAACTTTATGTGTAAATATCTAGGTTTCATAAATATCTAGATATCTTATTTTTTAGATATTTTAGAACCTAGAAATATCTATCTACCTAGTCAAAGCCTTAGGGGCTAAGTTAGCAAGGTGGAGGGGACCCTAAATATCTACCCTACCCCCCATGGCAGCCAACACCCTACCCCCCTTCCTATATAATCCCCTCAAATTCATTCATGATCAATTTGCATGAATTTAATACCTAGAAATTCCCATTTCTTCACAAGACCACAACTTGATCAATTTTGATCCAAATCACCTCTAGTTTCTTGCATTGGACTCCCCTACACTAGAGGGTACTAGTTAGGGCCTGCTATCGAGGATTTCGTGAGCTTTGGGCATCACCAAGTTGAAGTGGACACCCCCCCCCCCCCTCTCTCCTTGTTTTTCCATTGGATTGCATCAATAGGTAAATATCCATAAACCATGTTAATATTGTGTTTTCTCTTCATATTTGCATGCATCTAGGTACTAGGGAACTGAGGGTCAAGTTTGGTAGGATTTAGAGTTGGTTTGGTGTCCGTATCGGACACGTATCCTAAGCTAGAAACCCTTGTTTGGTGAAATGCCTCATAGGACTTTTTGTTCTTGATTTTCAAAACAAACTACATATTTGTGAAGCTTATTATATGTATATTGTATGTTGGTAGGACTGAGTTGATATTAGGGTCCTTTTCGTGTCCAAATTAGACACGAACACACGAGTTGGATACAGCACTGTGTACACCTTAATCCCCTGCTACCACACCCTTCGTTCTCTCTGTACAGACCACTAGGACACACCAAAATTGGTGGACACGAGGGGGCAGTGTCTGCGCACATGCCCCCAAAATCTCACAACTTTTCATGTCGTGTCGAGTGAGAAATCTCACTCGCACTGGACACGCACTGCAGTGCACGCGCACAGTTCAGTCAAAATTTTGACTTAGACACGCGACTCGTGTCGCATGGACACGAGTCGAGGACACCTCGTGATGACACCATCGTGTAGCCCTATGTGTAGCATACACGAGGACACGAGCACGTGGTGCATCGTGTCCTGTGTCGCGAGCACGAGGCGTGTGACAACGTGCACGACGCTGTCGAAACATGCGTGTATCAGTCGTGTTTTCACGACTGATACGGAGTTCGTTTTGTGTCCACGAGTGTCGTGGACACGTAACAGAGTGTCCATCGTGTAGCCCTATATGTGGGCTACACGTGTGTGTGACCACGAGTCGTGTCGTGTCTCGTGGTGTGTCCACGAGACACGTGAACACGTGCACGACGCTGTGCACTGTGTTGTGTATCCTAACTTACCCGTGTGGTGTTTTCGAGTGATTGGACACGTGAAACCGTGTCGTGGTGTCGTGTCAGGCACCTAGGATACTAGGGTATGTATGGGGCACCAGTTACCAACCAATAGGATCGAGCCTTAGCTCGGTTTAGGGCGTGTAACTCGAATTACCTAGTTTTCGAGTGCACAGTGTCAGTTTCCTGTTTTTGGGTTATTTCTAGTTTTTGTATTTCGAATTTCAAACCCAATTTTGTTATGTTTTATCCATGTATTAGGGTGTTTTTAGTATTTGAATACGTAGTATATACGTATGTGTGAGTGTGGGTGAGATTTGAGGGAAAATGGTTGTGTATTTAGGTAGTTGTATGTATATACATATATATGTATATATGTACTGTGTATATGTGTGTTTGGGGGCTGGATTCCAGTTCCAGAAATTCTGGAACCACTCCCCTCCCCTTCCTGTGTACTCTCTTCCCCTCTCTCTTAGTGTCCACCTCTCTCTCACTCTAACTCTCTCTCTTTCACTCTCTCTCTCTCATTGTCCCTCTCTCTTTCATTCTCTCTTCCCTCTCTCTATATATATATGTAATATATAAATAGGTTTTATATATATAAATATATATGTGTATATATATATATATATGATATATATATTTGTATTAGTTCTCATGTAGTGATATTATATATATATATATATATATATATATATATATATATATATATATATATATATATATATATATATGTATGTAGGTTTGTATTATATATAGTATTCCTATTTTGACATATGGGTAGTAGGTAGATAGAGTCTATATATATATATATATATATATATATATATATATATGTATAACTACTAGGTATAGGTTCTATGAAACCCCATGACTATGGCCTATGGCCTAGGCTACTAGCCTATGGCTTTGGGGCTAACCCAACTAACCCTAATGACCTAAAACATTACTAGTTGACCCTTGTTGACTAAGGGTTGACCAAAGTCAACCTTAGGTCTAACCTTGACCTAATTGACCTAGATTGACTAGGACTAACCTAAAGTGACTAGTTTAACTAGTCTGACCATGTTTGACCCAATTACCTTATTGACTGGTCTTTGTTTGACCTAATTACCTTGCTGACTAGTCTTTGTTTGACCAATACCTTAGTTGGTCTAAGTTTGAACTAGACTTGACCCAGATTGATCATGTTGACTAGTATTTGACTAGTTTGTTTAGAATGTTGACCAAGAGTTGACTTTAACCTAGATTTGACTAACCTTGACTTGTTTGACCTTGTTTGACTCTAATTGACTTAGTTTGATTCCCTGTGACCTAGTATGACTTCTTGTGACCTAATATGACTTGATTTGACTTAGTTTGATTGTAGAGTTGACCAAGTTTGACTTTGACCTAGATTGGCTTAGAATCCATATAGATTGCATTATAGATTTCATTTACCTTCATTTTGGACATGTCATAACTGTATTACTCTATTTTAGGACATTGTGACCCTGGTACAGACATCTGATATTACACTACTCTTTCCAGAGTGTCAGGCGAGTACATTCTCTGATAGTTCTTTCATTACTTGTCATTTACTGTATTTCAGTTCTAGTTAGCTATATGTGATTCTCTGTACAAACACGATTAGTATTGCTGGATCCATTACATGCGATACTCATTTATTCATGTCTGGCCTCTATATCTGGAATCACTACTGGCATCACCCTACTGGAATCAATTCTGGAATCATTGGCTGGACTCATACTGGTTGTAGTGTTGGATTATGGATTCACTTGTGGGCGGGGAAATACTTGAGTAGACATGTGAACATACCTAAAATCTGGAACCACCTCCCTTGGAACTATTCTGGAATGCTAGCTATCCCACACTTGGCCGAGTGTGCGATGTGCCTGATTACCCCTAGCCGTTTACATGTTGATCTCAGTATTTTAAAACACACTGTTAGAGTATAGTCTGGACTTACCCTGGAATCATGGATCACTTCTGGACTCATTTTTACTGGACTCACACTGGGATTACATTTTATACTGTCTGGACTTATACCATGTTATTCTAGTTCAGCTAGTTTACTACAGTCTTCTTTGCCATGTTTTCTTCTCTTGTTAGTTACCTACTTCTCTTATACCCTCACTGTTTCTCTACATCATTATCTGTATAAAACTGCCATGCTCATCTGTATAACTGTCTAAAAACTGCTTTATAGTCTTTGTCATTTACTTGGGATTTCTAGATGAGATGTGCTCGTTCCTGTCCTGATTGGACCTGTTGAAAATATTACAGATGATACTCCTGACGACACATGCCCTACTTACCATGGACCTGGCGAGGGATTAGCTACCTTTGGTTCCGACTCTCAGGAGTGATTCAGGAGTTTAGCTAGTAGACTTACTTAGCTTTCATGTTTTGAGCTTGTTTGTATTAAACTGGAGATATTGAGTTGTATTAGAGTTTGTTTGAGATATTGTTGTTATTATTTTAGTAGTTTAATTTCTGTTGTTGTTAGTTGGTATCTAGATTTCTGTGTTATCTTATCGTGCTTAGACTGTGATTGAGTATATCATATCTTTTACTTGTCCTCCCTTCGGAGTTGAGATCTTGGCAAGTACATTATATACACTGCATGAGATTAGTTAGCAACCTAGGACAGCGTTCTACCGCCGACACTGCGGCGTAGGCTGGACGTACCCACTTCTCGTGCCCCTACACAGGGTGCGGGTCGTGACAATTACCATAATAAAAATAATATATTTATTAAATAAAATATATCACTTTTATTTCTAGAAAAATAATAGATATAATTTGGACATATTTATCATATATATATATATATATATATATATATATATATATATATATATATATATATATATTTTTAATATATATATATATATATATATATATATATATATATATATATTTTTATATATATATATAAAAATATATTTTTATATATATTTTTATATATATATATATTTTTATATATATATATATTTATATATATATATATATATATATATATATATATATATATATATATATATATATATATATATATATATATATATATATATATATATAATAGCACAACAATATATACCATTACTAACTAGTATCTTGAATATAACTTGTCGGCAGTTTTTGAAACCAATATACATAGAAAATATAAAATTATATCTGAACTAAGTCTGAATAATTTGAGAAATAATAGAATTTGATATAAAAAAATACTCAACAAGGATTACATACTATAAATATAGCTTCAGTCTAGTCATAAACTAGCTAACTAGCACATAACCATAAAAGTAACCAAATCTACCATACATGACACTAAATTAGCACATAAAAATAATACTTTTATATCACAAAATATTATACTTCGAGAAAATACATAAATATTTTTGGGCATATTTTAAGTATGTTTATTTGAAGGAAAAGTAACATCAAATCAATATATCCAACTAGTATACACCACTCTATTCTTTATTCTTTATATCCGCTTGGTAGTGAATTCGTCTCCACCCAACGTCCAACCTAATTTTTGACCTAAAAGATAAGTCTACTTAAATCTTTTTAAGTAAAAGAGCTTCTTAGAAGTACACAAAACATGAAACCAATATATTTCAAGTTTCATATTATTACAATCCAAAGGTGTCTTTTATGACTATTAAAGGGTAGCATCAAGTTGAAATTGTTACACGAGGTCTACCTCACCACCAAAATCGTAGTTGTTGTAATGTTCATTCAAGGTGCATCATTCCATTTGTGTAGGCATGAAAGACTATCCCTTTCACCTACGAAGTCCTCCACCAAAATCTTCACAATATTTTTTCTTTTTGCCCCTCCCTTCTTCCATATTTGCGCCAACAATAGGAACACATGCACATGCACAACCGCACATCCAAGAAAGGTCGTAGGAGGCATTTGTAGACTGGGCATCGATGACAATAACTAGGATATAAATTCGGTGACAACAACAACATCAATATACATTAATTAGACTTAGGTTTTGGTGTTGAGGGGTTAGGATAAGGTTATAACCTGATTCCATGCACAGTGTTAAGCCTAGGTACAAATTAATAGAAGGAATGAACATACCAAATGTAGTGATTATATGCATAAGTTTAGCATATTTGTTGCCAAATTAGTCTATAAGATTGGGTATGACAACAAAACAAGTTTCTAACATGTGTATTATTATTACTAGTCACGTTCACGTGCGTTGCACGTACAAAAAAAAATAACGTTGTTAAAAAATTAGATAAAAATTTAAATTATATTAAAATATTTTAAATATGATTGAATATTGTTGGGGCACTGCGAAAATAAACCTAAAAAATCAGAGAATACCTCAGAGAAAATTCACCACCACAAAGACAATAATTTACGTTGTTCATCCAAGATATCTACTTCCACGGACGAGGGTGATTCAGTTCCACTATAAAGAAGAAAAGAAATTATAATGACTCTCTCAACACTTCTCTCCTTGCTATCAAAAACTCTCTATCACAAAGATTAAAAAAAAAACATCTCAAACTTTTGTGTTGAACTTAATCAACAATTTTAGCTCCCTTGTGTTGAACTTATTCAACAACTTTTATTAAGCACAATGAGATATCTCAAGGAGGACCTATAGACCCCATGTGTCTATATATATAAAATCCTATATAGGCTCAAAATCTAATCTTATATAGGATTACCTTATATATGGTCAAAGTCAAAAAAGGACATGGGCCTATTTTTGGACTTTTTTCTTTATATCTCCACCTCGGTAAGATTTTGCCACAAAATCGAGCCGACACTTCTCCACCGCATAGCTTCACCAAATCAACTACTCGTCAATTCCTCCCCTAAGGGCTCTCAAGCAATATGTAGGATCTGGAGCAAGTCCAAGCAATGTTGGAACTTAGCTCCAGGAACAATTTTAGTCAACATATCAGCGGGGTTGTCCTTGGTATGCACTTTTTCAAGTCTAATGCCACCGTATTCTACAACACCCCGTATGAAGTGGTAGCAAACATCAATATGCTTGGTCCTCACATGATGGACTTGATTCTTTGCCAAGTGGATAGCAATCATGCTATTATAATGCACATCAACAACATCTTGTTTCACCCACAAGTTATTAATCAAACCACAAAGCCATAGGCCTTCTTTTACTGCCTCTGTCATTGCCATATACTTTGCTTCCATAGTCGATAGAGCAACCGTAGCCTACAACATAGACCTCCAACTGACTGGTGCACCATGTAAAACAAACACGTATCTAGTAGTTGACCTGCGCCTATCCATATCACCAGCATAGTCCGAATCTGCATATTTGTTGGCCTGACTAAACTCTCCACCAAAGTGATCAATGGTGCCCTTCAAGTACCTGAATATCCACTTTACAGCCTCCAGTGGTTTTTCTCCAGATTAGCCATAAGCGACTAACCACACTTACGACTTGTACAATATCTGGTCGAGTGCACACCATAGCATACATTAAGCTGCCATAGCCATAAAACGACTATTTACTTCTCCTCATTTGTAGTAGGGGATAAGTTGGCTGAGAGCGTAAAGTGGCCAGCCAAGGGAGTAGAAACAGGCTTTGTATCTTCGATACCAAAACGAGCAATAATCTTCTCAATATACGACTTCTGAGACAGATAATTTTTGTTTCTTCCTCTCCCTTTTAATCTCCATCCCTAAAATCTTCTTGGCTCCACCCAAGTCTTTTATTTCAAACTCTGAGCTAAGTTGAGCTTTTAGTTTATCTATCTCTATCATGCTTTTTGAGGCAATAAGCATATCATCTACATAAAACAATAGATAGATATAATCTCCACCACGAAGTTTATGAAAGTAAACACAACAGTCATACTTAAGTCGGGTGAAATCATCCCGTGCCATGGAGATGTCGAACCGCTTATATCATTGTCGAGGCAACTGTTTCAACCCATACAACAATTTTTCAATAAACACACATGATTTTCTTTGTCATCCACATTGAAGTCCTCGATTGATCGTACATATAAATTTCTTTGTCAAGTTCGTCGTACACGAATGATGTCTTCACATCGAGTTGCTTTAACTCGAGATCATGATGAGCTACCAAGCTTCAAAATACACGAATAAAAGTGTGGTTGACCATCGGAGAAAAGATGTCATTGTAGTCCACTCCCTCCTTCGATGTGAAGCCCTTTGCCACTAATCTTGCCTTGAACCGAGTGCAACCTGACTCTGGAGAAGCTTCCTTCTTCTTGTACACCTACTTGCAACCTACAGACTTCTTGTATTTGGGCAATGGAACCAGATCCCATGTACAGTTCTTGTGGAGAGACTCAATCTCTTCCTACATAGCCACCATCCAGTTCTCACTACTTGTATCTTTGACAGCATGTCTGAAGGTGATAGGCCAGTCATCCTCCACTGGTAGTGCATATGCTACTACATTTAACTGTATGTATTTTTTTATCGATTCATCAAATCCATACATGTGTACTGGCTTGACCGATCTCTTTGGCCTAGTGGTGGCCAAGGAATCTTATTTTTGGTGCTACTCTTCCTTTAGTTGTTGCTCTTATAGGGCTTGATAAACATCTTAAGAAACCTCTACCTCATTTGATGCATCCTCAGATGACTCAATATCAACAGTTTTAGATTTGCTAGATACACTACCTTCTTGATCGGACTCACTCTTCTTGCTTGAAGCCAAAACTGAAGGCTCATCGAATGTGACATCCCTGCTGATTAAGAACTTCTTATCCTCCAAGCAGTAAAGATGGTATCCCTTCACTCCTTGTACATATCCCAAGAAAATGGATTTCTTGGCTCTCGGATCCAAGTTATCCTTATTGACATGATAGTAAGCTTTGCATCCAAACACGCACAAAGTGATGTAATCTGCTCGTTTGCCAGTCATCATCTCATATGGAGTCTTACAGTCTATAACCAGAGTTGGTGATCTATTAACCAAGTATCACATCATGTGTATAACATCTGCCCAATATTTCTTGCCTAAAGCAGCATTGGAGAGCACATAACTTGCTTTCTCAAGCAAGGTTCGGTTCATCCTCTTTGCTAACCTATTATGCTGCGACGTGTTCCTGACAGTCCAATATTAAATGATACCTTTTTGAGCACAAAAATCTTTGAAAGGTCCATAGGTATATTCAATACCATTATCAGACCTTATCGTCTTTACCTTTCTGCTCGTTTTGTTCTCTGCGGTTGCTTTCCACTGCTTGAACTTTTCGAACACTTAATCTTTGGTTTTGATAAAATACAAACAAACATAATGTGTATAATCATCAATAAAAGCGACACAGTACCTTGCTCCATTCTTGGAAGGAATCATGATAGGTTACCATACATCTGTATGCACATAGTCGATAATACCTATTATCTTCTGCTTGCTTGTACTGAAGGTCACCATGTGTTGCTTGCCATAAACACAATGCTCACAGAAATATATACTTGGCTTCTTTAAGTTCTTCATTAACCCTTGCTTGCTCAGTAAGGACAGACCTTTCTCACTCATATGCCCAAACCGCATATGCCAAAGACGCGTGCTATCAGACGAATCAGATGTACTAATTGCTAAAGTTCCAGTCACAGTACTTCCCAATAAGATATAAAGATTACCATGTCGGTGACCTTTCATCACCACCAAAGAACCACGAACAACTCGCAAGACTCCACCCTCGACAACGAACTTGTTGCCATTCGAGTCAAGCGTACCAAAAGAAATAAGATTTTTTTTGAGGTCGGGAACATATCTAATATCGATCAAAGTTCGAATAATTCTGTCATACATCTTGTCATTCTCCGTTCCCAGAATACGTATTTTAATACGTGTATTGCTTGAGTGTATTTATTTAATTCTTATCCTGCATTTATTCTGTAATTTCATGCAAATTAATTTTTTTATATTTTAATTTCTGCTTTTGCTTAAGTTCTTGGTTTATTTTGTCCATGTTGAAACAACTTAGTTTAGTTTGGTTCATCGTGATAAGGGATGGATGGCCTAGATCTTGTAGGAAAGAATGGGTGGTGGAGATTTGACTTGGGCTTGGTATTTATGCTTCTTTACTTTTCTCTCTCTTCATTACTCTCATTTACTTCTTCTTCGTCCTCCATTACTCTCCCACCAACCTGAGAGCTTAGGCAAGTACAACTTGCTTCGTGATGGATCTCCAATTTTGTTGTTCCATTGTCTTCCTCACGAGATTCTATGACACTTTAGTACTTAGCATTTTTTATTTCCATGGCTCATTTCCTGTAGATCTAACTTTATTTCATTTTCGGATTGCTTGGGTTTTGATCTGTTAAACCTTGTTATTTTCAAGTCCTGATGGTTCCATGTTGTTAGAGAATTTTGTTCTACCCCATTTCGACCTATGGAAGTCCAGATTTGGGCTTGGAATGAAGGATTTAGAGAGCTTGGAAGCAATGGCTTCCATGGTTCTGTTATCCGAAAGTGGAGAAGAAGACCAGCGCTTGACCGCATGACTCTTTCATGCGGCAAGTCTCCTGGCCGCATGTTACCCTTAGCCGCATGGCCGGGTTAACTTGGCCGCATGAGCGCATGATTATCCTAACCGCATAAGCTCGTGCTTTCCAGCCGCATGAGTGCATGATCATCCCTGCCGCATAAGCTCATGTTTCTCAACCGCACGAGGCTCGCTATTTTTGAGCCGCATGAGACTCATCTCCTCTCATCCGCATAAAGCTTATTATTTCCTGGCCGCATGAGCCCTGCCATTTCCTTGCCACATGGCTGAGATGAACCCGAGCCGCATAAGGATCAGTCCCCTTCGGCCACATGGGAACCCTGGCCGCATGACATTGAGCCGCATAGACCTAATCATCCTGAGCCGCATGAGACCCGATTCCTGGCCGCATGAGACTTAATTTCCTGGCCGCATAAGACTTGATTTCCTGGCCGCATGAGACCCAATTTCTGAGCCGCATGAGACTCAATTTCCCAGGCCGCATAGATGGATCCTAACTTGCTCGGCCGCATAGATGGGTATCCATCTGCTGCCGCCTATAGTGCCCTTTTGGCTGTTTCTTGTCCCAAATTGATATTGATTATTACCTTGACTAATGATTGATTATGCGTTCCTAGTTGGAACTGGAAGACTGGCTAGTCGTCGTATTGAATTGAATGAGACACATTCATGAATGAACCATAAACTATTGTGATCGACTAGCCGATCATGACATTGGCATATGGACACATGTTGACTCCTATTTTTTTCTGCAAAAGCATTTCTGCAAAAGCAGCATGTGCACCTTACGGTTAAGGCATGATTATTCTGTGGCTAGGCTTGATTATTGTATTATACGCTATGTAAGACCTACAACCTAGCCACACTGGTATCATTGTAGAGTTATGCATATCGTATCCTGTATGAGAGTACTCATTCAGAATGATCATGATCCACTGCATGAGATTTCTATTAACATAGGACCTACTAAGCTAAATAAAAATAACTATTGCATGGAGAGGATGGATTCTTGAGTTCTTACATGGCAGCCATCCTGGGACAATTAGTGCCCCGACATGCCGGCTGGTTCCCACGGATACTATAAATCTATCGTACAGGTAGGAAGTGGTATCTACTTATATTTACTGTATATTGATGACGGGCATCCCGCTGGGTCCCGTCTAATTTATGATTGGCGCAATTGATTATTGGGTAGACTAGCCTTGCTTGTACATTGTAAGAACTGAGGAATCCTTATTGCATGTTTCTAAGACAACTTGGAACTCACAGTAGTGAGCCGTAGTAGTTGTATGGCCATTTAAATTGGTTTGTTTTTGAAATGTGCCTACTCTTTCAACTATTGAGATGAGCATAACGTCAGGACCTGACGGTCAACTTTTGTCCTTGTTTGGTTGGGAAGTTGGCTTGAAGTGTCGTGATGTTGCGCGAACCCCAGTAGTAAGCAGAGATCTATTTATCATATTTTTGACTCTGATCACTGGTTCTAATTCCTCATATCGTGCTTCCTTGCGGTACTTGCTATTAGAGGTCTAACCTCTCTGGTTTTGCATGGCCATATTTAGAGCCAGCTCCCAAGGACTCAGCTTACTTTCGCCTCCAAGATGGTCAATACTAGAAGAATGATCGCAGGAGAACCCGAGTGGGTTCTTTGCTTCCTTGCTCGTTTTACTACTTACTTTACTTATTGTCGTTTGGCACCGATATGTTAGTCGGACTGTCTTGTACTTACCTTTACATAATTGTAACTAAGTCAGACTGCAGCTGATAACAATTGTGTATACCTTGCTACATCATCTGGCTATGTTTTGTACAGCCAGATCTCAAGAACATTTTAAATGAGCGTTTGGGACGCCTTACTGCTTTATCTTACATGTTCTCTATTATTGCTTCTTGTTTGAATGATTGAGACAATAGATATTAATTGACCATAGTGAGACTTTCATGTAGTATGCACCCCCTCGTCGTTAGACAACATTGATCGTATTATACGATATTCTTCTACCCGTAATACGTAGCTGGCTGAGTCATTCTCCCGCTCTTCGGTATTCCGATTCTGGTACGTGACAAGGTTTTAGTGGTGGCCCATGCAGGTCTGATTTCAGACTTGTGGGGTGCTTTAATTTATAGGATGTCTCAATCACACATGTTTCTCCTTGATCTCCTGATTCGTTGTTCTCGATCCTAACTTGACATTCCAGTACCTTCGACTTCGTTGATCTTTCCTGTCCGATCGTTTGATTGTTCTCTTGTCCCTTTCTTAGGGGTACTTCGTCCGCATCTGTCAGAGCTGGACAGCAACAACAAGGACAACATGAACAACAAGACCCTGTCGATCAGCAACGAGGGCCAGTACTACCTCAAGAGACCATACAAGAAGAGGTGATTGTGGAACCAGCAACTGGACCGCAGTATCCAGAGGTTCCACCCCCACCAACAGTTCCACCTACCCCCATGGCAGTAGACACACCCGCCCTTCTGGAAATCATGAGGGAGATGATGGCTACTCAGCAATATCAGATGTTGGCCCAGTAATGCATGCACACTCAGCTACAAGAGCAGAATATATTACTCAACCAAGGATTGTAGACGGCTTTAGAAAGAGGGGTGAGGACTGATTCAGGAGCATCAACCAGATTCTGCAAGTACAACCCCCGTCGTTTCGAGGGCACAGAAGATGCCATTTCAGTAGATGCATGGCTTAAGGACATCGAGGCTATTCTGACAGCAGCTAAGGTACCGACGGAAGAACGTGTGGATCTAGTGAAGCTGTTGCTTCAGGACCTTGTACGTGATTGGTGGGAATCAGAAGAAGTGGGTATCAGACGTCCTGTTGCTTGGAACGATTTTACTGCAAGATTCAAGACAAAGTACTATGGAGTTGTGGTACAGTTTGAGCTACAACAGAAGTTTATCAACCTCAAGCAGGCTGGCAAGACAGTGGATGCTTATGCAGCAGAGTTCTGCAGACTAAGTAGGTTTGTCCCGGAGATGGTAGCAACGGAGAGCCAGAGGGCTATGAGGTTTCAGCAAGGGTTTCACCTTGAGCTCTTGCAATTGATAGAGGGGCACAACTACCAGACTTTCGATAAGGTATTGACCGCAACCCGGAGGCTTGAGATCACCATCCGAGGATCGCATCCAGGACTGGAGGACAGAAGAGATCTCATAATCAGATTGAGGGAGGAGGGGGAGCAGCGCCCCGAGTTACAGCACAACCCTTGGCATTCGTATTCACGATGTGGCAATACGAGGGCCAACACCCCCAGCAAGGCAACAACAGCAACAGAGGAAGAACCAGCATCCCCTAACGGGCTGCACTTATTGGAGGAAGGCCGGGCACACTAGAGATATGTGTCAGACATTGAACGGACAGTGTTTGATATGTGGAAGTCCAGATCATCAGGTTTCCACCTGTCCTATAAATTCGAGGTCAGGAGGACCAGTACAGCAATCTCCTGCTCTACCAGCACCAGGGGCAGGCCAGTACCAAGGACCAGCGATGGCAGTGAGACCGTTGGCACAACGTTCGTTGATGTCGCAAGCTCAGATGTTTCGGCAGCAGGGACCGCCGATGCACCAGCAACAACATAGACCACCCAGCATCACCAAGACAGGGGCCAGCAGCAATACCTGTAGTGCCCCGTCCCGCAAAGTCAATCGGAGAAACCAAAACGTCGACGACGTTGGAACTTAGCCTTGCAACGGCTGCTCGAAGGCTCGCTCGGTCGAAGCGACTCCTCGCACAGGTGGGGGAGTTTCGGTGAACTTGCTTCATCCTAGCCTTCACTTAATAACTCGCAATGTTTTCAACTTGCACTGGTAGGCTAATCTAAAAGCTACGCACCAACATAGCTAAGGGAATAATCCCGTCGGGTCGGAAGGTCCTAGAACATGAAAAATGGTCCCACGGTATACATAGAAGTCGGCTCAGCGTGCTTAAAATGGCACTCGATCCTTCGATCCCGTGGCTTGGGAGAAGGAAGTTGGCCTAAGTTTCTAAATTGTCCCAACACTTGACATAGCCTAAGTCTTAGGCGTCGCCTACGTAATTGCTTGCTAAAGCAGGCACGGTCCCGTTGTGCAAGGCTTGGCGTAGCCTTCGCATATTCCGTTGGTCCCGTCGATTCGTCTCGACACTCGAATTTGCCTAAGTCATAGGCGTCGCCCGCATGAATGCTTAACCAAGCATGCACTGTCCCGTCGACTTGTCACGATACTTGAAAAAGCCTAAGTCCTAGGCGTCGCCCGCACGAATGCTTAACAAAGCATGCACGGTCTTGTCCCGCAAGGCTTGGCATAGCCTTCGCACGTTCCGCAAGTTAAGTCATCTTTGTACGGCTTGTTGGCTTAAGTCTATGCACCCGAGAACTTGGTTGTTAAGTCAACCCCGTGCCTAGCACGTTTCCTCGATGCGTAGCTCGGCGTAGCCTTCGCTCGTCGAGTCATTGCCCGTACAAGTCAACAAGAGTTACTCTAGGCTAACGAAGCCATTCCTAGCGTTGTCCCGCTCTAGCTGCGGTTGTCAAGTCAAGTAGTCCCTTGAGAATAAGGCTCGTCGTATAAAGTATATGACTTGAGCGTTAGCGTCGCCTAGAGAATCATGTCTGTCTAAGGCACGAGCCACGGCTGAATACTTGAATAAGCATGCCGGTCCTGCCCGGTCACGTCCTGCTTGAATACTTGAATAAGCATGCCGGTCCTGTCCGGTCATGTCCTGCCTGAATACTTGAATAAGCATGCCGGTCCTGTCCGGTCATGTCCTGCCTGAATTCTTGATAAGTCCCGCACTTGGGAGTCTCGTAAGTCTTGATAGAAAGAAGGAAAAGCATGTTCATGTTAAGGAAAGACTGGTAGATCGAGTTTAGACTTGCATGGTCATGGACAACTTGTTGATAAGGTGTAGTCTTCTCGGATGATCTCCTCCGGGGCACCGAGATCATCCGCCCGGGAGAAGCAAGTGTGGCTCAACGTAGGATGCTGGATGACCGCATGGGAGAGTTCCACCCCACCGGGCTAGCTCCCCGTGTTGGTACAGGTGGATATCCCACGAGCTATGTCCAAGATAGCTTGAAATTGCTAGTGACCTCCTCATGTAGATGAGTCGGCAGATAGCGGCGACTCCGCGTGTATGCCTTTGGATTGAGTCTAGAACTTGAATGCTTGTCTGGTCGGTAAACGAATGTCTGGGCCTAAGACTGGGCTGCAGCATAGGCACCGTGCTTAGCACGATAGATGGCATCGGGATATTCATGAAGTCGAGATTGTATTTGTCAAGTCTTGTCTAAGTTAGCAAACGACTCTAATAGGATGGCCGCAAGGCGGTAGCATGGATAAGTCTGGATAGCGAAGCACGGCCTCAGTCGTGAATGTGCAAACTAGTCTAAGTAAAGTCTAAGGCACGACCTGCACGAGTCGTCCCGTTGCCGTCCCTTGGCACTTGAATCGTTAGCACAAGAATTGGTCTAGTGGCGCTTGAGTTTAATCAAAGGTCCTGGCACGGCCGAGTTCACGTGAATTGCCCCTCGACAAAGCACAGTCTTGAACAAGTCTAAGTTTAGAATAGAATGTGGCACGACCCTGCCGTCCCGTCTTGAAGTCTGGTCAAGTACCTAAGCGATGAGGCAATGCCTCGATCGAAACACACATTGGCAAGATAGCATGACCCCGTCGTTGCACGGCCTTGTCGTTGCATCGCTAGTTATCGACCGAGACGTCCTTGTCTTAAAATGCATCCTAAGGCAAGACTAGAAAGACAATCGAAAGGGACTTAAGCTGCACAAAAGTAAATGAACGTGTCGGTTATGTATGGGTGGGCGAGAAGCTAACTCCACCAGTACAGTGGTACTGACACCCACACAGTGTTTCATGTGCAGGCACAGGTAGAAGCTCGTGGCGTGGAGCTCGCTTGGATGCGTCGAGGCATGGAGTTCCTTGGCGAGTCGAAGCGTGCGGCCGCGTGATCCAAAGACTTATACAGGGCATAATGTATGGACATCGCCTTCCGAAGCTTCCGCTGGATTCAAGCATTGTATCGAGAGATGAGAGAGAGCAGAGTGACTTGTAAATGAGTGAAAAGTGAGCCTGAGAGACTTGTAATTGGCCTTGCGCCCATAAATGTAATCCTGTATTCAATATCAATAAAAAGATTCTTTTGAGTTACTTGTGTTCATATATGTTCTTCTTTAAATTTCTGCTGCAATGATTCAATGTTTCTGCTTGGGACTTCTGTGCGATGACCCCGTCGCCGCCGATGAAATCGGCCGTTATGGAACTGCCTTGCACGAGCGCAATCTAGGCTTGTGCGGCATCACGCCTTAGCGAGGACGATCGCTCCTACGGGAGCGGGGCGTAACATAATGGTATCAGAGCACGGCTTTACGTCCTTGGACTTCAAATCGAATTATCAGTTTTGAAAGCTCGTCATTGATAATAAAGTACGCGCTCTCTCTCGATTGTCCCTCGGCATGTCCATACAATAAGTCTAAATATTTTCGAAAGCTCGTATATGCGTTCACTCGAACGCATCGATAGGCCATTGCCGGACTCATTGGTAGGCCTTTGTGCCGAACGGTGTTAACTTGTCTTGAATAAAAACGTATGCTAAAGTTAACAAGTTGCACGTGTGCCCGAATAGTCCTGCGTCGACCTTAAAAGTCGCGTTCATGCCTAACTAGTCCAACGTTGACCTTAGCATGTGAGCATACAAACTCGAATAAAAGTTCGTACGGGATAGCCATACGCACAGCCTTTTGGCTAAGTTGCATCGCGTATCGCGCACCTCGACTTTTGGTGCAAACGAGTGCGAGCGATACCAAGTACCGCTCGGTCGGGAAAGAGCTACACTTAGAGTGTCCATCGATAGGAATGCTATCGAGTTAACGCTTAAGCGTACACGGAGGATTAACTTGGGTTTTGAGGAAATAGTGCGAACAACTTAGTACGTCGATGCGACGTAAGCGATTACGCTAGGGATTCGTCGATCGAATCCGAAGGGCGTCTTAGCGAATGACGCGAACATGATTATAGGCTATATCGTATGGCTCGAATCCGAGTGGTGTATGGATTTTCATGGAAATCATTCGAGCAAATATTGAGGATTACGAGTATGTCGGCGAGGCGATGCGATCGTGCAAAGCCTTAGAACGCGTCACGCTTAGTCGGTCGTGATTTCGAATGTCCCGAACGAGCATCTCGTTCGGACAACTTGCGAATAGGCAACGCATATTAGAAAAAAATGATTCGAATCGATGAATGAAAATGAATGGTCTTTGATCGAGGAAACATAGAGGATCGCGCGTACGATATCGGATTGATGCAAATGAAATGTGACTTGAGTTTCGAACAAAGATCTTGAAACGAGCTTGAGGAATAACGATCGTGCAAATGTCATTGTTCCGATAAATTCTATACTCGGGAAATTGAAACGTGTCGAGGAAATGATAAACTTGGCTCGAGGATTTTCTAGTTGAATGAATGACGGTCGGACTATCGAAATTGATTGGATGAAAATGAAATGCTTGGATTTACTTCGTCGATAACCACAACTTCGACATTCTTGTCTTATGCGAGCGCAACTCCAGCCTCGCACATGCGTCGCACCGATTTGAGACGATCACTCTGCGTGAGCGCTGGTATGGTGATTCATACAGTGGGGGTGATTGACCTAGCTTGACGTGATAATTTGTATGCTTCGACTTGTGGTTTGACGCAAAGGTGACTCGAAAATGAATTGTGTGTTTGAAGAACCGAATTTGAGGATTGCGTAGGTCCAATCCGCGTATCGAAAATGAGTTAGTCTAAACTCAAACAAGAGTTACGCCCCGATGAGAATGATTATTCTGCGAGTGTGTTGCGTGGTGATTCACGAACCACCGTGGATAATCGGACTCGCGTGAGATTGGGGCGCAACGTATTGTCGAGCTAGATGACCTCGTGATCGAATGCACGAATTGGTTAGAGTTGGTGATTTAGATAAAATCGAATATGTGCAACGCATGCATTGATGTGAATAGGTGATCGTGCTCGATGTTTAGAAATCTGAGTGACGCGAGCTTGGGTAGAAAATCCCATACTACCGACTATGGTTTGACCCTAGGATTGGGGTCAGTATTGGCATTATTGTTGGGGAACTATGATTCCAATCCTGACATTGACTTAGCCTCGTAGAGATCGGCCTAGCGGTTAGGCGAAACGCCCCTGTTGCAAGTGTTAGCAATCGAAAGGATTGATCTTGAGGATTGGCATGGATGGATGGCGTGAATCACGAATATAGGAAACCCGGCTCACGAGACTCGGCTGACATGCATATATTCAGGGACGCCTGGGTATGTGCACGATGCAACTCGAGTGAGAATGATAAATTCTCTATCATGCGGCTTGGCTGAATGCATGTATTTTGGGGACGCTTGGAATGCGTACATGATCCAGCCAAGTGATACAATGGGTTCAAGTAAGACTTGAAAAATGGGAGTGTGTCGAGATCTTGAGATCGTGTTAACGAAAGGATTGATAATAGTGCGAGCGTGGCTCGGAATTGAGGAAACGTGTAGGCGAAGTGCGTACGATTAAGTCTTGGCCATAGAAATGGTAGGATGGCTTGCCCTCAGGAAAGTCTCGAGGACGAGACTTGTTCTGAGTGGTGTATGTTGTAGTGCCCCATCCCGCAAAGTCAATCGGAGAAACCAAAACGTCGACGACGTTGGAACTTAGCCTTGCAACGGCTGTTCGAAGGCTCGCTCGGTCGAAGCGACTCCTCGCACAGGTGGGGAGTTTCGGTGAACTTGCTTCATCCTAGCCTTCACTTAATAACTCGCAATGTTTTCAACTTGCACTGGTAGGCTAATCTAAAAGCTACGTACCAACATAGCTAAGGGAATAATCCCGTCGGGTCGGAAGGTCCTAGAACATGGAAAATGGTCCCACAGTATACATAGAAGTCGGCTCAGCGTGCTTTAAAATGACACTCGATCCTTCGATCCCGTGGCTTGGGAGAAGGAAGTTGGCCTAAGTTTCTAAATTGTCCCGACACTTGACATAGCCTAAGTCTTAGGCGTCGCCTACGTAATTGCTTGCTAAAGCAGGCACGGTCCCGTTGTGCAAGGCTTGGCGTAGCCTTCGCATGTTCCGTTGGTCCCGTCGATTTGTCCCGACACTCGAATTTGCCTAAGTCATAGGCGTCGCCCGCATGAATGCTTAACCAAGCATGCACTGTCCCGTCGACTTGTCACGATACTTGAAAAAGCCTAAGTCCTAGGCGTCGCCCGCACGAATGCTTAACAAAGCATGCACGGTCTTGTCCCGCAAGGCTTGGCATAGCCTTCGCACGTTCCGCAAGTTAAGTCATCTTTGTACGGCTTGTTGGCTTAAGTCTATGCACCCGAGAACTTGGTTGTTAAGTCGACCCCGTGCCTAGCACGTTTCCTCGATGCGTAGCTCGGCGTAGCCTTCGCTCGTCGAGTCATTGCCCGTACAAGTTAACAAGAGTTACTCTAGGCTAACGAAGCCATTCCTAGCGTTGTCCCGCTCTAGCTGCGGTTGTCAAGTCAAGTAGTCCCTTGAGAATAAGGCTCGTCGTATAAAGTATATGACTTGAGCGTTAGCGTCGCCTAGAGAATCATGTCTGTCTAAGGCACGAGCCACGGCTGAATACTTGAATAAGCATGCCGGTCCTGCCCGGTCACGTCCTGCTTGAATACTTGAATAAGCATGCCGGTCCTGCCCGGTCATGTCCTGCCTGAATACTTGAATAAGCATGCTGGTCCTGTCCGGTCATGTCCTGCCTGAATTCTTGATAAGTCCCGCACTTGGGAGTCTCGTAAGTCTTGATAGAAAGAAGGAAAAGCATGTTCATGTTAAGGAAAGACTGGTAGATCGAGTTTAGACTTGCATGGTCATGGACAACTTGTCGACAAGGTGTAGTCTTCTCGGATGATCTCCTCCGGGGCACCGGGATCATCCGCCCGGGAGAAGCAAGTGTGGCTCAACGTAGGATGCTGGATGACCGTATGGGAGAGTTCCACCCCACCGGGCTAGCTCCCCGTGTTGGTACAGGTGGATATCCCACGAGCCATGTCCAAGATAGCTTGAAATTGCTAGTGACCTCCTCATGTAGATGAGTCGGCAGATAGCGGCGACTCCGCATGTATGCCTTTGGATTGAGTCTAGAACTTGAATGCTTGTCTGGTCGGTAAACGAATGTCTGGGCCTAAGACTGGGCTGCAGCATAGGCACCGTGCTTAGCACGATAGATGGCATCGGGATATTCATGAAGTCGAGATTGTATTTGTCAAGTCTTGTCTAAGTTAGCAAACGACTCTAACAGGATGGCCGCAAGGCGGTAGCATGGATAAGTCTGGATAGCGAGGCACGGCCTCAGTCGTGAATGTGCAAACTAGTCTAAGTAAAGTCTAAGGCACGACCTGCACGAGTCGTCCCGTTGCCGTCCCTTGGCACTTGAATCGTTAGCACAAGAATTGGTCTAGTGGCGCTTGAGTTTAATCAAAGGTCCTGGCACGGCCGAGTTCACGTGAATTGCCCCTCGACAAAGCACAGTCTTGAACAAGTCTAAGTTTAGAATAGAATATGGCACGACCCTGCCGTCCCGTCTTGAAGTCTGGTCAAGTACCTAAGCGATGAGGCAATGCCTCGATCGAAACACACATTGGCAAGATAGCATGACCCCGTCGTTGCACGGCCTTGTCGTTGCATCGCTAGTTATCGACCGAGACGTCCTTGTCTTAAAATGCATCCTAAGGCAAGACTAGAAAGACAATCGAAAGGGACTTAAGCTGCACAAAAGTAAATGAACGTGTCGGTTATGTATGGGTGGGCGAGAAGCTAACTCCACCAGTACAGTGGTACTGACACCCACACAGTGTTTCATGTGCAGGCACAGGTAGAAGCTCGTGGCGCGGAGCTCGCTTGGATGCGTCGAGGCATGGAGTTCCTTGGCGAGTCGAAGCGTGCGGCCGCGTGATCCAAAGACTTATACAGGGCATAATGTATGGACATCGCCTTCCGAAGCTTCCGCTGGATTCAAGTATTGTATCGAGAGATGAGAGAGAGCAGAGTGACTTGTAAATGAGTGAAAAGTGAGCCTGAGAGACTTGTAATTGGCCTTGCGCCCATAAATGTAATCCTGTATTCAATATCAACAAAGAGATTCTTTTGAGTTACTTGTGTTCATATATGTTCTTCTTTAAATTTCCGCTGCAATGATTCAATGTTTCTGCTTGGGACTTCTGTGCGACGACCCCGTCGTCGCCGATGAAATCGGCCGTTATGGAACTGCCTTGCACGAGCGCAATCTAGGCTCGTGCGGCATCACGCCTTAGCGAGGACGATCGCTCCTACGGGAGCGGGGCGTGACAATACCAGGCTAAGCCGCAGTATGGAAACCAACAAGGAGGCCGAGGGCAGGCATTCAATCTGCCTTTGGAAGAGGCATTGGCATCGGAAGATGTTGTGGCAGGTAACATTATCGTCGCCTCCTATCCCGCAGTAGCATTGTTTGATTCGGGAGCATCACACTCCTTTATATCTACACAATTTGCGACACGTCTAGAAATAGAATTCGAAGCATTGCTAGGGAGGTTAAATATACTCACTGGTAATACGCTCGTAGGAGTTAGTAGAGTTATTCTAGCATATAGTGTTATAGTGTGCGGGCGTTCCTTACCCGCCAGGTTGATAGAATTTTCTATGAGGAATTTTGACGTTATCCTAGGCATGGACTGGCTGAAAGACAGTTGTGCCATAATAGATTGTCGTAGAGGGAGTGTATCTTTTAATATTCCAGGCATGGAGCAGTTTACCTTAGTCAGATCAGAGGCAACTCAAGAAGAAGAAGGAATAGTAGCGGCAATAGAAGAAGTTCAAGTCCCGAAGATAGTTGGAGAGTTTATTGACGTGTTTCCCAAGAAACTTCCAGGTCTTCCACCCATTAGGGATATTGAGTTCAGTATAGAATTAGCACCTGGAACTAAACCAATATTGGATCGAGTTTAAAGAATGTCGGATTCAGAACAGGCCAAGGTATATCAGCACGTAGAAGAACTGAAGGCGAAAAAGTTTATTCGAGACAGCGAGTCACCATGGACAGCACCAGTAGTACTTGTGGGGAAGAAGGATGGGTCATCAAGATTATGTATTGATTACAGAAAGCTCAACGCGGCAACCGTAAAGAACAAGTATCCACTACCAAGGATCGATGACTTGTTTGATCAGTTGAGAAGAGCTAGAGTTTTCTCCAAGATAGATCTTCGGTCAGGGTATCATCAAGTTAGAGTTCGAGAAGAGGATATTCCTAAGACAGCATTCAGGTCGAAGTACGGGCATTATGAGTTCCTAGTTATGCCGTTTGGTTTGACCAATGCTCCAGCAATATTTATGGATTTGATGAACCGTATCTTTATGCCATATTTGGATAAATTTGTCGTTGTGTTCCTCGATGACATTCTCGTGTACTCAGCTAGTGAAGAAGAGCACGAAGATCATCTTAGAAAAGTGTTGCAGGTTCTGAAAGAGAACCAGTTATACGCCAAGCTCAGTAAATGTGAGTTTTGGTCAGACCGTATTTCATTCTTAGGGCACATCATATCAAGAGCTGGAGTGGCAGTGGATCCCAAGAAGGTAGAAGCAGTAGAAAGTTGGCCAATACCTAAGACTGTAGCAGATGTACAAAGTTTCTTAGGATTGGCAGGGTATTACAGAAGGTTCATATCAGATTTTGTAAGACTTTCAGCACCCATAATTCGCTTGACACGAAAGGATGTGCCATTCGTCTGGTCGGCAAAATGCCAGGCATCGTTTGAGAGTTTGAAGCAGAAGTTGATATCAGCACCTATTCTTACATTGCCAGTTGGACCCGGAGGTTTTACAGTATATTATGATGCGTCAGGAAAGGGACTTGGGTGTGTCCTAATACAGCATAGGAAGGTGATAGCTTATGCGTCTAGGCAACTTTGGGACTACAAGAAGAATTATCTGACTCATGATTTGGAGTTGGCGGCAGTAGTATTTGCTTTGAAGCTATGGAGATATTACTTGTACGGTGATCAAGTGGACATGTACACGGACCACAAAAGTCTGAAACACATCTTTACTCAGAAGGAACTGAACATGAGACAAAGAAGATGGTTACAATTGATCAAGGATTACGACGTAGAGCTTCAGTATCATCCAGGCAAGGCTAACGTGGTAGCATATGCTCTTAGCAGGAGAGGCGGCACATTTATGTTGACCTCACAAAAATATATTTTAGAAGATCTTCAGGAGATGGGCATCGAGGTTATACTTTTTAGTGATATAGGAATTATGGCAAGTCTACGAGTTCAATCCGACTTAGTAGACAGGATCAAGGCAGCTCATGCACATGACCTAAGGATTCAAAAGCTTAGGACAGAATGTGAGTCAGGACTCATGGAAGGAGATGAAAAGTCACGAGAATGGTACACTTAGATTTGGATCACGTCTATGTGTGCCTAGTGGAGATATCAGACAGAAGGTTATGGCAGAAGCCCACAGTTCTCAATATTCTATACACCCCGGAGGGACCAAAATGTACCAAGATATCAAGCAGCACTTTCTGGTGGAACGAAATAAAGAGGGAGGTAGCTAGATTCGTCTCGCGTTGCTTAATATGTCAGCAAGTGAAGGCAGAACAACAGAGGCCAGCTGGATTATTACAGCCAATTTCCATCCCGGAATAGAAGTGGGAACATATCACAATGGACTTTGTGACCGATTTACCGAGATCACCAAGTGGTAAGGATGCTATTTGGGTGATCGTAGATCGGCTTACAAAGGTGGCATATTTTCTTCCTTTTAGAGTAGGTCAATCTACAGAAAAGTTGGCAGAGTTGTATATGCAGCAGATAGTCAGGCAGCATAGGGTCCTAGTTAGTATTGTGTCAGATAGAGATAGACATTTTACGTCATATTTCTGGAAGAGTTTACATCATAGCCTGGATACCAAGTTAAGATTTAGTACGGCCTACCACCCACAGACAGACGGGCAATCAGAAAGAACAATTTAGACTTTAGAAGATATGTTACGAGCTTGTACCCTCGATTTTGGAGGATCTTGGGAGAGTCACCTACACTTAGTCGAATTCTCGTACAACAACAGCTATCAAGCCAATATCCAGATGGCGCCGTTCGAAGCACTATATGGTAAGAAGTGCAGGTTGTCACTAGCATGAGATGACATAGGAGAGAGGAAGATGTTAGGCCCAGAATTAATTGTTCAGACGGTTGAAGTGGTGAAGGGGATTAGAGAGAGACTTCGAGTTGCGTAAGATCGACATCATTATTGGACAGACCAGCATCGTAGACCGTTAGAATTTTCTGTTGGGGACCACGTGTTCTTGCGGATCTCACCTACCCGTGGGGTCATTAGATTTGGCGTTCGCGGGAAGTTGAGTCCACGATATGTGGGCCCATTTGTTATCCTTTATAGGGTAGACGATGTTGCTTATCGTTTGTCCCTTCCACCTTCGTTATGCGAGGTACACGATGTGTTTCATGTGTCTCAGTTGCGAAGGTATGTATTGGACCCAAGCTATATCCTCGATCATTCTGAGCTGGTTGTTGGTGCCAACCTGTCTTACGAGGAGCAGCCTGTGTCCATTTTGGACCGAAGAGAGAAGATACTCAAGAATCGAACAATTAGCCTTGTCCGAGTTGCTTGGGGTCATCACTCCGTAGGAGAGTCAACGTGGGAATGTGAGGATGATATCCGATCATGGTATCCGCACCTATTTGACTCACAAGGTATATTTCTTTTCGTGTACCTTGATTGTCTTGATTCCTCGTGCTTATCACCCTATGAGTAGAAATTGCTTGATGTCATCGATTGATAAATATAGATATATTACTTGCTAATTGATATTGTAAAATGACTGCTTGTTCTCTAAAATTGCTTGTACTTGGATTAGTTAGCTCTGATGTTTCTATCCTGCTTGGATTTGAAATTCTGAGGACAAAATTTTTCTAAGGAGGGTAGAGATGTCGCTCCCCGTTCCCAGAATATATATTTTAATACGTGTATTGCTTGAGTGTATTTATTTAATTCTTATCCTGCATTTATTCTGTAATTTTATGCAAATTAATTTTTTTGTATTTTAATTTCTGCTTTTGCTTAAGCTCTTGGTTTATTTTGTCCATGTTGAACCAACTTGGTTTAGTTTGGTTCATCATGATAAGGGATGGATGGCCTAGATCTTGTAGGAAGAAATGGGTGGTGGAGATTTGACTTGGGCTTGGTATTTATGCTTATTTACTTTTCTCTCTCTTCATTACTCTCATTTACTTCTTTTTCGTCCTCCATTACTCTCCAACCAACCTGAGAGCTTAGACAAGTATAACTTGCTTCGTGATGGATCTCCAATTTTGTTGTTCCATTGTCTTCCTCACGAGATTCTATGACACTTTAGTACTTAGCATTTTTGATTTCCATGGCTCATTTCCTGTAGATCTAACTTTATTTCATTTTCGTATTTCTTGGGTTTTGATCTGTTAAACCTTATTATTTTCAAGTCATGATGGTTCCATGTTGTTAGAGAATTTTGTTCTACCCCATTTCGACCTATGAAAGTCCAGATTTGGGCTTGGAATGAAGGATTTAGAGAGCTTGGAAGCAATGGCTTCCATGGTTATGTTCTCCGAAAGTGGAGAAGAAGACCAGTGCTTGACCGCATGACTCTTTCATGCGGCAAGTCACCTGGCCGCATGTTACCCTTAGCCGCATGGCCGGGTTAACTTGGCCGCATGAGCGCATGATTATCCCAACCGCATAAGCTCGTGCTTTCCAGCCGTATGAGCGCACGATCATCCCTGCCGCATAAGCTCATGTTTCTCAGCCGCATGTGGCTCGCTATTTCTGAGCCGCATGAGACTCCTCTCCTCTCATCCGCATAAAGCTTGTTATTTCCTGGCCGTATGAGCCCTGCCATTTCCTTACCGCATGGCTGAGATGAACCCGAGCCGCATAAGGATCAGTCCCCTTCGGCCGCATGGGAACCCTGGCCGCAAGACATTGAGCCGCATAGACCTAATCATCCTGAGCCGTATGAGACCCGATTCCTGGCCGCATGAGACTTGATTTCCTGGCCGCATAAGACTCGATTTCCTGGCCGCATGAGACCCAATTTCTGAGCCGCATGAGACTCGATTTCCCAGGCCGCATAGATGGATCCTGACTTGCCCGGCCGCATAGATGGGTATCCATCTGCTGTCGCCTATAGTGCCCTTTTGGCTGTTTCTAGTCCCGAATTGATATTGATTGTTATCTTGACTAATGATTGATCATGCGTTCCAAGTTGGAACTAAAAGACTGGCTAGTCGTCTTATTGAATTGAATGAGACACGTTCATGAATGAACCATAAACCATTGTGATCGACTAGCCGATCAGGACATTGGCATATGGACACATGTTGACTCCTATTTTTTTCTACAAAAGCAGCATGTGCACCTTACGGTCAAGGCATGATTATTCTGTGGCTAGGCTTGATTGTTGCATTACGCTATGTAAGACCTACAACCTAGCCGCACTGGTATCATTGTAGAGTTATGCATATCGTACCCTGTACGAGAGTACTCATTCAGAATAATCATGATCCACGACATGAGATTTCTATTAACATAGGACCTACTAAGCTAAATAAAAATAACTATTACATGGAGAGGATGGATTCTCAAGTTCTTATATGGCAGCCATCTTGGGACAATTAGTGCCCCGACATGCCGGCTGGTTTCCACGGATACTGCAAATCTACCGCACGGGTAGGGAGTGGTATCTGCTTATGTTTACTGTATATTGATGATGGACGTCCCGCTGGGACCCGTCTAATTCATGATTGGCGCAATTGATTATTGGATAGACTAGCCTTGCTTGTACATTATAAGAACTGAAGAATCATTATTGCATGTTTTCAAGACAACTTGGAACTCACAGTAGTGAACCGTAGTAGTTGTATGTCCGTTTAAATTGGTTTGTTTGTGAAATGTGCCTACTCTGTCAACTATTGAGATGAGCATAACGTCAGGACCTGATGGGTCAACTTCTGTGCTTGTTTGGTTGGGAAGTTGGCTTGAAGTATCGTGATGTTGTGCGAACCCCAGTAGCAAGCAGAGATCTATTTATCATATTCTTGACTCTGATTACTGGTTCTAATTCCTCATATCGTACTTCCTTGCAGTACTTGCTATTAGAGGTCTAACCTCTCTGGTTTTGCATGGCCAGATTTAGAGCCAGCTCCCGAGGACTCAGCTTACTTCCGCCTCCAAGATGGTCAATACTAGAAGAATGATCACAGAAGAACACGAGTGGGTTCTTTGCTTCCATGCTCGTTTTATATCACGACCCGTACCCACTGTGAGGGTACGAGAGCATAACAACGCCCAGCCTACGCCGCAGTGTCGGTGGTAGAACGCTGTTCTAGGTCATGAACTATAACTAACATAATATGAATGCTCTCCAAAAGGAGGCCAACAGAGAGGTACAACTCAATCACAATCTAGAGATAGAATATGGCAAGATAAAATAGATAAGAGAATCCTCAACCGAGGTACAACAGAAATGAAATACAAGTCTCAACATCTCTACAATATACAAACTCTGAATCAAGAACAACAACTAAACATAAAAGGAAAACAGTCTAAACTATCTATACTAAGCAAGGTATCGTCCTCAGCAGCTGCCTGAACCTCCCCGGGGGTCCAGGTCGCGAGTGTCAACTAGGCAAACTCCAAGTAAGGGTGCAGGGTGCCTCATCATCCTCTGTAAAATTTTCAACAGGTCCAGTCAGGACGGGAGCGAGCACAAAACATCTCACGCAGTTCATATCATGTTAGGAAATATAAAGCATGCAATAGAGTAAGGTACATGAAATGCTGAAAGTAAGAAGTATATGAAAAACAGTAGAGATTTGATAACAGGAAATATCTAAATATGATAAATAAGAACTGTAAGCCTACTGTGATTTAGAGTACAATATGGTTATGTAAATGGTCTAGGAAAATGCAATGGTAACTCCATTGTACGTGGGTGTACAATAGACATATACAATAGTTATACAATATTGTACAATAGGATTTGATTACATAACCAATTCTACTCCCCCTCCCCAAATCAATACACAAGGATCTACTCCGGTTATGTTATCTTGCACAATAGTGTACAATGTTATACAATAGATGTACAATATTATACAATAGATGTACAATGTTATACAATGGATGTACAATGTTATACAATGGATGTACAATATTATACAATAGATGTACAATGTTATACAATAGTTGTACAATGTTCTATCCCTGGGACTCATGTGATACTGAGAGTACAATATGCACAAGGAGTATACAAGGATATGGGTATTCAATAAATACAATATGTAAGTGAAACGCACATCACAATATGTATTTAGTGAATACAAGGAGATAACATCTCAGAAGAAGATCCGTATAGTACCAATCCGTGATAATGGTCGTGTCAGCATCAAGTACAGTAATCTAGAGCAAGAATATAAATCCAGACAAGTATGAAACGGTCAGAGAATGTACTCGCCTCGTATCTGAATGTCTGAAGTAAATGTACTGTCCGAGATGAGGTACCTGACTCCTAGTTAGAGCAACACAAGTCAAGATGTACACAGGGAATGATAAATATAATCTATAATGCATCTGCATGCTGTCTAGGTCAAACTAGACTAAAGTTAACACTTGGTCAACTCCAGTCAACTAGACTAGTCAAACTAGGTCAACTAGGTCAAATCCTAGCCCAACAAGTCTAATAAGTCTCACTTGGCCTAACCAAGCCTAGTCTAGCAATCACACACCAATCACAAGGCTATACAAGCCAAACACAAGCCATCACATTCAATATTATACATAAGAGAAAGGAAGCCAACATGTAAAGCTATGTGTGTGTGTGAACATGGAGGTGTACATGAAAAGAGAATTCAACACTAGGCCCTATATCACATATATGTATATATAACTATAGGAAAACTCTATTTACCACATTAACACATTTAGCCATGTATAGTATATATATATATATATAGAGAGAGAGAGAAGAGCATGTGTATGTGTTCATGGGTGTGTGTGTGTGTCATGAAAGTGCACAAGAACATGTGTGTGTTATCATGGAATGAGTGTTAGGCAATGTGTGAGTGAGAGTGTCAATGAGTGAGGGTATGAGGGTTATATAGTGTAGTGTGCATTGTGTGTGGAGTGATAGTGAGGCATGACAGTTGTGTAGCAAAGTGTCAATAGGAAGTTAACATTCACATATATGAGTTCTCATGTATCTCTTATTTAGTGAAACAAAACTAAATTCCAGTTTTATTCCTAACAAGGCTACATATATTACATCTATTATTACATTACATTCATGCTTGCATTCATTCATCATTCATTTATTCTCTTGTACCACTATATGCACCATACATTACATACTATGGAACCTACATATTTATTACAAGCCATACTTATACATGCTTACATTAGATAGGATACTTACACCTCATACATCATTTATTTAAACATTTACTCATGCTTGCATTCTCTATTTAATTACATAATGTATATACATTAACATGGGTTAAAATCAAATAGAACATTATATTACACACAAGGGTGCACAAAATGCATATGCCGAATAGTAACTCCTACTAATAATCAATACTGTACCATCTCAGCATGAATTAAAATCTAGGATTAAAGTATGTTATACATCTATGTGTTAGCTTTCCGAAACTTCAAACGGATCGCGTTTTCGTTTCCGGAAACTCCCGGAACCGCAAAAACACCGAGAACGCATTTGTCTTTCATACAGCTGACACTCAAATAATTATCCAGAAAGTTACATAAAGAATTAGGCCTATTAATACATGTTTTTGGAAAGATAACTTCAATATGCTTCTTTTAAAAAAATGGGAGATTAACCGAGCTTTGAGCTAGAAGTTATGATATTTCTAAATTAGGGCTGAAATTAAAAACGTGGATAAAAATCATGACGGATTTGGGTAGTTTGAGACAAAAGAACACAAGTATATAACATAATATATCAAGAACTCACTCTCTACACTAATATATATATATGAGACACTATAGAACACATCTCCAATACAAAAATATGAGATTAAACATGTAATAATTCATTCATACATAACAACAACACATAGTGTGTCCAAATTTGGGATTTTTCCACATGGACACAACCACAACACAAAGGACACTCCTATGACCTCCAAATAGACACGAAATGGACACAAATGGAGATGCAACCATAGGGGTCATTCCTATGAGTTCAAAATAGACCTATATGCATGAGGAAATGAAAAGGAGAAGGGATTTATACCTCCCGATAGATCGAATCGAAGAGAAGCCTTCCCGGAGCGACACCGACACGTAGAGATTCCAAAAGGACACGAACGAGCTCCGAATCCTCCCAAACTTGGGTAGCTTCCTCCTTGGCTAGAATGGAGAAGGAAAGAAGAAGATTTGGTGGCAAAATGGAAGGATTTGGTGGAGAAATTGCTAGGGATTGCTCTCTAGGAATTTGGGGAAGAACAAGAGAGAGAGTGTGGATGAGAATAATAAAATAAACTTGAGCCTATCCTCTCCCAAAGTGGCTGACCATATGGGGCTATTTGTCCTATTATGGTAAGGTCCAAAATGCCCCCACTAACCTATTCTATGAGTATTAGGAAAGGGGTAATTGGTTGGGGCTAAATTAGTCATTCTAAAGTCTCTAATCACACTAACCTTATCCATAATAATTAGTCTAACCTCTAACTAAAATATTTCTATCATGTGGACTAAATTTAATATCATGTGGGCTATGCCTAACTAGTGTGAGGGTCCCACTAGAGTCAAACTACCCCCGGGTCCCCGTTTCAAGTCGGATTGAGTTGAAATTCGAACCCGACTCAAATAACCCCAAAACAATATCATAAATAATAAAATGATATCAAAATAATTCAAAGAGGTCAAATGCAAAAATATCCTTAGGCCAAAAATGACATTAAAATATCATAATCACATGGTTAGGCTCTAGGTCAAACAGTCTCTAGGGTTTCACCAGCAAAACGTCAAAACCACAAGTCATGAATTTAAATAGTTTAAAATAATTTAAAAATCACTAAAAATCATAATATGAAATAAATATCATTAAATAATAATTATAATTATAAAATTTCAAAATTACCCTCATCTGAAAAACTGGGTGTTACAATCCTACCCACCTTATAAAAATTTCGTCCTCGAAATTAAGATGATCGCACCCTTTTCTAGGCCGAACATAGACAAGGGTCAATCACTAGTCAATTTCCTCAACATCCTAGTACTTGGTCATCAGCTGGTCAACTTCTTAGGACTTTTACCTATGCTAGCTACCTAGTGTTGGCAACTAGGGATTAGCAAAGAAAACTCTATAATATACTAGCTCTTAACTTCCAAATCCTATCAAGTCACCTATAACTAATTACCCACAAGCTAAGCACACCAATCCCAAATACCACATATATATATATATATATATATGCTCAAGAACAACAACCCATCACATATATCCTAAGTATATCATCTATATATATAGACCTCTTAGTCCTAGGTGAAACTACAACTATGCTCAAGGGCAGGCTCTGGTTACTGGGTGCCTTACTGGAAGGGTAAAGGAAAACAATAAATAATCATCAAGGTTGTATGGCATACTAACATCCTATACGTAACTGGTTGGTATCATAATAACAGGGAATTATCTGCAATGGGTTACTATTCTAGCACCAATGCTAACTATCACCTCTAGGGTATGGACACTCTACAAGTCACCATATATATATATATACTATGAAGGAACTACCTATGAACAAGCTCTACAATCTAAATATCCCTACTCCTAAGTCATTTATAACAACAAAAAGGGTATGATGTTTTAAGCCTTCTCAAGATACAATCTGCTAATCATATGCGTCTGTCCAAAATTATGTTGTCCAGAGTCTTCATCATGCTAGTGAGCAAGGCTACGATAATCACAGAGTCCTTGACTAAGGTACGTACCTCTAGGTTTATGGTATTTAAAATTTTCGTATAGTCGCATGCGACGGCGAAAACCTTAAATTCCCATACCCAAGAAATACATCTGAAATCTGACTACATGTCCTCACTATGCCAACTAACACAACTATCGAAGATCCTAGATCCCATGATTTAGGTGACCTAGCCCATACGATTCTGAAGAAAAACATCATAACAAAAGAACAACATGACAAACTTAATAAATCAGCAAGGAACAGATGGAATCGGATTTCAAGGTAGTTATAAAAGACAATTCCGGGAATGGAATTGAGAAAAACGGAACTTGCAGCAAGATCTCCAATGGTCTGTGCATCCTTAACTGTCCTGACGATAGCTCGCCCTGCTGGTTTTCCCTGGTCTGCTGCTGATGTTGCATGAATCACCGCTGCTGAGAGAAATCAGAAATGACGGAAGAAAATCTCTGTACAGATAGAGGTGCACCTCCAATGTAGCAGATACGCCAACCTGAGTCGGCACAACAGGAACTGCGGTCTCGAGGCCCTGATGAACAGGACGAGAGGTGGCCAGCCTCTCGATAGTATCCCCCAAACCGAAGTGATGAGATCCTGTCTTCATAACCATCATAAAAACAGATCAAAACAAGGAGCAATTTCTGAGAATGAAGCGAAAATTCAAAGAAGGACAGTTTATATTCAAGGGAAGTCAATAAGCAACAATTTTAGACAAAGGAATCTGATTAAGAGTTTTTCCTAATGTGATTGAGTACCTCTAAAAATAATCCTAATCCTGCTGCAGGCTGTAGTGATACTCTAGTTCGAATACCACTACATAAACTTGACCTGCATGGCCACCACTAAAAACGTGTCACGACCCGCACCCACTGTGAGGGTACGAGAGCGCAACAACGCCCAGCCTACGCCGCAGTGTCGGCGGTAGAACGCTGTTCTAGGTCATGAACTATAACTAACATAATATGAATGCTCTCCATAATGAGGCCAACAGAGAGGTATAACTCAATCACAATCTAGAGATAGAATATAGCACGATAAAATAGATAAGAGAATCCTCAACCGAGGTACAACAGAAATGAAATACAAGTCTCAACATCTCTACAATATACAAACTCTGAATCAAGAACAACAACTAAACATAAAAGGAAAACAGTCTAAACTATCTATACTAAGCAAGGTATCGTCCTCAGCAGCTGCCTGAACCTCCCCTGGGGTCCAGGTCGCGAGTGTCAACTAGGCAAACTCCAAGTAAGGGTGCAGGGTGCCTCATCATCCTCTATAAAATTTTCATCAGGTCCAGTCAGGACGGGAGCGAGCACAAAACATCTCACACAGTTTATATCATGTTAGGAAATATAAAGCATGCAATAGAGTAAGGTACATGAAATGCTGAAAGTAAGAAGTATATGAAAAACAGTAAAGATTTGATAACAGGAAATATCTAAATATGATAAATAAGAACTGTAAGCCTACTGTGATTTAGAGTACAATATGGTTATGTAAACGGTCTAGGAAAATGCAATGGTAACTCCATTGTACGTAGGTGTACAATAGACATATACAATAGTTATACAATATTGTACAATAGGATTTGATTACATAACCAATTCTACTCCCCCTCCCCAAATCAATACACAAGGATCTACTCCGGTTACGTTATCTTGCACAATAGTGTACAATATTATACAATAGATATACAATATTATACAATAGATGTACAATGTTATACAATGGATGTACAATGTTATACAATGGATGTACAATATTATACAATAGATGTACAATGTTATACAATAGTTGTACAATGGTCTATCCCTGGGACTCATGTGATACTGAGAGTACAATATGCACAAGGAGTATACAAGGATATGGGTATTCAATAAATACAATATATAAGTGAAACGCACATCATAATATGTATTTAGTGAATACAAGGAGATAACATCTCAGAAGAAGATCCGTATAGTACCAATCCGTGATAATGGTCGTGTCAGCATCAAGTACAGTAATCTAGAGCAAGAATATAAATCCAGACAAGTATGAAACGGTCAGAGAATGTACTCGCCTCGTATCTGAATGTCTGAAGTAAATGTACTGTCCGAGATGAGGTACCTGACTCCTAGTTAGAGCAACACAAGTCAAGATGTACACAGAGAATGATAAATATAATCTACAATGCATTTGCATGCTGTCTAGGTCAAACTAGACTAAAGTCAACACTTGGTCAACTCCAGTCAACTAGACTAGTCAAACTAGGTCAACTAGGTCAAATCCTAGCCCAACAAGTCTAATAAGTCTCACTTGGCCTAACCAAGCCTAGTCTAGCAATCACACACCAATCACAAGGCTATACAAGCTAAACACAAGCCATCACATTCAATATTATACATAAGAGAAAGGAAGCTAACATGTAAAGCTATGTGTGTGTGTGAACATGGAGGTGTACATGAAAAGAGAATTCAACACTAGGCCCTATATCACATATATGTATATATAACTATAGGAAAACTCTATTTACCACATTAACACATTTAGCCATGTATAGTATATATATATATATATATATATATATATATATATATATATATAGAGAGAGAGAGAGAGAGAGAGAAGAGCATGTGTATGTGTTCATGGGTATGTGTGTGTGTCATAAAAGTGCACAAGAACATGTGTGTGTTATCATGGAATGAGTGTTAGGCAATGTGTGAGTGAGAGTGTCAATGAGTGAGGGTGTGAGGGTTATATAGTGTAGTGTGCATTGTGTGTGGAGTGATAGTGAGGCATGACAGTTGTGTAGCAAAGTGTCAATAGGAAGTTAACATTCACATATATGAGTTCTCATGTATCTCTTATTTAGTGAAACAAAACTAAATTCCAGTTTTATTCCTAACAAGGCTACATATATTACATCTATTATTACATTACATTCATGCTTGCATTTATTCATCATTTATTTATTCTCTTGTACCACTATATGCACCATACATTACATACTATGGAACCTACATATTCATTACAAGCCATACTTATACATGCTTACATTAGATAGGATACTTACACCTCATACATCATTTATTTAAACATTTACTCATGCTTGCATTCTCTATTTAATTACATAATGTATATACATTAACATGGGTTAAAATCAAATAGAACATTATATTACACACAAGGGTGCACAAAATGCATATGCCGAATAGTAACTCGTACTAATAATCAATATTGTACCATCTCAGCATGAATTAAAATCTAGGATTAAAGTATGTTATACATCTATGTGTTAGCTTTCCGAAACTTCAAACAGATCGCGTTTTCGTTTCCGAAAACTCCCGGAATCGCAAAAACACCGAGAACGCGTTTGTCTTTCATACAGCTGACACTCAAATAATTATCCAAAAAGTTACATAAAGAATTAGGCCTATTAATACATGTTTTTGGAAAGATAACTTCAATACGCTTCTTTTAAAAAAAACGGGAGATTAAACCGAGCTTTGAGCTAGAAGTTATGATATTTCTAAGTTAGGGCTGAAATTAAAAACGTGGATAAAAATCATGACGGATTTGGGTAGTTTGAGACAAAAGAACACAAGTATATAACATAATATATCAAGAACTCACTCTCTACACTAATATATATATATGAGACACTATAGAACACATCTCCAATACAAAAATATGAGATTAAACATGTAATAATTCATTCATACATAACAACAACACATAGTGTGTCCAAATTTGGGATTTTTCCACATGGACACAACCACAACACAAAGGACACTCCTATGACCTCCAAATAGACACGAAATGGACACAAATGGAGATGCAACCATGGGGGTCATTCCTATGAGTTCAAAATAGACCTATATGCATGAGGAAATGAAAAGGAGAAGGGATTTATACCTCCCGGTAGATCGAATCGAAGAGAAGCCTTCCCGGAGCGACACCGACACGTAGAGATTCCAAAAGGACACGAACGAGCTCCGAATCCTTCCAAACTTGGGTAGCTTCCTCCTTGGCTAGAATGGAGAAGGAAAGAAGAAGATTTGGTGGCGAAATGGAAGGATTTGGTGGAGAAATTGCTAGGGATTGCTCTCTAGGAATTTGGGGAAGAACAAGAGAGAGAGTGTGGATGAGAATAATGAAATAAACTTGAGCCTATCCTCTTCCAAAGTGGCTGGCCATATGGGGCTATTTGTCCTATTATGGTAAGGTCCAAAATGCCCCCACTAACCTATTCTATGAGTATTAGGAAAGGGGTAATTGGTTGGGGCTAAATTAGTCATTCTAAAGTCTCTAATCACACTAACCTTATCCATAATAATTAGTCTAACCTCTAACTAAAATATTTCTATCATGTGGACTAAATTTAATATCATGTGGGCCATGCCTAACTAGTGTGTGGGTCCCACTTGAGACAAACTACCCCCGGGTCCCCGTTTCAAGTCGGATTGAGTTAAAATTTGAACCCGACTCAAATAACCCCAAAACAATATCATAAATAATAAAATGATATCAAAATAATTTAAAGAGGTCAAATGCAAAAATATCCTTAGGCCAAAAATGATATTAAAATATCATAATCACATGGTTAGGCTCTAGGTCAAACAGTCTCTAGGGTTTCACCAGCAAAACGTCAAAACCACAAGTCATGAATTTAAATAGTTTAAAATAATTTAAAAATCACTAAAAATCATAATATGAAATAAATATCATTAAATAATAATTATAATTATAAAATTTCAAAATTATCCTCATCTGGAAAACTGGGTGTTACATTTTACTACTTACTTTATTTATTGCCGTTTGGCACCGACATGTTAGTCGGACTGTCTTACACTTACCTTTACATAATTGTAACTAAGTCAGACTGCATCTGATAACAATTTTGTATACCTTGCTACATCATCTGGCTATGTTTTGTATAGCCAGATCTTAAGAACATTTTGAATGAGCGTTTGGGACGCCTTACTGCTTTATCTTACATATTCTCTATTATTGCTTCTTGTTTGAATGATTGAGACAATAGATGTTAATTGACCATAGTGAGACTTTCAAGTAGTATGCACTCCCTCGTCGTTAGACATCATTGATCGTATTATACGGTATTCTTCTACACGTAATACGTAGCTGGCTGAGTCATTCCCCCGCTCTCCGGTATTTCGGTTCTGGGGCGTGACACATCTTTACCTTGATAGACCCAATTCCAACAACTCGACATGCGTTGTTGTTACCCATCAACACAGAACCACCATCTGTCGTCTTGTGGGAAGAAACCACTCCTTCTTTGGACACATAGTACGAGCATCCAGAATCAAGAATCCAACGGTCACTCATGTTGTCATGTGCCACCGAAAAACAGACCCCCGTCATTGTCGATTTCTGAAGCACATTTTGCTTCATCACCTCATATCTCTGTCTTATTCTTCCTTTTTTGTTCTTCTTCCTTGGACGAGGATACTTATTTGCATAATGTCCTTTCTCGTTATAGTTGAAGCACTTCACCTTCTCAATAGGTGTCTTAGACTTGGACCTTAAGCTTTTGCTATAAGATGCTCTATCGTTTGTCCTCCCTCTTGCTGTCAAACCTCGGGCTTGGTCTCCATTATTTTTGCCATTATAAGCCAACCTCCGTACCTCATTAGACAATAAGGCACTCGTAGCCTCTTCTACGAAAATTGAGTCTTTTCCATATAGTAATGTTTGAATAAGATTCTCATAAGAATCGAGCAAAGAAAATAATAGGATTAGCATCAAACGATCATCATCTTCATGTATGTCAACATCTTTCAAGTCGAAAATAATTCGACTGAATTTTGAGATATGATCCCGAATTGACGTAACTTCCTTCATCACTAGTCTGTAGAGCGACTTTAACATATAAAGTTTGTTGGTAAGAGTCTTCGTCATGTAGAGTGATTCCAACTTCAACTAGAGCCCAACGACGATGGTTTTATCTTTCGCAGAGTGTACAATATCTCTTTCCAAACACAGGCGAATAGCAGCACATGCTTCAAGATTCATGTCAATCATCATCGGTTATGTCAGCGAGCTTCTAGAATTTTTTCGTAAAGCCTTGTGAAGCTTTTGAGATATGAGAACGTCATTTATCTGGCTTTTCCAAAAGCCAAAACCATCCTTTCTATTGAACTTCTCAATTTCACACTTTTCGATCCTGCTTACGGAGCCATATCAAGAATCTACCTAATTAACTTTCTCTAGGAACTTTGTCGGAGACCTTGCTAGACTCCCAAAGCTCTGATACCAATTTGTTGGGGGCACAACAAAAATAAATCCAAGAAATCAGAGAACACCTCAGAGAAAATTCACAACCTCAAAGACAATGATTTACGTGGTTCAGCCAAAATGTCTACTTCCACGGACGAAGGTGATTCAGTTCCACTATAAAAAAAGAATTACAATGACTATATCAACACTTCTCTCCTTGCTCTAAAAAAACTTTCTATTACAAAGATAAAGAAAAAAATCTCTCAAACTTTTGTGTTGAACTTATTCAACAATTTTAGCTCTCTTGTGTTGAACTTATTCAACAACTTTTATTGAGCACAATGAGATATCTCAAGAAGAACTATAGACCCCCCTTTATATAGCATGTCATGTGTCCATATATATAAATCCAATCCTATGTAGGCTCAAAATCCAATCTTATATATGATTACCTTATATATTGTCAAAGTCAAAAAAGGTCATGGGCCTATTTTTAGACTTTTTTCTTCATATGTTCATATATATAAATCTACTCCTATGCAGGCTCAAAATCCAATCTTATATAGGAATATGATTATATTATATATAGTCAAAGTCAAAAAATGTCCCGTACCTATCTTTGGACTTTTTCCTTCAAATATATTTTAATTAAAATTTGCTATAGATATAATTTTAGAATTCTGGATATGTGTTTAGTTAGACAATATAATGTACTTAGTCTAAATATAATTTGAATATTGAATATATTTTATGATTTGCAAGGATATTAATTTTTTTATTTTTTCCATAACGTGACGAGATATATACATGATAGTTAAAAAAGTTATTTATTTTTTTATTATTTAATGGAGTATATATATACGACTTGAAAGACTAATTTTTGAACTATATTTTCAAGCCATATATAATAAGAGAGATTATTATTATTATTAGAAACAATGCTAACAAAAAAAAATTTAGGCTATACATGTATAGCTGAAGCTGTAGGTGGGCTAACACGCATAAGTGTGAATGCTATTAGCATTAGCACCCACGTGGGCCCATTTGTGAAGTAAAAAAAAAGAAAATGGGAAGAGTAGTTGGCAGCTGTAGGCGGGGAGCAGGTATGCTTTGAATGCAAGCCTTCACCCATCCCATATTTCTTGGATAGAAAAACAGAGTAATAATAATAAACCCGTTCACACATTCACTGTTCACTCCATCTCCTCCCCCGTTCCTTATCCTCATCTCCACCAAAATTAGGGTTGGGTTTTGGGAGGGAGATGGGGAGCGACGGCGTCCTCCGCGTGTGCCTGGTGAGCCTGGGGGCGGCGGTTTTGGCGGTGGGGATCTTCACCTTCTCCTTCAGGAAGGCGATGGCGACCTACGTCTTCGGGCTCGTTGGGATCGCCGGGATCCTCCTCCCGGACTGGGAGTTCTTCGACAGGGACTTCTCCCACTGGTTCTCCCCCATGCCCCTCCACCCGCCCACCTCCTCCGACCGCGTTCCAAGTATCGGAAGGTCCTATTCTCTTCCTATTCCCATTTATTCAATATATATACACACACACACTAGCAGTTGGGCACGTGTATATTTTATGCTGCTAATTTATTACATAATAAAAAAAAAGGGAATGTTGCATTATAAGTTGCTTATAATTATTTGACGAAAATATTTTATAATTTACAAACTTTTATTATGCTATTTTGTTCTTTTTGAAAAGTCAAATATTTGTAATGAATTTTTTTTTTGATATAAAATGAGATATTTGTAAATAATTAGTATTTATATCATTATAGTTTTACAAAGTAAAAGATATTAACAGTGGAAAGAGACATGACAATGGATACTAAGTATTTATTATGATAGTGGATATTAATGTTGGTAGTGAGCATTAATGATGGTAGTGGGTATTAATTGTATGATAATTATGATTACACCATCACTTATATTTTTAAATTAATCAATAAGGTAAGTTAAGACATTTTAGGAATCTTGAAAGTTTCACAGTGAAGTCTTTCAAGTTTTGTTGGTAGTCAGCATTAATGATGGTAGTGGGTATTAATTGTATGATAATTATGATTACACCATCACTTATATTTTTAAATTAATCAATAAGGTAAGTTGAGACATTTTAGGAATCTTGAAAGTTTCACAGTGAAGTCTTTCAAGTTTTCTTATTATATGATAGATATAATAGATATATAGGCAAATGACCTCTAGCCTATTGGTTACGAGAGATGCATGTGGCCCGAGAGAGCGGAGTTCAACCTCCAGTGAGGATGAGTTCGGTTCTAATATATATATATATATATATATATATATATATATATATATATATATATATATATATATATATATTCGAAGAAGGTAAATATTATAGATAAACACCAAAATTACAACTACGATCTAACCCAGATTACAAAATAGGTCATTTGGGATCTAGGATATCTGTAGTAGCATCTATATTTCTTTGTTACATCAAAATACTGAGGGAAAGACCCTCATAGATGCGTCGATTTCGTTCTCTCCACACGTGCTAAACCACCGACAAAGATAAGCTTGAGGCGGCAGTATCCTCTCGCTCTGCTACCCTTCTGAACTTTAACTTCATTCAAAACAGAAGAAAAGTCTCTACTATGCCTGCGGGAAGTCCAAACTTAGAACTCTGGGAGCTCTTATAGCCCGCATAAAATCACAACCGAAAAACAGATGATCCTTAACCCATCCTCATTTCCGCATAAGCAACACCTCCTATCCTCATAGGAGAACCTAAAAATGGTAAGCCTATCACGAGTAAGGAGTCTGTTATGATCATTTTGTAGAGGCACAAGAAAATCTTGACTGCCGCCCCATTCGTCTACACCACCTTCGCCCAATCGATCTACTCATGATAGGTCCTAATTTGGTTCACGGTCGTTCGGAACTTGAAGGTGTCTCTCTCCATATCTTCCTAAATCCAGTAGTCCTCCATCCCTTGCCTGTCAATATCCACCGCGCAAATGTCTTTCGCGTGAGCAACCTTGATCAAACAGTCCTACAACTTCCATTCTCCTTCCTGAATAATGTTATTTACCGTGTCAGTAGAACCCATCAGTTCATAAACTTGCTAGCCCTCCCTCTCGATCAAGCTGGAGTGTTTGATCTAGGAGTCATGCTAGATGCTGGTATGAGCCCCATAGCATATCACCCTAGTTAGTTTGTCATTAGCCATGTGCCTCATAGCCAACAACAATTTAGTTGTGACCGATAAGTTGTTGTTGGTTCTAGTAAGACTAGAAGTCCCCTTTTGGAAAATACCTTCCCTTTACCTAATCTGTCCAAAGAGACTTTTCTATTGATGAATCTCCAGAAAATTTTTATGAAGGTTGTTTCTCTAAGGAGGGATAAGGATCTCAACCCAACTCCTTCCTCCTTTTTAGGCCGACATAGTTCCTTCCAGCTAATAGCATATATGCCCCCTGTCACGCCCCAGAACCAGAATACCGGAGAACGGGGGGATGACTCAGCCAGCTACGTATTACGGGTAGATGAATACCGTATAATACGATCAATGCTGTCTAAAAGACGAGGGGGTGTATACTACATGAAAGTCTCACTATGGTCACTCAACATCTATTGTCTCAATCATTCAAACAAGAAGCAATAATAGAGAACATGTAAGATAAAGCAGTAAGGCGTCCCAAACGCTCTGTCAAAATGTTCTTGAGATCTGGCTTTACAAAACATAGCCAGATGATATAACAAGTATACACAATTGTCATCAGCTGCAGTCTGACTTAGTTACAATTATGTAAAAATAAGTACAAGACAATCCGACTAACATGTCGGTGCCAAACGGCAAAGTATAAAGTAAGTAACAAAACGAGCGAGGAAGCAAGGGACCCACTCGTGTCCTCCGACGATCATTCCTCAAGTATTGACCATCTTGGGGGTGGAAGTAATCTGAGTCCTCGGAAACCGGCTCTAAATCTGGCCATGCAAAACCAGAGAGGTTAGACCTCTAATAGCAAGTATCGCAAGGAAGCACTATATGAGAATTAGAACCAGTAATAAAAAAATATGATAAATAGATCTCTGTTTGCTACTGGGACTCACATAACATCACGACACTTTGAACCAACTTCCCAACCAAACAAGGACATAAGTTGGTCCGTCATGTCCTGACATTCTGATCATCTCAGTTAGTTAACAGAGTAGGTACAGTACACAAACAAATCAATTTAAACGGCCATTCAACTACTACGGTTTGCTACTGTAAGTCCCAAGTTACCTTGGAATTATGCAATAAGGATTCCTCAGTTCTTACTATGTACAAGCAAGGCTAGTCTACCCAATCAATCAATTGCGCCAATCATAAATTAGACGAGTCATAGCGGGACGTCCGTCATTAATATACAATAAATAATATAAGCAGATACCGCTCCCTGCCCGTGTGACAGATTTGCAGTATCTGTGGGAACCAGCCGGCATGTCGGACACTAATTGTCCCAAGGATGGCTGCCATGTAAGAACTCGGGAATCCATTCTCTCTATGCATTCATTATTTTATTTAACTTAGTAGTCCCTATGTTAAGTGAAATCTCATGCCGTGGATCATGGTCATTCAGAATGAGTACTTTTGTACAAGGTACGCTATGAATAACTCTACAACGATGTCCATGCGGTTAGGTTGTAGGTCTTATATAGCGTAATGCAACAATCAAACCTAGCCACGAAATAATCATGCCTTGACCATAAGGTACACATGCTGCTTTTGTAGAAAATAAATTGAAGCCTGCACGTGCCCATATGCCAATATTCGGGATCGGCCAGTCGATTGCAATAGTTCATAGTTAATATAAAGGTGTTTCATTCAATTTCAATAAGACGACTAGCCAGTCTCTTTAGTTCCAACTATGAACGCATGATCAATCATTCAGTCAAGGTAACAACCAATGTCAATTCGTGACAAGGCATGAAAATCAACTAGTATTTAGTATAGTCGAGTCTATAACTCTCAGGGTTAAGTTCCAGTTATTCTGGTTATCCATAAACCAAATCAAGACACATGGTACATTCCACACGACAAGCATGTATTAACAATATTAACCTATCATGATTATATCAAGTTCATGTCAAAATACGTAAGGATATAATAGGCGTAAGGAAAATGCCATGCCGACATCAGGTGAATAAAGTATTGATAAATAGAAACACCGAGGTTGGACTACGCCAAGGCTGAGCTATGCCATGACTAGTCTACGCCCAAGCTTTACGCTAAGGCCACCGGTTCACGCCAAAGCTTTACGCTTAGGCAAAATACGCGCGTAAAGCAAGTACGCGTAAGGAGTAACGTTGCGCGTAAAAGTAGCATTATGCGTAAAACAGGTTATGCGTAAAAGTCAAGTTTACGCATGAATTTGTATGCGTAAAAGTAACGTACAAAAGAATAATATTACGCGTAAAAGAAATTATGCCAAGCCCAGGAATACGCGTAAAAGCATAGCTATGCGTAAAGAACAGGGTTACGCGTAAAACCTTTTACGCGTAAAAATAACATCACGTGTGAACTGATACGCGTAAAGAGTTAAGTTTACGCACGAATGAGTATGCGTAAAAGTAATATGCCAAGCCAAGTCGACTTGCGTAAAATATATTCACGCTGACACGAATGATCGTGGGCGTAGAGCTCGATATTACGCTAATACGTAAAAACGTGGGCGTAGAGCTCGATATTACGCTAACACGTAAAAACGTGGGCGTAGAGTTCGATAGTACGCTGACACGTATAACGTGAGCGTAAAACTCCTCCCGAACTCCAAATTCCATGAAACCTTCAGTCCAAGCCGAAAATGGGATTTCCATAGGTCAGAATGGCGTATAACACAGTCTCAACAATCTGGAACGAACAAAAGTTGAAAATAAGGAAGTTTGATAGATCAGAACCAATGAAATCCGAAAAAAATTATAATTTCTAGATCTACTAAAATGAGACTTCAAAATGTAAAATGCCAAGTTCTAAACTCTCTTAGAATCACGAGAGGAAGATAATTGAACCATAAAAATGGATTCTCATGTGGAAGCAAGATGTACTTGCCCATGGGTTTTGGTAGATGGAGAGAGTTATGAGGAAGAAGAAGAGTAAAGGAGAAAGAAGTAATGAAGAGAGAGAAGGGTTTGGGGCTTTAAATGGGGGTGGTAGTGGTTCATGTAAAACCGGAAACAAACCAACCCGGCCGAACCCAAAAGCAAAGTAAAGCAGAAAATAAAATGCAGAGAAATAATTAGCGTGAAATTAAAGGAATTTAACTACAGAACAATACATGATAAATATTCAATAAATACATTCAAGCAGTACACGTATAAAAATACGTATTCTGGGAACGAGGAGTGACACCTCTACCCTCCTTAGAAAAATTTCGTCCTCAGAATTTCAAATCCAAACATGATAGAAACATCAGAGCTAAACTAATCTAAGTACAAGCAATTTGAGCAAGCACTCATTTTACAATGTCAATAGAAAGTAACATATCTATATTTAACAATATAAGAAATCAAGTAATTCTACTCATAGGGTGACAAGCATGAGGAGTTAAGACAATCAAGGTATACGGAAAGAAATATACCTTGTGAGTCAAACAGGTGCGGGTACCGTGATCGGATATCATTCTCACGTTCCCACGTTGACTCTCCTAAGGAGTGATGACCCTAAGCAACACGAACAAGGCTAATTGTTCGGTTCTTGAGTATCTTCTCCCTTCGGTCCAAAATGGACACCGGCTGTTCCTCGTAAGACAGGTTGGTACTAACAACCAGCTCAGAATGATCGAGGATATGGCTTGGGTCCGATACATACCTACGCAACTGAGATACATGAAACACATCATGTACCTCTCGTAACGAAGGTGGAAGGGACAAACGATAAGCAACGTCGCCCACTCTATCAAGGATAACAAATGGGCCCACGTACCGCGGACTCAACTTCCCGCGAACGCCAAATCTAATGACCCCACGGGTAGGTGAGATCCGCAAGAACGCGTGGTCCCCAACAGAAAATTCTAGCGGCCTACGATGCTGGTCCGCCCAATGACGATGCCGATTTTGCGCAACTCGAAGTCGCTCTCTAATTCCCTGACCCACTTCAACTGTCTGAACAATCATTTCTGGGCCTAGCATCTTTCTCTCCCCGATATCATCCCATGCTAGTGGCGATCTACACTTTTTACCATATAGTGCTTCAAATGACGCCATTTGGACACTGGCTTGATAACTGTTATTGTACGAGAACTCAACTAAGTGCAGGTGACTCTCCCAAGACCCTCCAAAATCTAGGGTGCAAGCTCGCAACATATCTTCTAAAGTCTGAATTGTTCTTTCTGATTGTCCGTCTGTCTGTGGGTGGTAAGCCGTACTAAATCTTAACTTGGTACCCAGGCTATGATGTAAACTCTTCCAGAAATGTGATGTAAAACGGGTATCCCTATCTGACATAATACTGATAGGGACTCCATGCTGCATGACTATCTGCTGCATATACAACTCTGCCAACTTTTCTGTAGATTGCCCTACTCTGAAAGGAAGAAAATGTGCCACCTTTGTAAGCCGGTCCACTATCACCCAAATAGCATCTTTACCACTTGGTGATCTCGGTAAACCAGTCACAAAGTCCATGGTAATATGTTCCCACTTCCATTCCGGGAAAGGAAGCGGTTGCAAAAATCCAGCTGGCCTCTGCTGTTCTGCCTTCACTTGCTGACATATCAAGCAACGAGGAACGAATCTAGCTATCTCCCTCTTCATTTCGTTCCACCAGAAGTGCTGCTTGATATCTTGGTACATCTTGGTTCCTCTAGGGTGTATAGAATACTGAGAACTGTGGGCTTCTGTCATAACCTCCTGTCTGATATCTCCACTGGGCACACATAGACGTGATCCAAATCTAAGTGTACCATCTTCATGAATCTTCATCTCCTTCCTGAGCCCTGACTCATATTCTGCCCTAAGCTTCTGAATCCTTGGGTCCTGTGCCTGAGCTGCCTTGATCCTGTCTACCAAGTCGGATTGAACTTGTAGACTTGCCAGAATTCCTACATCACTAGGAAGTATAACTTCGATGCCCATCTTCCGAAGGTCTTCTAAGATGTGCTTTTGTGTTGTCAACATAAATGTGCCGCCTCTCCTGCTAAGGGCATCTGCTACCACATTAGCCTTGCCTGGATGATACTGAAGCTCCACGTCATAATCCTTGATCAACTCTAGCCATCTTCTCTGCCTCATGTTCAGTTCCTTCTAAGTAAAGATGTACTTCAGACTTTTGTGGTCTGTGTACATGTCAACTCGATCACCATACAAGTAATGCCTCCATAGCTTCAAAGCAAATACTGCTGCCACCAACTCCAAATCATGAGTTGGATAATTCTTCTCGTGGTCTCGAAGTTGCTTAGATGCATATGCTATCACCTTCCCATGCTGCATGAGGACGCACCCAAGTCCTTTTCCTGACGCATCACAATATACAGTGAAACCTCCGGGTCCAACCGGTAATGTAAGAATAGGTGCCGTGATCAATTTCTGCTTCAAATTCTCAAATGATGCCTGGCATTCTGCCGACCAGACGAATGGCACATCCTTCCATGTCAAGCGGGTCATGGGTGCTGAAAGTCTTGCAAAGTCTGATACGAACCTTCTGTAATATTCTGTCAATCCCAAGAAACTTCGCACATCTGCTACGGTCTTGGGTACTGGCCAACTCTCTACTGCTTCTACCTTCATGGGATCCACTGCTACTCCAGCCCCTGATATGATGTGTTCCAAGAATGAAATGTGATCCGTCCAAAACTCATACTTGCTGAGCTTGGCATACAACTGGTTCTCTCTCATAACCTGTAACACTTTTCTGAGGTGGTCTTCATGCTCCTCTTCACTGGCAGAGTATACGAGGATGTCGTCGAGAAATACAACGACAAATTGATCTAAGTACGGCATAAAGATGCGGTTCATCAAATCCATAAATATTGCTGGAGCATTGGTCAAACCAAACGGCATTACTAAGAATTCATAATGCCCATACTTCGACCTGAATGTTGTCTTGGGAATATCCTCCTTCCGAACCCTCACTTGATGATACCCTGACCGAAGATCTATCTTGGAGAAAACTCTAGCTCTTCTCAACTGATCAAACAAGTCGTCGATCCTGGGTAGTGGGTACTTGTTCTTTACTGTCGCCGCGTTGAGCTTTCTGTAGTCAATGCACAATCTGGATGACCCATCCTTCTTCCCTACAAGTACCACTGGTGCTGCCCATGGTGATACACTAACTTGAATAAACTTCTTCGCCTTCAGTTCCTCTATGTGCTGATATACCTTGGCCTGCTCTGAATCTGCCATTCTGTAAACTCGATCTGATATCGGTTTAGTTCCAGGTGCCAATTCTATATTGAACTCAATATCTCTAACCGGTGGTAGACCTGGAAGTTCTTCGGAAAATATATCTAGAAACTCTTCAACTACCTTAGGAACTTGAACTTCTTCCATTGCCGTCACTACTCTTTGTTTATGCTGGTATGCCTCTGATCTGACTAAGGTAAACCGCTTCACGCCTGGAATATCAAAAGATACACTCCCTCTACGACAATCTATTGTCGCATGACTGTCTTTCAGCCAGTCCATGCCTAAGATAATGTCGAAATTTCCAACAAAAAATTCTATCAACCTGGCGGGTAAGGAATGCCCGCAAACTACAACGCTACACGCTAGAATAACTCTACTAACTCCTACGAGCCCATTACCAGTGAGTATATTCAACCTCCCTGGCAATGCCTCGAATTCCATTCTTAGTCGTGTCGCAAATTGTGCAGATATAAATGAGTGTGATGCTCCCGAATCAAACAATGCTACTGCGGGATATGAGGCGACGAGAATGTTACCTGCCACAACATCTTCCGATGCCAATGCCTCTTCTAAGGACAGATTGAATGCCTGCCCTCGGCCTCCTTGTTGGTTCCCATGCTGCGGCCTAGCCTGGTGCTGCTGCTGGCCCCTGCCTTGGTGCTGGGGTGGTCTGTGCTGTTGCTGCATCGGCGGTCCTTGTTGCCGAAACATCTGAGCCTGTGACATGAACGGGCGTTGTGCTAACGGTCTCACTGCTACCGCTGGTCCTTGATACTGCCCTGCCCCTGGTGCTGGCAGCGCAGGAAATTGTTGTACTGGTCTTCCTGACCTCGAATTCATGGGACATGTGGAAACCCAATGATTTGGACTTCCACATATCAAACACTGCCCGTTCAATGCCCGACACACACCTCTAGTGTGCCCTGCCTTCCCACAATAGGTGCAGCCCGCTGGGGGTTGCTGGTTCTTCCTTTGTTGCTGCTGCCGCCTTGTTGGTGGTGCTGGCCTTCGCATTGCCACATCGTGAATGCGAATACCAGGAAATGGTGCTGTTATTCGGGGCGCTACTCCCCCTCCTCCTTCAATCTGATTGTGAGATCTCTTCTGACCTCCAGTCCTTGCTGTGATCCTCTGGATGGTGATTTCATACCTTCGGGTTGCTGTCAATACCTCATCGAAAGTCTGGTAGTTGTGCCCCTCTATCAATTGCAAGAGCTCAAGATGAAACCCTTGCTGGAACCTCATAGCCCTCTGGCTCTCTGTTGCTACCATCTCCGGGGCGAACCTACTCAATCTGCAGAACTCTGCTGCATAAGCATCTACTGTCTTGCCGGCCTGCTTGAGGTTAATAAACTTCTGTTGTAGCTTAAACTATGCCACAACTCCATAGTACTTCGTCTTGAATCTCGCAGTAAAATCGTCCCAAGCAACAGGACGTCTGATGTCCACTTCCTCTGATTTCCACCAATCACGTGCGAGATCTTGAAGTAACAACTTCACTAGATCCACACGTTCTTCCGTCGGTACCTTAGCCGCTGTCAAAATAGCCTCGATGTCCTTAAGCCATGCATCTGCTGAAATGGCATCTTCCGTGCCCTCGAAACGACGGGAGTTGTACTTGCAAAATCTGGTGGATGCTCTTGAATCTGTCCTCACTCCCCTTTCCAAAGCCGTCTGCAATCCTTGGTTGAGTAATACATTCTGCTCTTGCAGCTGAGGGCGTTGCTGGGCCAACATCTGATGTTGCTGAGTAGCCATCATCCCTCTCATGATCTCCAGAAGGGCTGGTGTGTCCACTTCCACAGGGGTAGGTGGAACTGTTGGTGGTGTTGGAACCTCCGGATACTGCGGTCCAGTTGTTGGTTCCACTATCACCTCTTCTTGGATGGTCTCTTGAGGTAGCATCGGCCTTTGTTGCTTACCAACATGGTCATGTGGTTCATGCTGCCCTTGTTGTCCTTGTTGTTGCTGTCCAGCTCTGACAGATGCGGACGAGGTGTCCCTAAGAAAAGGGACAAGAGAACAATCAAACAATCGGACAGGAAAGATCAATGAAGTCAAAGGATACCAGAATGTCAAGCTCGAGTCGAGAGTAACGAATCATGAGATCAAGGAGAAACATGTGTGATTGAGACATCCTATGAATGAAACACCCCACAAGTCTGAAATCAGACCTGCATGGACCACCATTAAAACCTTGTCACGTCCCAGAACCAGAATACCGGAGAGCGGGGGAATGACTCAGCCAGCTACGTATTACGGGTAGATGAATACCGTATAATACGATCAATGCTGTCTAAAAGACGAGGGGGTGCATATTATATGAAAGTCTCACTATGGTCACTCAACATCTATTGTCTCAATCATTCAAACAAGAAGCAATAATAGAGAACATGTAAGATAAAGCAGTAAGGCGTCCCAAACGCTCAGTCAAAATGTTCTTGAGATATGACTTTACAAAACATAGCCAGATGATGTAGCAAGTATACACAATTGTCATCAGCTGCAGTCTGACTTAGTTACAATTATGTAAAAATAAGTACAAGACAATCCGACTAACATGTTGGTGCCAAACGGCAAAGTATAAAGTAAGTAACAAAACGAGCGAGGAAGCAAGGGACCCACTTGTGTCCTCCGGCGATCATTCCTCTAGTATTGACCATCTTGAGGGTGGAAGTAATCTGAGTCCTCGGGAGCCGGCTCTAAATCTGGCCATGCAAAATCAGACAGGTTAGACCTCTAATAGCAAGTACCGCAAGGAAGCACGATATGAGGAATTAGAACCAGTAATAAGAAAATATGATAAATAGATCTCTGCTTGCTACTGGGACTCACATAACATCACGACACTTCGAGCCAACTTTCCAACCAAACAAGGACAGAAGTTGGCCCGTCATGTCCTGACATTCTGATCATCTCAGTTAGTTAACAGAGTAGGTACAGTACACAAACAAATCAATTTAAACGGCCATTCAACTACTACGGCTTGCTACTGTAAGTCCCAAGTTACCTTAGAATTATGCAATAAGGATTCCTCAGTTCTTACTATGTACAAGCAAGGCTAGTCTACCCAATCAATCAATTGCGCCAATCATGAAATAGACGATTCCCAGCAGGACGCCCGTCATTAATATACAATAAATATTATAAGCATATACCGCTCCCTGCCCGTGTGGCAGATTTGCAGTATCTGTGGGAACCAGCCGGCATGTCGGGCACTAATTGTCCCAATGATGGCTACCATGTAAGAACTCGGGAATCCATTCTCTCTATGCAATCATTATTTTATTTAACTTAGTAGTCCCTATGTTAAGTGAAATCCCATGTCGTGGATCATGGTCATTCAGAATGAGTACTTTCGTACAAGGTACAATATGAATAACTCTACAACGATGCCCGTGCGGTTAGGTTGTAGGTCTTACATAGCGTAATGCAACAATCAAACCTAGCCACGGAATAATTATGTCTTGACCATAAGGTACACATGTTGCTTTTGTAGAAAATAAATTGAAGTCTGCACGTGCACATATGCCAATATTCGGGATCGGCCAGTCGATTGCAATAGTTCATAGTTAATATAAAGGTGTCTCATTCAATTTCAATAAGACGACTAGCCAGTCTCTTTAGTTCCAACTAGGAACGCATGGTCAATCATTCAGTCAAGGTAACAATCAATGTCAATTCGTGACAAGGCATGAAAATCAACTAGTATTTAGTATGGTCGATTCTATAACTCTCAGGGTTAAGTTCCAGTCATTCTGGTTATCCACAAACCAAATCAAGACACATGGTACATTCCACACGACAATCATGTATTAACAATATTAACCTATCATGATTATATCAAGTTCATGTCAAAAGGCGTAAGGATATAATAGGAAAATGCCATGTCGACATCAGGTGAATAAAGTATTGGTCAATAGAAACACCGAGGTTGGACTACGCCAAGGCTGAGCTATGCCATGACTAGTCTACGCCCAAGCTTTACGCTAAGGCCACCGGTTCAAGCCAAAGCTTTAAGCTCAGGCAAAATATGCGCGTAAAGCAAGTACGCGTAAGGAGTAACGTTGCGCGTAAAAACTCGCCTGCGTAAAAAATAAAGTTGCGCGTAAAAGTAGCATTACGCGTAAAACAGGGTATGCGTAAAAGTCAAGTTTACGCATGAATTTGTATGCGTAAAAGTAACGTACAAAAGAATAATATTACGCGTAAAAGAAATTATGCCAAGCCCAGGAATACGCGTAAAAACATAGCTATGCGTAAAGAACAGGGTTACGTGTAAAACATTTTACGCGTAAAAATAACATCACGCGTGAACTGATACGCGTAAAGAGTTAAGTTTACGCACGAATGAGTATGCGTAAAAGTAATACGCCAAGCCAAGTCGACTTGCGTAAAATAGATTCACGCTGACACGAATGATCGTGGGCGTAGACCTCGATATTACGCTAACACGTAAAAACGTGGGCGTAGAGCTCGATATTACGCTAACATGTAAAAACGTGGGCGTAGAGTTCGATATTACACTGACACGTATAACGTGAGCGTAAAACTCCTCCCGAACTCCAAATTCCATGAAACCTTCAGTCCAAGCCGAAAATGGGATTTCCATAGGTCAGAATGGCGTATAACAGTCTCAACAATCTGGAACGAACAAAACTTGGAAATAAGGGAGTTTGATAGATCAGAACCAATGAAATCCGAAAAAAATTGTAATTTCTAGATCTACTAAAAATGAGACTTCAAAATGTAAAATGCCAAGTTCTAAACTCTCTTAGAATCACGAGAGGAAGATAATTGAACCATAAAAATGGATTCTCATGTGGAAGTAAGATGTACTTGCCTATGGGTTTTGGTAGGTAGAGAGAGTTATGAGGAAGAAGAAGAGTAAAGGAGAAAGAAGTAATGAAGAGAGAGAAGGGTTTGGGGCTTTAAATGGGGGTGGTAGTGGTTCATGTAAAACCGGAAACAAACCAACCCGGCCGAACCCAAAAGCAAAGTAAAGCAGAAAATAAAATGCAGAGAAATAATTAGCGTGAAATTAAAGGAATTTAACTACAGAACAATACATGATAAATATTAAATAAATGCATTCAAGCAGTGCACGTATAAAAATACGTATTCTGGGAACGGGAAGTGACACCCCTCTCCACAGGAAGTTGACATACATTCGTTTAATCTTCTTGATCGTGCCTTTGGGTTGCATAATGGCATGTAGCCAGTACATTGCAACCGTCAAAATGACAACTCTAATAAATTCTATCTTATACTCCCAAAGGACAATCTGCACCTGCCAATCCTCCAGTCTCGATTGCATGTAGTTGAGAAGGCCCTCACACTCTGCGTTAGTTGCATAATTAATAAAGAGGGGAAGGCCCAAGTATTTAACTGGAAGCATCTCTTCCGTCCATCTTGGCTAGCCAAGCCTTCTTATTCTCACAAGTCCGATTCATGAACATATGACTTGTTTTTATTCAGTTGCAAACCCGACCACCTCCAAAGTATCGAAGATGTCTTTTATCGTGTCAAAGGATCTATTTGATAGCTCCATGAACACCAGCAGATCATCAACATAAATAAGGTAAGAAACTACGGAATTCGACTTTCGAAATAAGGGGGTAATTAGCCCGTCCACTACTGCATCATCCAACAGGCAAGTGAGGAACTTCATCACAATCGCAAAAAGATAAGGAGAAAGGGGATCCCCTTGTCTCAGGCCTCTTCCGCTGCAAAAAAATTCCTCCAACTGACCTCTAACAATTATGGAGAAAGAGGAAGAACAGACATATTCCCTCACCCTGTCCATACATCATTTGCCAAAATCCATACAGAACATGATATGACAAAGGATGTCTCGATTGGCCATATCATAAGCTTTCCTGACATCTAGCTTCAGGCACGTTTTGTTACCCCCTGCTTGCTAAAATCCTTCACAAGTTCGTAGGCCAACAAGTAGTTCTTCGAGATCGAGTGCCCTTTGATGGAAGCCGTCTAATTTGGAGAAATAAGCTCCTGCATATCATCTCTCACCCAGTCACACATAATGTGGGTGATGATCTTGTATAGGAAGTTGCAGCATGCGATAGGCCTAAAGTCTCCCAACGAAGTCGCTCCCTCCACCTTCGTAATCAAGACCACAAAAGTATGGTTAAGCTATTTAAGCAGTTTACCAGAGTTGAAGAACTCCCTCGCCGCTTCCAGAACAACTTTCTTGATCATATCTCCGTGTTTCTTGGAAAAAAGTAGCCCAAAACCATTCGACCCTGACGATTTGTTAGGATCCGCCTTCTTAACATTAAGCTCTACCTCCTCTAAGGAACAAGGGACCTGCAACACATAGTTGCCTTGCCTTAGATACCATCTTCTTGAACTTGAAGTGCAAAAACTGAAAACGGGTAGGAGTTCTGGTTGTAAGCACCTCGTTAGGATCTAGCAACTCATGAATAACATTTCGATGTTGCCTAACTTTAACCATGGTATGGAAGAATTTAGAGCACATATCACATTCTCTGAGCCAGTTGCATTTAGCTCGTTGTTGACTTGGACCTCATCTAGGAATCTTTCCCTCCGCAACAGAACTTGGAGAGCAACCTCCTCTTTCGGGAGGATGGGGTTGAGTGGGTCTAACTGAACCCTATGTTGGATGTCAGCCAGCTTAGCCTCCATATCCTGGAGAGGAAAAAGGTCTTCCCTTGCTTCGGATCTTAAGCAGACCTTTTACTTCAATTTGTGCACGAGCCTGTATTGAGCTGACTCTCTCTCTCCATTCCCCCAAACTTGTTTGACCACCTCCTTATAACCCTCCATATGAATCCAGGTGAATCAGGAAAGCCTCCCTTTAATAACCGGCATATCCACCAATCTGATGATAATAGGGGAGTGATACTGGTACCTGGGGGTAAGCATTCCGCCTGACACAATTGGAAAGTATCCAACTACCTCCCATTATAGAGAGCACGGTACAACTGACTGACTATCTGGTTGAGGATTGCCTGGTTGTTCTAAGTCCAGATGAGCCCGGTCTTAGCCATATACTTGAGCCCTGATGATAAGAGACAACGTTGAAACATGAAGAGGATCGCTTGTTGTATCGGCCGACCATCATTCTTCTCGTTAGCATATAAAATAGCATTGGAGTCTGCCACCAAAACCAAGGGCTATCTACCTCCAACCCGCGTACTAATAATTGTAATATCTGTCCACAACCCTAGCTGCTTGATCCAATCATTATGCCCATTCACCGCTCCCACCACAATTTGAAGTCCCCCTTTATTGGTGAATTTAATGATGAGGAGTTGGTCTGAACACTAAATCACATCTTCCTACCAAAACTGGTGTCCCACATCACCTAAATAAGAGCCATATCGCCACAGTCAAGGTTGTGGAAGGAGAACCAGTGCGTCAGAGTCCATCCGGTAATCTTAGTACCTAATCTAATTTTAGACTCCAAAATATTGATAATATAACACATGTACTTCTTAGCATACTCTATGATATCCCTCAATCTACCTATCGAATTCGTCCCTCTCACATTTCATGTAAAAGTAGTCATAAATTACGGTAGTGGATTCCCTTGTTGACATGCCAACTCTCTCTAGGGGAGGAGAGAGACCATCCCGTCGAGTATTAGAAGCTTTACCACCTCCAATTTTAAACTCAACTTTAGCCTACCAAATAGGGTTAGGGTAGGCCAAAGGTTCCTGACTATTGCCCGAGTCATGAGAGGAGCGGTCCACAGACGTGATCCCCTTCTTGGCTAACAGTCTTAGCCGTGAAAATAACCAAACTCGAATTATCTTCCTCATGTTGCTTGTCCTGGCCAAACACCACCACCACTTGTTGAGCCTCATCACACCCTCCCTCACTCCCTTCTTCCTCATTCTTTGCATCTGTTCTCTTACCCAAGAGAGATGGTTGTGGACCTCATGTACGACTTGCTCGTCCGTATCCATGGTGCTCGGTTTCGCCAATGTCAGTCTCCACTCCCGATATGCTAGGAAGAATCGTATTAGCTCCGGTTGCTTCTTTGGATGCTAGATCCTCTTGATTGGGACAAGGGACTTGGTTAATAACCTCACCAGACACTCCTGCGTCTGGGCATTGAGAGATGGTGTGTCCAAAGCTGTGACATGAGTGACAACATGGCTACTCATACTTGACTTTCTGAAAATAATATAACCTGTCGGTAGCTCGATCTCCAATTTGCAGGAAGCGTGTCTGTCGCTTTAATCTCAACAAATACCCTAGCAAAAGACAACCATTTCCTTCTAGCCGTGCAACTATCTGTATGTAAGGGGTTTCCCACTCCACTCGCCAATTTCATGATTGTCAAAACACTTGAGAGTTTAGGTGAGAGCCATGGTAACCTAATCCATATAGGTATGGTAGCCAATCGATCCCTTTCGAAGTTAGATGATGGATCCCATCTTCTCATGACCACTAATCTTCTATCAAAGGTCCAAGGACCATTTTGAATCACCCTCTCAAAGTCTTCCACCATCCTGAACTTGATGAAGTAGAAATGATTCTCCCTAGAGAATATGTTCTTGCTTTCTTTTGGCTTCCATATCCACAAAGCGTAGCCCTTGAGTTGACCAAAGTATGGTCGAGCTCCCATGACGTAAAGAACAATAGTGTTCTTCCAAAATTTCTCCCTTTTGGCGGTGTCGTCTTTCAAGATGGCTATATCCTTTCTTCCTTGGACGTTTTTTGATGCTAAGAAGTGCATCTCGATCTCCTTCCTAGCCAAACCCGGCCTACATATGTCCGCCCAGGTGATAGAGGCATCGCCCATGGTCTTGAAAGGGTTGGGATCCCTCACCGATATTTTGTCGAACACTTAGGGGCCATGTTGTGTTACAGAAACTGCATGCTTAGGGACACAAGCAGGCCGAGTTGTAGTAGCTGATTGGATAAAGGGGACCACCCTTCCTTGACGGGACAACCCATATGGGGTGGAGCTCTCTTGGGCACGGCCGAAGAAACCCTCGGTTTCTTTCCTTTCCACCTACGTTCCACTGTGGACCACCCGTCGTGAAGGGGCAGCTGGAGAGGGCAAGCGAGTGGGCGGAGGGAGGAGGGAGAAGGGGGGGGGGGGGCAGGGGCCTCTAATCCGGCAGACGCCAGGGTCGGAAGTTTTGCATACACGGCAGGAGGAGAGGCCGCGCAGACATCTTTTAATATATACACACACACACACTAAATTGTGGGATTATACTTTGTCTATGTCGGAGAAGTAAGAAATGGAGCAGCAAATGACACCATTGATGTTTAGATTGTAATTCCAGCTTACACTTTGAGGAGATTACGATATTGAGATTGTCGTATATCTAGCTACGAACAACATATATTACCAGAGCCAGTCCAGAGAAAATTGGGCCCTTGGTGAATGTAAAATATAAGACCCTTTTACTATACTAGTTATATTACATAGAAAAGTATTTTTTGCCAAAGTTAAAACAATCATTTCAAAATACTTCTTTCTTAGATATTTCAAGAGTGTACATAACATTTTTCTACAAGAAAGAAATCTAAATTTGTTGGAAAAAATAAAAGTGGATAAATATGGCTGAAGGTGTAAATGTGGGCTAATTTTCTTTGCTCGACAAGATAAAAAATAGTCTAAGCAATAAGTAGAGCCCACATGTCTATAAACAACAACAATAATATGGAGGAGGCTCTACATCATAAATTATACACAATAAACTTGTAGTATATTTGCTTTACAGTAGACTTCAAAAGAATAATAAATGTTAGTAGAAGGAAGGATAACATGCTATGGGTTATATTCTTAAAAATCAGCAATTGAAGCTACTGTGTGGTATAAGTTTTTGGGCCCCTTCAGAGTAAGGCCTTGGGCGGTCGCACAATTCGGCCGGTCAGGCCTGAATGTCACGATTGACAAGTTGTTACTTTATTCATCGTGAATTGATGGTGATCAAAGTGAGTAATAAACCTCAAGTGAGGCAGCTCTTATAATCATTATGCCACTTCGCGTGGTGTTTGTCGTGGTGAAGGTTGAGCTTGGTTCACATCTTGTATGGTGTTTATAACTCTCATCGCATCTCACATCTCATAGACGTCTATCGGGTACTTGATATACTAGGGAATTCCTTTTGGTAGGTGGTGTGTGTGTATTAAAGTATATCTTTGCCATGTGGTATGCGGATTGCAATATTTTTGAAAATTTCTGTATTCCTAAAAATATAATTCTCGAGCATCAAATCCATGGGCATTTAATTTTATTGTGTTTGGTATAATAGTTAGTATTCCTATAAATATAATATTTGGCATTATAAAAAACTAGTCTACATGTACGTGGTTTTGCACGTATTTTAATTAAATATCATAAGGTCAGCTGTCGTCTTTTCGTCTTTTCTAGGTGATTATTCATGTGTATGCTTTCTTTTTACGAAGCCAAGAAATTCGAAATACGAATTTTGTTCTTTTTCTAATTTTCTGTTGAGAATAATAAATAACCTTTGGAAAATGGTAAGGTCATAAAAATTTATTACCATTGGAACATGAAGAGTTATATGGAAAAAGAAAACTTCATAGCATGTAAACTTTATTGCTTTGAGTCTTAAACATAAATGACATGCAAGTTGACATAATAACATCATGTTTATCAAATACTCAAGGGTATTTTAGGAATTCAAAAGTTTCACCACCAAATTTTCCTATTATATAGTAGAATAGATTACCGGAGTATAATATCTTTTTAGCATATTTTTCCTAAATTGTCCATGTCTCACAAAATTATATTAATCTAATCGAGTTGGGTAAAGTTTGGGTCTAGTTGAATCGTGTCGTGTCATGTCAGATTGTCTTAGGTTTTAGTCGTTCGTGTTGGGTCTTGGTCGAGTTGGGTCAGGTTTGGGTCTAGTATCGTCGGGTCTGTGTTTGGTTCAGGTTCAAGTTGAGCTTGTGTTCGGATATGGATCTGGTGAGGTTTGGATCTATCGGGTTTGAGTCGGGTCCGGGTCAAGTTTTGGTCGAGTCAGGTTAGGTGCGAGTCCAAGTAGAGTTTGGGTTCCAACGTTGATGAAGGCAGTTTGAGTCCAAGTAGAGTTTGGGTCGAGAATTAGGGCTTCAAATATAGGAATTTTGTAATGGATACTATTTTGTGTTAGGAGGTGATTGATCCCTTGAATCTCATTTCTTTCTAATGACCATGGAAACCTTATTCCTCAATTGGTTTCCCAAATCGATCTATTTTCCGTCTTTGGTTCCATAGGGGAGAATCTCGAGAAACCCTTTTTACTTGGTAAAATGTCACCAGCAACAAATTTTCCTTCATGACTATACTGGTATGCTCGATTGTTTGCTTTGGCAGCTGAGCCTACGGTGGCTCCAACAAAGTTGCCACCCTTTGCTGATGCAACAGTAACCCCTAGTTCCATGGACACGAATTGAATGAGAGGATTTATACACCACTAATTTTAGAGTGTCCTAGTATTTTTTTGGAGCGTCTGCCATATCACCTGTTCTTCTCTGAAATGGAAACAATATGAGCATGGGTGCAACTTTTGAACTGTCTATGTTTCTTAAGAATAAACTTAGATGACTTTTGGATCAAAAGATATAACTTGTACAAGGTGGCCGGTATTTGATTATAGAAGTTCAGATTCTGGAGTATAGCCTTTGAGTGGACAATGAAGAATAAAGAGTTGTATGCGTTCTTCGTCTCTTAATGAAAATGCATAGTCTCTTAATGAAAATGTAGAATGACTTATCATATAGTTATAGTCAAGGTTCACAGTATCGGTATCGGAATCGGTATCGGACTATTCCTATGAGTATTGTTATCGGCGATATCGGTAGTATCGGTGGTTTCGGATCGGAGTATCGAATTTTTTGGTATCGGAAAACAAATAATTATTAATAAATTATGTATATTTAAAAACATATATTTTATACATTTAGGCATAATTTTAAGTATTTTCAGTGTTATTTCTTAGTAGTTTTGAAATTAAATGAAATAGAAGTCACCCTTACCGATTAGTTTATATACAATAGATTGATTTTCTTCTTTTACATGCTTTTACAACCTTTTATGCTTTAAACCCTTGCTGATTTGCCTTTTTCGTTTCTTTTTTTTTGCCGAATTGACCGAAAAAGAGACCCCTAATGTCGGTATCGGATCGGGACATGCCAAACTGTATCGGTATCGGCCGTATTGGATCAGTGTCGGCCGATATTTTAAACCATGGTTATAGTGAATGCTTCTAAATTTGTTGAAAAAAATCACAACCTTGTAGACCAATTGACTCTTTCACTAAATCTTTTACATGCCTGAGAGAACCATGAGAGAACTGTTGGCAATGCGGTGTGACCCGAATCGGAGTTGGCCCATGAGGTGCGATATTGAATTGGACCCATGTGCCTTAAAAGAGAATTCTCATGTAAGGCCTGAACCAATCCCAATTATCTACACCACATGATCCCACCTCCTAACTGATGTGGGACTAAACTACCAACTCCATTGTCACCCCCTATTTGAGCGCGCTCAACCGGAAACGAGATATAACACAACAATCTCCACCTTAGCTAATTTCTGCTAGCCGAATAATCTTAGCACCTTGCTATATTTGTCCATTTCCGCTAGCCGAACAACCTTAGCACCCCTGCTAGCTTTTGTTCGTTCCCGCCAGCCAAACAACTTTAGCACTCCTTGCTACCTTTCTATTCGTTCCCGCCAGCCGAGCGCCCAGGAGATCCAACATATTGTCATCTCGATCCGTTCGACCACAGACCCAAACCGACACGTTCATCCACACCACAATTGTGTACCAACCACAACGTCTTGTTCCACCTTGGACGCATCAAAATCCACCTTTGAAGCCAATCCGTGTAGTTACATGTGCCTCCTAACTCCACCTTGAGAAGAGAGCCCGTATATCTGTGTATACGCATGAACGTTCAACACCATCTGCTCGAACCAATTAGAACCGCTCAAACTAGTCCCGTAACCATGGGCTCTGATACCACTTGTTGGCAATGCGTTGTGACCTGAACCAGAGTTGGCCCATGAGGTGCGATATTGAATTGGACCTATATGCCTTAAAAGAGAATTCTCATGTAAGGCCTGAACCAATCCCAATTATCTACACCACATGATCCCACCTCCGATGTGGGACTAAACTACCAACTCTATTGTCACCTCCCATTTGAGCGCGCTCAACCGGAAACGAGATACAACCCAACTAGAACCAGTAACAACAGTAGTAGCAGGATCATTCGATTGGTCTCTACTAAGTTCTTTATGGGAAGTGCACTAGCACCAACAATAGCAACAATACTGATTGTTCAGGCACTGTTGCATGATATTTCTTTTTGCCCTTTCAATCCAAGTATTGATATGTCGTGAGAGATAGGCCACAATACCAGGGAAACATTTGGTAAAGGCATCCACAAATAGTTGATATGTAGGAACACATATTAATAACAAATTATTCAAGTTAAGTCTGAAGTTATTGAAAGGATAGTTCCTTCAATATGGTTCGTTTGGTCATGTACTGTTTTCCTTACCATATTAATTGTCTCCTCGTGCCATAGTAGGACCATAATGCGATCAAGAGCTTATGGAACACTATGAGCCGTAGCTCTATACTAAGATTTTACACTTGATCTTGCAAAACTTATTTGTTTCTTCTACATATGATAGACTTGAGATAGATTTTATAGAAATGCTAATCAATTTGAACCTCCCTGGCCTGAATGTTAGAGCACCTTAATCTAAAGGTGACAATTGGGTGTAGAAGTTGATACTTTTCCTGGACATGTCTTCAAACTAAAAGATCTTGACTACTTGATGACGAGGATGTGTATGAAGATGAATTAATTGATTGACAATACCTGCTGCGTAAGAGATGGAAAGATGAAAAAGAGAGAGATATGAGTTATCTACAAGCCTCTACTAAGTTGTATTTTAAAAGCTTCACCACTAATAGTGCTTAATGATGATTATATCAATCTGTTAGCTTGAGGGAGATCCAGTTTCCTTGTCTCCTTCAATAGATTAAGTGCATTTTTCTGAAATAAAAAAATTCTCCTGTATAGCATCTGTTATACAAGAAATATTGTAGAATGCAAAATCTTTAAATATTTCAGGCTCACATGCTAGGTACTCCTTTGAAATTAGTAAAGGTCTGTTTCTGATCATTAGGGGACGTTTGGTACGCGATTTTTTTATTCCTGAGCAAATTTAGGGTGGAAAACCTATTCCATGTTTGGTATGTTAAAAAAATTATTTTCGGGAATTGCGAGTATCCGGATAAACAATTTGCCACAAACATGAGATTCCTCTCTTAAGAATATGTGGGTATTTTTTTTGTCCGGTATTTTTTGTTGTTGCCTTTTCTAGTCTTTTTAATCTTTTTTCCTTATCTTTTCAGTTTTTTGTTCTTTTTTTCATTTTTAACTTGTTTTTTGTTTTCTCTTCTTTTTTCATTTTTTTAATCTTTTTTGTTTTTATATATATATTTTTTCATTTTTCTAGAATGTTCTTTTTCATTTTTTAAGAATAAATTTTGTTTTTTGGTATTTTTTTTAGCTTTTTCAACTTTTTCATATGTTAAAGATTTTTTTTTGGTTTTTGTCTTTTTTATTTTTTAAAGAATTTATTTTTTGTTCTTTTCAAGGTTCGCAGTACAGTATCGAAATTGATATCGAACCCTTCCTACGAGTATCAGGATCGGCAATATCGGTAGCTTGGGATCAGAGTATCGGATATTTTGGTATCGGAAAACAAATAATTATTAATACATTATTAGAATTTTAGGAAAAAATATTTTATATATTTAGGCATAATTTTAAGTATTTTTTGTGTTGTTTCCTGTAATTTTGGAATTATATAAAATATACTCATCATTGACGATTGGTTTACCTGCGATAGATAAAATTTTCTTCTTTTATATGTTTTTACACCATTGTTGATTTGTTTTATCTTTTTCATTTTTTAAGAATGGTTTTGTTTTTGGTATTTTTGTAGTTTTTCATTTTTTTCATTTTTTAAAGATTTTGTTTTTGTTTTTTATCCTCATTTAATTTTTTTCCAGTTTTATATATCTTTTTTTATTTCAGGATATTACCAAACATAAGAGTACAATTTTTCAGAGAATTTAATTCCATAAAATTTTATTTTCAGGAATATAGAATTTCCTGATATATAATATTCCGCGTACCAAACGTCCCCTTAGAGTCATTAGACTCGTTACCATATTGTCTATCTATACACCTTGGAATTATCGTTTTTCTTCTTGAACAATTATAATGGTTTGCTTTACTTTGTAGATAATTGTATGTTATCATGGCAGTAGAATTCTTGCAAAGCAGTCTCTCTAGTGATTCCTTATCCCATATAATACTATTACAACAACAACAACAAGAAGAAAGCCCTTGTCCCAAATTTCTTCTGGAGTCTTCTGAATCCTCTTCTCCCATGCGGCTATGTTAAGGACTATATCATTTGAAAAGCTGCTAACAAATTCATATATTTCTCTAATACTTAAAACCGTGTTAATCTATGCCTACCTCTAGTCCTAGCGGCTCCATTAATTATTATACCATCACTCCTCCTTATGCAGACATCTATGGGTTTGCATTACAAATTACCAAACCATCTAATTCGATTTTTCTCATCTTATCTTCAATTGATGCCACATCTAACTTCCTACGGATACACTCATTTCTTATTTTATCGTCTAATGTATTGTCGCTCATCCTTCTTACCATTCTCATTTTAGCTGTACTGGTTTTCTGGACATGTTATTTCTTAATTGTTCAATACGCTGATCCATAAAGCATGACTGATCTTATATTAGTTTTGTATAATTTTTCTTTTCACTTTAGAGGTATTTTGCGATCACAAAGTACTCTGTAAGTACTTTTCCATTTCAACCATCATGTTTTAATTCTATGCATGATATCCTTCTCAATCTCTCCATCATAATGAATGATTGATTCTAAATACCGAAAGCTATCACACTTAGATATCTCTTGTCCACTATATTAACTCCCCCTTGTTTCTTCTTAATTTCGGGTTAAAATTAAATTTCATATACTTTGTCTTTATTCTACTAATCATAACTTAGATTTGTTGAAATTGATTGATGATTTCATCGATAGTCTCATAGGTTTTATATAGCCTTTACAGTCAATTACATAATGGAATATCCTGTGGCATATTCTGGCATCCCAAATATGTCCTTAGGATATTTCTATACTAAATATGACATACCAACACTCTCCCTCAAGATGGACGAAAGATATTCACTAAGTCTATTTTGTCACATCCTCTAATCATGCTCACAGAGCTAAGTCCCTTGGTCAGTCCGTCTGCTACCTGATCCTTGGTTGGAATGCGGCCTAGCTCCAGTAGTCCACTAACCAACTTCTCCTTGATGAAGAACCTATCGATCTCGATGTGTTTGGTCCTGTCATACTGTACTGGATTGTTGGCAATACTAATAGCTGACTGGTTGTCACACCGCAGCTTCATCTTGGCTCCTTGATCCAGCTTCAGCTCCTTCAGCATATCCTTCAACCAAAGCAGCTCTGCAACTCCCAAGGCCATAGCTCTGTACTCCGCTTTAGCTGTCAATCTGGCTACCACTGACTGCTTCTTACTCCTCCAAGAGACCAAGTTGTCTCCTGAAAATATGCAGTATCCCGATGTAGACCTCCTGTCGTCCGCACAACTAGCCCAGTCAGAATCACAGTAGCCCTCGATGCCCACGTGATTATTCTTTCTGAATATCAGTCCCTTCTCGGGGGCACTCTTCAAATATCTAAGAATCTGGTACACTGCGTCCATATGACCCTTTCGTGGGTCATGCATGTAGCGGCTTACCATACTAACTGCAAAGCATATATCAGGACGTGTGTGGCTCAAATAGATCAACTTGCCCACTAGTCTCTGGTATCTGTTCCGGTCAACTGGTTCTCCAGTCTCGACGTTCATCATGAACTCTAATCGATCGACGTCGCTGCAGGTTTGCACCCCAACATCCTTGTCTTTGTGAGAAGGTCCAGTGCATACTTCCTCTGAGAGAGAACAATCTCTTCTGCTTCTCGAGTGATCTCAATCCCAAGGAAGTAGCGAAGAAGAGCAAGGTCCTTCACCTCAAATTTCTTTCCTTTGAGTCGGGCGATCTCCTGCTCATCATCTCCTGCGATAATCATGTCGTCAATATACACCGCAAGTACGGTGATGTGACCTCCACTCCTGAAGAATACAGTGTGATCAACATTGATCTGCTGATATTCCATCCCTATCATCGCTCTCCTGAATCTGTCAAACCACGCTCGAGGAGCCCTCTTCAGTCCATAGAGGGACTTTTTCAGTCTGCAGACCTTGCCTACTGTCTGATTGGTGCCAAATCCTGGTGGTATCTCCATGTATACCTCCTCCACTAGATCTCCGTGAAGAAATGCATTCTTCACATCCAGTTGATGTAGCTTCCATCTACCATTCGCGGCCAAAGAGATCAGGGTCCCGACAATGCTCATCTTTGCAATTGGTGCAAATGTCTCGTCATAGTCGATGTCGTATGTCTGACTGTATCCTTTCGCCACTAGTCGAGCTTTGTAGCGCTCAACCTGTCCATCTGGATTTTGCTTCACGGTAAAGACTCACTTGCATCCGACTGCTCTCTTCCCCTTCGGTAGTCTCACCAGCTCCCAAGTGTGATTCTTCTCAAGAGCTCCCAACTCCTCGTGTATTGTCGCTTTCCACTTTGGATCGTTCTTGGCAACCTGCCAATTGTTAGGTACAGTAATACTATCTAAAGATGCTATAAATGCTCCATGAGAAGAAGACATATGGTCATAAGAAACAAACTGAGCAAGATCCCAACCATATCTGTCCGGAGGATTTTCCGCATTGCTGTGAGTAGTCCTCCGTACAGATAGTGGTGTGGGAGGAGTAGGAGAAACGATATCACCTGAAGGGGATGGTGGTGTAGGTGTCTCAGGAGTTGGGACGAGCGCAGGCAAGGGACTTGTCACTGGCACTATAGGTACTGGTCCTGCAGTTTGCTTCTCTCCTGCTGTAGGTAAGTAACTCTCCCTGAGCCGTAGGCCTAACACTTTTCATCTTCTCCCCCTGTTTCGCTTCACCTTCATGTTCCTCCTCAACCGTGCCTCCATGCCAAACTTCTAAATCGGTTACCACCAAGTTCTCCATCTCCCCCTCTCGTCTCGTACTGGTAGTATTAGGCGTGTTGTGTGAAGTTTCCTCTTGGCGGTAGTATGGCTCATGTTCCCGGAAGTGGATATCCATACTGACAAACTTCTTCTTCTCTACTGGACTCCAGCACGCATACCCCTTTTGAGTCGCTGAGTAGCCCACAAAGATGCACTTGACCACTCTAGGGTCAAGTTTTCCAACTGATGGTCTGTTGTCCTTCACAAAACATACACACCCAAACACCTTCAGTGGGAGTATCCCACTATTATTGCCTTGTAATACTTCACATGGGGACTTCCATCTCAGGACTTTCGAAGGCATCCTGTTAATGAGTTGAACTGTTGTCAACACTGCATGCCCCTACAGACTTTATGGGACATTCATGTCGATCATCATACTTCTTGCAGCCTCCAAAAGGTGTCGGTTCTTCCTTTCTGCTACTCCATTTTGTGCTGGTGTGTATGCACAGGTGGTCTGATGTTGTATTCCGTGTGCTGACAAGTATTCTGCAAGCGTCCTGTTGGTATACTCCGTTCCATTGTCAGACCTCAGTACCTTCACAATTGCGTTGTACTGAGTCTGGACATGAAAATTCCGAAAATAAGCAGGTACATCACTCTTATTTTTCATCAAATACAGCCAGGTGATACGAGAGGCACAATCAATAAAGAAAATAAAATACTTATACCCATTCATAGTGTTAATAGCACATGGACCCCAAACATTAGAATGTACTACCTCAAAAGCAAAAGAGCTCATATGACCCGTATCAACATATGAGCTCCTAGTAAGTTTTCCTAACTCGCATGCATCACATACTAATTTTTTTATCTGTTTTTGCATAAATCTCTGGATATAACTTAAAGTATCAAAGGAAGAATGTCCCATCCTCCTATGATGAAGTATCAAAGTATCCTCAGTCCTCTGCTGCAGTCCTCACATTCCAGCCTTCTCTGCCATAGATACCAATGCTGAGTCCAGTCCTTCTTGATCTAGGTACTACAGTCCCTCATGCCAAGTACCAGTCCCAAGTCTTCGTCCCGTCCCTTTCTCCTGGAAGATCACCTTAGGAATATCAAAAGAAACAATGCATTTAAGTTGGAGAATTATAGAACTAATGGACAAGAGACTGTCTGGAAATGATGGAGCGTGTAAAACATTGGATAATCTTATTAAACCTGTACAATTAACAGTACCCTTACCGACCACTGGCTGGAAAGTGCCATCCGCTGTCTGAATGTTGTCTGCTGATGCTAGGTGAGTGTAAGAAGAAAACTTACTAGCATTCTCCGTCACATGCCGAGATGCTCCCGAGTCGATAATCCAGTCTGACGATTTAAGGAAAGAGATAGATGCAAGGGCAAGTGACTCGTCAGTACCTTCTGATGGATGGACATACATAGCGGCGTTGTCCCCAACGAAGAATGAGGTGGATGTCTCCTCTGTTCCACTCCTCCTGTCTCTCTCGGTTGATGCTCTCTGGTTCCTCTCTAGCATGTCCAACAGTGCCTGATCCTCCTCAGTAAAGGTGCCACCAACTCCTCTATTCCCTTCTGCTACCAGTAGGTTTGTCCGATAACCTCCTCAGCCGCCTCGTCGACCCCCTCGACCACGTCCTCCAATATATCCTCGTCCACGTCCACGTCCACCACCTGAGTCTCCCTTCCTAGGTGGTTTGGTACAAGCATACCGATGATGGCCCATCTCCCCGCAGTTATAACACTGCCATTTGTGCTGCCAGGGCTCACCTTGGACCCTGTGTTGCTCGAGCTGGTAACCGCTAGTGCTGACTTTGCTTCGGGGGGACTACCTGTTTCTGTCTGTAGTCTGATGTGCGTCTCCTCCTGGATCATTGCTGAGATAGCCTCCTCAAGACTAGAAATCTTTGGTTGGGCGAGAAGTAGGGCCGGCCTCTGTGCGAATGCTGCAGTCAGCCCTTGAGGAATTTCATCGTTCTCTCCTGCAGACACATGTCTCTCCTTACACTTCGGGTTCCCGCAGCTCGTCCGATTTGAGGAGTGATCATAATCCAATCACAGACGCTCCAACTCCGTGGTATACTCCTGTACCGTCCTCTCTCCCTGTATGGTGTCGTCGATCTTCCCCTTTATCTGGAAGATCCATAAGTTGTTCTCCACACCATCATAGGTCCTCCTCAACTTCTTCCACACATCCTTCACCATCTCAATGCCATCTACTGTGACGGTAATAGACTGGACTAAGGAGTTGAGAAGCCAGATGTAAATCACCATATGAGTGGACTTCCACTCGTCACGTCTTGCCGAGCACTTGTCCGGCTCTGTCTTCTCGTCCGACAGGAACCCCTCCAGGTTCTTTCCTGCGAAAGTTCTTCTCACGCGCCGTGACCAACTCAGATAGGTGGCTGGTTCATCCAGCTTCAGATCGATGGAAGGAAGCTCCAACTTCGACGACGTTCGTGTCGTGCTCTCACCAGCCGACATCTTCATCAACTTCATCAACGTCGCAACCTCTGCAGAATTCAGCTTCTTGATGATCTCCCCCGTCAATGCTTCTCCTCTCCGATCACGTCACGCCCGTTCTACGACTCACGCTCGTCCTCGTTGTCCGTTCCTAGATCTGAACATGTCTGTTTTCATCAGATCTAGGTATCGGTGTGCTTTTTCGGGATGATCCGAACAATGGCAACAAAGGCGTCGTTGCGTGCGGAAAGTGGGGGCGGCGTGCACTTGGGGGGAGCGGTCAGCACTCATACCACCGTGGCGGCAGCGGCAGTAGCAGCAGCAGCAGCAGCCGCGGGCCCTGGAGCGGGAAGGGGGGGAAGTGTGGGGGGGCTGCTGCGGGTTAGGGTTTTGGTGGCATGGAGAGAGAGAGGAGGGGAAAGGTTAGGGTTTGGTGACGGCTAGGGTTAGGGTTTGTGAAAAGGTGGCTCTGATACCATGCTGAAATTGATTGATGATTTTATTGATAGTCTCATAGGCTTTATATAGCCTTTACAGTCAATTACATAATTGAATATCCTGTGGCATATTCTGGCATTCCAAATATGCCCTCAGGATATTTCCATACTAAATATGACATATATTTCCATACTAAATATGACATACCAACAAGATTCCATAGTCTATCTCCACATTTCTATTATGTAAACTAACCCTTCTCTCCTCTCATCAACCAATATCCTTTATTCCATATAATACTTATAAATTATGTGGACTCTTCTTTTGACATCCATCCTGAGAACTGGACACTTTTCCTTGTAGATAACCATTTTAAGTTTTAACATCAAGTTTGGTGTAGTTACGCAAGGCAACCACACAACTCATATAAACCTCAAATTCTCAAAAAAGTAGGATATCAAGGTTTATAATTTTGGAATTTCATGAAGTTAACTCATAAGGAAATTAAGGATCCAAATTTGATTACTTAGGAATTTGGATTGAGAACTACTTAATGGGGATTACGGTTTAAGAAAAATTGTAAGAAAAAGTTTAATGGGTTTGGATTGGTTATCTTTTATATAGAGTGGTTCTTAAAGAAACTCCATTGCAATTGCACGAGACCAAAGGCAGGCTGAAAGGTAAGAGTTAAAGTTCTGTTTATGATGATGTATAGAGAGGAAGAAAAAGATCTTTTATATAGAGTCGTTCTTAAAGAAACTCCATTGCAATTGCACGAGACCAAAGGCAGGCTGAAAGGTAAGAGTTAAAGTTCTGTTTATGATGATGTATAGAGAGGAAGAAAAAGACAAGTTAAGGTTACTGCTGTCTGGATATGCGATTGAACAATTAGATAGTAGTTCTTTGGTCGCTAGAATTTTGTACGTTGAATTCCTACCATTACACCAAAATTCTAGAGTTGTAAGGAGACCTGGGGTTATATTTATATTTTGACACACCCCTGCAGGTTGAAGGACCATTTTGGGCATAGAACTAAATTCACGAATTGGTATATTTTCTTGTAAAACCTCTTAAAATGTGTTGCAAGAGAGTTAAATTTGGGTTGCTCCGATATTATATTAAAGTTCCTGCCAATTTGCTGCAAATGCACCAAGTCTCTAGAGGTGTAGTTTTTTATATTCTAACAAGTGTACAATAGTTGCTAATTAGTATTTAGTTTGTGAAAGAACAAAGCGTTGAAGCGGATTTGCTAGTAGAGGAAGATAGGTTTTGAGGAAGGTTCACCTCTCATATATTCGACGGGTTTGAGTGTGTAGGCTACGTAGTCTATGTTTAGTCCATATTGGATAGACTTCTACGAGGAAGGTTCATGGTTCATATATATATATATATATATATATATATATATATATATATATATATATATATATATATATATATATATATATATTGGAATAAGGGTGAATTTATTCCTCGCATATAGCGGAAAAGGTATTAAAATACATAATATCACAACATCCCGAGCCCCAAATTATAGTACTATGGGGCCATTACTGATACATCGAATTCTATGTTATGTAGAATTCCAATTGGGGGGGTAGTCAAGCCCTCGAAAATGCGTCTGTTTCGCTCCTTCCAGATGTGCCAAACGGACGCAGCGAGACGAACTCTGGCTCTTCTGGCCCACCCCGGATCCTGGCCTCTGTGATCTCGGATCCAGCTGAGAATGCTCCGGATGTCTCTGTCCACCCCAACTCCTCCTCTCAGCTGCGCGCACTGCTCGTGCCAGGACATCGGACATACAAAGAAGAGATGCCCCATAGATTCATCCTTCCCATTACATAGCACACATTTGGCATCCGGGATCTGCATCCCAAACCTGAGAAGTCTATCTCTCGTCATCAGTCTACCCCGTAGCAGGCGGTATGCACATAGTTGCATTTTACGTGCAACCCCCTTGCCCCAGATGAAGTCCACCTCCTCAACCTGGTCGTGGTGGGTCCGAACCAAGTCGTAGCAGCTACGAAAGCAGAATAGACCTGACCCGCCCCCCGAACCTGGGCCGGCCCAGCTCCAGGAATCCTCGTGTTGGCTAGCGTCAATAGTAATAAGGCGAATCTCCTCGGCAAGCTGAGCAGTATACGGATATCCTTCTGGCCTCCACACTCCATCCCTGATGATCCGACTGCATGTAAGCCCCTTGCCCGCCTCTCTATCCAGCTGACCTCCCAATATCTCAAGTAAGGATCTGGAACGCAACCAAGGGTCAAGCCAGAGGTCGGTAGTCGTCCCATCCTTCATGTTCCTGCAGATAGCGGTCTGGAGCACCGGTCGACACCTCAGGATGGCCTTAAACGTGACCGAGAAGTTGTTGTCTATCCTGCAGGCCCAGAAGTTGGTCCTCCGAAGATATCTGTTCGTCATCCATTCCGCCCAGAGCGACCCCCCTTTGGTGAATCTCCAGGCCATCTTCACACAAGCTACCTTCCTGACCGCATGAAGCGGCCTCAACCCAACTCCTCCTTCCTCCCGAGGCCGACAAAACTGGTCCCAGGAGATCGCATGCATCCCTCCCCTCCAGATGAAGTCAGCACATATGGCCTCCACTTTCCGAATAGTAGCCGTCGGTATCTGTATAGACTGGAGCCAGAACATTGTGATGCCCGCAATAACCGAACGCACCAGCTCAATCCGTCCTCCAAATGATAGACCAGCCGCTTGCCAGCCTTCCACTCTCCTCTGAGCAAAATCCACCAAGCTGTGGCAATCCTGCTCTCTAGCGTAGTTGACCGTCAGCGGGACCCCCAAGTATTTCACTGGAAGCTCGCCTCTGTCCACTCCCAAAGCGAAGGCTCTCTCCTCCTGCTGAGTACACCGGGAGCTGAAGTAGACTCTGCTTTTCTCCCTATTTAACTGAAGCCTAGAAAGCCGCCCGAACTCTTCCATAATGTCAGAGAGTGCTCTCATTCCCCGCATGGAAGGCTGGAGAAGCACCAATAAGTCGTCAGCATAGATCAAATGTGAAACAACCGGACTCACCAACCGGAAAAGGGGGACGATCCTCTTGCTATGCACTACCGTATCCATCATACATGTAAAGTACTCCATCACCAAGGTAAAAAGATACGGGGAGAGGGGGTCACCTTGTCTCAACCCCCTGTTGCTCTTGAAGTAGCCATGTGGTGTGCCCTGGATGAGGACAGAGAAAGTAGGAGAGCAGATGCACTCCCTCACCCTCGCAACCCACCTCTCGTCGAACCCCATGGCAAGCATCAAGTGGCACAGGAAGTCCCTGTTGACCGTATCATAAGCTTTCCGGAGGTCAAGCTTCACACAAGCCTTCATCCCCCCCGGTTTGCTGAACTCCCTCACCATCTCATGGGCAAGCAAGCTGTGCTCCGCGATCGACCGGCCCTTGATGAACGCTGTTTGATTCTGGGACACCAATCCTTGCATAATCCCCTCCATACGCCTGCACATAAGATGAGTGATAATCTTGTAAAGAAAATTACAGCAAGCAATGGGCCGAAAGTCTGCAAGTGAGGTCGCTCCCTCCTTCTTAGGCACCAGCGTCAAGAATGTGTGGTTCATCTCCTTCAGAAGCCTGCCCTCCACAAAGAACTCTTGCACTGCCGCAAGAACCGGGGCCTTAAGCACACCCCAGTGTCGCTTAAAGAACCCTGAAGAGAATCCATCCGGCCCGGGAGCTTTGTTGGGATTAGCCTTCATCACAATGTCTTCTACCTCCTCCATCCTCACAGGAGCCAGAAGCAAACTGTTCCCGTGACGGGACACCAGTCTCTTCGGGACAAGAGCTGGGAACGTGCTCGTATAGTCCGTCTGCTGATATAAGGCAGTGTAGAATCGGACGGCCTCCTCCTGTATCTCCACCGGATCCCCTACAAGACGACCCTCAGCATTCAGAAGTCTGGATATGCTGTTCCGGTGCTGGCGGATGCGGATCACATCGTAGAAGAATTTGGTGCAGCGATCTCCATCTTTGAGCCAAGTACATTTAGCCCTCTGTGCCGCACTAATCTCCTCCTGCAGTCTCATGGTGCTGACCTCCTCGATCAGGATCTTCTCCTTAGCCGCCAGCTCCCTGTTCATAATGTCAGCTTGGAGGGCCACCTGAGTGTCCCTAAGTTCGGCTTCCTTATCCGCCAGAGAAGTCCGTGGTCTCGTCATCACCCACCCTCTGATGGCCCGCTTGAGCTGCTTGAGTTTGTGCACCATGCGGAACTGGGCCGTGCCATCCCGGAAGTGCTGCATCGCTTCCGTAACCACCTCCTCATAACCAACCGACAGATACCAGCTGTTGTTATATCGAAACGGCCTCGCCCTAAAAGTGGGTCTCACACAGAGGCCTACCCGGATGGGAGAATGGTCGCTAGTACCCGCCGCAAGACCTTCCGCCACCGAGTTCGGAAAGTATCTAAACCACTCACTATTGCCCAAGGCCCGATCCAACTGACAAGCAATCCGATTATGAGTAGCCTTGTTGTGCCAGGTCCAAATGTGTCCAGCACGCTCCAGCCCTCGCATCCCAGACATAAGCAAATACCTCTGGAAGTCATATAGGATCGAGTCCGAAACAGGTCGACCTCCCACCTTCTCGTGACGAAGCAACATAGCATTGAAGTCCCCCATAATGAGCAGGGGGAGATGCAAGTTGTTCGCCATGTGACCCAGATGCACAATGTCCTCCCATATAGCCTTCCGGAGTCTCCGGTCATTGTGCCCATATACTGCACCCAGGATGAAACGGAACCCACCTTTGTTCTCGAAAGTAACGCCGATGAGTTGTTCTGACTTATGGATCTGCACCCCCTCCCAGCTACCTTTGTTCCACCTAACCCAGATCCTTGCCATACCGCAAAGATCTAAGTTGTGAATGTGGTCCCAGCTTGCCGGAGTCCTACGCGAGAGCATAGCGGCCCCTATAATCTTCGTCTCCAGTAGGATAGCAATGTCACACGCCTCTCTCCTCAGAACCCCTCCAATCTCCCTCCATCGTCCAATGGAAAACCCCCCTAATGTTCCATGCAAGGACCGACATCTAAATAATAGATGAGGGGTCCCCCTGGAACTCATCTGGATCGACACTCGAGGGAAGTGTCTCATCCGCCTGATCAATGACCGCATCTACCATGGAGGAAGGAGCAAGATGAGCCTGAATCCTGCTAAGAGTAAGAGTCCAGTCAGGATTGTCTTCGGTCTGGTCATCCATATCCCGCGCCTGAGGGATATCGTCCAATGTGGCCGGGGCGTGTCTCTTCCTGCTACTGTATACCATAATTGCCGGAGCGGCCTCCACCACCATCTGACCACTAGTAACCGCACTCATACCCCTGGTCACCATAGTCCTCTGTGGTCTGAACGGAACCAGTGCACCCTGCATGCTCTCCTGTCTCTGCGGTGGTCCTGTCTCCAGCCTCCTATCAACCTCCATCACTGTGTCCTCCTCCATATGTCTGTCTGGCGCCGTCTCCCCAGGCAGGTGACTGGTAGCCGTCTCCTCCCCAGGTGCCTCCGTCTGAACCGTCTTCGTCCCAGGTGCCTCCGTCTGAGCCGTATGTGGCCTAGCGGCCTCCTTCCCCTTGTGTTTGCACGCACTGGTAGTGTGCCCAAAGCACTCGCAGTGAGAACACATGGGTGGGACCCAATCATACTCCACCGACTGCGTCAGAACCTCTCCAGACGGTACCTGATACTCAAGCATGCTCGGAAGCTCTGAGCCCGCCTTGATCTCCACGAAGACCCTGGCATACATCAGTCTGGTACTGAAAGCAGTGGCCTCATCTGCTTTGATCGGCTTCCCCACGAGGCTGGCGAGTCTCATGAGAAGTGGAATGCTCCAATATTTCACTGGGAACTCTGGGAATCGGATCCAGACGGGGATGGCATTCAACACCTCCTTCTCACACCTCAGCTCCGGTGTCCATTCTTTCAGAATAATGAGTCTTCCATCAAACGACCATGGCCCTCCCTGTAAAATCCTGGTCACATCCTCCGCCAGCCCAAACTTGACATAATAAAACTCATTCTCCCGGGAGAAGAATTCCATGCTGCCTTTGGGTCTCCAAACTCTCTCCGCGTAACCCCGGATTTGGCCATAGAATGGCTTGTTCCCTAACACATATAGCACCAATGTGTTCTTCCAGAAGTCAGAAACCTCCGCTATTTCCTCTGCAGGGAAGTTTTCCCTGAGTCCTCCTCCAACCGCCATCGGGGTAACATATTCCATCGACGGCGGACTTTTTGACTCTACTGGAGTGCACACCTCCTTCCACGACCGAGGCCTCTGCTCCTCAGAGGAGGTCCTGGTTGGAGGGGTCGCAGCGCCTGGGCCCTGCCTACCAGTATCAATAACAATACCATTCGCCTTCTCAGCCGCCGTAGCCTTTGGTCGCCATCCAGGCACAGTACGAACCGAACCCCCCCCCCCCTCGGCGATGTGGATCGACTGTGCCTCTAGGAGGCCGACTCCCAAGAGTCCCTTGGTTCTGGGCCCCTCGTCGCCCGGTGGTCCGTCTTCTCACCATCGTCTGCCAGCCGGCCTCTCCAGTCCCATCTGCCTCCGGCCTAGTACCCGACCCGAATTCAAAAACCGGTGTCGTGGCACCCGGCATTCCCCCTCCTTTGCCGTGTCCCCCGCTCAGCCCCATACCGCCTCGAGGAATGCCTCCACCCGCGTCCGAACCCCCGCACGGGGGGGTCCCGTTGGATCCGGCCGACCCCCCTCCGACCCGTTTACTCCCACCGCCCAACCCCCGGGGGGATCCCGTCGCCCGACCCCCCTCCTGGGCAGGTCCCGCCGCCCGACCCCCCTCCTGGGCGGGTCCCGCCGCCCGACCCCCCTCCTGGGGGGGATCCCTGCGGCCCACCGCTGCCATCTTCCGAACCCCCTCCCGCCTGGGGGAGGGGGGGTTCCCTTGCCGCCGCCGCCGCCTAGGAGCAGCCGCCCAGCCCCCCCTTCCCACCCTTCCGCCGGACGCCACCATCGAGGGGGTCTGGGGGGCGGGGGGGGGGGGGGGGGTGCCATCGCCGTCGGGGTGGAAACTCTAGCAGAGCCCGCTGTCGCCATTGCCTCTTATATATATATATATATATATATATATATATATATATATATATATATATATATATATATATATGGAATAAGGGTAAATTTTATTCATCGCAAATCGCGGTAAAGGTATTACAATACACTATTCTCACATCTCCCTCCCCAGTTAAGGGGCCATAACAGTTACATCGAATTCTATATTATGTAGAATTCCTACTGGCGGAGTAACCAATCCCTCAAAGATACGCCTGTTGCACTCCCTCCAGACATGCCAAACTGATGCTGCCAGTCTAACTTTAGCCATCTTGGCCCAACCAGGATTCATGCCTCGACGGTCGCTGATCCAGCTGAGGATCCCCCGGATATCTCTAGCACTACCAACTCCACCCATCGATCGTGTACACTGCTCTGCCCAGATGTGCCAAGTCAACGGACACTCAAAGAAGAGGTGGCCCATAGATTCCACTTCGCCCATACAAAGTACACACTTCGGGTCGGAAATCTGCATCCCAAACCTGATAAGTCTGTCCGCGTCATCAACCTGTCCAGAAGGAGTCTGTATGAACAAAGTTGCATTTTACGGGCAATCCCCTTCCCCCAGATGAAGTCATACTCCGCAATCCTGTCATGAGTAGGCCGAACCAGAGTATAGCAACTTTTAAAACTGAATGTCCCGGACCCTCCAACCGAACCAGGAGCAACCCAACTCCAGGAGTCCGCAGGCTGGCTAGTATCGATAGGGATCCGACGAATCGCCTCTCCAAACTGAGCCGTGAAAGGGTACTCCTCGGGCCTCCAGCGTCCATCCCTGATGATCCGACTGCATTTCACCCCCCCGGCTCGCCTCTCTGTCCCACTGAGTACCCAAGATCTCCAGAAGGGAGCCATTTTCCATCCACGGGTCCAGCCAGAGATCAGTATTCGTCCCGTCCTTCATAATCCTGCAAATAGCGGACTGTAGAACCGGTCTGCACCTAAGGATAGCCTTAAATGAGACCGAGAAATTGTTATCAATCCTGCATTGCCAGAAATTCATCCGCCGCACATATCTGCTAGCCAGCCACTCTGCCCAAAGGGAACCTCCCGTGATGAACCGCCACGCCATCCGCACCCCAGATGCCTCCCTAACCGCCCGAAGAGGCCGCAACCCCACTCCTCCTTCCTCCTGGGGCCGGCAGAGTTGTTCCCAAGCAATCGCATGCATACCTCCTCTCCAGATGAAATTAGCACAAATGGACTCCACCTTCCTTATGGTAGCTACCGGAACCTGAATCGACTGCAACCAGAACATAGTGATGCCAGAGATAACAGACCTCACCAGCTCAATACGACCACCAAAAGACAGTCCAGCTGCCTGCCAGCCTTCCACTCTCCTTTGGGCAAAATCCACCAGGCTGAGACAATCCTGGTCCCTGGCATAATTGACCGTCAACGGAACCCCCAGATACTTCACCGGTAACTCTCCTTTCTCCAGTCCCAGAGCAAGGGCCCGTTCCTCCTTAAGGGTGCACTGAGAGCTGAAATAGACCCTACTCTTCTCCCTATTCAGCTGCAGACCGGACAGCCACCCAAACTCCTCCATAATATCTGAAAGCGTCCCCATCCCCCTCGTAGATGGATGCAGAAATACCAAGAGGTCGTCAGCATATATCAAGTGAGACACCACCGGCTTGACCTGCCTGAAAAGAGGAACAATCTTCCTACTATGCACCGCCAGGTCCATCAAACGAGTGAAGTACTCCATCACCAAGGTGAACAGGTACGGAGAGAGAGGATCCCCCTGTCGTAGTCCCCTGTTGCTCGAGAAGCAACCATATGGAGTACCCTGAATGAGGACCGAAAATGTGGGGGAGCATATGCACTCCCTCACCCTTGTCACCCATCTCTCATCAAATCCCATGACAAGCATAAGATGACAGAGGAAGTCCCTGTTGACCGTGTCATAGGCTTTCCGCAAATCCAGCTTCACACAAGCCTTCATCCCCCCCGGCTTGTTGAAATCTCTCACCATCTCATGAGCAAGGAGGCTGTGCTCAGCAATCGAGCGCCCCTTAATGAAAGCCGCTTGATTCCGAGACACCAAGCCCTGCATAATCCCCTCCATACGCCGACACATGAGGTGAGTAATTATCTTGTAGAGATAATTACAACACGCAATAGGCCTGAAGTCGGCGAGGGAGGTCGCACCCTCCTTCTTCGGAACCAAGGTCAAGAATGTGTGATTCAGCTCCTTCAACAACTTCCCTTTCATGAAGAACTCCTGCACCGCTTCCAGGACTGAGAACTTAAGCTCACCCCAGTGACGCCTAAAAAAGCCGCAAGAGAAGCCGTCCGGACCCGAAGCCTTATTAGGATTTGCCTGCATCACAATAGCCTCTACCTCCTCCAATCTCACTGGGGCTAGCAGCAAACTATTCCCATGTTGCGTTACCAGCCGCTTCGTAACAAGCCCTGTAAACGTGATGGGATAATCTGACTGTTGGTATAAGTCCGAGTAGAACCTGACTACCTTCACCTGGATCTCCACTGGGTCTCCAACAAGTCTGCCCTCGCCATTAAGCAGCCTGGGGATGCTGTTCCGGTGCTGTCTGGTCCGGATCACATCATAGAAGAACTTGGTACAGCGATCACCATCCTTGAGCCAAGAACACTTGGCCCTCTGGGCCGTTCTAATCTCCTGCTGAAGTCTCATGGTGTTGACCTCCGCAATCAGGTCCCTCTCCCTAGCCGCCAACTCTCCGCTCAGCATGTCAGACTGCAGAGCCGCCTGGACCTCTCGAAGCGCGGCCTCCTTTTCCTCCAGGGAAGACTGCGGCATCTTCTTCACCCAATCCCGGATAGAGGTGACTAATTCCCCATCTTATTTGGGGCGAAAAATGTATTGACATCTCGATGTGATTTCTATTTTCTGTTGGGAAAGAACGACGAAGTCCATCCGGACCGTCCAATAAAGAAATAAGAGGAGAGCAAAGCGCCAATTGCGCATGAAGTGAGCTCTCACACTATATCAATCAAACGTAGGAAGTTTGTCTTGCTTGCCATCGTGCCTATTTTGGCCTGAGTTTCAAATGGATTAGAAAGTAACTCGTCGCAACAAACTTTGTCTTAACTACGAATCATTACCTTTAACTCCATGTGCGAAGGCAATGTGGAATGAAATGGATCTCAATTTCATTTTTTGTTATATATTAGGTCTACAAAAGATCATGTATAGGGTGAAGTTGGTTCGATGGCTCGTTTCGAATCTGAAAATTCTTTTTGCAGGGTTCTAATGAAGATCCCATACCAAAGAATTTCCCTTGGAATAAAGACGACTTATAGCTTTATTGAGGCTATATCGGATTATGTCAAGGTTGAATGACAAAAAATATAGTAGGAAGTCAAAGCGGTAAACTATCTTTTAGCTTTTCTATGAGAAATTTTGTTTTGAATCATTATTGACTTTTGAGTTTTGAGGGTAGGATGGGTGGCGATAAATCGATGGAAAGATAGTTCTACAGGCGAGCAGAGTAATGTTATATATATATATATATATATATATATATATATATATATATATATATATATATATATATATATATAAAACTAAAAGTCACCTAGCCAGCTTTGGCCCGGGGACTGTGGACAAACGCCACCCAGCCGCCCCCGTTGGGGCTCGATCTTGAGACCTCCCCCCAATATGCCAACGGTCTTACCGCTAGACCGCGTGCCATTGGCATACACACACGCTGACAGTGTTTGAGTGTGTAGGTCTATGTAGTATATGTTTAGTCCCATATTGGATAGACTTATACGAGAAAGGTTGACGTCTCTCCTATATGAAGCCTCTTTTTTGGTATGATATTAGAGCATTGTTGATCTTGAATCTAGTTCTTCCCTAAACTAAAATCGTAGCCATCCATCTCACTGTAAACATAATTCTAACCATCCATGTCCAAAACTCTAACCCTTTATTCTCTTAATTCGTCAAACCCTAGCCGCCGCATCATGCATCTTACCAAAACCTCCATTAGATATAACCATGAAATTCTCTTCATCCTAACCCATTTACATTCCACCATTCCAAGCCTCACACATCATAAAATATTGATTCCTCCCAGTCGATCTTCTCTAAATCCATCCCCCTCTGAAGCATAGTTGCCACTTTGCTGATCGACATGCCTCCAACCTACTAGAACCCAACCACCACCACTGTACCTTCTTCTTCTACTTCATGACCACCTACAAATTTTTATTCCTTTTCTCCAAAGCAGATCCATCATTGCTCTTGTCATGTCACCTCTATTAGGTTAGGTTCGATCCCATTCCAAAGAAGCTCAATTGCTTCTGTCGGTCACAAGGACTAGTCTTGTCCAACAACGACTAGATCCAAACTCGAGTTACAGCATGGTAGTGTTCCGATCCTTGCAGATCGAGTTATAGTCAAGTTTCGTCGCATCAAATGACAAGTCGCTCTGCTTTAGCGAGCTCCAGTTGATTGGACCTCCCTCTGTGTTTGTATACACCTAGATCAGCTGTCCAAAAAAAAAAATCTGCAAGCTCTTTCAACTACTATATCCTTTCTCAACGATACATTTCCTCCTGACTACTCAACTCCAAACCAAGGTTCGTAGTATCGCCATCAAAACCGATTTCAGACTTTTATTATGAGTATTCGGATCGATGGTTGCGACAATTTCAGTAGTTTCGGATTGGAGTTATGGAGTTCTTTGTTTCGGTGTCAGAAGATGTTATTATTTAAAACTAGAATATATTTGATGTAAATTTTCTGACATAAGACTATCTCTTGTTTGTTATTTCTTGTTAAAGGAATAATATTAAGATGGGTTAATGTTGTGAATCTTAAATATACAACTTTGACAAATAGAAATGGTTATACTATGTTAATAAATGAATCTTATAGACATTTTGTAGAATGTTGATATTCAACACGATGAATTGTCTCAACAAGTTTTCTCAATATTTATCTGTTTTACGTGTAATTTTCTTTGTTGACTAAACTGGGGAAAAGAGTTCCCAACGTCAGTATTAGACAATATCAGCCGGTCTCAAAATGAGTTAGTATCGGACTGAATATGGCCAAAATTATACGATATTGTCAATATTGATATATATATGTATAGGTTGATACGTATTATTATTTGCCGAGATTGTCAACCTTGCACCAAATAGTACTTGCGCCTCCCCGTCACGCCTCCAAATCAGCTACTGCCGATGAAGTTCCTGACCGTCAGCGACGGAGTTTCGTACCTTTGATGCAGTTTCTGATTTGAGCTGCCTCCAAGATCGTCGCGGTTCTCTGATGACCGCACTCCATCCGTGATGTCTTGTCATTTTATGTTTTCTTTTATTTGTGAGGTAAAAAGAAGGCAATGAGTGCAAAAACAGTAAATAAAAAAAAGAAAAGGGGAAAAGAAAAATTATTTTTTTAAGGGACTGCGACGCTCTCTACAAAATTCACCACATTTTACTTATCATTATTTTCCAAGTTGAAACATGCTAGTCACGTTCAACTTGAAGGGAAGTGTTGGCTAGATATTGTGGTACAACTTTGTCCATTTCTCACAGCACCATTCTTCGCGATGATTACTCAAACTTTTATCTTGGTCAAGTGTGCTTTGCACCGACAATTCTCTTAGTCGAGCACTCTCGTGTGCCAACTCTCTCAATTGAACGTTCTCGTGCATCGACAACTCTATCATTATGTGCTCTTGTGTGTCAACAACTCTCTCTCTCTCTCTCGATCACTTTTGTGTAATGACAAGTCTCTTTGTTGAGCATCCCCGTGCATCAATATCTAGTTTTAGTCGAGCATGCACTACCGACATCTACTATTTTCTCTCTTTGGTTGTGTGTCGACCTTCATGACTTGACTCTGTCGATGAAGTTCTATTATGGTGTTTAGCTATTTTAGTATTTTTTTATATTTGCATATGTACAATCTGGACATATTTCATATCTTCTAGCTTTAGGGTGAGTGTTAGAGATAGTGGGTGTGTTTGAGTCAGTTGGTCTATGTAGTCTATGCTTAATCCCACATTAGATAAACTTGTAGGAGGAAGGTTCATTTCCTCTATTTATATGTACTAACAACATTTATGACAACCATCCCATTATTTCAAATATAGTCTTTTTCTACTATCCCAATTTCAAGGAGTACCAATTATGATTCATAGACCGTGTAATGGAAAATTATAATGGTGAGGCACCTGTTTAGGTTCAAAGACGAATAAGAATCCCAAAGTGCACCCAAGTAAACAAAACTTTGATAAATGAGTAACATAAGATTGAATTGGGCCTTTTCTGCATGGATAAAAATACGAGATGACACGATACTAACATGGTGACACAAATTCTCTACTAAATTGTGGTATGTTCTAGTATATTTTGGAGTGTCCATGTCGTGTATCATATGTGTCTGATATGTGTCCAACACGAACAAAGTAAGTTACGACACCAATTCCGGAGTATCTATGCTTCATAGAGCGGTATTCCATTCTATGGATTATGCAGACAGTAAGAGAAATTGCCTGACAGCTTAAAACTTGACAAAGTTGGCCCACGTAACAATTAATTGGACCTCTTTCTAATAAAGCAACTACAATCGTTTTAGGTCGGATCACTGGGTGGGGATTGTATGCGTTTATTAAACTGAACATATACTTCATTACAAAAAGCTGATAACACATCTAGAAACTCAGATCTTTCTTTCAATAAATAACACCAAGTCATTTTGGAATAATCATCAATAAAGATAACAAAATACTGAAATCCTTTCGGACTTATCCGAGAAGGACCCTAAATATCAGAATGAACAAGATCAAAAGACTATAACTGGCGACTCTCACTACGAGGAGGAAAAGAACTACGGTGATGCTTGCCCAATTGACAAGCCTCACACTCAAGACTAGAGATATGACCTAAACCAGGAATAATTTGACGCAGTTTAACCAGCGACGGATGTCCCAAACGATAATGCCACTGCAGAGAAGAAACATAAGTGAAAGCCTTTCCAGGTAGATCCAAGTAATACATACCATCTTTTTCATGTCCCGAGTCAATCATTTCCTTCGTCCTGATGTCCTGAAAACACACGTATTGGAAGAAAATATCACAGAACATTAAAGAGATTTGGTTAACTGGCTCATAGATAACAAATTAAATGGAAATGTAGGCACATATAATGAATCTTTTAATGATAGTGATTGAGTAGGTTGAATGACACCTTTTCCAAGCACAGGACGAGTAGACCCATCAGCCAAGGTAATATTATTTTTCATGGGAAGACGATTATGAAAGAGAGAAGATATACCAGACATGTGGGAACTTGCTCCTGAGTCGATGATCCAAGAGGTAGATAGATGGTGACTGGGTTGCAACAAGAGCATGATTACCTAGATTTGCCATAGTTGTAGTGGGTTGGGTGGTACTAGCAAGCTCATTCAACTTTTGAAGGATATGTTCCAATGGTAATGATGTATCGGACGTTGAAATCTGATTGAAAACAGAAGTATCATCTCTAGGAGCAAACATAGTGATATGGAACTGCATATTTTCATTATGTACTTGATGTGTATATGCTGGTTTGCCCTACTTGTCCCAACAATAGTATTCAACATGACAGAGTTTTACTCAATAGTTACATTTTTGCGGTTGACCACGGCCACCATCACCACCGCGGCCATCTCCATCACCGCGACCACCAACACGACCATTGTCTCTATCACCACGACCTCCTCCTCGACCAAAAATACGACCACCATCTCTTCCCCCACGTCCACGACCACCAACATTAGAAACTAGGACAGAAGAGTCAGTACTTGGACTTACAAAACTCTGACCTAGAAAGGAACGATTGAGACGAGAGACGGTATCAGCCACCGTAGATAACTGTTCTCCAACAAAAATTTTAAGCTTTGTAAGAGTCGAGAGCAGGATCCAAGCCAGCGAGGATAAGGGAAACATGAAACTCCTCCTTCTGTCGCTAAACCTCCTTCAAATCAGTAGCGACATGATCACACTGTAGCAGTTCCTCCCACAAAGCCTTCTTTGAGGGTAAGTATTCATGCACATGCTTTCCATTTTGTTTTGTTTGAACCACTAATTCATATAACTCATAGATACGAGCAACATTTCGCTTCTGCGAATATGATTCTTCAAGAGATGTCAAAATTTGTTTGGAGAATTCACACCACTGGACATTAGCAGCGATGTTTGTCTCCATACTATGCCACAACCATGTTATAACATATGCATCCGCACTCATCCAATCTTCATAATCATTGGACGTTTCATATGGGGATTCGTTCGTCAAAAACTTCTTCTTTGCTCTCAATACCACCTTGATAGACTTGGACCAGGCAAGGTAGTTTGCACCATTTAGTTTTACCGCGGTAATTAATTTTTCCAATTCATCATTATGAATAACAGTAAACTACCTCTGCTAACTCCACTACTAGAAGTATAAACCTCGCTAGAAGAGTCGGTCCCTACCATACTTGCAGATGCAACAAAAAGATTTCTCAACACCAGATCCTTATGTGGAGGTCAAGGAAAGACAAAGACTCATACAAGACAAGCACCGTATCTGCACTTTGTGTCATTCCGAGAATAACTTGGAGAACCAGAGGTTCCTGCTAACAAACCCATTGTTTGCCCTCTTTGGTTTGTGGTTCTCAAGTCACTTTTGTAGGACAGAGGTTCCTGTAAACAAACTTGTTGTTTACCCTCTCAGAATGCCCCCAAAAATTCAAAGATTAGTGGTTCCTGAAAACATGCTTGAACACAAGCCATAGTTTTCCCTCTGAGAATCCCAATATTTTTTAAACAAGATTAGGGTTTGAAATGGGTGAGTGGCGGCTGTGAGGAAACTAGGATTAGGATTTGCCATGACAGGAGCGGGCGGCCGGGTGTGTGGTGGTCAGTGTTCTTAATGGCGGTCGCCTAGGCTGCCTGGGCGGTGCCTAGGCAGTAGGCGGTCTCTCTCTGCACCGTTTTTCAGTAGGCGGTGGAGTAGGCGGCCAACGGAGATTGGCAGCATTGGCAGATGTGAGACGGAGTAGGCGGAGCAATACCTAACAAGATATTTTGGCCAAAAAAATTTCATAAGCATTATGGGCCTATGGTTCAATCTTACCAAACTAAAACTTTATACATCTTTATTCTACAACTTAGTTATACATGGAACACCCTTAAAATATGCATATTATGCAAAAAACAGTGGTAAAATAGTAAAAAATGTTCAAAATGTATCGACCGCCTAGGCGGCCTAGGCGGTAGGCGGACTCTCTCCGCCGCGTCCCGCGTACCGCCATTTAGAACCTTGATGGTGGTGGTGGTGGTGGTGGTGGTGGGGGGGGGGGGGGGTTCTGGGTCAGCGGGCAGCAGGGGGCGTCCAGCCAGGAGGAGGCGGACGACGCGCCGGGTGAGCTGGGCTGTCCTACCGAAGCTGTCCCACGGAAGTGGCTGACAGCAGCGATGGACACGAGAGAGGGAAGGTGGCGGCTAGGCTAGGGTTTGTTTTTGTGGAGGGAAGAAAGGATTTTTTTTTTGTTTATTATTATTGCTCTGATACCAAGTAGAGAATAATAATAATGGGAAGATCTTTATTGAAGCAATGGAACTACAAATATATATAGGAGAGGCTAACCTCCTCTCCTCTTTCTCTAGCCGATGTGGGACTAAAGCCCATTATACTAAATAATGAAAAATACCTCTAACAGTTTTCAATATCCTCTTGATTGTTTTTGGTCATTACTCTCAAGGATCTTTTTTTTCATTTCGAGTAGGTTGAACAACTTAGATTTTATCCCTCTTTGTACCAAGATAGGAAGCAAGAGTAAGGAAGAGATTGAGCAGAAGAATAATAGTCTCAAGACAAGCGGTTATAGCATAAATGATTTCAGAGTAGCATGTTAAGAATATGCCTAACTTTGTATTGTGCTTTGTCTTTTTGATAGGATTGCTAGTCTTGTATAATTTCCTATATATAGTTGGCTGTAAGACTAATAAAAACTATCCTTGATTTTGGTTTTCTCAAATCCTTCTCATATTCTAACTTGGTATATGGCTCTATTATCCACTAAAACTTCTTAACCCAGAAAATCTTAACCCTCTGACAGATGAGACACTCGTGATCCTATTTCTCCTATTTTGGTTGTTCCTCCTGCTACAAGAATATCCCACACCATGGAGTCACACATGGAGTCATGCTACTCGCAATTGTCATCTACCAGATCTCTTGAACCTGTTTACCTTATCTCCTACTTTTCAGACTCTCCGTACATCTACATCCATAGGAACCACAATCCTATCTAGAAGCTATTACTAGCTATACCTGAGTGGCAAGACGATGTGTCTAATGAGCTTTAGATTGTTCAGAAGACTCAAACATTGAATCATGCACTTTTACCTCCGACAAATAGGTATACATGATAAAAACTTTGGCAAATGTTACTATTGATCAGGACAAGGGTCATCTTGTTGCTTCATGGGTTCTCTCAATTATTGACTACAATGATATATTTGCACCTATTGCCAAGATGAAAATGGTTCACTCTTATGGTTGTCGCTTTTGTTTGTTGCTGACACATTTATCTAATGAATGTGAAGAATGCGTTTATTCATGATGATTTGGCTAATATTTAGATGGCACATCCTCCCAACTTGTCTTATTTATCAGGACATGTCTGTCATCTTTGTAAGGTGATATACATGATGCTCCCATGGCATGTTTTTTTTTTTCAAATTTACAATTGTTATCATGTTCGGCCTACCACAAACTATCCAACTATGTTTGCTCACCCTTATAGGACTTTGCTGTCACTTTATGTGGATGATATGGTCATCCTTCATAGCTTCTCGCACTATGCATTATGTGCCTCTCCTCTACATTCTTCGTTATATGTGTGATACTAGATGTAGATCTTTATTCTTATAAACCTCTTCCTCATTCGAGCTATGCGCCCATACTGTTGATTGGGCTAGTGATGTCACTGATCAGAGATCTACCAGTGGCTTTTATGTCTTTATTGGTGACTGTTTGATATCTTAGAAGTCCAAGAAACGGATCATTGTCTTTCATTCTAGGGTAGCAAAGAGGCTGAATATATTGCTGTGGCATCTACTACACTTGAAATCACCTCTCTGACGCTTTCTTGCTGACATGGGTGTCTCTCCATATGTTGCTACTCTTCACTACGGAAACACTAGTAAGGTTTCCCGCTAGTGAGATTTGGATTGCCAACAATCTTGTGTTTCACCAGGTCACAGAACGCATTAAAATTGACTGTCAGTATGGCATCATTTTTCTATTTGACATTTCTTTCTTCTATTTGTCACATCTCAGTTGGTTCACCCTCTATGAGTTTGAGAAAGTGTTAGAATAAGTCTGTCTTTTGTATAGTGGTTCTTTTTTATGTGCTCTTTTAGTCCCACATTGGATATGAGTGCTAGTCTCCTGTGTAACTCTTACTATATATGTACTTATGTAGTTGGCCTTGAGCCTAAAGAAAACCATCCTTGATTTGGGTTTTCCCAAATGCCTCTTATATTCTAACTATTGATATATTTAGTATATTGTAAAGGCACATGGGAATATCCTGAAGACATATTTGGGATGGCAGAATATGCCACAGGATATTTCATTATGTAAAGGCTATATAAAGCCTATGAGACTATCAATGAAATCATCAATCAATTTCAACATGGTATCAGAGCAACCTTTCCACAAACCCTAACCCTAGCTGCCACCAAACCCTAACCTTTCCTTTCTTCTCCATCTCTCTCCGCCACCAAACCCTAATCCGCGCATAGCAGCCACCCCCCCTTTTCCCGCGTGCCTGCTGCTGCTGCGGCTGTCGCTGCCGCCGCTGTGGTGCGCGCACCGGCCGCCCCCCATGTGTGCGCTGCCTTCCCTCCTGCCGCACGCAATGAAGCCTTTGTTGCCGTTGTTCGGATCATTCTGAAAGAGGACACCAATGCCTAGATCTGATGAAAACAGACATGTTCGGATGTAGGAGCGGACGACGAGGACGAACGTGAGTCGTAGAACGGGCGTGACGTGATCGGAGAGGAGAAACATCGATGGAGGAGATCCTCAAGAAGCTGGATCTTGCAGAGGTTGCGACGTTGATGAAGATGTCGGCTGGTGAGAGCACGACACGAACGTCGCCAAAGTTGAAACATTCCTCCATCGATCTGAAGCTGGATGGACCGGCCACCTATCTGAGTTGGTCACGGCGGGTGAGAAGAACCCTCGCAGGAAAGAACCTGGAGGGGTTCCTGTCGGACGAGAAAACAGAGCCGGACGAGGGCTCGGCAGGACGCGACGAGTGGAAGTCCACTCATATGGTGATCTACATCTGGCTTCTCAACTCCTTAGTCCAGTCTATTGCCGTCACAGTAGATGGCATTGAGATGGTGAAGGATGTGTGAGAGAAGTTGAGGACCTATGATAGTGTGGAAAACAACTTACGGATCTTCCAGATAAAGGAGAAGATCGACGACACCGTACACGGAGAGAAGACGATGCAGGAGTATGCCACGTTGGAGCGTCTGTGGTTGGACTATGATCACCACTCAAATCGGGCGAGCTGCGGGGACCGGAAGTGTAAGGAGAGACATGTTTGCCTGCAGGAGAGGACGATAAAATTTCTCGAAGGGCTGACTGCAACATTCGCACAGAGGACGGCCTTACTTCTCATCCAACCAAAGATTCTTAGTTTTGAGGAGGCTATCTCAGCCAAGATCCAGGAGGAGACGCGTATCAGACTGCAGACGGGAAGCAAAGTCAGCACTAGTGGTTACCAGCTCGGGTGACACAGGGTCCAAGGGAGAGCCCTGGCAGCACAACTGGCTGTGCTACAACTGCGGGAAGATAGGCCATCATCGGTATGCTTGTACCAAACCACTTATGGAGGAAAACTCAGGTGGTGGACGTGGACAATTCGGTGGAGGAGGATATATTGGAGGACGTGGTCGTGATCGAGGGGGTCGACGAGGCGGCCGAGAAGGTTATCGGGCAAACCTGCTGGTAGCAGAAGGGAATAGAGGAGCTGGTGGCATCTTTACTGAGAAGGATCATGAACTGATGGACATACTGGAGAGGAAGCAGAAAGCGTCAATCGAATGAGACGAGGAGTGGAACAGAGGAGGCATCCACCTCATTCTTTGCTGGGGGCAACGCCGCTATGTATGCCCATCTATCAGAAGGTACTGACGAGTCACTCGCTCTTGCATCTATCTCTTCCCTTAAATCATCAGACTGGATTATCGACTCGGGAGTATCTCGGCATGTGACGGAGAATGCTAGTGAGTTTTCTTCTTGCACTCACACCTAGCATCAACAGACACCATTCAGACATCGGATGGCACTTTCCAGCCAATGGTCGGTAAGGGTACTGTTAATTGTACAGGTTCAGTAAGATTATCCAATATTTTACATGCTCCATCCTTTCCAGTCAGTCTCTTGTCCATTAGTTCTATAATTTTCCAACTTAAATGCATTGTTTCTTTTGATATTCCTAAGGTGACCTTCCAGGAGAAAGGAACGTGACGAAAACTTGGGACTGACACTTGGCATAAGGTGTAATGCCCCGCTCCGCATCGGTGCATTATGATGAGTCGTTGACTCGAAGAGTTGCGTTGACCCGATGAAGTATCGATGCGAATCGAGGCAAGAATTACGTTGGCCAAAGGTAAGCTTTGAGTTGGTTGGAATATATGAATCGAATCGATGCAAAGGATAAGTCCCGTTTGAGCAAGTGCTGATTTTAGTTGATCTGGTGTGCAGGCTATGCTTTTACGCTGGACGATAAGAGGTCGGCATTTTGCCTTATGCAATGAAGTGTCCGCGAAACCAAATCGTGGCCTTGCAACGGATTGTGGCATGGGCGCGATAGGCCAAATCAACCGAGTAGTTCAAAGGAATGGCTAAGTCCGGGAGTTAGCTATGCGATCGAGTTATGGAAGCGAGACGCTTCAATCGGCGAGACGACAAGGCGTATCGGCTTAAGGTGGGCGGGTTCTTGACTCTCTCCCTATTCCTTCACGTCTAATAAGAGATATCATTGTATGCGTAATATGTTATCGAGTTAGCGAGCGTGGCTCGGCGACGAAAGGTCTAAGTATGTGTTGAACATTAAGGTAGAACATTGAACAATCGAACAATTGAAGCGACGTGCATCAAGTGTACGGGTCGCGGTAGGACAATGATGGTAGAACATTGAAAGACGATATTGAGATGTGCATCATGTGCACGGCTCCGAGAACATTGAACACTAGGCGTAGAACATTGATTACGGCGCTGAGCGTGCCCTCGGGCACTTATGCTACGAAAAGACTAAGTAACTACGAAATTATGCTATGAAAATAACTTACGAATGGTACGCGTTGAATACAAGTACGAGATGTCTAAGCCGTTGGACGTCGTGCATCAATATGGATGTGTTGGGGCATAACGCCGATGGAGCTCCCCATATGGATGGTGGATTATGTTTATGAGACGCGAATATGTTTATGGTGCGGGACTATGTTTATGGAACACGAGATTGGTTGGGCGATATGACTTGTATGCTATGGTACGTATTGCATGGTCAATGGACTCGGATGGCCTGTGCACGGGTGCGGCTTCCCTCGGACGGTTACGACCGGGGCACCGGGACTGTTCGGCCTAGGAGAAAATTATGTGTGGTATTTATGGTGCACATCATTCGGACGGATTGCGACCGTCCAGTACTGTGATAAGCTATGATATCCGTAAGTTTGGGATCCTTCGGATACTGGGCTAGCAACCCGTATTGAAGTGATTGTAGGCTTACACATAAGAGATGCCAAGTCCATTACGATACGAAACACCGTGACCTTCATATAGATAGGGCCGGTGGACTGAGATGAGAGTCGGGTGCAGGCGAAGGGCCTGCGACCCTTATGCATATGTCTAAGTTTATGATTGGTTGGTTGCGTAAATCGTATGTTTGCTTATGCAAAGTTCTAACGAGTGTAGGCTAGGCGAAAAGGGACGAAGATGAGCACGAACACTATATTTACGTTCATATTATGGCTAACTGTATCTGCTGCAGGAACACGGTATGGGACACATTTATGATAAGTTGCTATATATGAAGATTGCCATGAAACTGATCCTAAGGCTAAGTAGAAAGATCACCAATAATGATGCATGTTTCACTAAAGTGATTTAGTGTTTGGTTTGGGTGCGAGCGGGTCTTGATCATTGCGAAGCGAGGACGAAAGCACTAATCTCCCACTAGTTTATGTGCAGGCTCAGGTTATGATCGGCTCGGGGCGGGGCTTGGCTTGGACGTGCCGAGGCATGGAGTCCTTGGCGTTCAAGAGGAGCTACCGCATAGGCGTTCGGACTTGAGACATGGAGATGTTCGGCCGAAGACTACTTGGTGACTATAAAGAGGCATAATGTATGGAACAATGTAATCCTTTGTGAGCTAGAGAGATCGTGAGCGTTGTAGCCAATTGGCATAATATGTTGGGCTATTCAGAGCCTTGTAACCCTCAGTTCATTATGAATAAAAGAGATTCTTGTGTTATTCTTTGTTTCCTTCTGTTGCTTATGTTACGAATTTGAGATAATCACTATATGAATCGTTATCTTGCCTTGCACGAGCGCAACTCCAGGCTCGTGCGGCATCACGCCCCAGCGAGGACGATGATTCGGATAAAATCTAGCGAGGACGAGCGATTTTCCGGATCGGGGCGTGACAAGTTGGTATCAGAGCGGTTCCATCCTTTGGACCGTGCGTGAATCTCTTTGACCCTCAGTTGCTTCGCTATCGAAATCAATTGACTCTAAGTCGTTTCCGCAACTGCATGGCTCATGGATCTGCTCGACGCTACATTGGATGTTTCATACAATAAGTCTATATTAAGTGCGTACGTCTGCCACAAGTATGTCGTGACTATCACGCTATCTCCGGGTGCTATCGGAGAGTGTTGGTTGCACGAAGTGCAATGGGTTATGAGATTATGGTTTCCCGAAGTGCAAGAAAGTTGTGAGTCGCTGGTCGCACGAAGTGCAACGAATATGGTGATGTTGGTTGCACGAAGTGCAATGAGATACGTATTGTTGATCGCACGAAGTGCGAGGAAATATGTGTTGTTGGTCGCACGAAGTGCGAGGAGATATGTGTTGTTGGTTGCACGAAGTGCAACGGGTCGATATGTGAGGCGATGCGTATTATGTGGCTATGCGAATGGTTATGTGTTGTTGGTTGCACGGAGTGCAACAAGTCGTGAATCGTTCGTTGCATCGGTGCAACGAGTCGATATGGTATGATGCGTGTTGTATGGCTATGCGGATGGATAGCGATATGTTGTACGGGATCGAGTAAAGACCTTAAGTATCGAGAATTAGTTGTTGCACGAGTTGCAACGAGAGAGATTGGAAGATCGCGGATGCGATAGTATGAGTCGAGTTGGTCGCTAAGTCGAGTTGAGTCGGCGAACGTTTATGTTGGCCGTATGTCGCGTTGAGCTTTGAGTAAGCGAATGTTGCGGGTGTGATCGATATGATCGCCAAGATACGGTTAGAGTGAATGCGTGTCAAACTCGAGCGAGCGCTAGAGCTGGGATCGGAAGGATCGCCATACGGGATAGTTGATTGAGGAATAGATGTCGGACCTATGCGGAGTGTGATGTCGAGTAATGACTCGACTTCGAGTGGTATATGCAATACCACTTGTGCGATCAGTGTAGCGAAGTATTATATCGATAACGATAGGCTCGATCCTGAGTGGTATATGGAATACCACTTAGCGATAGCTATGTTAAACCGCTTGGTGACTTGCGATAGATTTCGTCGAGACGATTATGTTGTTACGATATGTTTGTCCTCAACGGACGAAGTAGTACCGAGACTTGAGTGGGAATGACTTGAGAGAAGTCGATGCAAGTATGCCTTGAGGAAGTGAGTCGAACGATTATGTGCGAAGTCATATCCACAGAGGATACGTCGGACGAGGAGTCCTTAAGTGTAAGTCGAACGATAGGCTGAGCTTAACGAAGGAATGTTGCGTCGAGGAAATAGTCGGCCGGTTGAATTTACATTGAGTTAGTACGAAACTTGTTCGGAACGTGTTGAGTAGGTACGAAGAAATCGTACGAACGAAATTGGGGTAGTGCGATGAATCGGTAGCACGATTTGGAAGTGCGAGTTAAGGATATGAGAATGGATATGTGAATTTGAAATTGTGTCGCGACGATGTTAAGTAGTTACAACTGAATGGATCTTGATAAGTGCGAGACTTGATTCGTATTCCAGTTCGGATAATGGCAATGATTGCAACGGGTTTGAGCTTATGAGAAAGGAAGATGTTCAAGTTATGCATATCGACGATGGTATTGAGGCGTATCAATGACGATATGTAATAACTCGGGGATACTCTGATCGAATGAACGAAAATTGTGTTGAGCATTGTTGTTGGATGAATTAGATGCAAGTTAAGTTGATGTCGATTTGGATGACAATGATAGGAATGCTTCGGAGAATTTGGGAACGGATGGATATTACTCGGATGAAATCGAAAGTGTCTGGATTGATTCGTGGATAACCACTATGTTGACATTCTTGTCTTATGCGAGTGCAACTCCAGCATCGCACATACGTCGTGCCAAATGAGGACGATCATTCCGCGTGAGCGCTGGTATGGTGATTCATCCAGAGGGGATAATCGAACTTGCAATGCATGGCAAAATCGGATTTGACTTGTGGTTTGATACGAAAGTTGTTCGAGGATGGTTTTGATTAGTACGGAATGTGTCGAGCTATGATCACGGATAGGTAAACTCGGACTTGAGGCGAGTAGATGTCATATGACTGGCAAGGACAGTCGACGGTAATATATGAGTGATTCGAGTAGTAACGGCATGCAATATGCATAAGTGATTCGAATAGTTAACGGCGCATCAGTTGCGCGAGAGATAGATAAATTGCGGATTTGTAAAGTATGTCGGATTGGGTAAAGTCCCATAGGAAGTGTCGTGAATTGATTTGGCTCCGTAATAGGATATAGCATGGTTTGTTGTAACTGTCCCTCGTTGATGATCTTCAATTATCGAGCGTAGTTTCGGGGCAGATGACCCTAGAAGACTTGACCGCCAAATCAAGTGAATGTTGAAGTCCCATAGGATGACCCTAAAAGAAGTCGCATAAGGAAATTTTGTCGAGGATGAAAGATGAGATAGTGCATGTTAAGGATAAGTCTAAGTGAGTGAGTATCATGTTTTGAAAGTTAGCGAGTAGCCTTCGACTAGATCGATATGGTTAGAAAGTTTATGATCGATCGAATAAGTACGTAAGTAGACTTGGTTGGTCGACGATCGAATAGATGTTGAGGAACGTGCTTAGCGTAGTAATGCGGTAAGGCGATTGCAAGAATTTTGCAATGTGCGAGAGCGACGGATAGTAGAACGACCCTAAGAGTTATGTCGTTGATCGGGTTGAGTAACGGTTAGGCTATGTGTGTTGAGCGCGCTATCTATATTATGAAACGAACTAGTCGGGATTGAATCGAAGATTGAGAAAAAGGATTCGTACTCGGTCGAGTATCGGAGATAGGCGTATCGTAAGACACCTTGGGTCAAAAAAAATTGTTGCCTTTGAGCATCGTAGACTCAAGTTGACCTCTTGTGTCGGGAGAGATTAAGCACGATGTCTGGATAAGTTACCTAGCGGGGGTAGCCCCAGACGCAATGTATGGATGGAGCGAGAGAATGTGAATCACGTATGGATAGTTGTGAGCGAGACTTAGTACGAATGTAGGCAAAGAAATTTGTGACATGTGGACGTAGTCCATGTCGTTAAGGCCAAATGTTATGAATGATGGGATGAAAGACTTGAGTTATATGAGAGATAGGAAACGGTTGGGCGAATAGGCATTGCAAAGAATGGTTGCGATCGGATGCGCAATGACTTGATGCAATGCGAGTGTTAGGTGGCCGGCGAGAAGCTTATGAGATCGAACTAATAGTTTCGAGTTAAGTTATGTGCAGAGATGTTTGGAAGAGGATCGCATGTTATGGAATGATGCATACGAGAAGTATTTGGGAATAGGCGCTAAGATATGACTAAGTCGAGTACAGACTGATTGGTGCTTGAGGATTTAAGAGAGCTTGTTAGTTGTCCCGATATCCTACAACTAAGTTTGGCTGAAATGCATATATTGGTGGGACGCCTAAAATATGTGTATGATCCAACCTAAGTTGTATGATTCCAACGATGGTAGCACGAGATCGTGAAACGATCTATGCGAGGCACTTGGATTAAGTGTTGGTTTCGGTTCGAGGACGAACCTGATTTTGAGTGGTATATTATGTAATGCTCCGCTCCGCATCGGTGCATTATGATGAGTCGTTGACTCGAAGAGTTGCGTTGACCCGATGAAGTATCGATGCGAATCGAGACAAGAATTATGTTGGCCAAAGGTAAGCTTTGAGTCGGTTGGAATATATGAATCGAATCGATGCAAAGGATAAGTCCCGTTTGAGCAAGTACTGATTTTAGTTGATCTGGTGTGCAGGCTATGCTTTTACGCTGGATGATAAGAGATCGGCATTTTGCCTTATGCAATGAAGTGTCCGCGAAACCAAATCGTGGCCTTGCAACCGATTGTGGCATGGGCGCAATAGGCCAAATCAACCGAGTAGTTCAAAGGAGTGGCTAAGTCCGGGAGTTAGCTATGCGATCGAGTTATGGAAGCGAGACGCTTCAATCGGCGAGACGACAAGGCGTATCGGCTTAAGGTGGGCGGGTTCTTGACTCTCTCTCCCTATTCTTTCACGTCTAATAAGAGATATCATTGTATGCGTAATATGTTATCGAGTTAGCGAGCGTGGCTCGGCGACGAAAGGTCTAAGTATGTGTTGAACATTAAGGTAGAACATTGAACAATCGAACAATTGAAGCGACGTGCATCAAGTGTACGGGTCGCGGTAGGGCAATGATGGTAGAACATTGAAAGACGATATTGAGATGTGCATCATGTGCACGGCTCCGAGAACATTGAACACTAGGCGTAGAACATTGATTACGGCGCTGAGCGTACCCTCGGGCACTTATGCTACGAAAAGACTAAGTAACTACGAAATTATGCTATGAAAATAACTTACGAATGGTACGCGTTGAATACAAGTACGAGATGTCTAAGCCGTTGGGCGTCGTGCATCAATATGGATGTGTTGGGGCATAACGCCGACGGAGTTCCCCATATGGATGGTGGATTATGTTTATGAGACGCGAATATGTTTATGGTGCGGGACTATGTTTATGGAACACGAGATTGGTTGGGCGATATGACTTGTATGCTATGGTACGTATTGCATGGTCAATGGACTCGGATGGCCCGTGCACGGGTGCGGCTTCCCTCGGACGGTTACGACCTGGGCACCGGGACCGTTCGGCCTAGGAGGGAATTATGTGTGGTATTTATGGTGCACATCATTCGGACGGATTGCGACCGTCCAGTGCTGTGATAAGCTATGATATCCGTAAGTTTGGGATCATTCGGATACTGGGCTAGCAACCCGTATTGAAGTGATTGTAGGCTTACACATAAGAGATGCCAAGTCCATTACGGTGCGAAACACCGTGACCTTCATATAGATAGGGCCGGTGGGCTGAGATGAGAGTTGGGTGCAGGCGAAGGGCCTGCGACCCTTATGCATATGTCTAAGTTTATGGTTGGTTGGTTGCGTAAATCATATGTTTGCTTATGCAAAGTTCTAACGAGTGCAGGCTAGGCGAAAAGGGACGGAGATGAGCACAAACACTATGTTTACGTTCATATTATGACTAACTGTATCTGCTGCAGGAACACGGTATGGGACACATTTATGATAAGTTGTTATATATGAAGATTGCCATGAAACTGATCCTAAGACTAAGTAGAAAGATCACCAATAATGATGCATGTTTCACTAAAGTGATTTAGTGTTTGGTTTGGGTGCGAGCGGATCTTGATCAGTGCGAAGCGAGGACGAAAGCACTAATCCCCCACTAGTTTATGTGCAGGCTCAGGTTATGATCGGCTCGGGGCGGGACTTGGCTTGGACGTGCCGAGGCATGGAGTCCTTGGCGTTCAAGAGGAGCTACCGCATAGGCGTTCGGACTTGAGACATGGAGATGTTCGTCCGAATACTACTTGGTGGCTATAAAGAGGCATAATGTATGGAACAATGTAATCCTTTGTGAGCTAGAGAGATCGTGAGCGTTGTAGCCAATTGGCATAATATGTTGGGCTATTCAGAGCCTTGTAACCCTCAGTTCATTATGAATAAAAGAGATTCTTGTGTTATTCTTTGTTTCCTTCTGCTGCTTATGTTACAAATTTGAGATAATCACTATATGAATCGTTATCTTGCCTTGCACGAGCGCAACTACAGGCTCGTGCGGCATCACGCCCCAGCGAGGACGATGATTCGGGTAAAATCTAGCGAGGACGAGCGATTTCCCGGATCGGGACGTGACATGAGGGACTGTGGTACCTAGATCGAGAAGGACTGGACTCAGCATTGGTATATATGGCAGAGAAGGCTGGAATGGGAGGACTGCAGCAGAAGACTGAAGATACTTTGATACTCCATTATAGGAGGATGGAACATTCTTCCTTTGATACTTAAAGTAAGTTTTATCCAGGGGTTTATGCAAAAACAAATAAAAAGAAATTAGTATATGATGCGTGCGAGTTAGGAAAACTTAATAGGATCTCGTATGTTGGTACGGATCATAGGAGCTCTTTTGCTTTTGAGATTGTACATTCTGATGTTTGGGGTCCATGTGCTATTAACACTATGAATGGGTGTAAGTACTTTGTTTTCTTTATTGATTGTGCCTCTCGTGTCACCTGACTATATTTGATGAAAAATAAGAGTGATGTACCTGCTTGTTTTCGGGATTTTCATAAGCATATCCAGACTCAGTACAACGCAGTTGTGAAGGTATTGAGATCTGACAATGGAACGGAGTACACCAACAGGACACTTGCAGAATACTTATCAGCACACGGGATATAGCATCAGACCACTTGTGCATACATACCAGCACAAAATGGAGTAGCAGAAAGGAAGAATAGACACCTTCTGGAGACCGCAAGAAGTATGATGATCGACATAATGTCCCATAAAGTCTGTGGGGGCATGTAGTGTTGACAATAGCTCAACTCATCAACAAGATGCCTTCGAAAGTCCTGGGATGGAAATTCCCATGTGAAGCATTACAAGACAATAATAGTGGAATACTCCCATTAAAGGTGTTCGGGTGTATGTGTTTTGTGAATAACAACAGACCATCAGTTGGGAAACTTGACCCTAGAGCGGTCAAGTGCATCTTCGTGGGCTACTCAGCGACTCAGAAGGGGTATGTGTGCTGGAGTCCAGTAGAGAAGAAGAAGTTCGTCAGTATGGATGTCCACTTCCGGGAGCATGAGCCATACTACCGCCAGGAGGGAACTTCACACAACACGCCTAATACTACCAGTATGAGACGAGAGTGGGAGATGGAGAACTTGGTGGTGACCGATTTAGAAGTTTGGCATGGAGGCATGGTTGAGAAGGAATATGAAGGTGAAGCGGAACAGGAGGAGGATATTAGAAGTGTTATTATAGGCCTACGGCTCAGGGGGAGTTACTTATCTACAGCAGGAGAGAGAAGCAGACTGCAGGACCAGTACCTACAGTGCCAGTGCTAAGTCTCTTGCTTGTGTTCGTCCCAACTCCTAAGACACCTACCACCCCCTTCAGTCGATATCATTCCTCCTACTCCCACACTACTATCTGTACGGAGGACCACTCGCAGCAATGCGAAAAATCCTCCGGACAGATATGGTTGGGATCTTGTTCAGTTTGTTTTTTATGACCATATCTCTTCTTCTCATAGGGCATTTATAGCATCTTTGGATAGTATTACTGTATCTAACAATTGACAGGTTGCCAAGAACGATCCAAAATGGAAAGCGGCAATGCACGAGAAGTTGGGAGCTCTTAAAAAGAATCACACTTGTGAACTGGTGAGACTGCCTGAGGGAAAGAGAGCAGTCTGATGCAAGTGGGTCTTTACCGTGAAGTAAAACCCAGATGGACATGTTGAGTGCTACAAAGCTCGACTAGTGGCGAAAGGATACAGTCAGACATACGACATCGACTATGACGAGACCTTTGCACCAGTTACAAGGATGAGCATTGTCAGGACCCTGATCTCTTTGGCAGCGAATGGTGGATGGAAGCTACACCAACTGGACTTGAAGAATGCATTTCTTCATGGAGATCTAGTGGAAGAGGTATACATGGAGATACCACCAGGATTTGGCACTAATCAGACAGCAGGCAAGGTCTGCAGACTGAAGAAGTACCTCTATGGACTGAAGCAGTCTCTTCGAGCGTGGTTTGACAGATTCAGGAGAGCTATGACAGGGATGAAATATCAGCAGATCAATGCTGATCACACTGTATTCTTTAGAAGGAGTGGAGGCCACATCACCATACTTGCGGTGTATGTCGACGACATGATTATCACGGGAGATGATGAGCAGGAGATCGTCCGACTGAAAGGGAAGCTTGGCAAAGAGTTTGAGGTGAAGGACCTTGGTCTTCTTCGCTACTTCCTTGGGATTGAGATCAGTCGAGACGCAGAGGGGATTGTTCTCTCTCAGAGGAAGTATGCACTGGACCTTCTCACAGAGACATGAATGTTGGGGTGCAAACCTGCAGCGACGCCGATCGGTCAGAGGTTCAAGCTGAATGCTGAAGCTGGAGAACCAGTTGACCGGGACAGATACCAGAGACTGGTGGACAAGTTGATCTATTTGAGCCACACACGCCCTGATATATGTTTTACAGTTAGTGTGGTGAGCCGCTACATGCATGGCCCACGGAAGGGTCATATGGATGCAGTCTACCAGATTCTGAGATATTTGAAGAGTGCCTCCGGCAAGGAACTGATATTCAGAAAGAATAATCACGTTGGCATTGAGGGCTACTGTGATTCTGACTGGGCTAGTTGTGCGTACGACAGGAGGTCTACATCGGGATACTGCATATTTTAGGAGACAACTTGATCTCTTGGAGGAGTAAGAAGCAGTCAGTGGTAGCTAGATCGACAGCTGAAGCGGAGTACTATGGCCTTGGGAGTTGCAGAGCTGCTTTGGTTAAAGAATGTGCTGGTGGAGTTGAAGCTGGATCAAGGAGCCAAGATGAAGCGGGGGTGTGACAACCAGTCAGCTATTAGTATCGCCAACGATCCAGTACAACATGACATGACCAAACACATCGAGATCGATAGGTTCTTCATCAAGGAGAAGTTGGTTAGTGGACTACTGGAGCTAGGCCACGTTCCAACCAAGGATCAGGTAGCAGACGGACTGACCAAGGGACTTAGTTCTGTGAGCATGATTAGAGGATGTGATAAGATGGGTTTAGTGAATATCTTTCGCCCATCTTGAGGGAGAGTATTGGTATATTTAGTATATTGTAAAGGCACATGGGAATATCCTGAAGACATATTTGGGATGCCAGAATATGCCACAGGATATTCCATTATGTAAAGGGTATATAAAGCCTATGCGACTATCAATGAAATCATCAATCAATTCCAACACTAACATAGCAAACTTTAACAAAATGGTGTATTATGCAAAACTTGTTTACATACTGTGATTGGAAAACCAAGATTATTGCATTGATTTTTTTTGTGGAAGAAACATTACCAAAATCAACTTTAACTTGAGAGCAAGCATCCAGATACGTTTAGTCGGTAATAGATCTTGACTCCCTTTTTCTTATATAAAATTCATACCTCTAGCTGTTTAAAACATAGTATAAGGTGAAGTATGAAATCTTTGTTAAATGACTCGACAAGAATTAGATTCTAGTTGGACGTAGTTACAACTTTGGTTTTTCTCGATTTGAGAAGTTTCTTAAGTGATTATCTTGAAAAGAAACTTCTTAACTGAGACGATGTAAAGTAAGACTCACCGAGTAATATCTCTAGCCAATAGTAGAATCCAACTTGGTTGTCACGAAGCTTTGACCTTGGACAGTTGAAACCCAGTCAAATATGAAACTTGAGCGTGTTTTGGCAGATGTAGTAGCTGGAATTTGAAAACCTTCAGTTATCTAGACTATGGGCTGGGGCAAAGGTCTCGTGTAACCTACTGTAGTCAAGTCTTAGTACTAGGTAAGTGCATGGTGGTTGATAATGATTGTATGATTTTTTGGAAGGTTTCTTGAGAGTAAAGGGCATAACCCAACTGGGGTTGGGATGACCTAAAAGGGCATGCTGGTGTAAGTAAGATATATATGCATGTTCTGGATTTAGGCAACCATATCTTGATTCCTCGCAAGTTTCTTCACTTGAACTGTTTAAATACCAAGCCAAGTTAGCCACTCTGTATTATTAGTGAGAAGCTGATATACTTATTCTCGACTATTGGATTAGTGTTGGTTCCACCTATTAAAATACTTGCCGCTGCACAAAAACCCTGTAGTGTTACTGTGGGTTCAAGATTACATATTTAATTTTCTAACATGTTGATGCACGTCAGATGATTTGAAACCTGGAGGCCTACTTAATATGAAGGCCAATGTTGTGGGTGGAGAGCTAGACTGACGTGGCAATATGATTTTTTTCGTAAATTTTGCTTAAAATGCGCATCAATTGATTTGAAATGTGGGTTGCTTTGATAACATGTTAAAGTGCCTATCGTTACTCCAAAACTCTTTTTAAGTTAGTGTTAGTGAGGGTTGAGAGTTATATATCTAATATCCTAACACCACCATTTCAGAGGAGAATAATATAGTTTCTTGATATCATGATTGGTGTCAGTTCGACAATTTTGAGGCTGTAACAGTTTGCAGTTAGCTAAAGCTCAAGATGCATGACCCTTGGTCTAGGGAATTGTTGAAGAGTGCATTAATTATCTTTATTTTATGGCATTTATGGGTTGATGTATTTTATATAATTCTAGTTAGGTTTAGTGTTGTCATGAGTGATGTCACACACTTTGTAGTCCTATAATGTTTGGCCATGAGCCCTAATAAAATCAATACCCTTTAAGCCAATATATAGCATCCACTTTCAACAATTAAGAAAATCTCATCCATTATATGGTTACCTAGCTATGATTCTGGTGTTCCAAGTATCTCTACTGCCACAGTCCTCTCCATCCCTTTTGTGCCATACTAACTATTATCTTTTCTCCCCGTCATGCAGTTTTAAATTGTATCCTCTGAGGGTCGCTTTGATAACTACAATCTACTCCTTTGGACTGTACAAGTGGTGGTTGATCATGTGCAGCTAAGCTTCTCTATACCACTTATGAAGCAGGAAGGGAACAGCTGCTTCGTTTGGTTTCTAATGTTGTCATGTATCTATGAAGAATCCTTAAAAGGGTTGTATTTAACATGTAATAGGCCTCGTGTGAGATTGAGTCTGCTTTCCAGTGAGTTAAACTTAGGGTGTCATTGTAATAGTAATGAAATAAAGTTTGTAATATAATTGAGTTTGTAATGTAATAGACTTACAATTACATTAACATGTTTGATTGGAACATATAATGCAACAATCTAATGTAATATCAATTACATTCAATTGTTTGTTTAAACATTTAATGTAATAGAATGATAATTATTATTTGTATGATTTTAACAAATATATCCTTAAACAATTATATTTTCTTAAACAAAATGCATGATCTCCTTGGACTGTATAAAACTAATTAAAGTTTCCTTGCAACTAAAATCTATACTTCGTGGCGGTTGACCTCAAACAGCCGCAAGGTCAATGCTAATATTCTTGTGGAACTGTCGGGGTATGGGAAATGATCCGACAGTCCTATTCCTCCGCTCATTTCTCAAATCCACTCGCCCATCTATCTTCTTCATTTCCGAAACCAAGTCATCACCCACTCACATCTCGCATTCTCCCTTCCCTTAATTATCCGAATTTCTTCTCGGTTCCATCTGTTGGTCAATCTGGAGGTCTGTGGTTAGGATGGGGGGAATCCATTAAAGCTTCCATCTCCTATTTCTCGCCTAATCTCATTCTTCTTTCCATAATGCAATCCATAATGTGCTTGATTGGAAGCTTTTGTGTGTCTGGCTGTCCCAAAAAAAAGGACATGCCACTTCTCTGGGATCACATAACAGCCATGGCAGCTAATTTTGATTGTCCCTCGTATTGTATAGGAGATTTCAATGCTATTTCAAGTGGTTCAGAGAAAATTGGGGGTAATGGTTTTGACACTAAAGCTGCTGATAGCTTTAACAATATGCTCGATGCTTGTGGTCTTATCGATATGGGTTTCATAGGCAGGAAGCCTGAGTTCAACATAAGGGAGAGATTAGATCGGACATATGCTGATGCTGGCTGGAGCGAGCTTTTTCCCAATGCCACTGTGTCAATCCTTCCAAGAGTCAATAATGATCACTCTCCAATTCTTCTCAACAGTGATAACAGAATCCAGTTTAGACGCCATGTGCTGCGGTTTGAATCTGGATTAATAGTGATGCATATAATGTTGGTGCTTTCTTTACATGGAGAGAGCTTGCTCTCAACATGCCTTGTAAAAGTTTAGTCCCACATCGAAAATGCACCATGAGTTATCTCAACATATATACTTGGTTGTGTTGTTGAGAGATGCACATGGGGTGGTGACCCTAAGGAGGAAACCATGTAGGTGATTTTACTAGGAGGTAAGAATAAGGCTCCAAGGATTAAGCATTAATGCTTTTGTCATTCTCTTGGATTAATTCCATTTGGAACTAAGCCCCAAAGGGGCTTAGCAACTCGGACTCGGGCTCATGGGCTCATGGGGCTCATGGGGCGTAATGTGGCGTTTTGTTGGCGCACTTTGCACTTTATAGTCTCTCTATATATACTCTCTTCTGGCCTCCTTTGTGAGTTACTACAAATTTTATAAGTCAGAAAAGAGAGAGAGAGAGAGAGAGGGAGCTGCTGCCGCCATTGCAAGTCCATCCGAGGAGTCAGAACAGAGGTGACTTCGAGCGTTCCACAAGTTCTTCAACTTGCTAGTTCCTAGAAGCAATTCGTGTGGGGCGAATCTTGCTTTGAGCAACGGTGTTTTGACACCCCAGCAACTTTTCTTTATCTCATCTTTCTCTAGATTATTGTAACTCGTTCTGTTCCAATTGCAACACGTTTGCAAGGAAGAACGAGAGCTCTTCTCTTCTCTATTTTCCTCCTTTATATTGTAATCTGGCTATTTGGTTTTTTGTATCATCGTAGATCTTGAGTTTGATCACTGCAAAGTTTTGTGTGACTCTCAGATCTCGATTGTATCAGTTTTTCATCTTTGATCAAGCCCCGGGACTAACAATCTCAAAGCAAGATCCTTGTAGATGGAAAACATTAATGCTTCGCTCGTCCAATCGGACTACTGCAAGTTGGAAAAGTTCGATGGATAGCATTATCAAGTCTGGAAGAGGAAGGTTTATCTAGCTCTTTAACTCAAAGACGTTGATCATGTACTGTTGGAGGAAAAACCTTCTGTTCCAGACACTGGGTCTACTGCCGCAATCAATGCGGCTACCAAACTCCAGGCCAAATGGAGAAGGGAAAATAGCATCTGCAAGCTTCTCATCCTGAATGCTATGGAGGATTCCCTGGCAGAATCCTACTCGAAGAAGGAATTTGCCAGAGACATATGGGAGTCTGTGGAAAAACTGTATGAAGAAGACAGGAACATGAGCAAGATGTTTGTGGTTGAAAAATATCACAAATTGCTCTTTGAGGACGAGAAGTCCATGTTGCCACAGGTGAAGGAATTTCTGAAGCTGCGTCAGAAACTGGAAGACGAAGAGATGCCCCTTCCCGACAAGTTTGTCGTTGGAGGGATCATCTCAAAACTTCCTGCTGGATGGAGTACCTTCTATGCAAGGATGCTCAGAAAGAAGCTAGACATTAGCTTGGGAGATATACTTCAAGCGATCCATGTTGAGGACGAGATACGTTCCCAACAGAAGATGGACACTCTGTCCAAACAGTTGGCTAAGGCCAATCTAGTGCAGACGAGAGATCCCAAGGGGAAGCAGGTGGCTTCTCATCTCAAGAAGAAGGACTTCACTAATCTAAAAGTGAAAGGTCATTCATTCAAGCAACAGAAGTCCAAGTCCCACGTGACTTGTTTCAATTGTGGCAAGAAAGACCACTACAAGAGTGAATGCAGATCCAAGCCTAAACAATCAGAGAAAGGTGAGCCTAGTAAGGTTTTATTGGTTTCTAACATTGTTGCTATGATCGCACAGGTCACAACTGTGGGGGTTGACTCTGACTGGTGGATAGACACTGGTGCGACTTGCCATGTCTGTTATGGCAAGAAATGGTTCGTCACGTACCAGCCGATATCTGAGAAGGTTGTCATGGCGAACCAGGCCCAAGATAAAGTTCTGGGGATCGGGACTGTGGAGCTGAAACTCATTTCTGGGAACACTGACGCTTCAAGGTGTGAAGCATGTTCCGGTGATTGCCAAGAACCTGATCTCTGGGAGCCTGCTCTGCAACGTAGGCTTGAGGATGGACATCAATGCTAGTCAGATGGTGATGTCTAAAAAGGAAACGTACTTCGGGAAGGCTTATCAAACCGAAGGAATGTTTAAAATTCAGCTTGTCAACCAGTTTAATGACATTAATGCAGTTGCATTTTCTGATTATTCTCTTGAGTTGTGGCATAATAGGCTAGGACATGTTCACTGTAAAAGAATTAACAAAATGTCCAGTCTAGGACTTATCTCCAAATGTGGGGGTAAGGTGGAGAAGTGTGAAGTGTGTGCTCAGACGAAGATCACAAGGAAACCCTTTCATCGGGTCAATCGAAGCACAGATCTTCTGGAGTTGGTGCACTCCGATATCTGTGACTTCAAACATTTCTCCACGAAGGCCGGAATGAAGTATTTCATAACATTCATCGATGACTTCTCAAAATACGCTTTCGTCTACTTGCTCAAGACTAAAGACGGAGCTTTCGAGAAGTTCAGAGAGTTCAGGGCCGAAGCTGAACGGCAGACTGGACAACAACTCAAGAGGTTGAGAAGTGATCGAGGTGGGGAGTATAGGTCTCATGACTTCGCATCGTTCTGCAAAGAACATGGAATCATATGCGAGACTACTGCTCCATATTCTTCTCAATCTAACGGAGTAGCAGAGAGGAAGAACCGAACATTAACAGAAATGATAAATTCAATGCTGCTTACTGCAGGTCTTCCAAAATGCTACTGGGGAGAAGCTGCATTAACGGCCACTTTCATTCTGAATAGAGTGCCATATGCAACTTCGGACGTAACTCCTCATGAACTCTGGTTCAAAGTCAGACCAAACTTGAATGTCATTCAAGTGTGGGGGTGTCTGGCGTATGTGAAGCTCCCAGATCTGAAGATTCAGAAGCTAGGGACAAGGACTGCGAAGGCGATCTTCTTGGGGTATGCCGAGAAGAGTGATGCTCGGAGATTTCTTGATATTGAGTCAAATCATATCATCGAATCTTGCGATGCTGAATACTTTGAAGACAAGTTTGCAAAAGACAAAAATATTGTTCTTTCAGACATTCCGGAAAATGATGTAGGTGCAAATGAGACTGAAATCTCATATGGGCCAGTAGTCCATGAAGAAGCTGTTGTTGATGAAACAACTCTTGTATCAGAACTTGCAGAGCCGTAAGCAAAGTGAGCGAGGAGACCTAAAGACTTCGGAGATGACTTTGTCATCTATCATGTGGAAGCAGATCCGCTTACCTATGATGAGGCGATGAGATGCTATCTTCTGGAAGGAGGCAGTGAATGACGAGTTTGACTCTATCACCTCCAATAACACATGGGTGTTGGTAGATCTACCTGAAGGAGAAAAGCCCATCGGATGTAAATGGATCTTCAAGAAGAAGATGAAGGCAGATGGAACTATTGACAAGTTCAAGGCCAAGCTGGTAGCCAAGAGATTTTCTCAGAAACAGAGGATAGACTACTTTGACACGTACGCTCCAGTAGCTCGGATGACCACCATCAGAATGTTAATCGCTCTAATAGCTATACATAAGTTGGTGATACATCAGATGGATGTAAAGACAGCATTCCTGAATGGGGAGCTGACCGAAGAGATTTACATGCAACAACCAGATGGATTTGTCGTCAAAGGTCTTGAAGACAAAGTCTGCAAGTTGGTGAAATCATTGTATGGTTTGAAGTAAGCTCCCAAGATGTGGCATGAGAAGTTTGACAAAGTTATTAGGTCAAACGGCTACAGAGTCAGCGTGACGGACAAATGTGTTTACACAAAGTTCCCTGATGGAAGAGGAGTCATCGTTTGTCTGTATGTGGACGACATGCTAATCCTAGGGACGGATATAGGCTGTGTCTCGAAGACAAAGAAGTTCCTCTCAACCAAGTTCAGTATGAAGGACTTGGGGGATGCAGATGTCATCTTGGGCATAAAGATCATCCGGATAGACACTGGAATAGCACTGTCACAATCTCACTACATTGAGAAGATGCTCACACGCTATGGGTATAAGGATCTTCCAGGGATCGATACGCCATACAGGGGTGATCAGAAGCTGAAGCCAAACTCGAGGGAAAGCGTCAGGCAGCTGGAGTATTCTAGCATTATCGGGAGTTTGATGTACGCAACCACTGCCACAAGGCCTGACATAGCTTTTGTCATGGGAATGCTGAGTCAGTTCACAAGCAACCCAGGGATTGAGCACTGGAAAGCTGTGAAGCGGGTGATGAGATATCTCAAGAAGACTCAGACATATGCACTGCACTACAACGGATATCCGACAGTAGTGGAAGGCTTCAGTGATGCTAGCTGGTGTTCAGAGGTGGAAAGCGAGAGATCCACAGGAGGATATGTCTTTTCCTTGGGTGGAGCTGCTATATCGTGGAAGTCGAAGAAGCAGACTATACTCTCTCGTTCCTCCATGGAATCTGAATTCTATGCACTTGAAACTGCAGCAGATGACGCAAAATGGCTTCGGGAGCTCATGTATGATCTTCCAGTGGTTGGGGCTCAGATACCGGCGATACCGATATACTGTGACAACCAGGCGACTGCGGCGGTGGCATCAAATGACCTCTTCAATGGAAAGAAGAGGACTGTGTGGTTGAAGCACAAGACAGTACACGATCTTATCAAAAGAGGTGTAATTACAGTGATTGATGTTCGGAGTCAGGAGAACCTGACAGATCCGTTCACAAAGGGCCTCAAGCGCCAGTTGGTCGATGACACAGCTTGTAAAATGGGCTTGAAGGCATTCTGATAGTGTGTCTTTGTAATCATACCATAAAGTTTTATGCTATTAGTTCAAAGAAAAATCTACTAGGCATCTAACTTTTGGTTCAAAGGAGGATCACTGACTGAAAAACTATCAGGTAACAGTGGGTACTTGTTCTCTAGAACATGGAAGGGATACAGACCCATAATCACTGTTGTCTACTATATATTTTCTGCAAAAAAAAACAGATCCTGTGGAAGGTTGGCTTAAACGCCTTAATGAGTTCTCAGGCAGAGTGAATGCCTGGTGTGCTTTACAGGAAGCACGATAGAGCAGCACTACAATGAGTGAAACTCCATGCTACAGTGGGGTGACTCCACCATGAGGTTCCTAGTTCTAGGGTAATGCCTCGGCTTTGCAAGCCAAGTCATAGCGGCGTAGCACCGCAAATGGACAGGTAGCCTAATGCTGTATGACGTAATTAAAGAGTTGTAGACAGCACTACAAAGGGGAGGATGGCCCCATGTTACAGTGGCACGACACCACGATGAGGTACCCAGGTAGGGGTAAAGCCTCGGCCTTGCAAGCTATGTCGTTGCGACGTAACACCGCAAGGAAGCCTTAGGCTTCATGCTGAGTAGATTGGCACTACAAAGAGGCTGAGACCTCATACTACAGTAGTATAACACTACGATGAGGTTCCCAGGTAGGGCTAATACCTCGGCTTCAGGCCATGTCATAGCGGCGTAGCACCGCAAGGAAGTGCAAGGCTTCATGCCATGTCTCTTTAATAAAGAACTCACCTATAGTGTATGGAAAGAGATATCAGGCCGTCTCTTGAGGGTAAACTTGTAGACGTCCAAAATTATACACTGAAACCAGGCTGGCACAGGGCCTTTAATGTGCAGCCAGAAGCATACGTAACTACATTTTGTAAGTGGGAAGAATTATAATTGTGGTACAGAATTCAAGGCGTAGTCCATTTTTGTATCACATTGTTATTTAACCCATGCGGGAAGATTCAAGTCGTCAGCGACATCTATCCTAATGCAAAATGGACAGTTACTGTGGGGAACGCTCAACCCTGGACACATATATATGTTGTGATATGTGGGGGATTGTTGGTGCTTTCTTTACATGGAGAGAGCTTGCTCTCAACTTGCCTTGTAAAAGTTTAGTCCCACATCGAAAATGCACCATGAGTTATCTCAACATATATACTTGGTTGTGTTGTTGAGAGATGCACATGGGGTGGTGACCCTAAGGAGAGAACCATGTGGGTGATTTTACTAGGAGGTAAGAATAAGGCTCCAAGGATTAAGCATTAATGCTTTTGTCATTCTCTTGGATTAATTCCATTTGGAGCTAAGCCCCAAAGGGGCTTAGCGACTCGGACTCGGGCTCATGGGGCGTAATGTGGCGTTTTGTTGGCGCACTTTGCACTTAGCACGTCAGCAGTCATACGGTCGTATGCGGCATGCGGCTCTTATACGGCATGCGGCTCATATGCGGCCACATGCAGCCTCATGCGGTCTCATGCGGCTCATGCGGCTCATGCGGTCCATACGGCCTCATGCGGTCCATGAGGCCATGCGGCTCATGCGGCTCATGCGGCCAGGCTGCTGCTGCTGCTGCCATATGGAGGGCTCCACTGACTGTGCAGGCTACAAGTCAGTTATGGAAAGACTAATTCAATGCGATTAATTCAGATCCACTTTTTCTGGGATTTGAATTAATTTCGTTGCTATCTTTGTGGGATTTGAATTAATTTCGTTGCTATCTTTGTGGGATTTGAATTAATTTCGTTGCTATCTTTGTGGAATTTGATTCAATCTTTCCATAACTGAAGAGGCGGTTAAGGTTTCCACCCTCTCTCTATATATACTCTCTTCTGGCCTCCTTTGTGAGTTACTACGAATTTTATAAGTCAGAAAAGAGAGAGAGAGGGAGCTGCCGCCGCCATTGCAAGTCCATCCGAGGAGCCAGAACAGAGGTGACTTCGAGCGTTCCACAAGTTCTTCAACTTGCTGGTTCCTGGAAGCAATTCGTGTGGGGCGAATCTTGCTTTGAGCAACGGTGTTTTGACACCCCAGCAACTTTTCTTCATCTCGTCTTTCTCTAGTTTATTATAACTCGTTCTGTTCCAATTGCAATACGTTTGTAAGGAAGAACGAGAGATCTTCTCTTTTCTATTTCCCTCATTTATATTGTAATCTGGCTATTTGGTTTTTTGTATCATCGTAGATCTTGAATTTGATCACTGCAAAGTTTTGTGTGACTCTCAGATCTCGATTGTATCAGTTTTTCATCTTTGATCAAGCCCCGGGACTAACATATAATATGGAGCTTAAAAGGATATGGGACTCGTCAGTCCCTATATGCACAGACTTGGTATCCAAATTAAAGTTTGTCCATCCGAAGATGCATCAGTGGAGTAATAAAACCTTTGGGAATATACGACGTCGGATTAGGTGTATAAAGCACAGATAGGTTCGTCACATTGTTGATAATGTCATTGTGGCTCAGGAAATTTACAACTGGATGAAATTCTCCTCTAAGAAGAAGAATGCCTTTGCTCTCAAGATTGACATGTCCAAGGCGTATGATCGCCTATCTTGGAAGTTTATAAATAGTTGTTTACATGGATTTGGGATTCACGGTTACTCCAACAATCTTATTATGAAGTGTGTTACTTCCTCCTCTTTCTCTATTCTCATAAATGGCAAGCCTGAGGGTTGGTTTCAACCAGGAGGGGGGATTCGTCAAGGTTGTCCACTTTCCCCTTATATATTCATCTTATGTTCTGTAGTCCTCTCTTGTGGAGATTTCCCTTCCAATGGCCCAAAGCAAGTTCGTGAATTGCTGCTCAACAATCCTCGAAGATGGAACGCTGATTTAAGCATCTTCCCACCTAGTACGGCCAAAGCCATTACCTCTATTGATTTGAGTGAGGGAGACGGTCCTGATCGCCTCATATGGACATGTGCTAAGAATGGTATTTTCACAGCGAAATCGATGTATGAGAACTACAGGTGACAAGTTCCAAGCTCTTCAAACGGTCTAGAGAAAAGAAACATTTGGAAGAGGCTTTGGAAACAAGACTATATCCCTCCTAGAGTCCAGATGTTCATTTGGCGTTTGTTGAAGAATGCCTTGCCATTACGATCAGCTATTAACAGAAGGATGCCACATATGGACCCCTTATGTCCGTTTTGCTTACTTCAAATTGAAGATTCCGATCATCTTTTCCTTCATTGCTGGGTGGCACGAGAAGTATGGTTCATTAGTCTGATACGACTCAGAACTGAAGAACATCGTAGCATCTGCTATTTGATTGAATCTTGACTACAAGACAATTATGTTGAAGAGAGCTTCCAGGTTGCTGCTAGTATTCTATGGGCTACATGGAAGACGAGATGTGCTTGTATTTTTCGCGCAGAGGTACCAAAACCTAAGAGCATGGTCAACCTCGCGCTAGCTACTCTTTCTCCGTACTTAACATATCACATGGGTTGTTCAAGTATTCTGCAATACCTGCGCAAATCAGTCTTGAGTAATGATAGATGGGTTCCGCCGATTGATGATTCTATTAAAATCAACATTGATGGTGCAACATCGCATTCCTTGATTGCTGCGGCTGCAGTGGCCAGGGATTCATTAGGACAATTCATAGCTGCTGCTACAGGCGGAAGCTCAAGCAGTTACACAGGGGCTCTATCTGGCCAAGTGTCTCAAAGCTAATGATTTCAGCCTGGAGGGAGACTGTTTAAATGTGGTCAGAATACTCAAAGGAGAAGACACTCTTATCCCATGGAGACTCAGTGGTATGTTTGCTCCAATAAGATTAGAGTTTGCACAATCAAACTCGAAGGAGGTCCTCTTTGCAAGACGGGATTCTAACAAAGTGGCCCATGCTCTGGCAAAATTTGCATTATCGAACAATATGAATACTGTTTTCTTTCGACCTCATATGTGTATTATCCAGCTGTTTTCTGATGATATCCAGGCATTGCCTGATAACATCACAAATACTTGTAACTCTTCTAATTTAGCAATTTAATGAGGATTTGGCTTTCAAAAAAAAAAAAAAAAAAAAAAAAACTATACTAGTCTATAATTCAAATAGTAGGGGTATCAATATATTATTTTGGACAACATTAACTTACTAAAAAAAAAAAAAAAAAAAAAAAAAAAAAAAAAAAAAAAAAAACTTACTAAAAAAAAAATATAATTATTAGGGATAAATGGCATTTATTATACCGATTGAATGGGATAAGTTAGGGATAGCCTTTGTTAATTATCAGTTAGATATTTCTATCTTTGAGTTGCTTAGAAATAGAAATATTTCTACTTACTATATCTCAAGTTTAAGATAAACTCTAGCATCAAAATTAAATTTGCGCGACTCTTTGTAATCGGTGCCAGAAGAGAAGAATAAATGCTCAACAACAGAAGGCATAAAGTGATCCAAAGGTTTGGTTTTAATCATTAATGAATGTGCTTCAAAAATCATTAATGAATGTTACATTCCAATAGTTGCATATGTTATTGCCGGGAACGTCGGGGCACGCTTTTCGATGGAAAATACAGAAACTGAAACAGTTGTAAAGACAACGTTTCAAATGCAATTCCTTAAAGAAGGTTTTGCGACAGAGATCCAGAAGGATTCTGCAAATTACGAGATCTAAAAAGATATCGTAATTTACGAATAATCTAAAGAGATTTTCGTGATCGTAGCAAACTGGCAGTAGTGCCTTCTAAAAAGAAGATACTGACAGAACTGCTAAAGGCAACAGAAGGGTGACAGGCGAGAGATGGAATTGCTGGGGTGAATGATCACCGTTGCTCAAAGCTTTATTCGCCCTCTGTGAACAGCTTCCAGGAACCAGCAAGGTTGACGGAAAACCTTGGAACACTCCTGCTCTTCTGACTCCTCGGAAGACGGCGAACTCCTCTGGCAATTGCTCTACTCTTCTCTCTCTGTTTCTGAAGTAACAGAACCCACGCGTACTAAAAAGTACTAGTGTTTGTGTTAAAAAACACGCTCACTACTCTGTTGTGTTAAAGAACACTTAGAGTTTTCTCCCTGGAATTCTGATTTCTCCAACACTGAGAGAGAGGAGAGAACCTGCATATATAGCCCACGGGGCGGTTGCCAAGCAGTTGCCTGAACTTCAGGGTAGTGGCTGAACCACTCCTGAAAGTGCAGCAACTGCTGCAACCGTTCCCGCTCTAATATGCAGCCAGCCATACGCACATACGCACTCTACGCACACTGCGTATGCTGCGCACTCTACGCACGCTGCGCGTACTGGGCGTACTTGGCTGCGTAACTGGGCCAGCGTCGCTGACGTGCTAAGTGCAAAGTGCGCCAACAAAATGCCACATTACGCCTCATGAGCCCTTGAGCCCGAGCCCGAGCCCGAGCCCGAGTCGCGGAGCTTAGCTCCATGGAAATAAATTTCCAAGAGTAAAAAGCTTACAGCTTCTTAATTGTTGATTAAGCCTTTATACCATTAATAATTAATCCCACATGGCACACACCCATGTGCACTACATGTGCATCTCCATAAAGAGCAAAGACTCATATATATGGAGATACACATTCCTTTCTAGCCGATGTGGGACTAAAAACCAAAACTAAAGGCTAAAAACCCAACAGCATAAAAATCAGGAAATTATTTATGGTATTTCATGAGTAGTTCAGGGTCATTTGTTTATATCATATCTTTTTGATTATTTTTTATGAAATTATGGTATTTTTATGATTGAAATTCTCAAAAAAAGGTTATAGTTTTTGGGAAGGTTTTGAAGCTGTTCTTTTGATTTATTTTTGATAGTTTGAATCATCAAATATTTTGTGCTATCTTTTTTTAATCTTCTGGAAATTTGCTGAAGTTTAAGATTTAACTCGTTGTTGTTACTTTTTTTTAATAATATAATTATGCTATATTTTAATTTCTGCTTGATCTTTTTGTTCTTCTCTCACTGGAAATTGCACACACAATGCGTGTGCCTCTGATCCCTCATATATATAACATAATTATCAACATGAAAAATCACACTAATACAATAAGGGGTTGTTTAGTTATTGGAATTTATGTATGGATTCGGTTCAAATTTGAAAAGTGGGAGGGAATTTGCAATTTTCATTGTTTGGTAAACTTGACAGTAGAAATGGATTTAGCAGTTCATGACAATGTAATCCTGCTCCCTGCTTGTCTCCCTCCAAATCCTTCACTTCCACATCCAGTTTTTTTTGAGTGGATGTGAGATGAAAGTTGGCTTAACATTTATATATATATATATATATGTCCGAGCTCTCTAGCCTAGTGGTATTAGAGCGGACATCCGGAGGGGCCGGCAAGGTTCGAGCCCCCCAATTGTGTGTGTGCGTGTGAATTCAAAAAAAAAAAACATTTATATATATATATTTATTCATTAGTTAATCGATTATAACATTTACAATTAATTAATTATGTTAATGCTTAGTTATCATAATTCTTAATTAATGTTCATTAATTAACATGCTCACATTTTACATTATTACAATAATTAATTATAATTAAAAATATGATATTTAATTAATATTTACACTTTAATATTTAGTCAAAAAAATATACTGTTAGTATCAAACTTTTACTTTTAATTTGAGTAATTACTTATAGAAATAATAATTATAAATATATTATAATATATGTATTAGTAATCAAGTTAATCATATAATTAATTACATTTTACTGTTATAATTATTATATAATTAGGGTGATTGAGATATGAATAAATTAGGATTGGTAAACTTTATCAGAATAAAATTTGAGGACATGGACTATGAGAATGGCTCAGATTGATATTTGTCGATCATGATATATCGAAGATGATGGTTGGATGAATATACCCAAGGAATGACTTTGCTGAATAGACCTTGGCCCTTGAATTTAAGTTGTTGATGTAAGTAGGATGATCTATGCTCGATGTTAGAAATTTGAGTGAGACGAGCTTGGATAGAATATCCTATATTATCAACTATGGTTTGACCTTAGAAATTGGGATGAGTGTTTTTGATATTGGTTGCATGGAAGTGGTGATCATGATATTTGATTATGACATGGTGAGTTAGCCTAGCGGTTAGACAGACGTCCCAATGTTGAGAGATATAATTGGTTTGATCGACCTTAGAGAGATTGTCTGGGTAGACTATAGAGTTGGGGTAGCGAGATTGAGAGTTGAGAGTTAGATTGGAGTAAATTTTTGAGAAGTTTGATGATTGTTGCAATGGGAATGGCATATTGAATTTGGATGTTGGTTTCTTAATTGCGTAGAGATGGATGTTTTACTCGTGGTCGAAAGAATAAGATGGTATCGGAAGAATTGTCGGATCGATTGGTTGCTTAATGTCAGATGGTTTCAATTAGATGATACTCTTGTGATGGTATTGGATAGAAATATGGTTGACGAAGGATTTTCATTTGATATCATGTGCTCGGAAGAATGACGGATGGTAGAATGATATTTGAATTGAATCTTGCTTGGTTTTGAAGAACCTCTCTTGAGGTAGCACTAATACGTGCATATGCTGGAAGATATATATATATATATATATATATATATATATATATATATATATATATATATATATATATATATATATTTTTTTTTTTTTTTTGGAAGATATATATATATATATATATATATATATATATATATATATATATATATATATATATATATATATATATATATATATATATATATATATTGTCTAGATCGGGAGCCCCCCAAAAGCCCCCCTCTTACTGCACCGTTGGATCGAGGGGACGCGCCCGTGGGCCCCACGCAGCCTGCTCGATCCAACGGTGCACTAGGGGGGAGGCGGGCTTTTGGGCGGCTCTCGCTAGGGGGCTTTTGATCCGGATATATATATATATATATATATATATATATATATATATATATATATATATATATATATTGTCGGAAGAAAGTTGATGAATAAGATGAATGTATGTTGAGTATTGCAATGTAGGCGACGTGCTGAGATGATTCGAGGGAATTGAATGACGAAATATCGAAACTTTGTTGAGTAGGATGATGTTATCAGTCAGGGTTATGATCATGTTTGGAAGAGTGTGATCGAAGTATGTATGGAAGTGATTCGGAATTGGTCGATTGTTTCTTGGATTGAGAAATTTTCGAAAGATGGAACGTAGAACAATTCAAGAGTGACTTGGGAGATAATAAAATTGGATGTGAGTATTGATACATGTGATTGTGATTGAGGCATTGATGCTTGTGATTGAGGCAATGATGCAGTAGTGTTTGAAAGAATAGTTGGGAATTGAGTTGAAGACTTGAGAACTTTGTTTGAATTAGTTGGGGCGAAACACTAGATTTTGATTCGAGAAATTGATTGGTTTTAGGCTATGTTCTTCAGATTCTAGATGGATTGAGATATAGTGCTCAAGTAGGTTTTCCCTAGTTGTAATTTTGGTCCTTTGTGCTATGACTTGCCTAGTGAATTTGAGAAGTGCAATTCTGTGCAAGGCACATTGTCTAGTAATAATAGAGGGTGTGGGTAAGCTTGGATATAGTTTGATTGAGCTTGGTAGTATAGCTGTTTCATGAATTTGGCTAAGGCATGGAGGCCTTGCATTGAATGAGGAATGAAAGGAGTGTTGGTTCGATCTTTGTAATTATGCAAGGAGTATTCAAGTTGGAGGGAGAAGAAGGTGCTTTAGAATTGTTTGAGTTTGATTCATGAATGTTGATGGTTTTGTTGCTGTTTTTTTCCTTCCAACTAAAATCTTTACTGGAGGAAGGGGAAAGCTTGTTTGTTTTTCTTATAAAGAATCCCTATGACAAAAGAATTCTTAAGAATAAACAAGAAACGATAGATTTTGAGGAATGGTAGCGGTGGAGATCAAGCTTGCAGTCGATTTCTTTACTCCGGTGACGATCCGATGCCGGTGATAGGGAGATCTCCTTAACTCTAGTTGACAAGCACTGTATAGAGAAGAATCTTTGGTTGCAAGGGGGATCTAGCTCTCGATCTTGCAACCTTCGATCTTCGATCATCCTAAATAGCACAAGTCAAGTGGTATTTATAGGCAAACGACCTACCCTTGGACTTCGGTGCAGGGATGAGGCAACATTCACTGTTTTTGTCTCCATGTGCCACTTTGCCCAGGTGCCCAAGCATGAGTTGCACAAGCATTTGTTGGCAACTTTATTTTGTTGGCGTAGAGCACTTGGCATAGAAACTTTCTATGCTTTTCTACAAGACCCCCTTCAAAGTTTTCGAAATTGGCATAAGTTCGAAATACTTTGAATAGAAGTATAAAAGAAGGGATCTTCATCTGCTCCGCAGAGATTAACATGGCGTTAGAGGACTGCAACATGCTTTTGGCGCATACAAGGTCCTCTGCACATGATTTACCGTTTATCAGTCTGATGACTCGCTGCCACCTCTGCACATGAGTCTAAGCATTGAGTCATCTTTTCATCCCAATTGCCTTTGGAAGAAGGGATTCTTGTGAATAGTTTTGGTGTGTAGTCATTCATAACATGTCAGGTTCATCAATAGATCTTGACTAATCACCGCCACTTTGACTAGGAGACGCTTCGTCTTCCCATGCATTGTCTAGGGCAAGCGAACCGTCTTCTTCTTCCCTATAAGTACATATTTTAGATGGCCAAGTGAAGGGTCATTGACTGAGTGAGCAGCCCCCTACCTTACTTCCAGTTCAGCTGGTCCTTCTTCCCATGGCTCTAAACAGGACTTTCCTTCAGAGTTCTCGGAGACAAATGGGACTTCCACTTACTCTGTCATCGCTCAGGTACAGCTTCTATGCTCGAGTCGGCTCATACTCCTGCTTCGGTGTCCTCTCCCAACCCAATAAATATGAGGCTGGCGGAGGACAAGTTGGCCATGGCTGACCACCTTCTGTCTGTCCTGGGAACGTTGCCAAGACATTGAGTGCAGCGTTGGACTTCGATTCTCTCCCATTGGACCCCAAAGAGAGGAAGATGTAGGGAGGAGTGGATGCCTTCCGTCGATTATTCCACGCTTCGTGCGTCCATATTTTGCAGGATATTATAGACGTCATCAGCAACTCCGACGGTCCCACTTTTTAGCCGTATTTCTCTTTTCTCCTCTTCTTTTTGTGTGGCATTGGATCGTTCTGGCTACATCGTGTAGCCATTTTCTCCTTTAATGAAGACTCTATTTTGCTTTCCTTCTTCATTCGTAATTACTGAAGTATGTGTAGGCAACTCTAGAGGGGGGGGTGAATAGAGTATGTGTCGATACTACCTAATTAAAAATAACTCTATTCAAGTTCACCCAATAGAAATAATAATCAGAGTATAAGTGTGGAATATAAATAGAGATCAGAGAAGCATACGCAGACACAACAGTTTTTAACCTGGTTTCTCTCGTGGAGGACTAGTCCACGCTTGAGAACTCTAGCTCAGGATTGAAATCCACTATTTGTGAAATAGCGTACAACCATGTGCCTTTACTCAGAAGAGCACCCCAACTTCTTACAAATTCTCAGATGGTGAGACTTGGAATTATCCAATTGACTTCTTTTGAAACTCTTGCACACAAACTTCTAGTTGACTCGCACTGAGCACCTTGGGGGCTTGGAAAGTTTTGTGGCTAGTTAGATGAGAAGAATAAGCTCTTGAATGTATAGGATATAGAAGAAGAGAAGATTGGATGAATGAAAATGAAAGGAATCAAGGTCTATATATACTAGTCCAGAGAGGCAGAGTTCGGCCAGAATTCTGTCCCAAAATTTTAAATATTTAGCCGTTGGACAACTAGCAACCAGCAAGCCCTAAAAATTAGGTCCTGAAATTAAGGGGCCAGAGTTCGGCCCAAACTCCGTGTGGAGCAGAGTTCGGCCCGAACTCTATCTCCTTGGGGACAGAAGGTTCAATGGGCTGTTTTGGGCTTGGCAGGTTTTTGGACTTTTGTTTGTGGAGCTTTGGGTGTAAAGTCTAGGGTTGAGATACTCAGTGCGACTCAACTTACAATAGCCTAGACTCAATAAAAAGTAAAATACAGACTCATAGAACAAGTAAACAGTAGCATGTCATAGCAATTGTCGATGATGTTCGTCTTGAGCTGATGTATGGTGATTGTCTATTTTGGAGCTTGATGGAGCTTGATGTGTCAAGTTGGATCATAACAGATATCGTCTTGTTAATTATCAAGATTAGGTTGACTGCGATCCAGTTTGGGTCAACAATATCTTCCATTTTGATAATTGACAAAAATACGATATTTGTATGTTGCAACATTCATACATGGACACATGAAATAAGGATAATAGCTCCCCCGTAGATAAACATGTCGGCTCCCCCTTAAATGGATATGTCCTGAGACAAGTTCTAATCCAAGCAAGCACAACAATATATATTGAATCTCAAAACACATGTCCACACAAATATCACAAGTATTATCAAGTGTTTCCAAAGCACAAGCAAATATCACAAGTATTCCCCCTTGTCATTTAGCAAAGTGATAAAGTGGCTCCCCATAAAAAGTAGACAAAGTGAATACATGCAATCACACAATGTGGAACCACAATCATAGAGAGAAACTACTAGCAGTTTTATATCTGATAAAAACCAAAGTGCATAAGTCTGAAGAAAATACAATACACGAAAATAGAAATATTATATCTCAAAGTTTTAAAAACTACTACATAAAGCATAATGAAACTATAGCCTAACATCAGCAGCATCGGTAGATACTAAACCACAACTATTATGGAGCATGGGATGGACCAGCAGAGTCTGAAGGGTCGCTGGCAGAGCGACAAGGGTCAATAAAGGCCGCGTCCGGGTCCAGATACCACCTGACCCATGTGTCGTCAATACGGTAACCTTCGTGAGAAGGGTCCTATACGATAGGAAATGATATCATAGGATGGGTGGCCAGGGTGTACTAGAGGTCGTGCAGCGAGTTGCTGATAGCACTCGTCTGAAGGGTGGTACGGTAGTCCAACTGGGTCCAGCGGTCGTCTTCCAAACGGAAGCGATCGTGCAACATCGTCTGGATGGAGTCAAGAGTAGCAGGAGGCTCGGGCTTAGGAGAATCAGGAACATCAGAGTCAGAGGATGCATCAGCAGCAATCGTTCGACGTGCCTTAGACAGAAAAGCAGGAGCAGGTAGGAACTGACAGTCATCAAGAGGGATGTTGAAGGCACAAAAAATCTTTAGAAGGTACATGGCATAGACTAAGGATTTTGGTTTAGGTCTCGCACGAATCATCCAATCCATCATCGTACGGGAGAAGTTGAACGGAAGACAAAAGTGAAGATGATATAGAGCCGATATCTCAAGATAAGTGACTTCATCGGTAGATCCCGCTTTGGGCAGGATCGAGGAAAAGATGATCCGATGGAGTTCATAAAAATAGTTGTTGAGATATTTGGCTCGAAGCTTGCGAGGACGTGTGTTAGGAGAACACAACGCATCCTTGAAACCCTCAAGAGTGGTTTCATCGAGAAATTGGAACTGTCGGGCATCAACAAGTTTTTTCCAAGTGTTTGGTTCCGAAAGGTCAAGGTAATCGGCAAGTTCGAAATCGTCAAAGGATATATCAATGTCGGCGACACGAGAATAAATCCTAGTGTTGTCATGAGTTAAATTACAGTAAAACATCTGTATGGCATTGAGATAGACACAAGATGAAGTTGTGACAAGTTCATCGAGGCATAAATAATAAAAAAGTGCGTCATATGCCGAAAAAATTGTGAAGTTTATCGGATGGCCCGGGAAGACACTACGTGAGCGAAAGTTTGTGTACCACACATTGGATGATTCCAATGAGACAAAAATTTTCTCATTGTAGGTGTTGAGATTTGGTGGAGGTGGTGTATTGAACAAAGGATGACTTGAGGAGGAGGAGGAGGAGGGTTAGATGAAGATGCCCCCTCACTTCTTAACCTCTTTCCTCTACCAAATAACTTAGGAGCTATTGATAATAAAAAGAGATTGAATTTGAAAGAGAGGAGAAAATGAGTTATACTCACACAAATAGTTGGAGATGGAAGCAATCCTTCAAAACCCTTAGATCTTGAGTTTGAAAGGAAATAGCCCTAAAATATGGGTTTTCTAGGGTTAGGGTTTGAGAGAAAAGAGTTTGGAGGGAGGTAGAAGAAGATGAAAGTAAAGAGAGAGAAGGAGAGTTCGGGTTTATGATGGTTAGGGCCAGCAGGTCGGGTTAAATCGTGGCCGTCAGATCAAAAATTGGATGGCCAGGAGCAGCTGGGGGTTCTGGAAGCAGGCACACAGAGTTCGGCCCAAACTCTGTGTAGGGCAGAGTTCGGCCTAAGTTCTGTGGCTCTGGCTCCAAAACTCTAAAAGAGAAAAAAATAGATTTGATGAATAAAAAAAATCTTGAATGAGAAATAATGAATGGTATATGCCATATAATAGTGTAGCCATATAATAAATTATTGTTAAAATAATGATCATCATAGTGGAACTGCCTCAGGTTAGCTGTAGGAGCCGGATCCCAGCTAGTGGTAGTCCGAAGACTAGTGCACCGTGTCGCTTAGGCTTTTACGTCTTGTTGTCAGAAGGGCCCTTTCGGCTTGTACCCAAAGCAGTGTCCCCATGAACGATATATGTTATAACCGTTATTCACGCAGGTACACATTACTCTATGACAGATTCATCCAAAATTCCTAACTCTCGATAAAGAAAATTGAAGCGCTCTTCGGCTAGTAGTTTTGTAAAGAAATCTGCTAGCTGATGTTCAGTGTCAATGAATTCTAAGTTAATAGTGCCGTGCTGTTGATGATCACGCAAGAAATGATGTCTAATCTCTATATGCTTTGTGCGTGAGTGACATACTGGGTTCTTGGTCAAATTTATTGCACTAGTGTTATCACAGAAAATAGGTATGTGCTTGAATAATAAGTTATAGTCTTCAAGAGTTTGCTTGATCCACAAAATCTGTGCACAACAACGACCAGCTGCGATGTATTCAGCTTCTATTGTGGATAGTGCGACAAAATTTTACTTCTTGCTAAACCATGAGACTAAAGCCTTTCATAACAAATGACACGTGCCGCTGGTACTCTTACGGTCGACTTTGCATCCCGCTTCGGAATATCCGATTAATTCAAATGAAGTGGTTTTGGGATACCACATGCCTACCATAATCGTTCCTTTAAGATATCTAAAGATACGCTTGACAGCGGTCATGTGTGATTTTTTAGGATTAGCTTGATATCTAGCACATGAGTAAACGCTAAACATAATATCGAGACGAATAGCAGTTAAATACAATAAACTACCAATCATTCCTCGATACTTACGTTGATCGACCGGTTTGACCGCTTTCATCAGGTTCCAGCTTTGTTGTAGTAGCCATAAGAGTGCTGATAGGTTTGATGTTGTCAAGCTCAAACTTTTTCAACATGTCCTTTGTATACTTTGACTGACTGATGAAGACGCCTTGCGAGTATTGTTTGATTTGCAGTCCAAGAAAGTAGTTGAGCTCCCCCATCATGCTCATCTCAAACTCGTTCTGCATACACTTGGCAAAAGCTTTGCATAGACCCTCATTAGTAGACCCAAATATGATATCATCTACGTAAATTTGTACTAACAAGACAGTGTCATCAAGGGATTTTATGAAAACTGTAGTGTCAATTTTTGCTTTTGAAAAACCTTTATCAAGTAAGAAAGTACTAAGTCATTCATACCAAGCTCGAGGAGCTTGTTTGAGGCCATAAAGAGCTTTCTTAAGTTTAAAAACATGGTCAGAACATTTATGATTTTCAAAACTAGGGGGTTGCTTGACAAAAATCTCTTCTTTAATAAAACTATTTAGAAAAGCACTTTTCACATCCATTTGAAAAAGTTTAAAGTTTTGGAAATTTGCAAAGGCGCAAAGCATCCAAACCGATTCAAGTCGTACAACAGGAACATACGTTTCATCGTAGTCGATACCCTCCTCTTGGTTGTATCCTTGAGCTACGAGACGAGCCTTGTTGCGAGTGACCGAACCGTCCTCATTAACTTTGTTACGAAAAACCTATTTGGTACCAATGAATGAATGATCAGCAGGTCTAGGAACAAGTTCCCAAACCTGATTTCATTCAAATTGGTTGAGTTCTTCTTGCATTTCAGATATCCAAAATTTATCGTTAAAAGCTTCTAAAATATTTTTATATTCAATTTGAGAAATAAAAGCAGTACTAGCAATAGAATCTCTTAAAGAAAATCGAGTAGTTATCCCTTTCGATACCTCACCTATTACCAAGTTTTCTAGATGTGAAGGTTTGAATTGGAACTTCTTTGGAAAGCTCTCTAGAGAACTGGTTTCGGGTGGTATATCCACAGGAGTGGAAGTTGATGGTTCATCATCATCGGGAATGCTAGCTGTACTATTTTCCTCATTAAAAGTTACGTTAGTAGACTCTTCAACAATCATGGAGCGTTTGTTGAACACTCTATATGCCTTACTCTTGGCAGTATAACCAAGAAAAATACCTTCGTCAGCTTTGGCATCAAACTTGCCTAAGTTGTATTTGGTATTCAGGATAAAACAACGACAACCAAACACTCGAAAGTAAGAAATATTTGGAGTTCTACCAAACCAAAGCTCATAGGATGTTTTCTTCGAAATAGGTCGAATCAAAACCGTATTCAAAATATGACACGCTGTGCTAACAGCTTTCTGCCCAAAAATATTTTGGAAGAGAAAATTGATTCAGCATGACCCTAACCATATCGCCAAGAGTCCTATTCTTCCGCTCCATAATACCATTTTGTTGAGAAGTTCTAAGACAAGAAAAATCATGATTAAAGCCATTTAAATCACAAAACATTTCAAAATTAGAATTTTTGAATTCGCCACCATGATTACTTCGGATACGAGTAATTATGTAGCCTTTTTTGTTTTGGACATTTTTAGCAAAAACTTTGAAAACTAAAATAGTATCACCTTTATTTGCAAGAAAGAAAATCCAAATGAATCTTGAAAAGTCATCAATAATTAAGAAAGCATAGAGCTTCCTGCCAAGACTGGCTACTCTACTAGGACCAAATAAATTCATATGGAGTAATTGCAAAGGTCGAGTGGTACTTACAGTGTTGATGGATTTAAAAGAAGATTTGGTAGCCTTATTTTTTTCACATTCGGCACATACCGTGTCCTTTTTGAATGTGATTTCGGGCAATCCCCTTACTAGCTTCTTAGTAGATAGTCTCGATATGGTGTCCATGTTAGCATGACCAAGACATTGATGCCATAATATCCTTTCATCTTTATGGGCATAAAGGCATCTACCTGCACTATTAGTATCTCTAGATAGATAGAAAATATATATGTTATCTTTTCTTATCCCTTCGAAAGCGATGTCTCCAGATGATCTATCATAGATAAAGCATTTAGTTTTACCGAAGTTAATATTATATCCGTGATCAGTAAGATGACTAATGCTGAGTAGGTTATGCTTTAACTCGGTCACTAAACATACATCCTTAATAGCAGGAGAAGGAGGATAACCAATTGTACCGTTACCTATGATATAGCCTTTCAGATTGTTGCCGAAGGATACATATCCTTCCCTTTTCATCGATAGTGTTGCGAATAGATTAGCATCTCCAGTCATATGTTGCGAGCACCTACTATCGAGAATCTATTTGCTTCTAGTTTGAGAGGGAATGTCCACCTACACCATGAGTAGATGTAACCTTTGGTACCTAGATTCTTGTGGGTCGTAAAAAGTTAGTCTTCGGTACCCATGCATGTAGATTAATATCCACTAGTTTTCTAATTCTATACTGTGGTGATATGTGTCCATGTAAACCACAGTAAGTACATATAGCATGCATATTGGTGTTGGGTGCAGGATGATAGTGATGTCTATATGTGGGTGTAGGATGATGATAACTATGTGTAGTAGTAGGATGATGATAATAATTACGTGTAGCAGCAGGATGATTATAACTACATGTATGTGTTTTATGTGCTGCATGAGAGTAGGTGTACATAAAGGTATGTTTTTGTGTGGTATGTGGATGAGTGTTCTTACAATGACGTGCTCTCTTGTGTTGAGCCGTCTGGTGTTTAGTGTAAGTGTTGTGATTATGAGACTGAGTTTGAGGTTGAATAACCTGTTTATCCAGTCTAATCTCTAATTTCTTAGAGGCAGCATGCAACTCATCACATTTAGCAGCAAGACTATTTATTCTACCAGTAGCAATCTTGTACTTGTTTTTCTCTTCAACAAGTTCTTTATTTAAAGCAGTGACATCATGTGTTTGCTTCTCAATAAGAGATTCGACATCGTGTAAGCTTAACTTAAGCTTAGATACCTTCTCAGTATTTTTCGTGGATGTAGTGTTTCTAACATTTTCTAATAAGCATAAAAATCTATGTATCTCGGCTTCATGAGCCGTGATTTTATCCTTAGCATGTTTATATTTGTTAATAACCTTTTTGTGGTCTTCAAGTAGATTACTAAAGGCATTACCTAGTTCATCAAAAGAAAAGTCGTCAAAAGAATCATTTATCTTATTTGAAGTTGCCATTAGGCAGACGTTTGTCGTGTCTTGCGGAGAGTCCTCTTCTTCGTCTGAATCACTGGCCTCGCTTTCGTACCAGATGCTAGTGTTGGCATACTTTCTTGAGGTTGGTTTCTTGTACGACTTTTCGTATCTGCTTTCTTTCTTTGCTACAGGATAATCTTTTCTGACGTGTCCCGTCTTCCTGCATCCGAAGCAGGTGGGTTCTTCCTCATCGTCTTTTTGTTCCTTCTTCCTTCGGTTGAAGCGTAGGAACTTCTTGAAAATTTTAACCATGAGTGCTTGATCGTCACCTTCGAAATCGTCTTTATCTGTTTCCTCTGTGATGGTTTTTTGGCGATGAGCTCTTAAGGCAATTTTTTTTTCTTTTGGAGCAGTTTCTTCAAAATCATTGAGGTCAAGGTCATGCATCATCAGCTTGCCCATCAGAGTTTCTAGTGACATAGCCGTAAGATCATTTTCTTCAATAATCGTCGTGACCTTGGGGTTCCATATCTTTGGCAATCCTCTTAGCACTTTGCGTATCTTCTCATGGTTGGAATATACTTTGCCAAGGAAAGATAGAGGGTTAACGATTTCGAGGAATCTGGTGAGCATCTGAGTAATCGTCTCATTTGGCTTCATTTTGAATGTCTCGTATTATTGTGTCAGATGGCTGATATTTGATTCTTTAACCTGTGTGGTTCCTTTATGAGTCACCTCGAGAAACCTCCATACTTCGTGTGAGGTGGAGCATGTAGAGACCCTGTTGAATTCAGTCATGTCTATTGCACAAAAGAGAGCATTAATAGCCCTAGCATCTAGACTTGCCTGTTTCTTTTCCTAATCAGAATATTTGTCGTAGAATTTTTCAACAAGAGACCCCTCGACAGCTATTCTGGCAGGCTTTTTGTAACCATCCGTGACGATGGTCCACAAATCAAAGTCTAGAGACTTAAGATAAAAGATCATCCTAGTTTTTTAATAGGTGTAGTTAGTTCCATCAAATAGGGGTGGCCTATTTGTGGACTGTCCCTAACCATAGTTAAAAAAGGTAGGTTGTGTGGTTGCCATGGACCAGCTCTTAGGATGTTAATCCGATATAAGAGAACAGAGCTCTGATACCAATTAAAGTACGTGTAGGCAACTCTAGAGGGGGGAGGGGAGGGGGGGTGAATAGAGTATGTGTCGATACTACCCAATTAAAAATAACTCTATTCAAGTCCACCCAACTGAAATAATAATCAGAGTATTAAGTGCGGAATATAAATAGAGATCAGAAAAGCATACGCAGACACATCAGTTTTTAACCTGGTTTCCATCGTGGAGGACTAGTCCAGTCCTGAAAACTCTTGCTCAAGATTGAAATCCACTATTTGTGAAATAGCGTACAACCACGTGCCTTTACTCAGAAGAGCACGCCAACTTCTTACAGATTCGTAGATGGCGAGACATGGAATTGTCCAAGTGACTTCTTTTGAAACTCTTGCATATAAACTTCTAGTTGACTCGCACTGAGCACCTTGGGGGCTTGGAAAGTTTTGTGGCTAGTTAGATGAGAAGAATAAGCTCTTGAATGTATAGGCTATAGAAGAAGAGAAGATGAGAAGATTGGATGAATGAAAATGAGAGGAATCAAGGCCTATATATACTAGTCCAGAGAGGCAGAGTTCGGCCAGAACTCTGTTCCAAATTTTTAAATATTTAGCCATTGGACAACTAGCAACCAGCAAGCCCTAAAAATGTCACTACCATATTTTTAGTTGAGGGTATTTTTGACATTTTTGGGGTAATTTAAATTTATTAGAATTTATTAGAATTTATAGGAATTTATAGGAATTATTTTGGAATTGTTTGGACTAGATTGATTTTGACTAGTTTTGACCCTTGTAGACCAACCTAGAAGCTAACCCTAGTTAGTATGGACTTGGTTAGGTTATATGACTCTAGTCTAACCTAGGCTAATCCTTGGTTTGGTCATTAAACTCTAGTTAGCAATAGGAATTAGAAAGTCATAAGTCAGGGCTTATGATTTAGAACATTTAATAAATCAATTCAAGCCTTAGCCTTGTAGGTTGGCCCAAAGCCCAAGACATTGCAAACCCTAAGCCCTAGACTATGTGGCCGGCCACCATATCATCATTGGGAACATCACCCTATAAATGCTCTCTTAATTTTAGGGTTGCCTCTTTCTTAGGAAAGCTCAAGTTTAGGAAAGAGGTTTGTTTCCTATTTCATTTAATCCCTAGAATTCCATTCCATTTCCTTTTTCATTCAAATCTCTTCCATTAGGTTTTAATATACCTATTCTTGCTGTTATTGAAGTTTCATTTCAGTTTGTTGTGATTTGATTGGATTGGGACATCAAGAAGAAGAGCTATTCAAAGAGAGATTTTCCTAGAAGTTCAATAATAGGTAACTTCCTCATTCCTCAATGAAATTTCGATTTCTTTACATATTCAGGAAGCCCTAGGAGTCCCCTAAGTGTTTGCATTAGTTTCGTGTCGAGTTTCATAAGTTTTGTGTCCGTTTGGACACGTATCAGACCTGTCCCTTAACTGTTTGTCGAAATACCACAAAGAGACTTTTTGTGTTATTTTTGATATCCATTTGAATAGGATTGTAGATCTAGGGTCCCTCTTGAATGTTTGTGTTGACACTTGGGTGTTTTAAGCCGTGTCCTGTCCACACGAGGGACACGAACACGCTGGAATTGAGTTCAGTTATGTCCCCTGCTACTCGGGGGCTGTAGCGGACACGACACGCGTTAATATGACACGAGACTCGACACACGCCATGGGGCTATGACTGACATGCCATGTGTCAAGTCTCACGTGTCCACGTGGCGTATCGAGAGGGATATCAGTGTCGTACTGATTTTACACTGTGCAGTGCACACGTGAAATCGAGCACTGATATGGCTCTGTAGCTTCGGATACGACACTCTAGGACACAGTACAGGTTGTTGGACACTTAGCTAGACCCTGGGCGAACCTAGGGTTGTGAGCACGAGGCCTGGTTTGGCCTGTGTCGGGTGCATGACACGCGTGCACTCGTGCACGATGTTGTGTCTTTTCAGTGTTCAGTGTGTGTCTGTTTGGTCTTTTCACCTTGGACACGTCGTATCTCATTATGATAGGACACAAACAGTATGCAGGACACGAATGCATGTTTGTTTACACTTACCAACCAACATTTTTATGTATTAACTTGTTTTAGTTGTTAGTTTTCCAAATACCCAAATTCTGAACCTGGTATCATTATCCTAAGAATTTCCAGTTTTTAGATACGATTTTGTACACCTATGTTAACCTATTTATTACTGCTTAAATGTTGGTTTAAGTTCATAGATTCATTCTCCTATATGTTATCTTGCTATGTGTCAATTTTGTGTTGATTTGGTGAACTATTGATTTCGAATTGGGCTAAGCATGAGTAGTATGAACTGAATTCAGTTTCTAAAATTTATGAGTTGATTTCTTCCTTTCCTGTGCAGTTGATAACTGAACTTAAGTGTTATGAATTGGTTATGTTAGATAGTAAATCTGAGTTGGTAATCTATGGACTGAAATCTGGAATTAGTTTTTATGGATGAAAACCTGAGATTTCATGAAGTGTATTGATGTTTCAATGTGTTAACTGATATGGTGCTTTTCAAATAAGTTGAACTCTAATTCCTGCACTGTCTATTAATTTTTAGCCACTTAGTTCTATATTTCCTGCTATATCACAAATTTGGAACACACTTTTGTTTTCCCTATACACACACACCCTCACTCTTTAATACACACTCACATGTCTTACCATATACAGACACACACAGTCTATTGTACCCCCCCCTCTATCACTCACTGTTTTCTCTTTACACTCACACACTTTTTCACTCACATTCCTATCTATTTCCCATTTCCTGTCACAAGTTTCAGCCACTCTTTAACACACACATCACTCTCACTAATACACACACACACATACACCCATGTATCACCACACACATGAGCCCTTTATACATATGTATATATTTATATGTATTAGCATAAGGTTGTATGGTTTACACCTTAGCCTATGGTTATATATGATATATATAATGTATATGTATAGTGTAGTGAATATATATATATTGTGTATGTATTAAGGTAGGTTGGTTTAGAGCCTAATGCATTATGAGTTTGTGGCTATGTAGCCTATGGTAAATTGAGTGTGATAGTGGATGTTGGCTTGGTATAGTTTGTGTACTTGATATTGGTCTAGTTAGCTAGTATAGCCTTCTTTAGAGACCATAGTGACCTAGTTTAGACTTGTTTAATTTAGTTGACCTAGTTTGACTTCTAGGGTTGACCAGAGTTGACCAAGAGTTGACTTTGGCCTAGATTGACCTAGAATCATGTAGAATGCATAGTAGAACTCCATTTTACCATTTTAGACTTATTGTGACTTGTGCTGTTCTGATTAGGAGCCAGACACCACTCCTCGGACAGTATTTTTATATTGGACAATCAGATACCAGGCGAGTACATTCTCTGATCATTTCATATCCTGCTTAGAATTATTTCCTGCATTAAATTACTTTACTTGTACTGTCACTTTGGTCACACGAATTGGTACTATATGGATCCCTTCTTGAGATGTTATCCTTAGGGAGCATCGGGTACTACATGTTCTGTGCGTTTCACTTACATGGCGTATCACTATGCTTCACTGGTTCTTTGATCACTTGTGACATATACTCTTATGATCACATAGTCTCCTAGAATCTCTTATCCCATTTACTAGGTATCCTAGAATCTACTAGAATCCCCATTTATGGGACATCCATGTATCACCCTTCGGGGCTTTGCATGGAATCATAACATAACCTGGTTGGATCCTTGTGTATTGATTGGGGATACGAGGGAGTAGATATAGACATGTGAATAATACCCAAGTAGTATCTTATCAGAATCTCTTCCATAGTGTCTTATCAGAATCTCCTATGCCATTTACATGTCTATATTGTACTCTGACTTACTAGCCACTGTTAGTCTCTATTTATAGTAGATATTTCTATTACAGCTCTCTCTCTGTTTACATACATCATTTCTTTCAGTACTTGTATCTTACTTTACTGCATTATTATACTTTCTAACCTGCTATGAACTGTTGAGATGTACTGTACTCGCTCCTGTCCTGACTGGACCTGTTGAAAATATTACAGAGGACGAGGAGGAGGCCTGTCTGGATACTTTCTACGGGGCAGCCTTAGATGACACTTGCGAGCTGGACCCTCAGGAGGACCCAGCTCTAGCTGAGGACATCACCCCCATTGCCTAGACTAGTTTAGTTAGGCTTATCTTATTTTATGTAGTCTTGAGACATGTTTTAGCTAGACTTTATTCTGTTCTGAGTTGTATATTCTTTCATTCAGTATCTGAGACGATGTACCTCTGGATATTTGCTGGGATTATCCTAGACTACTTTATCATCTATTTTCCTTGAGTTCTATTTCATATCGTGCTATCTCTTCCTTAGTTGTGATTGAGTTTATTTACTACAATGTCACCCCCATTCGGGGAGTATAAACTGTTTAGAGATATATTGTTAGATGTATGTTGACATAGGACAGCGTTCTACCACCGACACTGCGGCGTAGGCTGGACGTAGCCACGTCTCGTGCCCTTACTCTAGGGTGCGGGTCGTGACACATTTTTAGTGGTGGCCCATGCAGGTCGAGACTAGAAGTGTAGTGGTATTCGAACTAGAGTATCACTACAGCCTGCAGTAAGATATATGACATTAATTTTAAGGTACTCAATCACTTTAGAAAAATTCTTTTATTGCCATCTAAATCCTTATTGTCAGCTGATCCTTTGAATTTTAACTGTCCACCTTTGTTATTTCGCTTCTTTCTCAGAAATTGATACTCTTGTTTATCTACCTTCAGGATGGTAGAGACTCGATCGCAGCGTACCATTCATGGGGATGCTATGGAGGGGACTGCTACCTCCCAGCCAGTACAGCGAGGCCAGGGGACTGCAGCTCTTGCCACCTCTGCTCGTATTGAGACCTCGACAGTAGCAGCAGGGGGTATGCCTCCACCGGCTCGGAGGCAGGACCCAGTCATCGCAGAGGAGCCCTTCCAACAGCCACCGCCTACAGGATACGTGGATGCAGCGTAGATGTTCGCATACTTCCAGCAGTTCATGGACCGGCAGCAGGCTCGACAGGACAGGGACATGGAGCTGGCCCTTACGACGGTTGCAGCTCGACCGGTAGTTCAGCAGCCGAGGACACCGGGGATCGAGCAGTTTCAAAAGATGAGCCCCCAAGACTTTCTGGGGACAGAGGGGATCCTATGTGCCGATGAGTGGATCGAGCATATAGAGGAGATCTTTCGCCTGGCCCGGATACCAGCAGATCTCCAGATTGAGGCCGTAGCTAGCCGGATGCGAGATCTTGCTCGCACCTAGTATCAGTCAGACCCCAGGGTGGGGGTGCCTGGGCAGACTTGGGAGCAGTTCAAGGGCTTCTTCAAGAAGAAGTTCTTCCCATATTCAGCACTCAGAGCCTTGGAGTCCCAGTTCGAGAGCCTAGTCCAGGGGAGCCTTTCAGTGGAGGAGTACGTCGGGATGTTTGGCCGCCTTGACAGGTTTGTAGAGGGCTTGAACGAGACGGCGAAGGCCCAGAGGTTCCGGAAGGGTCTAGTCAAGGAGGTCAAATCCTTGACCAAGGGCAACCGGGATGCCACATTCGAGGAGATCTTGACGGGAGCCTTGTTGGCAGAGGATGATCTTGAGCTTAGGCTCAAGAGGGGACGAGATCCAGTTAGGGGCAGCAGCAGCAGCGGGGGCCAGGCCAAGAGGCCCCACGTTCAGTACCAGCAGCTGAGGCAGTTTCAGCCGCAGCCGATCCAGCAGAGGCCAGTTCTGCAGTAGCAGCCGAGACAACACCAGCAGGGTCAGAGACATGGTGTCACTTGTGCCTACTGCAAGAAGCCTGGGTACATCTTTAATGAGTGCCAGAAGAGGTTGGGCCAGTGCCTGGTGTGTGGTTCAGCAGACCACCAGATGAGGGAGTGCCGTATTGTACGAGCAGGCCCGAGAGGAGGAGCTAGGGCTCCAGCAGGCCAGCAGAGGGGACCAGCCCTGCCGACACAGCATCAGAGGTTCGTCCAGCACCAGCAGCAGGCCAGGGGAGGCCAGCAGGGGCGAGCTTTCGCCATGGCAGCTGGAGATGCAGGGGTGATAGGAGAGCTGATTGCAGGTTCGATTCTTCTCGACTCCAGTCCAACTTTTGCATTATTCGATTCCGGTACTTCGCATAGCTTCATATCAGTATCTTTTACGATTAGACATAGTATCGTAGCTGAATCGTTGCCTAGGACTTACAAGATCACGATCGGGGGTGGCATTATCCTTGTGAGTGATATTTGTAAGGGTCGGAGAGTAGTTTTGCGAGGCCGTGAGTTGGAGGTGAGCCTGCTTGTAATGCCATTGCCGAACTACGATATAGTACTAGGTATGGATTGGTTGAGCAGGCACCACGCTAGCATTGATTGCAGAGGGGGTAGAGTTCTCTTCAGAGCGCCGGAGGAGCCAGAGTTCGAGTACTCCAGACGTCAGGCAGAGCAGAGCAGCGGGGTCTTCTGTGGAGTCTCGGTCGAGGAGCAGGCAATTCTATACCCCTTGACAGCAGAGTATATAGATGTTTTCCTAGAGGAGTTGCCGGGAGTGCCACCAGACAGAGACATAGAGTTCTCGATAGACTTGGTTCCAGGAGCGGAACCCATCTCTCAGCATGTCTATCGGGTGAACAACAGCGAGCTGGTGGAGCTGAAAAAGCAGGTGGATGAGCTACAGGACAAGGGCTTCATCCGCTCGAGTTCGTCGCCATAGGGTGCACCAGTATTGTTTGTGCCGAAGAAGGATGGGTCAGTACGCATGTGTATTGACTATAGGGCACTCAACAACCTCACGATCAAGAACAAATACCCACTGCCGCGGATCGACGATCTATTTGACCAGTTGAGTGGAGCTCGGGTATTTTCCAAGATTGATCTGAGGTTGGAATATCACCAGGTGAAGGTGAAGGGGGAGGATATTCCCAAGACCGCTTTTAGGACACGGTACGGGCAGTTTGAGTTTTTGGTTATGCCGTTTGGGCTAACCAATGCACCAGCAGTGTTTATGAACCTTATGAACAAGGTGTTCCATCAGTATCTGGATCAGTTTGTGGTAGTGTTCATTGACGATATCTTGATATATTCCAAGACTGAGGAGGAGCACGAGGAGCATTTGAGGATAGTGCTGGAGATTGTCAGGAAGGAGCAGCTTTACGGGAAGCTCTCCAAGTGTGAGTTCTTCTTAGACCGGGTGGACTTCTTGGGGCATATGGTGACTGGAGATGGTATCACAGTTGACCCCAAGAAGATTGTAGCAATTGAGGCATGGGCAGCGCCGACTTCAGTTGCAGAGATCAGGAGTTTCCTGGGACTGGCAGGATATTATCGGAGATTTGTGCAGGATTTCTCCCGGGTTGCAGAGCCGTTGACTCGGCTGACCCGGAAGGATGCTGAGTTCGTTTGGTCAGAGGAGTGTCAGGCAGCTTTTGATGAGTTAAAGAAGCGGCTTACGACAGCTCCGATTCTGACATTGCCTTCAGGATCAGGTGGTTTCACTATTTATAGTGATACTTCAGGGAAGGGGCTGGGTTGCATCTTGCAGCAGCATGGGAAGGTGATTGCCTATGCTTCCAGGAAATTGTGTCCCCATGAGAAGAACTATCCTACCCACGACCTGGAGCTGACAGCAGTAATATTTGCTCTGAAGTTGTGGAAGCATTATCTGTATGGTGAGAGGGTGGAGATCTTCACAGATCACAAGAGCTTAAAGTATGTGTTCACTCAGAAGGAGTTGAACATGAGACAGCGCAGATGGCTAGAGTTGATGAAGGATTTTGACATCCTACTTCAGTATCACCCAGGGAAGGCCAACGTGGTTGCCGATGCCTTGAGTAGGTATCCGACAGCCATGTATTTGACCATGGATCGGTATTTGCTTGCCGACTTGGAGAGCCTTGGGATTGAGGTGATCGTGCCCGGGGTACAGATGCAGTTATGGGAGATGCAGATTCAGACAGACTTGGTGGAGAGGATCAAGTCGGCACAGTTTGAGGACGTTGCTCTGCGGTGTCTCCGAGAGCAGGTTCGAGCAGGATTACTGGAGGGCGAGTTTTTTCTTACAAAGGATGGTGCCTTGAGGCACGGTTCCAGGTTATGTGTGCCCAGTGGAGATCTCAGGGTGCATGTTATGTAGGAGGCCCACAGATCTCAGTACTCTATACACCCGGGTGCCAACAAGATGTACCAAGATCTGAGGGAACATGTTTGGTGGTCAGGGATGAAGCGGGAGGTGGCTCGCTTTGTGGCTAGGTGCTTGGTCTGTCAGCAGGTCAAGGCAGATAGGCAGAGGCCCGGTGGATTGTTGTAGCCGCTGCCCATTCCAGAGTGGAAATGGGAGCATATCACTATGGACTTCGTATCAGGATTACCGCGCACACCAGGAGAAAAAGACGCGATTTGGATCATCGTTGACAGGTTGACCAAATCGGCCCACTTCTTGCCATTCAAGGTGGGTACGTCTACAGATAGGCTGGCGGAGATGTATATGCGGCATATCGTCAGGATTCACGGGGTTCCGGTCAGCATCGTCTCAGATCGGGATAGCCGTTTTACTTCCCATTTCTCGAGGAGTCTGCAGACCAGCTTGGGCACTCAGTTCAAGTTCAGTACTGCATACCACCCCCAGACGGACGGACAGTCAGAGCGGACTATTCAGACACTTGAGGATATGCTACGGACATGCGTCCTGGACTTTGGAGGTTCCTGGGAGGATCATCTTCATTTGGTGGAGTTTGCTTACAACAATAGTTTCCAGGCTAGCATTGAGATGTCACCTTTCGAGGCACTGTACGGGCGTAGGTGTCGTACACCCTTATCTTGGGATGATGTTGGTGAGCGAGCTTTACTGGGGCCAGAGATGGTTGTTGACGCAGCCGAGAAGGTGAAGCTCATCAGGGACAGACTTCGCATGGCACAGGACAGACATCGGCACTAGGCCGATAGCCACCGGAGGTCGTTGGAGTTTGAGGTACAGATTAGAGTAGGATTAGATTTAGGTTTGTTTGTTTGTAATTTTTAATCATGTGTGTTTATTATAATTAGTTGAGACCTTGCTTGTGATTAGGTCGGAGACCAGGTTTTCTTGAGGATATCTCCGACTCGTGGTATGATACGTTTTGGTGGAGGCGGGAAGCTTAGCCCGTGCTTTGTCGGCCCTTTCGTTATCAGCGGAAGAGTCGGTGACGTTGCATACAGGCTAGACTTGTCGCCTGTGCTAGTGGGGGTCCATAATGTATTCCATGTATCATAGTTGAGACGATACGTGGCTGACCCTAGCCATGTGCTCGATCATTCAGAGATTGAGGTTGGGCCTTCTCTCAGCTATCCAGAGCAGCCAGTAGAGATTCTGGATCGACGGGAGAAGGTTCTGAGGAACCAGGTGATACCCTTGGTACGCGTAGCATGGAGGCATCATTCTCCAGGAGAGTCTTCCGGGGAGCGGGAGGATGAGATGCGCGAGCGCTACCCATATCTTTTTGGACCGTGAGGTATACTTTCAATCCTTCTCATCAGTTGTATTTCGCCTTTCAATTTCGAGGACGAAATTCTTTTAAGGAGGGTAGATTTGTCACTACCACATTTCTAGTTGAGGGTATTTTTGACATTTTTGGGGTAATTTAAATTTATTAGAGTTTATTTGAATTTATAGGAATTTATAGGAATTATTTTGGAATTGTTTGGACTAGATTGATTTTGACTAGTTTTGACCCTTGTAGACCAACCTAGAAGCTAACCCTAGTTAGTATGGACTTGGTTAGGTTATATGACTCTAGTCTAACCTAGGCTAATCCTTGGTTTGGTCATTAGACTCTAGTTAGCAATAGGAATTAGAAAGTCATAAGTCATGGCTTATGATTTAGAACCTTTAATAAATCAATTCAAGCCTTAGCCTTGTAGGTTGGCCCAAAGCCCAAGACATTGCAAAACCCTAAGCCCTAGACTAAGTGGCCGGCCACCATATCATCATTGGGAACATCACCCTATAAATGCTCTCTTAATTTTAGGGTTGCCTCTTTCTTAGGAAAGCTCAAGTTTAGGAAAGAGGTTTGTTTCCTATTTTATTTAATCCCTAGAATTCCATTCCATTTCCTTTTTCATTCAAATCTCTTCCATTAGGTTTTAATATACCTATTCTTGCTGTTATTGAAGTTTCATTTCAGTTTGTTGTGATTTGATTGGATTGGGACATCAAGAAGAAGAGCTATTCAAAGAGAGATTTTCCTTGAAGTTCAACTATAGGTAACTTTCTCATTCCTCAATAAAATTTCGATTTCTTTACATATTCAGGAAGCCCTAGGAGTCCCCTAAGTGTTTGCATTGGTTTTGTGTCGAGTTTCATAAGTTTCGTGTCCGTTTGGACACGTATTAGACCTATCCCTTAACTGTTTGTCGAAATGCCACAAAAAGACTTTTTGTGTTATTTTCGATATCCATTTGAATAGGATTGTAGATCTAGGGTCCCTCTTGAATGTTTATGTTGGCACTTGGGTGTTTCGAGCCGTGTCGTGTCCACACGAGGGACACGAACACGCTGGAACTGAGTCCAGTTCTGTCCCCTGCTACTCGGGGGCTGTAGCGGACATGACACGCGTTAATATGACACGAGACTCGACACACGCCATGGGGCTATGACTGACACGCCATGTGTCAAGTCTCACGTGTCTACGTGGCGTGTCGAGAGGGATATCAGTGTCGTACTGATTTTACACTATGCAGTGCACACGTAAAATCGAGCACTGATACGGCTCTGTAGCTTCGGACACGACACTCTAGGACATAGTGCAGGTTGTTGGACACTTAGCTAGGCCCTGGGCGAACCTAGGGTTGCGAGCACGAGGCCTAGTTTGGCCTGTGTCGGGTGCACGACACGCGTGCACTTGTGCACGATGTTGTGTCTGTTCTGTGTTCAGTGTGTGTCTGTTTGGTCTTTTCACCTTGGACACGTCGTATCTCATTATGATAGGACACAAAAAGTATACAGGACACGAATGCATGTTTGTTTACACTTACCAACCAACATTTTTATGTATTAACTTGTTTTAGTTGTTATTTTTCCAAATACCCAAATTCTGAACCTGGTATCATTATCCTGAGAATTTCCAGTTTTTAGATACGATTTTGTACACCTATTTTAACCTATTTATTACTGCTTAAATGTTGGTTTAAGTTCCTAGATTCATTCTCCTATATGTTATCTTGCTTTGTGTCAATTTTGTGTTGATTTGGTGAACTATTGATTTCGAATTGGGCTAGGCATTAGTAGTATGAACTGAATTCAATTTCTGAAATTTATGAGTTGATTTTTTCCTTTCCTGTGCAGTTGATAACTGAACTTAAGTGTTATGAATTGGTTATGTTAGATAGTAAATCTGAGTTGGTAATCTATGGACTGAAATCTGGAATTAGTTTTTATGGATGAAAACCTGAGATTTTATGAAGTGTATTGATGTTTCAATGTGTTAACTGATATGGTGCTTTTCAAATAACTTGAACTATAATTCCTGCACTGTCTATTAATTTTTAGCTACTTAGTTCTATATTTCCTACTACATCACAAATCTGGAACACACTTTTGTTTTTCCCTATACACACACACCCTCACTCTTTAATACACACTCACATGTCTTACCATATACAGACACACACAGTCTATTGTACCCCCCTCTATCACTCACTGTTTTCTCTTTACACTCACACACTTTTGCACTCACATTCCTATCTATTTTCCATTTCCTGTCACATGTTTCAACCACTCTTTAACATACACATCACTCTCACTAATACACACACACACACATACACCCATGTATCACCACACATATGAGCCCTTTATACATATGTATATATTTATATGTATTAGCATAAGGTTGTATGGTTTACACCTTAGACTATGGTTATATATGATATATATAATGTATATGTATAGTGTAGTGAATATATATATATATTGTGTATGTATTAAGGTAGGTTGATTTAGAGCCTAATGCATTATGAGTTTGTGGCTATGTAGCCTATGGTAAATTGAGTGTGATAGTGGATGTTGGCTTGGTATTGTTTGTGTACTTGATATTGGTCTAGTTAGCTAGTTTAGCCTTGTTTAGACCATAGTGACCTAGTTTAGACTTGTTTAACTTAGTTGACCTAGTTTGACTTCTAGGGTTGACCAGAGTTGACCAAGAGTTGACTTTGGCCTAGATTGACCTAGAATCATGTAGAATGCATAGTAGAACTCCATTTTACCATTTTAGACTTGTTGTGACTTGTGCTGTTCTGATTTGGAGCTAGACACCACTCCTCGGACAGTATTTTCATATTGGACAATCAGATACCAGGCGAGTACATTCTCTGATCATTTTATATCCTGCTTAGAATTATTTCCTGCATTAAATTACTTTACTTGTACTGTCACTTTGGTCACACGGATTGGTACTATATGGATCCCTTCTTGAGATGTTATCCTTAGGGAGCATCGGGTACTACATGTTCTGTGCGTTTCACTTACATGGCGTATCACTATGCTTCACTGGTTCTTTGATCACTTGTGATATATACTCTTATGATCACAGAGTCTCCTAGAATCTCTTATCCTATTTACTGGGTATCGTAGAATCTACTAGAATCCCCATTTATGGGACATCCATGTATCACCCTTCGGGGCTTTGCATGGAATCATAACATAACCTGGTTGGATCCTTGTGTATTGATTGGGGGTACGAGGGAGTAGATGTAGACATGTGAATAATATCCAAGTAGTATCTTATCAGAATCTCTTCCATAGTGTCTTATCAGAATCTCCTATGCCATTTACATGTCTATATTGTACTCTGACTCACTAGCCACTGTTAGTCTCTATTTATAGTAGATATTTCTATTACAGCTCTCTCTCTCTCTCTCTCTCTCTTTGTTTACATACAGCATTTCTTTCAGTACTTGTATCTTACTTTACTGCATGATTATACTTTCTAACCTGCTATGACCTGTTGAGATGTACTGTACTCGCTCCTGTCCTGACTGGACCTGTTGAAAATATTACAGAGGACGAGGAGGAGGCCTGTCTGGATACTTTCTATGGGGCAGCCTTAGATGACACTTGCGAGCTAGACCCTCAGGAGGACCCAGCTCTAGCTGAGGACATCACCCCCATTGCCTAGACTAGTTTAGTTAGGCTTATCTTATTTTATGTAGTCTTGAGACATGTTTTAGCTAGACTTTATTCTGTTCTGAGTTGTATATTCTTTCATTCAGTATCTGAGACCATGTACCTCTGGATATTTGCTGGGATTATCCTAGACTACTTTATCATCTATTTTCCTTGAGTTCTATTTCATATCGTGCTATCTCTTCCTTAGTTGTGATTGAGTTTATTTACTGCTATGTCATCCCCATTCGGGGAGTATAAACTATTTAGAGATATATTGTTAGATGTATGTTGACCTAGGACAACGTTCTACTGCCGATACTGCGGCGTAGGCTGGACGTACCTACGTCTCGTGCCCTTACTCTAGGGTGCGGGTCGTGACAAAAAATTAGGTCCAAAAATTAAAGGGGCAGAGTTCGTCCCGAACTCTGTGTGGGGCAGAGTTCGGCCTGAACTCTGTCTTCTTGGGGACAGAAGGTTCAATGGGCTGTTTTAGGCTTGGTAGGTTTTTGGACTTTTGTTTGTGGAGCTTTGGATGATAAGTCTAGGGTTGAGATACTCAGTGCGACTCAACTTACAATAGCTTAGACTCAATAAAAAGTAAAATATAGACTCAGAGAATAAGTAAACAGCAGTATGTCATAGAAATTGTCGATGAAGTTCGTCTTGAACTGATGTGTGGTGATTGTCTATTTTGGAGCTTAATGGAGCTTGATGTGTCAAGTTGGATCATAACAGATATCGTCTTGTTAATTATCAAGATTAGGTTGACTGCGATTAGGTTGACACACAACTTGATGAGCACATAGACACCGGGTATAGGTCTTCTGTATAGAAAGACAGGTACGGTGTATGGATGAAAAACCTCCATCACCATTCTGTGCCCGAACGAGCGAGCTACGACTCAATCTATGCCTGTATGGTATTTCAGCATACCAATGCTCATGTGCAAGTAATGTATGCTGTTCTGTGCTAATATTGGTTGTTTTTCTAATACTCTTACGTATGCAAGATATGATCTGCTGTCACAAGATTTCTTCGATCTCCAAACTGTCTCTGAGATTCACAGCGTTTGTTGCTTGCAAGTGCTCAGACCGAAGCATGGTCAACACATGAGCGAAAATTCAGGATCTGATTTAATGTTGCCTTTGACAGGTCCATCAGATAGCTATCCGTCTAAGACCATCTCCAATGGGGGTTTCTATCTTCCCTATTTCTATGGAAGAAATCCATTTTAGAAAAAACTTCTCCCAATGGTGATTTCTATCACCATTTCTATCCTAGGTGGCAATGATGTAGGATGGAAACTTTCTAGGAGGGTTTCTACATGTAGAAACTCTCATAGAAATTCTCCTCTCTCTCATGACAATTATTATTGGACCCCACACCATTAAATTGGTTCTTTTACTATGTGACACATAGGATAGAAATGGAGAACCATTGGAGAACATTTTTGTATGTCTACAATTTCTATGTAGAAACTCTTCCAACTAGGATAGAAATCTCCTTAAAGTACAATGACAAGTAGGATAAGAACTCAATTTTAGAAATCACCATTGGAGATGGTCTACGGCTTTGGTCGTAAGCCTCTTCTCTATTAATAGGGGTTCATGGGGTACTTGGAACTTCACAAGTTATGTCATCTCCTTCTACCATGTCTTTGCTTATCCATAGTCTACCCAACTTAGGCGAGTTCGTGGAGGGGCTTGGGGCCGTTCTTCCCCAAGCGCTGCTTTACGGGTTTGCTAGAGTTCGAAGGAAGCGCTGATCCCTTCAAGGTAAGATAAAGCGTTGTAGTCACAATTTTCCCATTTCTATCTCTTGTGCTGTAGTCCTGGTTTGCATGGGTGGGAAAATTTACCACAAATCATGCGCGAACCTTGAATTTGAATGTGCATATATGTAAAACCCCCTAATATTTTCAAAAAAAAAGAAGAAATAAATCCTTTTGGTTGTTTTGTTTTATATTTTTCCTAAATAATAAATTTTAGAATATCTTTAAAAATAATAACCTTATATAGTCTTAAATCATAGTTATATTTTGTTATGCATGCTAGGAAATATGACATGACTAATGTCATTGGGTGCCAGGACTAGCCAGTTAGTTTTAATCTCCCATCCCAAAGGCTTCACAATTTTTTTTGTGCATTAAAATATAGTGTTATATATTCTTTAAATATTGAAGTTAAATTGCAAAAATATTTTTATATATTTGTTAAATATAAGTTTTATTCGTGCAACAAACATTTGAGTATGTAGTATATGAACATAATTTCCTTGCTAAAAAGATTATAAAACATATTACTTACATATTTTTGGTTAGTGAATTAATTCTAGGATATTTAAGTTATGTACCTATGTATATAAAGTTTTATAAGATATATATATATATATATATATATATATATATATATATATATATATATAAATGTTTTTCTTATATATACAAATAATAATAAAAAAATTGCCCTTAATTATAATTGTATTTAAATTATTTTGAATTTTGTGATTTTGGATATATATATATATATATATATATATATATATATATATATATATATATATATATATATATATATATATATATATGTAGGTGAGTGTATATATATTAGTTATAGCTAAAAGAAAAAAAAGGAAAAGAAAAAAAACCCAACCAACTACTGTTCCCGTAGGAACAGTAGGGTGGAGGACCCGACCCCCCTCTGTGTGCGATATATAATATCGAGAGGATGATAGGTTATCAAAAACCCTAACAAGAAACCTCCGCCACCTCTCCAGCGTCTTTCCTACACCCTGGCGAAACCCCAGTCCCGGCACGGCCAACATGGGCCAACGACGATTCGCGGCACAGCATGGCCGACAATAAACAGAGCATGCTCTATTTCACTTCCTCGTGAGGTACCCCCTTTCTCCCTCGAAATTCTTCGTCGATACTTAATTGTTTTCGATTTCGTAAACACATCTAGAAACCCTGCATAACCTTCTAGAAGTTCCCAGGAATAGAACTCGACATAGACAAGCCATCGAACCAGAAACTTGAAGCGAAGATTGTGGAAAAACCATAAAAACAGGAAACCAAAAACTGTTGGAACGATAAATTGGAAGACGAATTGCAGGCAAAACTTTGAGGAATTTTGAAATACAATTGAACAGACTTGTAGCTAACATGTAGGGCTTCAGAACCCATCTTGCAGACTTAAATTCCTCAACAGAACATCGAGAAATCAGTTTCCAAAGTTTGAGGAAAAAATTAATTTTTAAAACTAAAATTTTGTGAAAACTTGCCGATACGTCGTGCGCCCCAACAAACCGGACGACATGGTCGCGAACCAAAAGCATCAAAAGGTGCGTATTGACTTCGCGGACGTGTGGGCTTTGACGGAATTTAAATTGGCTGCGTGTACGCGACAAATTTGATACATATCCGTCAAAATTTACCGTATCGGTCTCTTTGTAAATTCTCCAATTATTTTGTGTACATTTGTCGATTCGAGACAAAACTAGTGCCATCAGGACCTTATCATTTTTTTGGTCCTGTACGCGAAGTGTGGTCCGATTCTGAGAAGGTCGACTAGAACGCATATTTGGCGGGCCCGCGACCCGCTCCAACGGGCGAAATTATGCACGGCCTGCCATAATCCAACTATGTACATACGGTTGGGTTTGTCTCCTCAAACTGGACCAGTAGACATATAGTTTGACGACTTTAGGGACCGTAGGTACTGGCACGCATTTCGGTACAAAATAGGTCTAACGGCGGATATCGTTTTAACCCAAAATTACGATTTTGCCCCTGTTCCAGAATTGGACTTTTGGACAGGTATTTCCTAGACATATCTTTTATTCTAAACCCGTTTGTGGTGTTTATTTCCGCATCCGAGGACGTATGCGGGATTTGGCTTTCATCGTTTCGCTATTCTGACGGTTCGAGCTAATTGACGTCGCTCTTTTGCACACAACCTCAGACAAGATACCTTGCCTTATTTACTATTTATTATTAGTTGCATCTTTCTTTATTTACTGTATATTTATTTCTTGTTTATTTTCAGTTGGATCCATGACTTGCTGTTCATAGTTACTTTATTTTACTTTCAATTATTTTTCTTGCTTGTGTTTTAATATGCATGTGGACCTAGTCTTAGCGGACTACCTTTTGTTATTGACCCTTGGGAGGGTGAAGACAATTTGATGTATGGGCTACCAAAAACCAAAAGCCGTAGTAACTGTATACTACCGTAGTCGTGTCGCGAGGGTCACTAGTCTCGAGCTATGTGGACTGATGGGTCACGTGGACCGCTAGCCTCGAGTTATGTCGGCTGATAATATTGGTACTTGACGTGTACGTGTTGTGAGTTGTTACCTTGTCCTAGGGTAGTCATCCTTTACCTGCCCATACATTGAGATGTCTTCTAAAATGCATACTAGATTGATTAGGTAACCTTAGTCAATGTCATGTCACCCCCGTTCTATTAGTAGCCTGAGACAATGTCGCATCGCGGAATAGGGTTCTACCCCTTGTCCTTGTTTGGTGTAGGGGTAGTTCACTGTTTCGATGACGAGATATTGAACCTTGTTACGATTGGGACTATTTTATTTTACTGGTACTTTGTGACATATTATATATTCAGTTTATTATGGCATGTTCTTCCTGTATCTTGTTATATCCTTCTGAGGTCCTGATGATCTCTCCAGGTGTGTGCTTTGTTGATGTTTCACAGGTGCTCTAGCCAAGATCATGGTCTTCCCTTTCTATCGTGGAAGATTACTCTTGGCTCATTCATAGCCATTTTATCTATCCATTCCTTGTATATTTCTCTTTTAAAATAGTTGGCAGTGGATTTGTCTTCGCCTAACTACATGTATAAATAAAAAAAAATTATAGTTGATTTATATTATTACTCTTTTATTTTGTGGGTGAGATTTAGTTATCATGGTTTTACTGTATTTTACAGCTTATGTATACATACGAAAGTTTCATACATTAGAGTATACTTCGTATGTATATAGCTGGCATGTCTACGTACTTAGTCCTAAGTATTTTGGGACTGGATGTTACATATTTTTGTGGTGGCCCATGCATGTCAGTTTGCCGTTTCGGTTACGTTATTGTACCGAGCAGGCCTGCATTATAGGATTAGAGTCTAGAATCTCATCCACACACTTGACCTCCTTCTTGGACTCCAAATTTCAAACTCTTGTTTGACTTCCTTGAATTGCATCCTGCTTGAACTCTTTCTACCGTAATCTTATCTTTTCTTTCGTGCTTAATAGAGGTTAGAAAGTAGCCTTGTATGCCCCATCGATTCAAAATCCATACTAGTGGAACTCTTGTAAGTTGGGTAGATACCCAATGACCTAAAATTCTGTTTGACTTAACCAAGGCCTTAGATAGTAGGACGACTGTATAAGCAGGAAAATCGAGCAAGACTTGGATTCTTGAAAAACCTTGAACAATTTATTACTACTTTTATCATTATCTCCCGTACTTATACTTTGTAATATCATAATTAATGTTGCTATTTATAGCCTAGTTTTGTAAGCTTATATTTTTTATCGAGCTTGTTCAAGACATATGTATACTGGGGACGCCCACTAACATATTGTCTAATCAGAATCAGTGTATTAGGGTCTGATCAACCTTGATACATTTGGTTCGCTCTTCATTTGGTTATCCCACGTGGATTGAGATATCGAGGTATCTAGGATCTCATCCGCGACTGCATTTACAATTCTTCTTGAATTATATATTCGCCTTAGAATTGCGTAATTGTATTCGATGACATCTTTCTTGAACTCTTTATTGCTTTTATCTTTCACTGATTTGGAAGGACGAACGGTCATATTTAATAGATCGACACAGAGTATCCCCTATTGCCATGATAGTGGTATACACAAGTGTAGCTACCATCGGCCAGCCATGTGACTACAACCCAGCATAGAGTTACTCGTCCTCCCCTCGACCCTAAAACGAATATCGTGACCTTCTAGTCATTTGAGTTTGAAAAAGGAGTAGGATCTTACCCTTGGTTAAAACACAAACCTAGGAGACTATCTAATCTCTAGGAATCAATTAATGGGAGCCTCCAATTATTCCTCTCGATTTTTAGCTTCACTAGCAACCCGTATGCCTTGACTCAAACCTTACTTGACTAGGCCCTCACAGTTTAGACAAGAGAGGAATAGACCAAAAATAAGGACAAGCATTGCAAGGACTGTGGTAGACACCCATTCCAAGAATAGAGATTCAGCAGATGTTATTCGAGGTACAAAATTTTATTATTAAAGACATGACTTTGCATTAGAACAACATCTTCACCAGTTTAGCCAATATCTGTAGCATGACGCCCCATCATATTGATTCTCTAGTTGTCAACAGAAATGTAGGGGCACTACGTGCAACACCATTAGAAACCTTATGACTATAGTCTGACCGACTTAACATAAATAAAAATTATGACCTAGTTGTTGAGATCTTTTATTACCCCATTGATAACTCTCGTATACTATGGACGAGTGGATCATTCTATTTTATCGACTCGTGTATCGTTGTATGCAATCAATTTCCATTTATTAAAAATTGTGGTATGATCCTCGAATTTGATTCATGTCTGCCGTATCACATTATCCATCACATCGTGCCTTATTATCATCAAAAAAGGTCAAGGTACGATGTTGCGACTTAAATATTCCTAACCTCATTCCAAAAAAAAAACCATATCCTAGTCTCTAGAGTGAATAGATTGTAAGCCTTCTACAATTTGGGATTAACTAAGCTTGAGGCTGAATAAAGCAATTTGTTTTCATTAGGATGATAAATTAGTGACCCAAGAACTCCCACTTGTTATTTAGACCTTTTGGTATCCCTTACCGTGACATTGATATTCGGACCATAAGGTCAGCTGTTATCTTCCAGCAAATTTTACATACAAGATCTAGACGAGTCCACCTTCATGTAGATATATTATGACCCACTAAAACACGTCCCCTTGTACTATATTTTTATGATGTGACTTTCGTGTCAAAAATGTTAGCTATAACCCTTAACCATTGTCTTTTCTGACTTCAATTAGAGACTCAACCTCGACTCAAATCTTTTGACTTAACATATGGTCATAATCTACTTGAAGCCCACTACACATGTGCCACTCAATGGAGTCCCTATTTGCTACTTATACACAAAAGTCACGAAAGATACGCTTTTGGGTTTAAGGAACCTAGTTGACCAACCCGGCTGATGTCACGCCCCGCTCCCGCAGGAGTGATCGTCCTCGCTAAGGCGTGATGCCGCACGGGCCTAGGTTGCGCCCGTGCAAGGCTAATCCCAGAAATGGCCGATTTGAGTTACGCCACAGAGTCATACAAAGTGTCTCCATTTGCAGCGGAAAGTAAATGAACACAAATTGAAGCAAATTTAAACTCTTTATTGACATTCAAGAAGTTTACAAGCGGTGCTAGGCCGAGATTACAAATTGCTAAGCTCTCTCTCTCTGAAACATAAAAGGCGTGCCAAGTGGCTTACAAGGTAGAATAATTCATGGCGATGTTCCGATACATTATGTCATGTATAGGGTGCTTCAGCTTCTTGCAACGCTCCAAGGCCCCAGAGTTAGCTCCGCGCCTTAGCACATTCGAGGGAAGCTCCGTACCCGATGACGACTCATGCGTCCTGCAAGCAAACTGTGGGGTATCAGTATATTGTTATGCACTGGTGGGGAGGCTAGCTCACCCGCAATGCTATCATTACCAACACGTTCTATTTACTTTTGTGTACCGTCTATCATTTATTGTCTTTCTAAACTTGCCTTAGGATCAGTTTCATGGCATATTTCATAACCTATCTCATGTTGTCGAATTCGAGTGTTCGTATGGAAATACATGCATTACTTACCCATACTTACATTCCGGCCTTCCCTGTTCAAAGTAAACCAAGTTAGTCAACAATTCATATAAACTTTCAATGTCGAGTGCGTGTCTCTGCCTCAGATTCTAGCGCGTCGTAGGCACGTTCTCTAACTCATTTGCATGAAGTACTCTTTATCATTTGGTGTGTTACATTTCAAGCATGTTCAGAGGGCATTTTATTTAGTTAACTTAGACTACTTTATTTCAATGCAAGGACTTGCACTTGGATTGCCACCATCAAAGTCCACTTAGTTTATATGCATCGGTCGCTGGCATCACAAGCCATTTTGGACACATTTACCCTTGGTAATTTCTCACCTATCGAAGCGTACGGCTGGAACACCTTGATAGTCTCTTGAAATACCCGACCATACGTCTTTTGGGTGGCCAAGCCCTCACCCAGGCACGGACAGTAAGCCATTTTGATTTCCGCCTAGGCCGGCCACGATCCTCCCTTTGATGGTGCCGCTGGAAATCCCTTATTGCTCCCACCTCCCGTATACGATGGGATTGTCCACGACCATTTCGTTTTATTTGTCATTTTAACTTAACGGCTGTCTCTGAGCCATAGGCTAACCCTTAGCCTTAATACGTTATCGACCAGGTTGGCGGCGGCATCCGTGCAGCGCGGGTAGCGAGCCCCGATGCACGTCCCCGTCATACCTGTCGCTAACCATTCCTTTCTTTCTTATCTTTTATTCATTCATTCTTTTCTTTCTTTCACTTGTCCGTTTGTTCATTGATTCATTCACACATTCATTCATTCATTCGTTGATTCATTCATTCACTTATTCGTTCATTCTTTCATTCATATATTATGTAACTCCCCGTACGGGAGTCGCCTTGGCGACCCATCGGTCCCATAGTCTTTCAATGTTGCTATACTCTACTCGGAACGATTATGTCGATAGTCTTCCATTTTATTGTTGTAAACCATTCATTATTTCATTGTTGAACACATAGGAAACTCGAAATGTAAGCCCGTGCCTTAGCACGAGCGTAGAGCGCAGTGCGAGAGTTCTCACATTTTTCATATTCTTTTCCATATTCTTTTCCATATTCTATACAAGCATACAAGATGTGATTATTCCCTTAGCTAGGTGCGTTGAGTCATTTATTAGCATGTGCGGTGTTATCGCCTAACGATTCTAGCAATAGTGTCCGTATTGTTATGTGTCTAGGTTAAGCAAAGACGGGTTCATCGGAGCCACCCACCTTAGCGATGTTCGCATCGGCTGAGCGATACTCCGAGCGCGCCTTTGAAAGTCTAAGTCTGGATTCATCCTTGATGGGCCAATGTAAGCCTTGCATCAATTCTTCATCAGGTCGATGCCAACTATTCGGGTCGACGGCTCGTTTGAGTCGTTGCACTTGCCGTTTGAATCGGCGTTCCGCTAGGGTGGAGCGGGTCATTATATAATACACCACTCAAAACAAGTCTCGTCCTCGAGACTTTCCAAGTGCAGGTCATCCTAACGTTCCCTAACTCATGTCGTATACGTATCTTAGACAATCCCTACCGAATGACTTTATCGCTCATTTTAGAGTTGATGGTACTTATTCAATTGTCGTGTTTCTTTGACTTGGTTGCTATTTTTTCGTGTCATGGGACTGAAATGGTCGCACGAGGTACGGTGTAATTTATCTAACTCAAGAGTCGTAAGCTGAGGCAAACGCACTTTCGTTTATGCGCATTTCAACACCCACTTGCAGCTGCATTCGAGTTCACCATATCGCTGAGTGGGGACTGTGCACATATTCAAGGCGTCTCCCGAATACGTACATTTCAACCAAGCTTAGCGATTATCGAAGTCGGACAAGCTACTCATGATAGTTTTGATTTGCCGATCGTTTCATTAACTTCGATTTAAAACCGAACTCGCGTGCATCTTACTATCGTTTATCTTGATCCTCGAGATGATCCGATTCATTTCTCAAGCGTTCTTGTCTACGAAATCAATACAATTTCTTCTTCTTAGCGGAGTCGACCAAGTCTTAAGTACTTTTCGTCCTTATTCAAGACCCCACTTGCAGCTGCATTCGAGTTCACCATATCGCTGAGTGGGGACTGTACACATATTCAAGGCGTCTCCCGAATACGTACATTTCAACCAAGCTTAGCGATTAAAGTCGGACAAGCTACTCATGATAGCTTTGATTTGCCGATCGTTTCACTAACTTCGATTTAAAACCGAACTCGCGTGCATCTCACTATCGTTTATCTTGATCCTCGAGATGATCCGATTCATTTCTCAAGCGTTCTTGTCTACGAAATCAATACGATTTCTTCTTCTTAGCGGAGTCGACCAAGTCTTAAGTACTTTTCGTCCTTGTTCAAGACCAAGTATTGTACTATCATCTACACGAAGCTCGCCCCAAATCCTATGGTCAAACCATTTGTTTGTTTGTACGGGAGTTTCTACCCAAGTTCGTTTCGCTCAAATTTCTAAACATCAAGCAGCGTTCACCCTATTCGCATCAACACATTCCCCGCTCCAAGTTCGAGCTCATTTAGGAAAGTCATCCTACGATAGGTTGTCCTCAATCAAATCCTCGACATGTTAATATCGTATGTCCACACTAACAATTATCGTAGTCTATCTCTTCAAGTATGTTTTGATACAATTAACCTATCCATCCTATCCAATCCACGTATCGATCACAAGGTCGTCTAGCCTTGCAATATGTCGCGCCCTGATCTCACGCAAGTCTGATTATCCACGGCGGACATGAATCACCATGTCAACGTTCCCGCGGAGTAATCGTTCTCATCGAGACATAACTCTTGCGTTACGTCTAGACTTACTCATTTTTGATACGCAGATTGGGCCTACTCAATCCTCAACTTTACTTCGTCGTCCATCATAAGTCCGTCAATCCTCCAATTCGCCTTCGCTTTAAACCACAAGTCGAAGCAATCAAAATTGCCATGTCAAGCTATTTCGAGTTCGACCATTCCCGCTGGACATGAATCACCATGCCAACGCTCACGCGGAATAATTGTTCTAAATCCGACGTGACGCATATGCGAGGCTAGAGTTATGCTCGCACAAGATAAGATCATTTTCGCTGTGGTTATCATCGAACAATCAGGTCAATCTCCAATATATCATCCTTTTACACATTGGCTTCTAACACGATCATCCTTTGTCGAATTGGAGTACCCCCGAGTTATCATACATCAATCTTTGATACGCCTTAATACCATCGATGATATACATAACCTGACGATCTTCCTTTTGCAACGATTTCCGAGTCGTGCAACTAAATTTCCTCAATTCATATTGTCTCGTGCTAACTCGTCATCGAGCAATATCCATTCCAAATCCTTAGTCATTCTCGTATCTCCAAATCAACGTTTCCTATGCACGCTATCTTCCGATCGTGCTATCTTCGATCTCGTCCATGGGTATTTCACCTTAACTCAAGTTTCAATCCCTTCGACTAAATTCAAAATCGCATGCACGATCTTCCATGTTTCCTCGACCAAGACCTCCATTCGTTTCATCGTTTCGAATCTCCATTCAATCGTTTCAAAATTTGTACTACTCATTCTTAATTCGTTCGAACGATATCTTGTTTGAGACTATCGAAGTCAAAACGAACTAAGCGTTACTCGTTCTAAGGCTTTGCGCGATGTCATCGCTTGCCGACATACTCGTTCTATCCGTAAATTCTTTAGTCTCGCTCGAACAATTTCTATGTCGTCCATACACCACTCAGGGTTCGAGCCACTCGATTAGTCATCGACACTCGCTCTAATTCTTCTTCAAAGCTATCACATACACCACTCGGAGTCAAGTCATTCTACAAATCCTCAAAGATCATTCGATTCCCAATCGATGTGTTCAATCACGCGTTCGTCCGTTCCTCAAAGTCTAAGAACCACTTCTCGTATTCGCTTTAGCGTTGGTTAAGTAGCATCTCTATCAACAAATGTTCTAAGTCCTACTTATTTCCGTCCGAGCGATAGTCGGTCTCGCTCGCAAACTCGTTCGTACCTGAAGGTCTAGGTGCGCGATACTCCGCACAACTTAGCCAAAAGGGTACGTGCATAATCATGCCGTTCGAACTTATACTTCCGTCTCGTGTACTCGTTTGCTATTGTCAGCGTAAGGTTATTCAAGCATGTACTGTGTTTGCTAACTTTTAGCATTTTGGTTTCTTCAAACTCAAATCCGTCATAGTTTGGCACAAAGGCCTTCGCCTGCCGGTCCCATTCAACCGAGTACTTATACGAGCTTTTGAAAATATTAGACTTATTGTATGGAACATCCCAAAGGCACAATAAGTTGGGTAGGATGTAAAACCCCCTAATATTTTAAAAAAAATAGAAATAAATCCTTTTGGTTGTCTTGTTTTATATTTTTCCTAAATAATAAAATTTAGAATATCTTTAAAAATAATAACCTTATATAGTCTTAATCATAGTTATATTTTGTTATGCATGCTTGGAAATACGAAATGACTAATGTCATTAGGTGTCAGGACTAGCCAGTTAGTTTCAATCTCCCATCCCAAAGGCTTCACAAATTTTTTTGTGCATTAAAAATATAGTGTTATATATTCTTTAAATATTGAAGTTAAATTGCAAAAATATTTTTATATAGTTGTTAAATATAAGTTTTATTCATGCAACAAACATTTGAGTATGTAGTATATGAACATAATTTCCTTGCTAGAAAGATTACAAAACATATTACTTACATATTTTTGGTTAGTGAATTAATTCTAGGATATTTAAGTTATGTACCTATGTATATAATTTTTTATAAGATATATATAAATGTTTTTCTATATATACAAATAAAAAAATTGCCCTTAATTATAATTATATTTAAATTATTTTGAAATTTGTGATTTTGGATATATATATATATTTTTATTGTGATTTTGGATATATATATATATATATATATATATATATATATATATATATATATATATATATATATATATATATATATATATATACATATGTAGGTGAGTGTATATATATTAGTTATAGTTAAAAGAAAAAATGGAAAAAAAAAAGAAAGAAGAAACCAACCAACTACTGTTCCCGTAGGAACAATAGGGTGGAGGACCCGACCCCCCTTTGTGTGCGATATATAATATCGAGAGCATGAGGGGTTATCAAAAACCCTAACAAGAAACCTCCGCTACCTCTCCAACGTCTCCCCTACACCCTAGCAAACCCTCCCCCAGTCCCGGCGCGGCCAACATGGGCCAACGACGATCTGCGGCACAGCATGGCCGACCATAAACAGAGCATGCTCTATTTCACTTCCTCGTGAGGTACCCCCTTTCTCCTTCGAATTTCTTCGTCGATACTTAATTGTTTTCGATTTCGTAAACACATCTAGAAACCCTGCATAACCCTCTAGAAGTTACCATGAATAGAACTCGATATAGACAAGCCATCGAACTAGAAACTCGATGCGAAGATTGAGGAAAAACCATAAAAATAGGAAACGAAAAACTGTTGGAACGACAAATTGGAAGATGAATTGTAGGCAAAACTTTGAGGAATTTCGAAATACAATTGAACAAACTTATAGCTAACATGTAGGGCTTCACAACCCATCTTGTAGATTTAAATCTCCTCAACAGAACATCGAGAAATCAGTTTCCAAAGTTTGAGAAAAAAATTACTTTTCAAAACTAAAATTTTGCGAAAACTTGCCGATACGCCGTGCTCTCCAACAAACCAGGAGACGTGGTCACGAACCAGAAGCATCAAAAGGTGCGTACTGACTTCGCGGACGTGTGGGCTTTGACGAAATACAAATTGGTTGCGTGTGCGCGACGAATTTGATACGTATCCGTCGAAATTCACCGTATCGACCTTTTTATAAATTCCTTAATTACTTTGTACACGTTCGTCGGTTCGAGACAAAACTTGTGCCATCAGGACCGTATCATTTTTCTGGTCCTGTACGCCATGTTTGGTCCGGTTCTGAGAGGGTCGACTGGAACGCCTATTTGGAGGGCCTGCGACCCGCTCCAACGGGCAAAATTGTGCACGGCCCGCCGGAATCCACCTATGGACATACAGTTGGGTTCGTCTCCTCAAATCGGATCCGTAGATATATAGTTTGACGACTTTAGAGACCATAGGTACTGGCATCCATTTCGGTGTAAAATGGGTCTAACGGCATACATCGTTTTGACCTAAAATTACGATTTTGCCCCAGTTTTGAAATTGAACTTTTGGACAGGCATTTCCTAGACATATCTTTTATTCCAAATACGTTCGTGGAGTTTATTTCAGCATCCGAGGATGTATGCGGGATTTGGCTTTCATCGCTTCGCTATTCTGACGGTTCGAGCTATTTGACGTCGCTCTTTTGTGCACAACCTCAGGCAAGATACCTTACCTTATTTACTGTTTATAATTAGTTGCATCTTTCTTTATTTACTGTATATTTATTTCTTGTTTATTTTCAGTTGGATCCATGACTTGCTGTTCATAGTTACTTTATTTTACTTTCCATTGTTTTTCTTGCTTGTGTTTTAATATGCATGTGGACCTAGTCTTAGCGGACTACCTTTTGTTAGTGACCCTTGGGAGGGTGAAGATAGTTTGATGTATGGGCTATCCAAAACCAAAAGTCGTAGTAATTGCATACTACGGTAGTCGTGTCACGAGGGTCACTACCCTCGAGCTATGTGGACTGATGGGTCACGTGGGCCGCTAGCCTCGAGTTATGCCGGCTGATAGTATTAGTACTTGACGTGTGCGTATTGTGAGTTGTTGTCTTGTCCTGGGGGAGTCAGCCTTTACTGTCCATACATTGAGATGTCTTCTAAATTGCATACTAGATTGGTTAGGTAACCTTAGTCAATGTCATGTCACCTCCGTTCCATTAGTAGCTCGAGACAATATCGCATCGCGGAATAGGGTTCTACCCCATGTCCTTGTTTGGTGTAGTGGTAGTTCACTGTTTCGATGATGAGATATTGAACCTTGTTACGATTGGAACTATTTTATTTTACTGGTGGTTTGTGACATTATATATTTAGTTTATTATGGCATGTTCTTCTTGTATCTTGTTACGTCCCTCTAAGGACATGGTTATCTCTCCAGGTGTGTTCTTTGTTGATGTTTCACAGGTGCTCTAGCTAAGATCGTGGTCTTCCCTTTCTATCGTGGAGGATTACTCTTGGCTTATTCATAGCCATTTTTATCTATCCATTCCTTGTATATTTCTCTTTTAAAATAGTTGGCAGTGGATTTGTCTCCGCCCAACTACATGTATAAATGACAAAAAATTCATATTTGATTTATATTATTACTCTTTTATTTCGTGGGTGAGATTTAGTTATCATGTTTTTACTGTATTTTACAATTTATGTATACATACAGGAGTTCCATACATTGGAGTATACTTCGTATGTATACAGTTGACATGTCTACGTACTCTTAGTCCTAAGTATTTTTGGACTAGGGCGTTATAATATGGATACTGCGGTCCTTCCTTCGTCGTGAACATGCATAGTCAGGACCACTTCCCATCTGCGAACAAATATCACTGTTGTGAGCATGCATAGAAGCATTCGTGCTTGCCTCTACGCGTGGCCCCGCATACGCCAAGGCTAGGTCGATTCTAGACAGAGAATGGCTTGTTCCTGCGTATGACTTCTTTGTTTTGTTGGAAAGTGTATTCTTTTGCAGGAAACACCCTAGATTGCTTGGACTATTATGGAGCATGGAAGGACATCGTAAGATGCTTCTCTCGCGGCGATCGAGTAGGCCTGCGAGATGACCACAATGATGACTAGTTATTGGGCCAAAGTAGGTGCATTTATAAAGCCTGGGAGGACATCATAATTTTGTTTGTTCGATATGAACAAATACATTACCTGAATAACATGGCAGTCTTTATATCAGCTGGCTGCGTGTATCCGTTCTATTAGGCCTGGCACTGGCTGGAGACATAGATGTGACACCGATTATGAAGTTGGGATAAATTCTAATCAAAATTCTTTCGGCAGCACAGAATGGCGGTGCTTAGCAGAACTCCTGTGCTTTTATGCATGCCCAATTTTGTATTCTCCTGTCATTTTCAGTGCAACATTTCCCATATGTTGAGGTTTGCACTGAGCAAAATTTGATGGAGAAGATCCTGAATGATAGATCTCCATCATATGTGATCATGATATTGAAATAAAAATCTAAATATAATATATCTCCATCATATGTAATTATGACCTTGAATATTAAAGAAAGTTTTGCTTTCGTTAATCAGAGGTGCAATTGAACATGCTGATAAAATCTTGATTGGTAGGAGATAGGAACTTATTACTTGTGGCAAAGATAGTAAGAGGGGAAGAAATGAACCATTCTATCAGAGGTAATGTGGATGTGATAGATAGGAAGCTACAAACCCACTAGAATTTAAATACCGAAAAGATAACTGCACTGAGATATCTTTGAATAGACTATCAGAGGTAATGTGGATGTGATAGATAGAAAACTATAAACCCAATAGGGATTTAAATAGCGAAAAGATAACTTCACTGAGGTGTCTTTGAATAAACTATTAGAGGTAAATGTACGTGATATGTAGGATGTTATAAACCCACTGGGAATTTAAATAGCGAAAAGATAACTTCACTGGGGTATCTTTAGACATGCTATCAGAGGTAATATGGATGTGATAGGTCGGAAGCTACAAATCCACTGAGGATTTAAACAACAAAAAGATAACTTCACCGAGGTATCTTTGAATAGACTATCCGAGGTAATATGGTCATAATAGATATGGAGCTATAAACCCACTAGGGATTTAAATAGTAAAAAATAACTTCACTGAGGTATCTTTGAATAGGCTACCAGATGTAATATAGACGTGATAGGTAGGAAGCTATAAACCCACTAGGATTTAAACAGAAAAAGATAACTTTACTGAGGTAAATTTGAATAGACTATCAAAGATAATATGGACGTAGATGTGACACCGATTACGAAGTTGGGCTAAATTCCAATCAAAATTCATTCGGTGGCACAGAATGACGGTGCTTAGCAGAACTCCTGTGCTTTTATGCATGCCCAATTTTGTATTCTCCTATCATTTTCAGTGCAACATTTCCCATATGTTAAGGTTTGCACTGAGCAACATTTGATAGAGAAGATCATGAATGATATATCTCCATCTTATGTGATCATGATATTGAGATAAAAATCCAAATATAATATATCCCCGTCATATGTAATTATGACCTTGAATATTAAAGATAGTTTTGCTTTCGTGAATCAGAGGTGCAATTGAACATGCTGATGAAATCTTGATTGGTGGGAGATAGAAACTTATTACTTGTGGCTAGGGGTGCAACTCGGGCGGGCTAAACCCGAACCCGATTGGGTAAACCCGTTAATGGGTTGGGTTAGGGTTGAAGATATTCGGGTTCGGGCTTGGGCTCGGGTTAAAATATTTGAACCCGATCAAAAATCGGGTTGGGCTTGGGTTCATGTGTTGGGTAACCCGAAGAACCCGAAACCCGACATACGTATATATATATATATATATATATATATATATATATATATATATATAGTTTCATACTACTTAAAATAAAAAGTCTAAACTATAATTTTTTTCACCCGAAATCTTCAATTCCTTGTCATAAATCTTATTTCAGTTTTATTTTGTAACGATTGAGGCTTGATTGCTATTTGATTATGCATTTAATATTACTCTTGTTTAAAATTATTTCAAATATCATATTAGAGTCCGATAAACCCGATGGACCCGACCCAACCCGAGCCCAACCTGATCCTCCGGGCTTGGTCTTGGGCTTCATATGTTGAACCCGAAGTCGGGTCGGGCTTGGGCTTGGGCTAGGCTTATGATCTATCGGGTTGGGCTCGGGTTGACCTCAAACCCGACCCAACCCGCCCGAGTTGCACCTCTACTTGTGGCGAAGATAGTAAGAGGGGGAGAAATGAACCATTCTATCAGAGGTAATGTGGATGTGATAGATAGGAAGCTACAAACCCACTAGAATTTAAATATCAAAAATATAACTACACTGAGGTATCTTTGAATAAACTGTCAGAGGTAATATTGACGTGATAGATAGGAAACTATAAACCCACTGGGGATTTAAATAGCAAAAAGATAACTTTACTGAGGTGTCTTTGAATAGACTATAAGAGGTAAATGGACGTGATAGGTAGGAAGCTATAAACCTATTGGGAATTTAAATAGCGAAAAGATAACTTCACTAAGGTATCTTTAGACAGGCTATCAGAGGTAATATAGATGTGATAGGTCGGAAGCTATAAACCCACTGGAGATTTAAACAACAAAAAGATAACTTCACTGAGGTATCTTTGAATAGACTATCCGAGGTAATATGGTCATGATAGATATGAAGCTATAAACCCACTAGGGATTTAAATAGTAAAAAAATAACTTCATTGAGGTATCTTTAAATAGGCTATCAGAGGTAATATAGACGTGATAGGTAGGAAGTTACAAACCCACTAGGGTTTAAACAGAAAAAGATAACTTCACTGAGTTAAATTTGAATAGACTATCAAAGATAATAAGGACGTGATAGGTTGCAAGCTATAAAACCACTAGGGATTAAAATAGCAAAAAAATAACTTCACTTAGGTATCTTTGAAAAGACTTTCAGAGGTAATATATGTAATAGGTAGGAAGCTATAAATCCACTAGGAATTTAAATAGCGAAAAGATAACTTCACAAAGGTATCTTGAATAAACTATTATGGACGTGATAAATAGGTTTGACCTCTATTGGAGAAGGATTTTTTTGAACTGTTAAAAGGTATAACTAGACATGACAGTTCTTGGTGAAGTTTATTCATAACCCATCTAGGGATTATGAACGGGACATCCTCAGGACGATTGGGTTCTTTTTCGGACGAGTTTCCTTTGCTATGAGAGAATAGAGAAGACAGTCCAGAGGTAATATGGACATAGCTGTTCTCTAGTAGGAAGTCTCTAGAGCGATTGGGTTTTCAAGATATGTTTACTTTACTAGGGGGAAGGAGTTTTGGCTATTTTGCCAAATGATATATCAAAGGTGTTATGGACATGACCTCTTCTGGGGTGAACTTATCTAGGGAAAATAATCATGAATAGATTATTTCTAATCTAGCTTGGGACCAGAAACAAGAGATCCCTAGAGCAACTCGGCTTTAGGAATAAGCTTATTTACTAGGGAATAATTTGTTTGGTGGTCTCAACGATAACGTCTCATAAGACATTAGGACAATTCCACTAGGGAACTTTTTAGAGTCTATTACCCGCATCGTATTCAGGACTCCTAAACACATGTAATAGCTCGATGCAGAGAATCTTGCTGGTTCTCTTGAACGGAGTGCAAACTCTACTAGAGCTTAGCCATCCCGGGGAAAGCAATTGTGTACTTTCGACCTTACTAAGGAAAGTGAATTGTTCATAACCCAGCTAGGGGTTACGAACGAACCATTTTTAGAACGGGTTTTTGACCTTTTAGTAGGACGGGTCAACCACTCGTAATCTCTATGAGAAGGTTCCATAGGATCTGAAGATGATTCCATTGGAGGACTTTTGAGGATCTATTACCCATAATGTACTCAGGACTCCTAAATACTGGTAACAGCTCAATGCGGGAGAGTTTGGTAAGCCCTGTGGATTTTTGAGTACTTTTTTTTAATATAATATAATTATTAATAGATATTTTTCCCACTATTATTTTTGATCATTAAATATACTTTTTCGTAGCTTTGATTTTTTGAGCACGAGAAATATCAATCTCTCGAAACGTCCTTCATAAGTTTTGATCTAGACAAGTTTATCTTCAACTTGGTATATCATGTCCTACTCAAATATGTTCTCTTGTATTCTATTTTTATCGCACAAGTTTTGAGTCAACTTAGGTAAAAAAGTTATCTACTATAAAACTTATTGTACTTTCCAACTTAATTTTGGGACTCGAGATCGATCCAACCTAAATGACCCAATATATGATTTTGACTTATTTGTAGCCTACTACACACATGCCTATGGTTCCCACTCAATTGAGTTTTCATGTACTACTTATTTTCAAATGGCACATAAGACCTGATTCTAGTCATTTCGGTGTTTATTTCTCTTGGAAATAATTTCGAGACTTAACCCTAGCCAACCTAACTTAGTGGAGATCACTTTAGGGTGGCAACTCATGGTAGAACCCTATTAAATTGATTTAAATCAATTTAAGAGCAGCCATGTGCTCAAATCTCCATAACTTTGACCAAAGTCAAACATTCTACTTATATAAGGGAACCACTACTACTCCTATCCAATTAGATTGATTGGTTGACCAAATCAACTCCAAATCAATCCAAACCAAGCCCTAAATTTTCATAAATCATAGGAGATAAAAACCTTATATATAGATAGTAACCTTGGCCGCCCATCTCCTCTCCATTAAGCAAAATCTGCCCCCCTCTATTCTCTAGGCCGACGACCACAACACCCCAAGGCCGACCACCCCAAAGCCCCTTCTACTCGACTTTTGTGCCCTCCACCACCTTTACAAAGACTCCAAGAGACCCCTCTTCAACTCTATCAAGCCCCAAGGGAGTTTCATCAACTTATTTGATCGTTTAGAGGCCGATCTTGATGGTTATTTCTAGCCGTAACAAAAATGTTGAACTAGGTTTGTCATCTTCTAAAATAGGTTAAAAATATATTTCTCATCTATTTTGTCTCAAACAAAGTTTAATGGATAGTCGTACATGTCTTATTTTGTTTTCAATCACTAACTCACACCGTTCCACTCCGTTTGCCCGTGGCGTCCGTTATACCAAAATGTGTCCAGAATTGACGAATTTCGGTGCAGAGACTTTTCCGACGACTTTGAACCCCGTTTGATCTCAAAATAAACCTTTTTAAGGTTTCTAACATCTATATCTACCATCTAGAATTATTGTTTATGAATATTTGCAAGAATGTCATGTTGGTATGTCATCACTTTGCGTTCAATTTTCGGACACCGACACACCGATCAAAAGCCATCTTTTTGAGTCCAAACTTTCGTAGGATTTAAATATGATATAAATCTAATAAATTTAGATGAAAAATTATATTTAATCCTAATTATTCTGATTTATTTCACAATAAATATTTTTCATATTTTTTCATGATTTATCGCTTCCGAATTGAATTTCTATGGGGCATATTGTGTTGGTACTTTAATATAGTGATTTAGTGTATTTTTCAAAAAAATATTTATAAAAAAGTATATTCATAATTTGTTACGATATTTTCATAAACTAAAAGTATATATTTTCAAAATATAATATTATATAATAGGTTTTCATATATAGATTATTGTATCTATAAATAGTATAGACTAGTTGACTATTTTGTGACTAGTTTAGTCTAAATAAGGTAAGTATATATATGATAAGTATTGTGGTGATATTTATTTAGTTTATTATATTTTCTAGGAGATCGTGATCATTTGTCTACGGAGGTTGGAGACGGACCGATACTTTATTTTTTGTCGGCATTCCAGGGAAGATATCTTGGTACTTCTCTTGTACATTTAAATACATGGTTTGTTGTTGTGCTAGAAGTAGATGTGTTAGTAGAGTACGTCCAAGTATGACTTGGGTGCCGTCGATGTGGTTATCGATGTTCATGTGCATGCGTTTGACTTACGTATGTAGGAGACGTATCCGGATTGTGTAAAATTATTTCTAAATAACTTCAGTGGGCACAGTAAGTGAGATTACATGGTGTTGGAATGGACTTACGTACTTGACTGATCATCAGTGTGAACAATTGTGTGACGGTTCATATAGTGATTATATTGAGTGTTGTTAGTGACTTGCATAAATATGTGGATTACCCGAGTCATGGATGTGATTCTTGCAGGACATGTGAGGAAAAGACTATTAGTAGGCATATGGGATAGACAATACACATAAGCCTCAGTGTGCCACGTTATAGGATATATACTAGTGGATATATACGACAGCGGCCATAGACCAGTCTCCAGTACGGTCAAAAAAGTATGCTAGTATATATACTTCAGCATTGGTTGACGTTAATGTTACTCCCTTACCTACTCATACAATCTAAAGTCGTATTCGACATGCATATACATAGATGGATAGTTTATCCAGTTTATTTTTTGTATTTATTTTAGTTCATATTATAGCTTGCTATTTTATATCTTCTTACGTCCCTCTGAGGACCTGATGATCTCTCCAGGTTGTTGCTGAGCTTATAGTATAGATAGGTGGATTGTATGATTTTGGCTGCAGGGTTCTGGTATCGCTTGTAGTATTAGTTTATCATTTTATCGCGCTTTCTACTTCCGTTTCTGTTATATCTTGCTCATTAGCCTAGTTTTGCAAACTTATGTTATTCTCGAGTTTTCTCGAACATGTGTTTTATATGCGGCCAACTATATTACATATCGTTCAATCTTGTTTTATTTACCTATGTGTGGATTGAGACATAGTTGAGACAGAGTATATTTAGTTTACTTTACAACGCACTACGATTAGGATAAGTCCATTAAATTAGAATACTTATTTTAGCCGTACAACTGGCATGGTCATGTCTTGTGTTCCTAAGTATTTTGGAACTGGGGCATGACATATTTTCTTACAGGTCAGAATAAATTACCATACCGGACGAGCCCGCGATAGGATAATATATTAGATCTTAATCTACAACTGCTATTGAATTTTTTTTGATTTCTACTATCGTCCTTGAATCTCGTATTTGTAATCGAGCAAAATTCTCTTGAACTCCAGTATCAAATTTCCATCTTTTCCTATTTCGGAAAGACGAATATCTATGCTTGATGAACTATTTCAACTCTACTGTGCGATAGGAGTAAGTTAGATAGAATATTTAAGAAGTGATTGTCTAGATATTAGAGGGGTAGAGATAGACACCTATACTAGATGGACCGAATAGGTATAAGTGACCATCTTCTGTTATAAAATTCTTACTTGGTGGATATACGAAGCCATTTTTGACGGGGATAGATAAGAACCTAAGGTTGGTAGAATTTATAAACATTTTTCTAAAATGGAAGTTAGAATATAGTGCAGTAGAGGACTTAACCCTAATGAGAGACCTTAGAACCATTAGACCAAGTCATGTTATGCTTGCCTAAGCTAGATAGAGCCTTGAATGGAAGTTGACGTGATTCGCATTGGTTTATAGGAAGGTACGAAAGATTCCTCGACTGTAAAAATAGTGAGTAGGAATTCAACTTAGAACTCAACTTAGAGAAAGACACAGTTGGATTTTAGATTGAAGTTACAGTTATTAATCTATTATAAGTGCCAACTTGAAGGACAATAACAAATAGAGCCCAAGGATTCGGTGAGGATAAAATAATTTGCTGAAGCATGATGTTCATGGCTAGATCAAAAACTTATTATTGAAGTTTATTGTACTGGATTTTGAGAAATTTTACGTGGAAGATATAGGAATCATGAATATAATGCATAGATTAGGGGGAAGAAATTTTCTTGGATAAGTAGCCTGAAGGATCTACTTTAGAGAGATTAACATAGATTGAAAATATCAAAGAGATATGTGATCTAGGGGTATAGAATATAGTAGGTAGGGTTGAGATAGATTGGATAGCCATCTCTATAATTATTGAGACTAGCCTTAAAATGACCTATTAGAAGCCCAGACTAGAGGATTGGCCAATAGGGTTATATTTTAGATCCAAGTATTTGTTTAACTCATCCTCGACCTTTATCGGGAAGAAAAGCGTAAGAGGATTAGGCATGCTGGTAAGAATTTTATAGCATGTCCATAGTTAGGAAGAATATATCATTGATTATACTGCTAAGAGATTTGATATATGGCTTGTAGGAGTATAGTATAGAGTTAAGGATTGTTTGAGTTTAAGGATCGGTTGTGATCTTTTGTGGTTAGTCATAGTTAAGGACTTGAGAGTAGAGTAGAAAATCTTAGATGAAGAAGACTAGTAAGTCGTAGATATGTTAGACCCTTTATCGATATAGGTTAGTGGGGGATTTCGAATGACTTGTAGTTAAATTATTTTTTTGTAGGAATAAGGTATACATCGGGGTATAAAGATAGAGGAATCGTAGGATCAATACAATGTATAGGGGGAATAATAAAAGAGGATCGAGGATGGCTAGGACCTAGTAAGATTGCATTCTAAATGGTAGCACCATGTTGTTAAAATCAGCATTGAAGGAAAACTAGGCCACCGAGGTGGGTGAACAGATTGTAGTTGGGACCTATGATCTTTAAGGTCGCATAAGTTAGAACATGACTTTCAAGAATAATTAGTCCCCTTCTTAGAAAACCTTGATAGATAGCCTATACTTTGGTATGAGTCGAAGTTTGCCCCTTGGATGGATGGATCATCCGAAAACCCAAGCTCGTTCTACCTTTGCTTAAGATAGGTCGCTAGAGAACTTATTATCAAATGATAATGTTAAGATGATATATGACCTAATAGTATGAGACAAAGTAGGAAAATTCAAGTTAGATTAGACGACCATCCCTAACATAGTAAAACTAGCCTTAAAATTACTTAGAAAAGATCGGGGCTAGAAATTTACCAATAGGTGTGGATCTGTTTAGCTCAGCCTTGACCTATACATAGCAGATAGGTATAAGATGGTTAGGGGTACTTGCAAGAAATGTCTAGCATGTTGAAGTTTAAAGGAGTAGAGTAATATTTTCCTTCTATCTTGTAGGAGACCTAGACTATATAGGAATAATGTTGAATTAATAGAACTTTCTCTTATAAAATAATTAACCAATAGCGCCATAATGGTAATTATGACTCCTTAGAAGCCCTTGAATTTATACTGCAATACCTAAGCTTTGTATAATTCTTAGGAAGTTGTACCATTCTTGACCTTGATTTTTGTGTTGTCATCATTTTAGTTAGGAAGTATCTAGAACTGTGTGTGCTTTAGTTTTCAGTAGACCATATAAACTTAGAATCCCATTGGTATAAGGGTCCTCTAGAAATCATGTTTAAACAGTTTCATTTATGCAATTTTGAAGACAACATGGAGGATCGATCAGACATCCAGGAGTACATCTTTAGCCGAGGTCATTTCGTACTAGACAAAGGAGCTTCCGATTAGTCATTTTGGCGGCAAAAAGATATGTGTTCAGAAGGATTACAAGAAGAAGCTGGGACTGTGCCATTGATTAGACGTTATTATTAATAATATGTGTTGTATATTATGGTATGTCTAATTTCGAGGACAAATTTTTTTAGGTAGGTAGGTTGTAAGTCCCCTGGACTTTTAAAGTTATCTTTTAATTTTTATTTAATTTTATTTAATATAGTTATTAATAGATATTTTTCCACTATTATTTTTTATCATTAAATATCCTTTTTCGTAGCTTTGATTTTTGGAGCACAAGAAATGTCAATATCTTGAAATGTCCTTCATGAGTGTTGATCTAAACAAGTTTATCTTCAATTTGGAATATCATGTCTCATTCAAATATGTTCTCTTTTATTCTATTTTTTATCTCACAACTTTTGGGCCAACTTAGGCCAAAAAGTTATCTACCGTAAAACTTGTTGTACTTTCCAACTTAATTTTGGGACTCGACATCGATCAAACCTAAATGACCCAATATACGATTTCGACTTATTTTTAGCCTACTACATACATGCTCGTGATGTTCTACTCAATTGAGTTCTCATGTGCTACTTATTTTCAAATGGCACATAAGACCCATTTCTAGTTATTTCGATGTTTATTTTTCTTGGAAATAATTCTGGGACTTAACCTTAACCAACCTAAATTAGTAGGGACTGAAGAACAGATGAAAACTCTAGAGGGGGGTGAATAGAGTTTATAGTGATAATAGCCAATTAAAAATTAAACTCTTTCACAAGCTAAAATTAATCAGAGTAAATGCGGAAATAAATAAGGAGCAAGAAAGCATACGCAAACACAGCCGATTTTAACCTGGTTTCCCTCGTGGAGGACTAGTCCAGGCCTGAGAACTCTAGCTCAGGATTAAATCTACTATTTGTGAAATAGTAGTTATACCCCGTGCCTTTTCTTCAGAAGAGCACGTCAACTTCTTACGAAGGATCGCAGTGGCGATGCTTGGAATTTTCCAAGCGACTTCTTGAACTCTTGCACAAGACTCCTAACTAAGAAATGCTGAGCACTCGAGGCTCAGGAGGCTTGTGGCTAGTAGATGAAGAAGGGTATGGCTTATTTTGATCTTTAGAGAGAAGAGAAGAGAAGATTGGATGAATGAAAATGAGAGAATTCATGGCCTATTTATAGGATATTAGCAGGCAGAATTCGGCCAGAATTCTGGTAGGATTTTTCAAATATTTAGCCGTTGGACAACTAGCAACCAGCCAACCCTAAAAATTAGGGTGCTGATTTTTATGGGACAGAGTTCGGCCCGAACTCTGTGTGGAGGCAGAGTTCGGCCCGAACTCTATCTCCAGAGCACAGAATGGGTCTTAAGGTCCAATGGGCTTATTTGGATGTGTGGAGCTTATGGATTTTGGGTAGGTTATGGGTTAAGTCTCAAGAGCTCAGCACAACTCAGCTTACATCAGTCTAGACTCAATAAATATAAAAATACAGACTCAACAATGACTTGAAATTGCAAAACTGAGCTGTCGTCTGACTTGAGCTGGATGTAGTCGTCGTGTGTCGTATTGAATTATTATAAGTATTATTTAGTCAATGTTATCAATATTTGGTTGACAGTGACTTCGTGTCAACAATCTCTCCCATATTGATAATTGACAAAATAATAATTATATATTCAATATTCATACCTGGACACATGTAAAGACAAAAAGCATAGCTCTCCCATAATCAGTACCGAGCTTAAAAATAGCTTCCCCGTAAACAATGCATCTTGTTGGCCTGATAAGAACATTCTTCCAAAAGCACATATAGACAAAAAGAATATAGAATATACATATCTCCCCTTTTGGCATTTAGCAATTTAAGATAAAAAAGTAATAACTGGCAAACACACCAAAAGATAAGAGAAGAAACTGCATATAAACTGATATAACGACCAAATGTCTCAAGAGTCATAATAGAAGAAATGACATAAACTGATAGAACTACCAAAGTCTCAAAAATCACAACCCATAATAAGTCTAATACAAACCAAGTACAGAAAAGTAACTAAAATCAAAATGCATAAACCATAATCTATGATCCTCAGTAGCAGCAGCTAATAGCAGTCCATATCCATCATCGAGCACGTGAAGGCCCAGCGTCGTCCGATGGATCAGTAAAGGAGCGACGATGGTCCACGAAGGCTACGTCTGGATCCAAGTAGCGAATGACCCAAGGGTCATCGATACGATATCCCTCACGACTAGGGTCTCGCTCCATAGGAATGGGCATGGAAGGATGGCGAGACATGGAATACCGAATATCATGCAGCGAGTTGCTGATAGCACTCATCTGCAAGGTATTTCGGTAATCCAGCTGAGTCCATTGGATCTAAATTTTGATCAACGGCTGAGACTGTTCCCGGTTCTGGAACAGTCATGCCGAATTCGGCCCGAACTCTGGTAAGGGCAGAGTTCGGCCCGAATTTCGGATCCTGGTCACAGAATAGGAATCAGGCTGATATGAAAAAAATGGTTAAGTAAGAAAGACCAAAATAAGACAAGAGTATAAATACAAGAAAAGATCCAAGAAGTAAACAAATGAATAACAGAAAGTGAACTCGAAGCAGCAATATGAAGTTGAAAAATAGTATTTCAGCATGTGATAAATAAAATTGAACCGTATAATAAACAAGGAATTATATCATAATTCAATATTTTGAAGCTGCCATGGGTTAGCTGCAGGGGCCGGATCCCAGCTAGCGGTAGTCCTGAGGACTAGTGCACCGTATCGCTTAGGCTTTTACGCCTTGTTGTCAGAAGGACCCTTTCGGCTTGTACCCATAGCAAGTTCATCATAAGAGAATCAAGATATACTCGATATTTACGCAAGTTTATTTTAATTTACAACAGCTTCATCTAAAATTCCAAGTTCATGATAAAGAAAATTGAAGCGCTCTTCGGATAATGGTTTTGTAAAGAAATCTGCTAACTGATTATCAGTGTCAATAAATTCTAAGTTAATCGTGCCATTTTGCTGATGATCACGCAAAAAGTGATGACGAATTTCAATGTGCTTCGTGCGTGAGTGACAAATAGGATTCTTAGTAAGATTTATAGCACTAGTGTTGTCACAAAAGATTGGAATATGCATGAAAGATAAGTTGTAGTCTTCAAGAGTTTGCTTCATCCACAGAATTTGTGCACAACAACGCCCAGCTGCGATGTATTCAGCTTCTGTTGTGGATAGTACGACAAAATTCTGCTTCTTGCTAAACCAAGAGACTAAAGTCTTTTCTAATAAATGACACGTACCACTCGTACTTTTACGGTCGACCTTGCATCCGGCAAAGTCAGCATTAGAGTAACCAATGAGGTCAAATGATGTTGACTTGGGATACCATAGGCCCACTGTAACCGTACTCTTAGGGTATCGAAAGATATGCTTAACAGCGGTCATGTGTGATTCCTTAGGATTTGCTTGATATCTAGCACACAGGCAAACGCTAAACATAATATCAGGGCGACTAGAAGTAAGATAGAGTAGACTTCCTATCATACCTCGATACTTGCGTTGATCTTCTGGTTTGCCGCTGTCATCTGGTTCAAGTTTGGTTGAAGTAGCCATTGGAGTGCTGATTGGTTTGACGTTGTCAAGGTCGAATTTCTTCAGCATGTCCTTTGTATACTTCGATTGACAGATCAAGGTTCCATTTGACATTTGTTTGACTTGCAGCCTAAGAAAGTAGTTGAGCTCCCCCATCATGCTCATCTCAAACTCGATCTGCATACACTTGGCAAAATCTTGACAAAGGGTTTCATCAGTAGAACCAAATATGATATCATCTACGTATATTTGTACTAAAAGAATAGTGTCTTTGAAAGATTTTATGAAAAGTGTGGTGTCAATTTTCTCTTTTGAAAAACCTTTCTCAAGCAAGAAATTGCTTAGCCATTCATACCAAGCTCTAGGGTCTTGTCTGAGGCCATACAGCGCTTTCTTTAGCTTGAATACGTGGTCGAGAAATTTGTAATTTTTAAAGCCAGGAGGTTGTTTCATATAAACTTCCTCCTTAATAAATCCATTCAAGAAAGCACTTTTAACATCCATTTGAAATAATTTGAAATTTTGAAAATTTGTAAATGCACAAAGCATCCGAATGGATTCCAATCTAGCAACAGGAGCATACGTCTTATCGTAGTCGATACCTTCCTCTTGGTTGTATCCTTGGGCTACTAGACAAGCTTTGTTGCGTGTGACTGAACCATCTTCATTCACTTTGTTTCTAAAAATCCATTTAGTACCAATAATTGAGTGATTAGTCGGTCTAGAAACGAGTTCCCATACTTGGCTCCTCTCGAATTGGTTGAGTTCCTCTTGTATAGCAGAAATCCAAAATTTATCATTAAAAGCTTCTAAAATGTTTTTCGGCTCAATTTGTGAAATAAAGGCAGTGCTAGCAATAGAGTCTCTTAATGATGATCTAGTAGTTACTCCACGTGAAACCTCACCGATCACCAAATTTTCTGGATGTGATGGCTTGAAAGAGAATTTCTTTGGCAAGACCTCCAGAGAATTGGTTTCGGTTGTGGTATTCATTGGAGTAGAAGTTGATGGCTCAACATCATCATCAAGAGTAGCTACTGCACTGTTATCTTCATCAAAAGTCACATTGGTAGAATCTTCCACAATTAATGAGCATTTGTTAAAAACTCTATATTCCTTGCTCTTGGCAGCATAGCCAAGGAAAATACCAGCGTCAGCCTTGGCATCAAATTTGCCTAAGTTGTCTTTGGTGTTAAGGATAAAGCATCTACAACCAAAAACTCTAAAATAAGAAACATTTGGGGTTCTCCCAAACCAAAGCTCATAGGGTGTTTTCTTCGTAATGGGACGAATAAGCACCCTATTTAAAATGTGGCATGCTGTACTGACAGCTTCAGCCCAAAAGTATTTCGAAAGTGAAAACTTGTTCAACATGACTCTAGCCATATCGCCGAGAGTCCTATTCTTCCGCTCCACAACACCATTTTGTTGAGGAGTTCTTGGACAAGAAAACTCATGATCAAAACCATTAGAATCACAAAACTTTTCAAAATCAGAATTTTTGAACTCGCCTCCATGATCACTTCGGATTCGAGTAATCATGTAGCCCTTTTCGTTTTGAACTTTCTTAACAAAAATCTTGAAAACCAAAATAGCATCACTTTTATTTATAAGAAAGAAAACCCATATAAATCTTGAAAAGTCATCAACAATAACAAAGGCATAGAGTTTTCCACCAAGACTGGCTACTCTACTAGGGCCAAATAAATCCACATGGAGTAGTTGCAGTGGTCTAGTAGTACTTACAGAGTTAATGGAATAAAATGAGGACTTGGTTGCCTTATTCAATTCATATTCGGCACATACCGTGTCCTTTTTGAATATGATATCGGGCAAGCCTCTAACTAGCTTCTTAGTCGATTGCCTGGATATAGTATCCATGTTGGCATGACCAAGACACTGGTACCATAATAATCTTTCGTCCTTATGAGCATATAGGCATCTACCTGCATTGTTAGTATCTATAGACAAATAAAAAATATAAATATTATCCTCTTTTACCCCTTCAAAAGCAATGTCTCCCGTTGACCTATCATAAATAAGGCATTTGTTTTGTCCAAAGTTAATGTCATATCCATGGTCAGCAAGATGACTAATGCTAAGCAGGTTATGCTTTAACTCGGTCACTAGGCAGACATTCTTTATTATGGGAGAGGGAGGATAGCCAATAATACCATTACCTATAATATAACCTTTTAGGTTGTTGCCGAAGGATACATATCCTTCTCTCTTCATCGATAGTGATGCGAAAAGATTTGCGTCTCCCGTCATATGCCGCGAGCATCCACTATCGAGAATCCACTTACTCTTAGTTGAGGAGGGAAGGTCCACCTACATCAAGAGTAGATGTGACCTTTGGTACCCAAGTTCTTGAGGGTCCTGAAAAGTTAGTTTTTGGAAACCATGCATATATCTTTCTATCTAGTAATCTTCTAATTCTATATTGTGGTGAAATATGTCCATATAAACCATAATAAGTACATGTAGCATTCCTATTTATATTAGGAGCATGCTGATGATGTCTATAAGTAGAGTGATGAGGAAAAGTATGATGATATATAGAATTAGCATGGTGATGATGACTATGTATAGAGTGATGTGGAGTGTCATGGTGATATTGTCTATATGGAGTAGCATGGTGATGATGTCTATATGTAGAGTGATGGTGATGCTGTTTTTGTGCAACATGGTGATGATTGTATCTATGTGTAGCATGATAATTTTGTGACATATGATAGTTATTTCTACGTGCATGTGGTTTGTGTGCTTTATGAAAGTGTGTGTATATGTAAGCATGATTGCGTGTTGCAGGTGGATGACGTGGGTGACTAGTATGAGAAGTATCATGCTTTGTGTATGTCCCTTGGGTTTGAGGTTGAGCAACCTGTTTTTCCAATTTAGTCTCTAGTTTCTTAGAGACAGCTTGCAGTTCAGTAACCATAGCATTCAAACCATGCATCTTAGTAATAGAAATCTTGTGTCTACTCTTTTTTTCTGCAAGCTCCGTATTGAGTGCTGTGATTTCTTGTGTTTGTTGTTCAATACGTGCTTCGGCATCATGTAAGCTTATTTTAAGCTTAGATACCTCATCTGTTACATCCGTGGGTGAAGTGTCTCTAATGTTATCAAGCAGTAAAGAAAGTCTTTGAATTTTGACTTCATGACTTTTGATCTTTTTCTTGGCATGTTTATATTTACCAATGACCTTTTTATGATCATCAAGTAAATCGCTAAAAGCATCGCCAAGTTCACCAAAAGTGAAGTCATCAAGAGTTTCGTTTGATACCTTGTCGGATGTTGCCATTAGGCACACATTTGCAATATCTTGAGGAGAATCCTTTTCTTCCTCGGAGTCACTAGCTTCACTTTCATGCCAAATGCTCATGTTGGCATATTTCTTTGAGGAAGTCTTCTTGTAAGGTTTCTTATAGCGGTTGCTCTTCTTTAAGAATGTACAGTCTTTTCGTACGTGTCCTGTCTTCTTGCAACCGTAGTAGGTTGGCTCTTCTTCGTCGTCTTCTTGTGGTTCCTTCTTTCTTCGGTTGAAGCGAAGAAATTTCTTGAATTTGCGGACAAGGAGAGCTTGATCATCACCTTCTGAGTTCTCGTCATCCGTCTCTTCGGGGTCAGCCCTCCGTCGGTGAGCTTTGAGTGCGATCTCCTTAGCCTTAGGAGCAGACTATTCGAAGTCCTTGAGGTCAAGCTCATGAGTCATCAGCTTTCCCATCAAGGTCTCCATGGACATGGTTGTGAGATCATTTCCTTCTATGATGGCTGTCACCTTAGGGTTCCAAATCTTTGGGAGCCCCCTAAGTAGCTTACGAATCTTCTCGTGATTTAAATATTGTTTGCCGAGCGAAGACAGGGGGTTAATGATGTCGAGGAATCTTGTGAACATTTGCGTGATCATCTCATTTGGCTTCATCTTGAAAGCCTCATATTCTTGAGTGAGACGACTTATCTTTGATTCCTTGACTTGGGTGGTTCCTTCATGCGTCACTTCTAGAAGTCTCCATACTTCGTGAGATGTGGTGCATGTAGATACCCTGTTGAACTCATTTCTGTCTATAGCACAGAATAAAGCATTAATAGCTCTCGCGTCTAGACTTGCCTGTTTCTTTTCCTCGTCAGAATATTTGTCATGTGATTTCTCAACGAGATCACCATTGACAACTATTCTGGCGGGCTTTTTGTAACCGTCAGTGACGATAGTCCACAGGTCAAAGTCTAGCGACTTGAGATAAAAGCTCATCCTTGTTTTCCAATATGTGTAGTTAGTTCCATCAAATAGGGGAGGCCTATGAGTGGATTGCCCTTCACCGTGATTGGAAATCAAGGATTGTGTGGTTGCCATGGATCAGCTCTAGGATGTTAGTCCTTGTTGAGAGAACAGAGCTCTGATACCAATTAAAGAACAGATGGCAACTCTAGAGGGGGGTGAATAGAGTTTATAGTGATAATAGCCAATTAAAAATTAAACTCTTTCACGAGCTAAAATTAATCAGAGTAAATGCGGAAATAAATAAGGAGCAAGAAAGCATACGCAAACACAGCCGATTTTAACCTGGTTTCCCTCGTGGAGGACTAGTCCAGGCCTGAGAACTCTAGCTCAGGATTAAATCCACTATTTGTGAAATAGTAGTTACATCCCGTGCCTTTTCTTCAGAAGAGCACGTCAACTTCTTACAAAGTATCGCAGTGGCGATGCTTGGAATTTTTCAAGCGACTTCTTGAACTCTTGCACAAGACTCCTAACTGAGAAATGCTAAGCACTCGAGGCTTAGGAAGCTTGTGGATAGTAGATGAAGAAGGGTATGGCTTATTTTGAGCTTTAGAGAGAAGAGAAGAGAAGATTGGATGAATGAAAATGAGAGAATTCATGGCCTATTTATAAGATATTAGCAGGCAGAATTCGGCCAGAATTCTGGCAGGATTTTTCAAATATTTGGCCGTTGGACAATTAGCAACCAGCCAACCCTAAAAATTAGGGTGCTGATTTTTAGGGGACAGAGTTCGGCCCGAACTCTGTGTGGAGGCAGAGTTCGGCCCGAACTCTGTCTCCAGAGCACAGAATGGGTCTTAAGGTCCAATAGGCTTATTTGGATGTGTGGAGCTTATGGATTTTGGGTAGGTTATGGGTTAAGTCCCAAGATCTCAGCAAAACTCAGCTTACATCAGTCTAGACTCAATAAATATAAAAATACAGACTCAACAATGTCTTGAAATTGCAAAACTGAGCTGTCGTCTAACTTGAGCTGGATGTAGTCGTCGTGTGTCGTATTGAATTATTACAAGTATTATTTAGTCAATGTTATCAATATTTGGTTGACAGTGACTTTGTGTCAACAAGGACAACTATAGGGTGTCAACTCATGGTAGAACCCCATTAAATTGATTTAAATCAATTTAACAGCAGCCATATGATCAAATCTCCATAGCTTTGACCAAAGTCAAACATCCTACTTATATAAGGAAACCACTCCTCCTCCTATCCAATTAGATTGATTGGTTGACCAAATCAACTCTAAATTAATCCAAAACAAGCCCTAAATTTCCATAAATCAGAGGAGATCAAAACCTTATATATAGATAGCAGCCTTGGCCGCCCACCTCCTCCCCATTAAGGAAAATCTGTCCCCTCTATTCTCTAAGCCGATGACCACAACACCCCAGGGCCGACCACCCCAAAGCCCCTACTACTCGACTATTGTGCACTCCACCACCTTCATGACGACTCCAAGAGACCCCTCTTCAACTCTATCAAGATCCGAAGGAGTTTCATCAACTTATTTGATCGTTTAGAGGCCGATCCTGATGGTTATTTCTAGCCGTAACAAAAATTCCGAACCCAGATTTGTCATATTCTAAAATAGGTTAAAAATAGTTTTTCTCAACTATTTCACCTCAAACCAAGTTTAATGGATAGACCTACATGTATTCTTTTATTTCTAGTCGCTAATACACACCGTTCCACTCCGTTTGCCCATGGCGTCCATTACACCGAAACGTGTCCAAAATTGACAAATTTTGGGGCGGAGACTTTTCCGACGACTTCGAACCCCGTTTGATCTAAAAAAATATATTGCTAAGGTCTCTAACATCTATATCTACCATCTAGAATTATTTTTTATGAATATTTGCAAGATTTCATGTTGGTATGTCATCACTTTGCTTTATCAATTTTCGGACACCGACATACCGATCAAAATCCATCTTTTTGATTCCAAACTTTTGTACGAATTAAATTTGATATAAATCTAATAAATTTTGATAAAAAAATATATTTAACCCTAATTATTCTGATTTATTTTAGAATAAGTATTTTTTATATTTTTCCATGATTTATCGCTTCTGAATTGAATTTCTATGTGGCATATTGTGTTGATACTTTAATATAGCGTTTTAGTGTATTTTTCTAAAAAGATATCTATATAAAATATATTTAGAATTTATTATGATATTTTTCAGAAATTAAAAGTATATATTTTAAAATATAATATTATATAACAGGTTGCCATATATAGATTATTGTATCTATGAATAGTATAGACTAGTTGACTATTTTGTGACTAGTTTAATCTAAATAAGGTAAGATATATATTGTCAGTATTGTGGTGATATTTATTTAGTTTATTCTATTTTCTAGGAGTTTATGATCATTTGTCTACGGAGGTTGGACACGGACCGATACTTTAATTTTTTGCCGGCATTCCAGGCAAGATACCTTGCTACTTTTCTTGTACATTTAAATACGTGGTTTGTTGTTGTGCTAGAAATAAAGTATATCCAAGATGACTTGAGTGCCATCGATGTGGTTGTCGACGTTCGTGTGCGTGTGTTTGACTTACATGTGTAGGAGACGTACCCGAATTATGTGAAATTATTTCTAAATATATCACTACAACAAAAAGACCTATTAATGACGCTTGATAAGTGGATTTCATGATGGTTGATAAAGAAGCATCATCAAAGTTCAGCAAGACTACATTCTATGACGGTTTTCTATATAAACGTTATTGATTGTCTCTCAGTGATACGAGCGTTATGAAAAAACACCAAAATTTAAGTCGAAACCTCGACTCTCCCGCACTTAAGGAAAAGTCTCAACCCCTTCTCATTCTCTCTTTCTCCTCCCGCTCTCCGCTCCCGAACTCCCCTCAGCCCGCTCCTCTCCCGCCGTTATAATACTCTCCTCTCTCATCACTCTTTCTCTTGGTTCTCTCCCAGGCTTTCTTCTCCCTCCTTCCTCCTTCTTCCTCCATCCAAACCCTAACTCTAGAAAAGCAAACCCTAACCCTAATTTATCTCCCTCGATGTGAAATCGGACGAGACCGGTCGTACTCCCCACTGCAAGATCCGGTGACGATGGCGCTCCTCCATCGCTCCCTCGTGATCGGACTCTTTGTTGGCTCCGTCTTGTCATCGATCTCTGGGGTTTCCGCTGCGGATCCGCCTCTAGTCGGCGGACGGAGGGATCTATCGGAGAAATCCGTTCCAGGTCGGTGAGATCGCTAGTTATTTCTCTCGATTTCTTGTCCATTGTGGAATTTTTAGTGGGTCTGGAGGTCCGGTCACCTCCGTTGAGGTGTTGAAATGATGTTGCTACTTCTACTCTTCAGCTGGCATTTGGCAGTGAAGTTTTACTTTTTTATGGAAAATCTTAGGAATTGAACATTTTTTTGGATTTGGAAACGCTGGTTGGGATGGAATGGACAAAAACCCTTCCTTTCTTGGATTCTTTAGCTTCCCCAAGTTCCAAAGGTTCAAAACACCCCTAAGTTCTTGGTCGACTTTGTTAAGTTATTGAACTTTAGTGTCTAATCTGCATCAAGAAGGGGTTCTGAGTTGATTACCTACCCTAAAAATTAAAAAATTAGGGCTTAGGGAATGTTAGTCTTCTTATTCATTCTATTCAATTTCAGAATTAGAGAAATTTGAGTGGTTTCAAACTTTCAGTAATACTTCATTTGTTGCGACGTAGAGAGTTCTGTTCCAATTCCAGTATTGATTAGGGTTTGTAATGAATTTTGAAGTTGTGAAATTTGGTTCCCTTCTATATCTGGAAGGGTTAATGTGATGAATTACCTGCTATAAGAAGTCAAAGGCTAGATAATAATAGTACATTAAATTGTTCGGATCTATTTGCGGTTATAGAGCAATTTAAGTGGTTGTAGAGAAATTTATCTCCAGTAACAGCAACGTATGCTATGCAAAATATCTTGTTTTATGTATTCGATGTCAACCCATGAATTTATATTAGACAAGTGAATTTTATTCTAGTCAAGAGACTAATAATGTGCCCAATGGTGGTATAACGTTCATATATCGTATTTAATGGACTGTGGAGTGGATGCTGGAGAGTAGGGGGTTTGAAAGAAAATTAATGTTACCATGAAACTAGGGTTCCCTCAACTTTGTGTAACTTCTTCGTTATCATACTTTTTCACATGCACAAATGTAGTGCCACCCAAAAACATGTGTCAAAACTTGGTTACAAAAAAAAAGATTTTGCAAAAAAAAACTGATGGCACAGCTTTTGCCTAAAACAAATGCTATCAGAACTTTTCCCCTTATCGACAAATTCTAAGAGAAACATTCATGATTGAATTATTAAATACGAAGTCTTTCAAGTATGACTTGAGATTTTAAAAGAAAATCTAAGCTTATTAAAAGCTTATGTAATTAAGTTTTGGCTTAATATAATTTATATTCAAGTTTTTGTAACATTGAGACTATTCCCTAAAGCAATTTTTTTGTATCTGTTCTGTAATACACTGAAAATTCTACCCAATATTGTATTACTAGTGGCCTGAAAGTTCTAGCATATATCATGAAACTAAATTGTGAGTTTCTGCATCAACAGTTCTTGAGGCATCTCATTTTTTATCCAGTGTGAAGCTCATGCATGTCAGGTGTTATACTGTGCAGTTCAATGATGCTGATACCGAGGTAGAGTTGAGGCTAGATATTGGATCATTTGATATTGAGAGCTCTAAAGATATATTTGTAGATGCGGACGAAACATCCCTACTAATCAGAGTAAAAGCCTCTGGAACTCTCATAACACTGATGGAAACTGCTCGTCTTTTTGAGTAGATTAAACCTGGGGAAACTATATGGTCTGTAACTTGCTATATAAGAGGAAAATGGAAATAAGTATAAAATTTGAGATCATTAAGGGTCAAATTTGTTTGATTTTGCATCCTGTCTTGCTATTGTCATAGGTACCTAGATGAGGATCAGCTAGTAGTCAACTTAAAGAAGTATGATAATGAGTTGAAATGGCCTGATGTCATGGAATCTTGGAAAACCCTTCCATCTGGACTTACACAACTGTTAAAGGGAACATCAATTTATCTTGTTGGAGAGTCTACAGAAATTAATCTGGAAGTTGCTAAAGAACTTGCTGTTGGTCTTGGGTATGTACTTCTCTTTGTGGTTCCTTCTACGGGTTTAGTGGTTAAATTGAAAAATGGAGGATTACAAAAAGAAAAGAAAAAAGTAGTTGACTTGCTTGACTCCATGAAAATAATATTGGCTAATTTACTACTGCAGCAATTTGTATCGTTTGCTTCATTTTGGCATGGCATCAAGACCTGATGTTATTTAAGGAGTCCTTTTGAATTGTCTGTAAATAGAAATAACACTATAAAACTACAGAAAGTGATGAATTTCCAGTGTTTGGATTGCCATAAGTTTATCCGATTATTGTTTGCAAGGTTCCCTTCGACTATCACAGAACTTGATGCATCTAAAATGACCATAAAAACTTCTTTTTGATCACAACAAGATTACATGCAACCATTCTTATTAGTTTTCCAAGCTATGTTTGTAAATACAACAGATCCACTTGCTTCTGGGGCTGCAGATGGACGAGCAGCTTGCAAGCTCGACTTGGCTTCATTAACAAGCTCGACTTGGCTTCACTAACAAGTTCGACGAATAATCCGTGGCAACCATATTCATTAATGGTGTCGTAATTTGAATTGCATGGATTGTTGAAACTTATAATCCCAAATATCTGGTATTAGATTGTTCTTTTATCCATATTGCATAGTTGTTATGTGCAGATTGAACAAATGGGTCGCGTTGTTAATGAGCTGGATACAATTCATTTCTACATCAAGAAGGCTACTCAATTGGTGAAGGAGCTTGCTAGACAGGTAATGCCTTGTCATCTGCACTTTGTATAATTTATCATTATTTCATGGTTTGACAAAGCCAAACTCTGCTTCCAGGTGACCACTGATAAATGCATCATGGCCTTTTTGTTTCTAATTATTTGTGGTGTTATTGCAATCATTGTTGTGAAGGTGATCTCTCTCTCTCACATACACACACATATACATATGCACACATGTTTTATCTTTTGCAGGGTACATGTGCTGTGGACACAGGTCTTTATGTGACTAAGTTGAAGCTAAAGTGTGGGATGTTTTCATGTAGATAGTTTTGATATAGCTAAAGTGTACTCTATATTGGATACTCTATATATTTTGAAAAGATGTATATGGCCTGAAAAATGTAGAATGATAGCTAAAGTACTCTATTTTGAGACAATGGAATGTAGCTAGATAAAGTACTCTATATCTGTGAGATATTGATGTACCCTATTTTGAGACAATGAAATGGAGATTAATGGTACTTTATATTACATTTTAATGTTTTGTTGTGAATATGGTTCAAAGTGGTTGTTTTCGAATTGAATTGAGCCGTGTTTGGAATGTATAACATGCAGTATAGAGCGTTATAAATGTGATACAATGACCATTCATAACGCTTTCAAAATGTCCTGACTTCTAAACCATATTAACTATTCATAACGGTTTTACATAACTATCCATAATGCTTTGAAAATAAAACGTAGCAAAAATTCAACCTATTAATGACGTTTTCGGAAGAATTATCTATAACGCTTTGAAAAACATTTATAACACCCGATTTCATAACGCTTGGATTAAGAAAAAAAGCGTCATGGTTCTTAATTAATAACGATTTTTAGCCGTCACCAAAAGGTATTTTTGTTGTAGTGATAACTTCTATGCCTTGTCACGTATCATACGTGGCACAATGAGTGAGATTGCATGCTGTTGGAATGGACTTACGTACTTGACTGATCATCAGTGCAAGCAGTTCGTGTGACCGTTCATATAGTGATTAGATTGAGTCTAGTTAGTGACCTGCATAGAGATGTGGATTACCCGAGTCATGGATGTGATTCGAGCAGGACATGGGAGGAAAAGACTATTAATAGGCATATGGGATATACAATACATATAAGTCTCAGTGTGCCATGTTATAGGCTATACTAGTGGATATATCTGGCAGTGGCCACGGACTAGTCTCCAGTACGGTCGAAAAAGTATGCTAGTATATATTTTAGCATTGGTTTACACTAATGCTACTCCCTTACCTACCCACACGGCCCAAGGTCGTCTTCGATATGCATATACATAAAAAAATAATTTATCCAGTTTATTTCTTGTATTTATTTCAGTTCATAGTGTAGCTTGCTATTTTGTATCTTCTTACGTCCCTCTGAGGACATGATGATCTCTCCATGTTGTTATTGAGCTTATAGTATAGACATGTGGATAGTATAATTTTGGCTGCAGGGTCCATGTATCGCTTGTAGTGTTAGTTTATCATTTTCTTGCGCTTTCTACTTCCTTTCCTGTTATATCTTGTTCATTAGCCTATTTTTGAAAACTTACATTATTTTCGAGTTTGCTCGAACATGTGTTTTATAGGCGGCCGACTATATTACATATCGTTCAATCTTGTTTTATTTACCAATGTGTGGATTGAGACATAGTTGAGACAAAGTAGATTTAGTTTACTTTACAATGCACTACGATTAGGATAAGTTAACTAAATTGGGATACTTATTCTAGCCGTTTAGCTGGCATGCTCATGTCTTGGGTTCCTAAGTATTTTAGAACTGGGACGTAATATATTTTTGTGGTAGCCCATGCAGGCCAGAATAAATCGTTTCGGTTATATTACTGTACTGGACGAGCCTGCGATATGATAATATATTAGGATCTCAATCCACAACTGCTATTGAATTTCCCATGATTTATATTATCGCCCTTGAATCTCGTATTTGTAATCGAGCAAAACTTTCTTGAACTCCTTGTGTCGAATTTCTATCTTTTCCTGTTTCAGAAAGACGAATATGTAACGCCCAGTCCCAAATTACATAGGACCGAGTACGCGAACATGCCAGCTGTACATATACGAAGAATACTCCATTATATGGAATTCTCGTATACGTACATAAGCTGTATAATAAATCATCACATGCCAGAAGAATATAATCTAATCTCATCACAACTCAACATAGAAAATAATAAAGTCGAGATAATAATTGAGTGTATCAAAAGATAGCCGGGTGAACATACTCACTCCAAACAGCTATAAAATGGTCTCATAAGATCGGAGTCCAACCTCCACAAAATACAAGAAAAAATATGTAGAAATATCCACTAATGTCTCAAATATGGAATAAACTAGAAATCAGTAGGTACTGCATCGTCATCAATGTAAGCAAGATCCAAAGCCGCTTCGTACTCCTACGGGAAGTCGTATAATCCTGGAGAGATAACCAGGTCCTCAGTAGGACGTAACAAGATACAAGAAAACACCATGCCATATAAACTGTGATAACATAATGGAAAAGAAAGGATGCAAGCAATCGGGTTCCTGACCATTCTACCGTGAATATGTAGTTGAGATATAATCCTTCGACGCATGAGCCCTGGCTGAATATATGATCCGGTATAGTCCCCTCTTGGGCACCAGTGACCAAGCGCATAACGTTCAAAAATGTCAGTGGCCAACCTAAGAGGATAATCATACCCGTATCTCCAACTGAGCTTCCGGGTTACAGGGGTAGTGTAATCGAAGCCCATACGTCAGGTATTGTTCTCCCCACCCAATGCCTAGTATCATCATCACCATGACTGATATGAACCTCTAGTAACCACCAAGTCTTTTAGCATGCAATTCTATTAGCAGTTACTCCTATCCATCGCACGCTCCATACGTATTGGTGGCCAGCCAACTACGCGGATACGTGTCCTACACATGACTCACAACACGTGGTAAAGTAAGTGTCAAGGCCGTACGAGATATACCAATACCTCATCAACAATGGGTGGTCAGTAAGTCAATGCAAGAGAAATAAATAAAAGCAAAAAAATGATCGATAGAGTCGCTTGCACCCAAGTGTGACTTGGACGAACAGTTTTATAATGTCAACAAATAAGAAATGATGAAAATAACGACTGAAAATAAGAATATAATAATCATAGAGTAAGGTGGCAAGGAATCTTGTCGGATGGTACGATGGTGGCAAGTCCAAAAATCCTAATGTCAGCAAAAGAAATGTGACAATCTCCAAACAACTCCGAATGCTGAAACAAACATCAAGAACGTGTTCGAAATAAGAGATATACCTGGAAAATGCCTGTCCAAAATTCAAATTCTGGAACAGGGACAAAATCATAATTTCGGGTCAAAACGATGTCCGCCGTTGGACCCATTTTGTATCGAAATGCATGCCAATGTCTACGGTCTCTAAAGTCGTCAAACTGTATGTCTACGGATCCGGTTTGAGGAGACGAACCCAACGACATGTCCAATTTAGGATTCTGATGAGTCGTGCACAAAATTGCCCGTTAAATCGGGTCGCAAGCCCGCCAAATTGGCGTACCAGTCGACCTTCTCAGAATCAGACCAAACTTGACATATAGGACCAGAAAAATGATACGGTCCTGATGGCACAAGTTTCGTGTCGATTCGACGAACGTGTACGAAGTTATGGCCAAGTTTGCAAAATGTCGATATAGGGGTATCTCGACGGATATGCACTGATTTTGTCGCGCACGCGCGACGAAATCAAGTTCCGTTAGTTCCCACACGTCGGCAACATCTATATGTGCCTTTCGATGCGTATAGTGCACGACCACGTCTCCCGGTTTGTCGGGGCATACGCCGTATCGGGAAAAGTTTTCTAAAATTTTAGTTTTGTAAAACATATTTTTCTTGATTTGCAATGATGAATAACTTCCTGTATATTAACAAAAAAATAATTCTGTAAAAAGGTAATTGATCTCGTTTAGGTTGCTTCTAACTATTAAAAATTAGATTTGGTAATCTGCAAGTAGGTCGGCCGTAATTGGCCTTCCAAAGTCGGTGTTGGGGATAGTCCTACTACCCTGTTTTACGCAGTTTTTGCTCACCTTTGTGTCGATGCTACAAGCAGCATGATTATCTATGTCTGAATCTATTTGCTAGGAATGTAGGTGGTTATGTTGTCTACCTATAGGAAATTATGAATCGAAAAGTCATCGAGTAGGTATGAAGAAATCTGGGTCGAAAAGTGGTTACCTGAGTTCGGCTTTGACAGAGCTGGCTATGTTCTCGGTCGGGGCGGCTATCACGACGGTGCTTCGGCTATCCGCGGCGGGGTATAGGTGGCTCAAGGTGTTTGTCCAGTCTAGGCGAACCTCGGGGAGGGTCTCGACAGGATGGAGGCTCTCTCTCGAGTAGGGTTTTTGATATGTCTTCTCCAAAAGCTCGGCACAACCCTCTTTATATACGAGGGTTCTAAAACCGATTTAATCTCGTTTTAAATCGAGTTTAGGATTCTGAATTCGCGTAGTATTTGGGGTTGGATGGGGATGAAATTGGGATCAACGATCTTTGCAAGATTTGCTTCAATCTGGCCTTTACTTGCAGACTTGTTTCGCGTAGAACAGAGAAACCTATCGGGTTTCTATGAATACTGTTCACGCAACAGTACTCTCTCTTTATTATTATTTTTTATTTATATATATATATATATATATATATATATATATATATATATATATATATATATATATATATATATATATATATATAACCTATTATTAGAATAATGTGACAAAATGCTCAAAAATTCCAAAAATATATATATAAAATGTACTAAATTTAAATTTCTAAATATATAAAAATATACTAAATTTCTAGAATTGTAGTCTACCAATAATAGCATAATGTACAGCACATATACCTATACATAATATATGCATATATTTACTAGCAGCAAAGGAATTAATTCAAATTAAATATAACAAAAATAATTAAAATACTAAAATAATTAGGAATAAATATAGGGGTTTACATTCTACCCATCTTAAAGAAATTTTGTTCTCAAAATTAAAACTAACGTCGGGGGGTATGGAATGAAATACGAAATTAAGGGATCAACATGCAAGACGTACCTTGGTTTTCGAACAATTGCGGGTAGCGATTCCGAATGTCATCCTCATGCTCCCAAGTAGACTCTCCTGGCGAGTGATGCTTCCATGCCACATGAACCAAAGGTATAGATTGATTCCGTAACACCTTCACTCGACGATCAAGGATACCTACCGGTTGCTCTTGGTACGACAAGCTCGATCCAACGGTGATTTCGGAGTGATCGAGCACATGACTACTGTCTGCTACGTACCTCCTCAGCTGAGATACGTGAAATACGTCATGTACTCCCTCTAGCGACGGTGGCAATACCAATCTGTAGGCAACCTCTCCAACATGTTCCAAGACATCGAAAGGGCCGATGTATCTTGGACTCAACTTGCCACGTCCTCCGAATCGAATCGTGCCTCTAGTGGGGGATATCTTCAAGAATACATGGTCGCCTTCCTTGAACTCCAAGGGTCAATAAAGATTATCTGCCTACTGCTTCTGTCGATCCTGCGCTGCTCGCAGGTGGTCCTGTATCTTCCTCACCTTCTCCACCGTGCTCAAAATCAACTCGGGTCCCAATATCCGCCGCTCTCCTATGTCGGTCCAACAGACAGGAGATCGACATTTCCTACCACACAATGCTTCAAACGAAGCCATCTGAATGCTCGTTTGGTAGATATTATTGTAAGAAAACTCTACAAGATGAATGTGGTCTTCCCTTGATCCGCCAAAGTCAAGCATACGAACTCTCAACATATCAACTAGCGTCTGAATCGTACGCTCTGACTGGCCATCTGTCTACTGATGGTACGACGTGATAAACTTCAAACACATGCCCAAACTGTCCTGTATACTCCTTCAAAAGTGTGAGGTAAATTTTGAGTCACGATCCGACACGATGCTAACTGGTACACCGTGTAGCTTCACTATTTGTTTCATGTACATATTCGCCAAGACTTCTGTCGACTGTCCCACTCTAAAAGGTAAGAAGTGGGCTGACTTAGTAAGTCTATCAATAATCACCCATACCGCATCACGTCCACTAGGACTCCGGGGAAACCCTGTGCCGAATTCCATCGTAATGTGCTTCCACTTCCACTCGGGAATGGGTAGTGGCTGTAATAATTCGACCGTCCTTTGGTGCTCGGCCTTTACTTGTTGGCATACTAAACACTTGGCCACAAAATGAGCTATCTCTCACTTCATTCTGTGCCACCAATAATACTGTTGTAGGTCCCGGAACATCTTAGTTCCTCCGGCATGAATAGAGTAAGTCGAACTGTGTGCTTCCGCCATCAACTCCTGCCGTAGCTCTCTATTAGGAACATAAATACGATCACCACATCTCAATGTCCCATCGGGATGAATCCTCAATCCCGTCTGCTCTCCTGCTTCAGTCCTCTCTCAAAGCTGTCGAAATCTAGCATCTGTGGGCAATGTCGCCTTGATCCTCTCTACTAATGATGATTGCACTTGGAGATTGGCTAATATGCCATCTACTCCAGGCAATACTACCTCAATACCAAGCTTCTGTAAGTCTTCTCTCAATTTCTTCTGTGTGGTCAAGAAGTGAGCCATGGGCTTATGGCTTAATGCGTCTGCCACGACATTAGCCTTGCCCGTATGGTAATATAGCTCGATCTCGTAATCCTTCATCAACTCCAACCAACGTCGCTATCTCATATTCAACTCTTTCTGCGTGAACACGTACTTGAGGCTCTTATGATCAGTGTAGATATCAACCTTCTCGTCGTACAAGTAGTGTCTCCACAGCTTCCAGGTGAAAATAATCGTTGTGAGCTCTAGATCGTGGGTTGGATAATTCTTCTCGTGCACTCTCAACTGTCTCAATACGTACGCTACCACACAATCGTGCTGCATTAATACACATCTTAATCCCTTCCCGGATGCATCACTGTAGATCACAAATCCTTTCGGGCCCGAAGGTAATATCAAAATGGGTGTCGTGGTCAAGCGCTTCTTCAACTCATCGAAAGAGGCTTGACACTTATCTGTCCATACGAACTCCTGATCCTTGCAAGTGAGTCGAGTCATAGGTGCAGCTATTCGAGAGTAATCTTCTACAAACCTTCGGTAATAACCCGCAAGTCCAAGAAAACTTCTCACCTCAAAAGCTGATATGGGAGCGGGCCATGCCTTGACTGTTGTGATCTTCTCAGGATCTACTGATATGCTATCTCCAGTAATAATGTGTCCAAGAAATGATTCCTCCTTGAGAAAGAACTCGCACTTACTAAGTTTCACGAAGAGTCGTTCATTCCTCAATGTCCCTAAAATAATTCGTAGATGCTACTCATGCTCCTCTTGGCTCTTAGAGTAAATCAAGATATCATCTATAAAGATGACTACGAATTTGTCTAAGTACTGGTGAAAGATCTTGTTCATTAAATTCATAAAGACTGCGGAAGCATTGGTCAAACCGAAAGGCATGACCAAGAACTCATAGTGTCCATACCACGATCGAAAAGCCGTATTCGTAATGTCTTCCTTTCGAACCTTCAGTTGGTGATAGCCTGATCGTAAGTCAATCTTGGAGAATACTTTTGCTCCACTCAGTTGATCGAATAGGTCATCTATATGAGGCAAAGGATACTTGTTCTTCACAGTCACTGCATTCAAGGCTATGTAGTCGATGCACATGTGTACTGTCCCGTCTTTATTAGGCACAAAAAGAACGGGCGCTCCCCATGGTGATGCATTGGCACGAATAAAGCCTTTCGCCAATAAGTCATCAATCTGCTTCTTCATCTCTACCAACTCCTTGGGTGCCAGACGATACACTCGAGATGAAATAGGCTCGACACCGGGAATAAGCTCAATATAAAACTCAATATCTCGGTTAGGTGGCAGTCCTGGCAAATCCTCGGGGAATACATCCTCGAACTCGGTGATGATAGAGTGCTTAGGGGTGTCCTGCATCATCATGTGAGTCCTCAATGTGGGTGCATCACAACTCTCTCCTTCTTCTTTGGTGAACTCAAACTTTCATCATATTCGATGGTCTAAAGACGATATTGCCCCTAAGGCAGTCTATGAGGGCAAAATGCTGGCTCAACCAGTCCATTTCGAGAACCACGTCGAATGTAGGCATAGGGAATACAAGAAGCCGTACTTTTATATCTTTACCACGTATCACTATGGGACAAAGTCTACAAACACCACTGACAGGTATAACTCCTCCTCCAGTGAGGATTCTAACATTCTTAGATAAGAGTGTGGTAGGAATGCTGTGTCTAGTAGAAAAACTAGTGGCTATGAATGAATGGGTGGCTCCAGTATTAAACAACATAATAGCAGGAAATAAAATGACTAAAATCATACCTGCTAAGACCTCTGCCTCTGTCTCTATATCCTCAACAACAAGTAAGAATGCCTGCCCATAATTTTGTCCTGTACTCTGAGCTCTGGCCTTGTTGTACTGTGCGCCTTGGAAAGGCAACGGTGGGCGAGGTGCTCCTGCTGCAGTCGGGAAGCTAGGGGTACTGAAGCTGTCGGCCTCAAGGCCTGATGTACATGTACTAGTGCTCACGGTTCGGGACAATCTCTGGCTAAGTGCTGTCCCGATCCACATCTCATACATAATCTCAAACGAAGTCAGCATTCATCTCTTATATGGTCTTGCTTTCCACAAAAATGGCAAGTAGGCTTCTGGTAGGGTGTAGTCCTCTACTGGTACTGTCATGTGGTCCTCCTGACAGGTCCTTCCTGAGTAGCTCGGGTTTGGGTAACTGCTGGTGTATGGCGCCTCGATGTTTGCTGCTGCTTCTTACGAAGAATCTCCTGGGCACGAGCTTCTTCCAAGACAGCTGAATGTGTGACTCGAGACTAGGTAGTCGTATAAGACTTGAGCTTTGGTGCAAGCCCCTGATGCAATCTCTTTGCCTTCTCTAACTCAGCCGGGATCAGTCCCGTACCAAATCTACTCAGGCGATTGAATTCTGAGTCATACTCATCAACTGTCACATTTCCTTGCTTCAGATGGAGGAACTGGTCGTATAGACTGTCTCGAACATGAATGGGGAAGAATCTCTCATAAAATGCATAATAGTACTGCTTTCAGATGATCCCAGCACCTAACCGTCTCTCTTCTGCTTTCCATCAGTGGTGAACATTATTTTCTAACAGTAGGTCTACTGTTGTCATCCAATCTCGAGCTGGCAACTGGGATGCCTCCGTTCCTCTAAAGGCCTTGGGGTTCATGTCTGTGAAATTCTTGATAGCGCCTTCGTAAGGGTACAGAGTCGGTGCTGGTGCTGGTACTGGAGGTGGAGGTCTAGCCAAGGCTGCCATCATAGTCTATCTTATCAGCTCAGTCTGCTGCCACTGAGCCTGTATCATGGCGTACATAAACTGGGAAGTAGGGCTCCCATCAGTCGGTAGTGGAGGCATCTGAGGTCCCGACTGTGGTAGAAACTGCCGAGGGAATGGTGGTGGTAGAGGCAGTAGTACATTCCCTTCAGAGGGTACGGTAGTATTCTGTCCAGCCTTGCTGACTGGGGGTGTCGCAATCTCTGGAGGCACCATTATCGGCGTCGTAGTAGGCTGCGACTGTCCTGGCTGGTAGGGTGTCACCGGAGTCATTGGAGGATTTTGTCCCTCTGGGATAACCTCTTCACCAGATGTGAGGGCCAAGGCTGAAGTATATCCGCTTCTTAGATTCATACTGTTGGCACGAGGAAGAATAGGACGATATTAGGAAGGGTTCGGTATGAGGTAATTCAAATAATCAAAGGAATTTGAAAAGATTGGAAGTCAAGGAAAGTAGTAGTTCTGGATGAGATATTCCTATTCCTATATACAGGCTTGTTGGGCACAGTCATGTGACCCAACAATATTTTCTAGACCTGCATAGGCCACCACAAAAATATGTAACGCCCTAGTCCCAAAATACATAGGACCGAGTACGCGAACATGCCAGCTGCACATATACGAAGAATACTCCATTATATGGAATTCTTGTATACAAATATAAGCTGTATAACAAATCATCACAGGCCAGAAGAATATAATCTAATCTCATCACAGCTCAACACAGAAAATAATAAAGTCTAGATAATAAATGAGTGTACCAAAAGATAGTCGGGTGAACATACTCACTCCAAACAGCTATAAAATGGTCTCATAACATTAGAGTCCAACCTCCACAAAATACAAGAAAAGAGATGTAGAAATATCCACTAATGTCTCAAATAAGTAATAAACTAGAAATCAGTAGGTACTGCATCATCATCAATGTAAGCAGGATCCAAAGACGCTCCGTACCCCTGCGAGAAGTCGTCTAATCCTGAAGAGATAACCAGGTCCTTAGCGGGACGTAACAAGATACAAGAAAACACCATGCCATATAAACTGTGATAACATAATAGAAAAGAAAGGATACATGCAATCGGGTTCCTGACCATTCTACTGTGAATATGTAGTTGAGATACAATCCTTCGATGCATGAGCCCTGGCTGAATATAGGATCCGGTATAGTCCCTTCTTGGGCACCAGTGACCAAGCGCATAACGTTCAAAAACATCAGTGGCCAACCTGAGAAGATAATCATACCCGTATCTCCAGCGGAGCTTCCGGGTTACAGGGGTAGTGTAATCGAAGCACATATGTCAGGTATTGTTCTCCCCACCCAATGTCTAGTATCATCATCTCCATGACTGATATGAACCTCTAGTAACAACCAAGTCTTCTAGCATGCAATTATATTGGCAGTTACTCCTATCCGTTGCACGCTCCATACGTATCGGTGGCCAGCCAACTACGCGGATACGTGTCCTACATGTGACTCACAACACGTGGTAAAGCAAGTATCAAGGCCGTACGAGATATACCAAATACCTCATCAACAATGGGTGGTCACTATACTAAGTTAATACAAAAAAAATAAATAAAAGCAAGAAAACGACCGATAGAGCCGCTTGCACCCAAGTGTGACTTGGACGCACAGTTTTATAATGTCAACAAATAAGAAATGCTAAAAATAATAACTGAAAATAAAAATATAATAATTACAGAGTAAGGTGGCAAGGTATCTTGCCTGTTACTACGAAGGTGGCAAGTCCAAGAATCCTAATGTCAGCAAAAGAAATGTGACAATCTCCAAACAACTCCGGATGCTGAAACAAATATTAAGAACGTGTTCGGAATAAGCGATATACCTAGAAAATACTTGTCCAAAAGTTAAATTCTGGAATATGAACAAAATCGTAATTTTTTGTCAAAACGATGTCCACCGTTGGACCCGTTTTGCACCGAAATACGTGCCAATGTCTACGGTCTCAAAAATTATCAAACTGTATGTCTACAGATCTGGTTTGAGAAGATGAACGCAATGATATGTCCAATTTAGAATTCTGATGAGTCGTGCATAAAATTGCCCATTGAATCGGGTCACAGGCCCGCCAAATTGGAGTACCAGTCGATCTTCTTAGAATCAGACCAAACTTGGCATATAAGACCAGAAAAACGATACGGTCCTGATGGCGTAAGTTTTGTGTCGATCCGACGAACGTGCACTAAGTTATGGCCAAGTTTGCAAAACGTCGATACGGGGGTATCTCGACGGATACGCACTGATTTCGTCGCGCACGCACAAGGAAATCTAGTTCCGTCAGTTCCCACACGTCGGCAACATTCATACGCGCCTTTCGATGTGTATAGTGTGCGACCACGTAACCCGGTTTGTCGGAACATACGCCGTATCAGAAAAAGTTTTCTAAAATTTTAGTTTTGTAAAACAAATTTTTCTTGATTTGCAATGATAAATAACTTCCTATATATTAACAAAAAATAATTATGTAAAAAGGGAATTGATCTCGTATAGGTTTCTTTTAACTGTTATAAATTAGATTTGGTAATTTGCAAGTAGGTCGGCCGTAATTGACCTTCCAAAGTGGGTGTTGGGGACAGTCCTTCTACCCTATTTTATGCAATTTTTGCTCACCTTTGTGTCGATGCTGCGAGCAGCATAATTATCTATGTCTGAATCTATTTGCTAGGAATATAGGTGGTTATGTTGTCTATCTATAGGAATTTATGAATCAAGAAGTCGTCGAGTAGGTACGGAGAAATCTAGGTCGAAAAGTGGTTACCTGAGTTCGGCTTTGACAGAGCTGGCTATGTTCTCGGTCGGGGCGGCTATCACGATGGCGCTTCGGCGATCCGCGATGGGGTGCAGGTGGATCAAGGTGTTCGTCCAGTCTAGGCGAACCTCGGGGAGGGTCTCGACAGGAAGGAGGCTCTCTCTCGAGTAGGGTTTTTGATACGTCTTCTCCCAAAGTTCGGCACAACCCTCTTTATATACGAGGGTTCTAAAACTGATTTAATCTCGTTTTAAATCGAGTTTAGGATTCTGAATTCGTGTAGTATTTGGGGTTGGATGGGGATGAAATTGGGATCAAGGATCTTTGCAAGATTTGCTTCAATCTGGCCTTTACTCGAAGACTCGTTCGCGTAGAACAGAGAAACTTATCAGGTTTCTATGAGTACTGTTCACGCAACAGTACTCTCTCTTTATTATTATTATTATTATTATTATTTATTTAACTAAATTTAAAATTTTAAAAATATAAAAATATACTAAATTTCTAAAATTGTAGTCTACCAATAATAGCATAATGTACAACACATATACCTATACATAATATATGTATATATTTACTAACAGCAAAGGAATTAATTCAAATTAAATATAACAAAAATAATTAAAATACTAAAATAATTAGGAATAAATATGGGGGTTTACAGAATATCTGTGCTTGATGAACTATTTCAACTCTACTGTTAAGTTGGATAAAATATTTAAGATGTGATTGTCTATATATGAGAGGGGTAGAGATAGACACCTATACTAGATGGACCGATAGGTATAAGTGACCATATTTCGTTATAAAAATTCTCACTTGAAGGATATACGAAGCCATGTTTGACGGGGATAGGTAAGAGGCTAAAGTTGGTAGAATTATAGATTTTTTTTCTAAAATGGAAGTTAGAATAGAGTGTAGTAGAGGACATAACCCTAACGAGAGATCTTAGAACCATTAGATCAAGTCATGTTATGCTTGCCTAAGCTAGATAGAGCCCTGAATGGAAGTTGACATGATTCGCAGAGGTTTATAGGTAGGTACGAAAGATTCCTCGACCGTAAAGATAGTGAGTAGGAATTCAACTTAGAGGAAGACAGTTGGATTTTAGTTTGAAGTAATAGTTATTAATCAATTAGGAGTGCTTAACAGATAGAGCCCGAGAATTTCGTAAGGATAAAATGATTTGCTGAAGCATGATTTTCATGGCTAGATCAAAACTTATTATTGAAGTTTATTGTACTAGATTTGGAGAAATTTTATGTGGAAGTTATAGTAATCATGAATATAATGTATAGGTTAGGGGAAAGAAAATTTCTTGGATAAGTAGCCTGTATGTAGTGTTAGTTTATCATTTTCTCGTGCTTTCTACTTTCTTTCCTGTTATATCTTGTCATTAGCCTAGTTTTGCAAACTTATGTTATTCTTGCTCGAACATGTATTTTATATGCCTCCGACTATATTACTTATCGTTCAATCTTGTTTTATTTACCTATGTATGGATTGAGACATAGTAGATTTAGTTTACTTTACAACGCACTACGATTAGGATAAGTCCATTAAATTGGGATACTTATTCTAGCCGTACAACTGGCATGCTCATGTCTTGGGTTCCTAAGTATTTTGGAACTGGGCATGACAAGTTTGGCAAACTCTCTTGGAGCAAAAGCATGCTTTCAACCTTGTTGGGGAAAGTTTATGGTGGGCCTATTACCCATAACGTGTTCAAGACTCTTGAATCACGTGTAAAAGATTTACAATATCCCAAGAGGGGGTGGGGTAATAAATGTCTCACTGTACATCCATACCCTTGACGCTCTGATGGAGGAAATTTATGGTTGGCCTATCATCCATAACGAGTTCAAGAAATGCATTCAAGCATCTCACTGCACACTTAACTGATGGCCCGTTAAGGATCCTACGAATGTGATCACTGTACATTTGATCCGTACTACGCATCTTTACTTAGACATAATAGTTCTTCAAGAACTTGTCGTTGATGGGTATCATGAGAAGGTCCCTGTCAGTTTTTGCTAATGTAAACTGTTGGAGTATACTGACTCCACAATGAATGGGCCTTCCCATTTAGTCTGTAATTTCCTTTTGCTTTTGTACATGATGATCATTGGTCTTTTTACTGCTAAGATGAGGTCACTGACTTGGAAAACCCTTTTCTTCACCTTCTTATTGAAGGCTTTAGAAATACGTGTAGTTCAATGCTATTGAACTAGGAGACACTTCTCGTTAAGTGCTTCCAGTTCTTGTAACCGTAAACGATTGTTGTCTTCGGCTGTCAATTTACTGGAGAGAGCTATTCGAAGAGAGGGGATTTGAATCTCTAGAGGAAGAACTGCTTCGCTCCCGTAGACCAGGAAAAATGGCGTGCTTCCAGTTGGGTACGTACCGTTGTACGATAGACCTGGCACTCACCAAGCTTCTCATTCCAGTCATGCTTGTTGGACTAATCGAAGTTTTTGAGAAGTTTGCTAATGGTATTTTTGAAAGTCTCGATTAATCCATTTGTTGCTATATTGTATGTTGTTAATGCGACATTCTGTATATAATTTTTGTTGTAAAACCGACGGAAGGCATGGCTTATAAACTGTGGACCATTGTTGAATGATCCTTCGGGGCAGGTCAAAGCAATAGATGACATGAAGGTTGACATAATTGATTATATTGGAGGTCTTTACCTCAATGAACGGTATGGTTTGTGCCAATTTGGAGTAGTAGTCATATATATTAAGGATGAAATGATGACCTCTAGAGGATGGGGGAAGACCGGACCAATGATGTTTATACCCCACTCTTCGAATAGACAGGACGCGTCCGTCGAGTGTAGGAACTGTCACTCCCGTTTTTTGTTATACATATTTTCAGTATACGTGTACGGACTTCCGACCCATATTTTGACTTGTCTAGCATGGCTTGGCTTGGTTTGGTCTTGGTTTAGCTTGGCTTGATTTATTTTGGCTTGGTTTGAAATAAGTTGGTTCAAGATGAAACCACCCCTTTATAACCCAACTACTTTTTTTTCTCTCTTCATTATTTCTCATAACTTCTTCTTCTTCTCCATTAAAACCTCTCCTCCTCCAAAGGCAAGTGCTAGCTTGCTTCATGGAGGAACTCCATTTTTTGTTGTTCCATTACCTTCCCTACATGATTCTAAGGCTATTTAGTACTTGGTATTTTTGGTTTTGAAGGATTAGTTTTTGTAGATCTAAGTTTATGCAAAACTTAATTTTCTTGGGTTTTGATCTCTGAAACTTCATTATTTTCAAGTTTTGATTGTTCCATGTTGTAGATAATTCAATTTTACTCAAGTTAGACCTTTGAAAATTCGGATTTCAAATTGATTTGAGTGATTTGTGAACTTGGGAAGTTCATGGGTTCCATGAACACAAGTTCTCGAGTTGGGGAAGATGTACAGTGCTGGGTGCATAGAATTATTATGTGCCCACTGTATGCTTCTTTGGAAGCATTACCATATATATGCGCCCAAGTCTCCCTTACACACTCATGTGGGCGCATAGCCCCAAGGCCCTTCCTGGCTTGGGCGCATAGCTTTGTATGCGCACAAGTGCACCATGTCTCCTCCCTTGGGCACATAGTCACTGTCATACGCACACTTGTCTCAGAGTGAGTCTCTTAACTTTCTCCAAGACACTCTGACTCCACCCTTTGGGCGCATGCATGCAGTCGCATATATGTGGACACATAGCTCAAGTCGTATGCCTTTCTAAACTGTTATCTCTCCATGATACCCCCTGCCTCACTTATGTATGTGGGCGCATAGACCATGCACCCTGCCATACTCATGTAGGCGCATACATGTGGGCGCATGCCTTTAGGCGCATAGCATTGGGTGCATGCCATTCTCAGCACATCCATCTTGGGTGCATGCTCTTCATAACACCCCATGGTCCTTAGTATGAATTGTGACTTTGTTTGTACTCTTTACTGGTCTAGTTCTATAATGTTATTTTCCATGTTGCACATGTACTCTGAGCTTTAAACACGATCTTGGTATGGCACGTACTCTCTCTAACAACTCCTTGATAGTGAACCGTCGTGGTGTACTTACAAGAACACGACATGACAATGTGACTTTGTATGATGACTCTTGATTGTGACCCGTCGTGGTGCACTCTTGACCAGTAACATGACATGATAATTCTTGATGGTGGTCCGTTGTGGCGCACTCTTGACAAATAATCTTGATAAGTAACCTAACATGATATGCTGTTACGACAACTACCTTGACTCGCTAAGTAACTCTTGTCTTGACACCGTGGATAGTTGTGCTTGTATAAGCTACATGTCTCGTCTTGCATCATGTCTAAGGCATGAATTCCTTATTTCCACGGTCAGGGATTCGTGCTGAATCTGACTTGGATAATAACTAGATTAATAAAGTAGTCCATGAAGAGGTTTTCCAGCTACACGTAGTCCCGTTATCTGGGCGCTCTAATTGGACTTGTAGCCTGCCGTCGAGTAGGGCACATTTCCAGCGCACTGTCATGTGTTGCACCCCCAAGTCACCTAATCCAACTCTCTCAACTTGTGTCCGGATAACCTGGATTAAAACTGCAGGGCTTGTGGCTATTGGAACATCTCGATGCATCCTGTTACTAACTAAGCTTGTGATAACCCTAATTAGTTAAAGTATCAAGCTGTACTTATTGCTTTGCCATGATTGATGGATGGAGTCTAGTCTGGTCTTGCCTAGGCAAGGCCAGTGCATGGTTATTTCAGCACGTTACTGTTATACTTTACTTGTTCGATAATTGGTTAGAGACTAAGTTCTGTTCAGGTGAAGGGTTACAACCCCGGTCCTTGTTTGGTTTACGGGTTGTAACCTAGTTACATGAATAGTTCTTTAGTTATCTTATCGTTTATCGCCTTGTTTCCTTTAACTCATGTCTTTCGTTATCATTATGTCTTTATGTGCTAATATGCTGGTTTTAGTTCTTAAGTGAAGCATCCCTTGTGGCACTTGCTCTTTCTGGGGTCTGACCCAGCTGGTTTTGTATGGCCAGATTTTGGAGTAGCACCCGAGGGATTTTCAGCCTTCCAGCCAGATGGTGAACACTAAGCGGAACCCTGGCAACGAGTGGATTTTATTTTACTTCCCCCTCTATTGTAAATTATTCTTTTGAGGCATTTAGCCGCCTAGCAAGTGTTTGCTCGTGTTAAATTTACATTCCTGTCTACCTAAGGGCTGTAACATGATTAACAAATCCTAGGGTTGATCATGTATGACTTAAACTCTTGCTAGTCTTCGTATTTTGTATGACTAGCTTTATGATCATCTGAATATGTAATGTATGGGATGTCTTACTTTATATGTCTGATGATCTACAATCTTGTTACATTTACTTGCTTGCTTGAGATTGAGACACTAGGCTTGTTCTTGACCATAAGTGACTGTTGGCTTATAGTAAAACCCTCATGCATCTAGACAGTCGTGACCGTACATCGAGGTGGATTACACTTTAATGTACGTAGCTGGCTGTGTCTGTACCCCGCTCTCTAGTATTCTGGATCTGGTGCATGATACGGTTTAAGTGGTAGCCCATGCAGGTCTTGTAAATTAAGATGTGTAAGGGTTTCACGGAATATATGTCTCAATCAGCACTCGCCCTTGATCTCTACTGGTGTCTTTTAATCTTTCCGAAATCTTGACCTGATCACATGCTTATATACTTGATCTATTATGGTCCTTCCTTATTATTCCCCATGTCGTTTCTTCAGCAGCATTGTCCCTGGTCCTACCGATCAGCAAGGAAGAGCACCTCCAGTGAACCAGTAGCAACCAGGAGACCAAGCCCAGTACTCTGGAGCGGCCTCCCGAGTCATGTATTTCGGGGATCCAGAGACACCAGTTCAGCCAGTCCAGCCTGCAGAGACTGATATTGGAACCCTGGTGGGACTCATTAGGGAATTACTTGCATCTCAAGATTGTCGGGACCGGCGATGCCCTGCACCAGACAGTACAAGATGCCATGGGCAGAGTTGGTTACCAAGGGAAAAAAGCGGCCAATAGCTTTAAGCGTCTGAACCCTCCTTTCTTTGACGGTAGTGAAGATACTATCGCTGCTGATACGTGGCTTCAGGACATAGAAGTTATCCTGGAGGCAGCTAGGATTCCTGAGGAAGAGAAGGTGGCCTTGTACACCTACATCTGTTGGACTTAGCCCGCAGCTGGTGGACGATACTAGCAGTTGGATTACCGACGCCTGTCTCATGGACGGTGTTCAGCAATAAGTTCCAGACCAAGTAATTTGACGCAGTAGCTTATTATGATCTGCAGACGATATTTACTAATCTTAAGCAGATGGAAAGAACGGTCGATGGATATGCGGCCGAGTTTTCTAGACTCAGTCAGTTTTCTCCTATCTTGGTGGCAACCGAATTGGATCAAGCCCAGCGATTCCAGCAGGAGCTCCACCTAGAAATTATTATATCAGTAGAGCAGTTTGAGCACCAGACGTTTGATACCGTCTTGCGAGCAGCGAAGAGGCATGAGTATACTTCGCAGAGGATTGTAGATAGAAGCGGAGGACGAAAGAGGTCTCATGGGCAGATGTCCCAGTCATCAGTACCAGCCCCGGCAGCTAGGGCTGTGACTATTGGAGCTCCTAGGAGGGCGACCACAGTTTCGTCGGTTCAGCACTCGAAGCCAGCGTATCCTCAGTAACAGAAGCTGAAGCAAAAGCAGTATTCCGCAATAGGCTGCACTCATTGTGGGAAGCCAGGACATGTAGTATCAGAGTGTCACAGAGCACAAAGATTGTGCTTGGCTTGTAAGGCACCGGATCACAAGATACGGTCCTATTCGAATAGAGCCAATTCGTCATCATCAAATCTAACCAGTCCATCTGTTAGGGGTCTAGCACCAGTACATCACCAGTACCAGCCTCCGAGGCTATTGCCGCCTCAGGCTCAGCAGTATGCCCAAGCTCAGATTCAGAATCGACAGAGAGGTTTCCAGAAGAGGGGACCAGCTCCAAGAGGACAGGGTCAGGCTATGGCTCTGACCGTAGCAGAAGAATTGGCATCAGGTGAGGTGGTGGCAGGTACCATTCTCGTCAACTCTTTTCTAGTATCCGTATTATTTGATTCAGGTGCATCGTATTCATTTATATCTGCTCGATTCACAACAGGGATAGGACTGGAGCCCGAGTCATTATCAGTAAGGCTTAATATACTTACTGGTAACGGTCTTGTGGGAGTAGATAAAATCTATTCCTCGTGTCGAATCGTAGTTAGCGGTAGAGAGTTCCCCGCTAGATTGATAGAATTTTTGATGGCCGACTATGATGTGGTCCTAGGAATGGATTGGTTGAAGGATCAATACATAAGAATAGACTGCCATATTGGCATAATTATTTTTGATATTCTCGGCAAACCAAAGTTTTTCTTTTCCAGAGGCGAAGTAGAACCATCTCCACCAGTCTTGCGGATGGCAGTAGCAGTTCTGTTTCCCAGAGTAGTAGAAGAGTTTCCTGATGTATTTTCCGAAGAGCTTCTAGGCATACCCCCAGAGAGGGATAGAGTTTACCATTGATTTACTTCCAGGTACGGCACCAGTGTTAGGGGGAGTCTACATGATAGCATATTCAAAGTTAGAAATCTTGTACAAGATGATTGAAGAGCTTAGAACCAAGGGATTCATTCGTGCTAGTGGATCACCTTGGGGAGCCCCAATACTTCTTGTGAAAAAGAAGGATGGTACATAAAGATTATGTGTTGATTATCGTACCTTGAACTCAGTAACAATCAAGAACAGATATCCTCTACCAAGGATAGATGATTTATTTGATCAACTCAGAGGAGCGACAATATTCTCGAAGATTGACTTGCGGTCAGGGTACCATCAGATCAGAGTCAGAGAGCAAGACGTCCCAAAGATAGCGTTCAGATCCAGATATGGACATTGGGAGTTCCTTATTATGCCATTTGGAGCGACCAATGTGCCAGCCGTATTCATGGACCTCATGAATCGTATCTTCATGCCCTATTTGGACCAGTTCGTGATAGTATTTAAAGACGACATCCTAGTCTATAGCAAGAATGAGGCAGAGCATGAGCAGAATATTTGTGTAGTTCTTTAGATTCTTATAGAGCACCAGTCGTACGCAAAGTTCAGTAAGTATGAGTTTTGGCTGGATTGTATCTCGTACTTAGGTCACATCATCACCATAGATGGAGTGAAAGTGGACCCCCGGAAGATAGTAGCTATAGTGACATGGCCAGTTTCTAGTACCGTCGTAGAAGTTCGGAGTTTCCTAGGATTGGCTAGCTATTACCTGCGGTTTGTATCAGACTGCTCAGATTTCAGCACCACTAACGCAGTTGACTCGCAAGGATGTGCAGTTTGCTTGGACAGCAGAGTGTCAGAGTTCATTTGAGGAGTTGAAGCAAGGATTGATGACGACACCCATTCTTACGCTTCCAGATGGGACTGGAGGATTTTCAGTCTATTGTGACGCTTTCGGCAAGGGATTGGGGTGTATCTTGACGCAACATGGTAAGGTAGTAGCTTATGCGTCACGTCAGCTTCGTGATCATGAGAGGAATTACCCAACCCATGACTTGGAGTTAGCAGCGGTGGTTTTCGTACTTAAGCTTTGGAGGCATTATTTATATAGAGATCGGGTGGAGATTTTCACCGACCACAAGTGTCTTAAGTATGTGTTTACCCAGAAAGATCTTAACATACGTCAGAGAAGATGGTTAGAGCTACTTGTGGACTATGACATCAACCTGCAATATCATCCTGGGAAGGCCAATGTTGTTGCTGATGTATTGAGCCGAAGAGCCGGAGTTTATTTTCTAACAGCACAGCCAAAATTGTTAGCAGATCATCAGAAGATGGGTATTGAAGTTGTTCTTCCTACCAGTGTGGCATTAATGGCCAGTATACAAGTTCAGTCCAGTATAGTTGAGAGAATTAAGTTAGCTCAGTCAGCGAATTCTAAGCTTCAGCGGCTTATGGCAGAATGTGTAGCAGGACGGAGAGCAGAGTTGTGTATTCATGAGAACGGTACACTTCGGCATGGAAGGCGTCTTTGTGTACCTAGTGATGATATCAGGCAAGAGATCATGGCAGAGTCTCACAGTTTACAGTATTCGATTCATCCCAGCTGTACAAAGATGTATCATGATATCCGTTAGCATTTTGGTGGAATGGCATGAAGAGGGAGATAGCCCAGTTTGTCTCTCGTTGTTTAGTTTGCCAACAAGTTAAAGCCGAACATCAGAGACCAGCTGGACTTCTTCAACCTTTATCGATCCCAGAATAGAATTGGCAGCACATTACCATGGATTTTGTAACGGGGTTACCTAGATCCCCAGCTGGGAGAGATGCTATCAGGGTTATAGTTGATAGACTTACCAAGGTAGCTCATTTTCTTCCTTTCAGAATTGGCCAGTCGACGGATTAGCTTACAGAGATGTACGTCAGGCAGATAGTCATATTGCATGGAGTACCAGTCAGTATTATATCCGATAGCGATTTGAGATTTATATCGCACTTTTGGCGGAGTCTTCAGGAGAGCTTGGGGACTCATCTCAAGTTCAGTTCATCTTATCATCCGCAGACAGATGGTCAGTCCGAACGTATGATCCAGACTCTTGAAGATATATTGCGGTCATGTATACTCGACTTCTGTGGTTCGTAGGAAGATCACCTGCATCTCGTGGAGTTCTCCTATAACAATAGTTTCCAGGCCAATATCCAGATGGCGCCCTTTGAAGCCTTGTACGGTAGGAAGTGCAGATCTCCGTTAGCATAGGATGATATAGGCAAGAGGCAAATGCTTGGTACGGAGATGATTATGCGAACTATTGAGGTGATCAGACAAGTAAGAGATTATCTTCGAATTGTGCAAGATCGTCGACATCATTGGACCGATTCTCATCGGCGTGCCCTCGAATTTTCTATTGACGACCATGTATTCCTTAGGATCTCGCCTACCCATGGCGTCATTCGTTTTGGCGTACGGGGAAAGCTTAGTCCTAGGTATATAGGGTCGTTCGACATTCTAAAGCGGGTAGGTGATGTGTCCTATCTTCTTGCTCTTCTACCGTCGTTATGTGAGGTACATGATGTCTTTCATGTATCCCAATTGCGATGGTATATCCCGGATCCGAGTCATGTCCTTGACCATTCAGAATTGGTTGTAGGTACCAACCTTTCGTAGGAGGAAAGACCCATATCCATATTGGACCGAAGAGAGAAGATACTCAAGAATAACTCTATTAGTTTAGTCCGTGTTGCTTGGGGTCATCACTCTTTGGGTGAGTCAACGTGGGAGCGTGAGGATGATATCTGATCACAATATCCACACTTGTTTGACTCGTAATGTATAATGTCTTCCTTATGCCTTATGTTTTTAACTCCTTGCTTATATGAATGATTGCTCAATTAACTGCTAGTCGTAGATTGTCTGTGATTACTATAGCTTCCCTTGACACCTATAGCCTCTTTATTAAATTCCGAGGACATAATTCATTTAAGGTGGGTAGAGTTGTCACTCCTATTTTCTGTTATACGTATTTTCAGTATACGTATACGGACTCCCGACCCGTATTTTGACTTGTCTAGCATGGCTTGGCTTGGTTTGGTCTTGGTTTAGCTTGGCTTGGTTTATTTTGGCTTGGTTTGAACCAAGTTGGTTCAAGATGAAACCACCCCTTTATAACCCAACTACTTTTTCTCTCTCTTCATTATTTCTCATAACTTCTTCTTCTTCTCCATTAAAACCCCTTCCCCTCCAAAGACAAGTGCTAGCTTGCTTCATGGAGGAACTCCATTTTTTGTTGTTCTATTACCTTCCCTATATGATTCTGAGGCTATTTAGTACTTGGTATTTTTGGTTTTGAAGGATTAGTTTTTATAGATCTAAGTTTATGTAAAACTTGATTTTCTTGGGGTTTGATCTCTGAAACTTAATTATTTTCAAGTTTTGATTGTTCCATGTTGTAGAGAATTCAATTTTACTCAAGTTAGACCTTTGAAAACCCAAATTTCGAATTGATTTGAGTGATTTGTGAACTTGGAAAGTTCATGGGTTCCATGAACACAAGTTCTCGGGTTGGAGAAGATGTACAGTATTGGGTGCATAAAATTATTATGCGCCTACTGCACGCTTCCTTGGGATCATTGCCATATATATGCACCCAAGTCTCCCTTACACACTCATGTGGGCGTATAGCCCCAAGGCCCTCCCTAGCTTGGGCGTATGACTTTGTATGCGCACAAGTGCACCATGTCTCCTCCCTTGGGCGCATAGTTACTGTCATGCGCACACTTGTCTCAGAGTGAGTCTTTTGACTTTCTCTAAGACACCCTGACTCCACCCTTTGGGCGCATGCATGCAGGCGCATATATGTGGGAGCATAGCTCCAGGCGCATGCCTTTCCAAACCATTGTCTCTCAATGATACCCCCTGCCTCACTTATGTCTGTGGGCGCATAGACCATGTACCCTGCCACACTCATGTGGGTGCATACATGTGGGCGCATGCCTTTAGGCGCATAGCCTTGGGCGCATGCCATTATCAGCACATCCATCTTGGGTGCATGCTCTTCATAACACCCAATGGTCCTTAGTATGAATTATGACTTTGTTTGTACTCTTTACTGGTTTAGTTCTATAATGTTATTTTCTATGTTGCACATGTACTCTGAGCTTTAAACACGATCTTGGTATGGGATATACACTCTCTAACAACTCCTTGATACTGACCCATCATGGTGTACTTACATGAATACGACATGACAATGTGACTTTGCATGATGACTCTTGATAGTGACCCGTCGTGGTGTACTATTGGCCAGTAACTTGACATGATAATTCTTGATGGTGGTCCGTTGTGGCGCACTCTTGACAAGTAATCTTGATAAGTAACCTAACATGATATGTTGTTGCGACGGCTACCTTGACTCGCTAAGTAACTCTTGTCTTGAAACCGTGGATGGTTGTACTTTTATAAGCTACATGTCTCGTCTTGCCTCATATCTAAGACATGAATTCCTGATTTCCACGGTCAGGGATTCATGCTGAATATGACTAGGATAATGACTAGATTAATCAAGTAGTCCATGAAGAGATTTCCCAGCTACATGTAGTCCCGTTATCTGGGCGCTCTAATTGGACTTGTAGCCTGCCGTCGAGTAGGGCACATTTCCAGTGCACTGTCATGTGTTGTACCCCCAAGTCACCTAATCCAACTCTCTCAACTTGTGACCGGATAACCTGGATTAAGACTGCAGGGCTTGTGACTGTTGGAACATCTCGATGCATCCTGTTAGTAACTAAGCTTGTGATAACCCTAGTTAGTTAAAGTATCAAACCGTACCAATTGCTTGGTCATGATTGATGGATGGAGTCTAGTCTGGTCTTGCCTAGGCAAGGCCAGTGCATGGTTATTTTTGCACGTTACTGTTACACTTTACTTGTTCGATAATTGATTAGAGACTAAGTTCTGTTCAGGTGAAGGGTTACAACACTGGTCTTTGTTTGGTTTACGGGTTGTAACCTGGTTACCGGAATAGTTCTTTAGTTATCTTATCATTTATCCCCTTGTTTTCTTTAACTCATGTCTTTCGTTATCATTATGTCTTTATGTGCTAATATACTGTTTTTAGTTCTTAGGTGAAGCCTCCCTTGTGGTACTTGCTCTTTCTGGGGTCTGACCCAGCTGGTTTTGTATGGCCAGATTTTGGAGTAGCACCCGAGGATCTTTCAGCCTTCTATCTAGATATGAATACTAGGTGCAACCCTGGTAACGAGTGGGTTTCATTTTGCTTTCCCACTCTATTGTAAATTATTCTTTTGAGGCGTTTAGCCGTCGAGCAAGTGTTAGCTCGTGTTAAATTTACATTTCTGTCGGCCTAAGTGTTGTAACATGATTGACAAATCCTAAGAATAATCATGTATGACTTAAACTCTTGCTAGTCTTCGCATTTTGTATGACTAGCTTCATGATCATCTGAATATTTAATGTATGTGATGCCTTACTTTGTATGTCTGATGATCTACCATCTTGTTACATTTACTTGCTTGCTTGAGATTGAGACACTAGGCTTGTTCTTAACCATAAGTGACTGTTGGCTTGTAGTAAAACCCTCATGCATCTAGACAGTCATGACCGTACATCGAGGTGAGTTATATTTCAATGTACGTAGCTGGCTGTGTCTGTCCTCCGCTCTCCAGTATTCTGGATTTGGGGTGTGACAGGAACTCTAACGACTAGTGAATAAAATCAGCATAGATTTGATATGCCATGCACTTTCTTGCATACTCTATGGCATCTGCTACCATAGCGGGACAATAAAAACCCATGTGTCTAATAAGATGATCTTGTAACTTGGGACCGGCTTGGTACGCTCCACAAGTACCGTTGTGGGCTTCACGAAGTGCTTGCTTGGTTTTTGCATCTGATAGCATCGTAGCACATCATACTAGCGATGATATAACATTTTCATAGTCATATTGTAATAGAATATGAGTTAATGTCTTTGGATGGATACTGCTTCCTTTAGGTCATCAGGTAGGATCCTATAGATATCGTATTCCAGAAAGGGGAACCTCTACTCTCGAGAGTCAATATCCGTCTTGACTGTGTAGCTTTGATGAATACTCAGGTTATTTTCTACACAAAACAAGTCTCAACCAATCACTGTGATCAAACGTTGCGTGTTGACTCGAATAGCCAGAGAAACTACAAGACCTACTAGAGTGTCCGCTTTGGTATTCCACAATCGAGGCACGTAATTGATGTAGAATCCAGAGAAGGAAGAAACCAAGTCGAGTATAACTCGATGATAAGGGATAATATATTCATGGCAAACCTTATACTCCCCTCTGACTTGACTAACTATCTATCAAATTGGAGTCACCATTAGCTTCTAGATAGTCTACCCCAGCTGTTATGCTAGCTGGAGTCCAATGAGCAAAATGTTGTACTCTACTACATTATTTGAGCAAGGTTCAACCAGAGAATAAGAACAGTGGATAACGACGTTGTCCGGGGATACAAGTACTACCCTCACCTGCAATGATGTTGCCCTTGGGTCCCTTTTTTAAGCACCATCGAATAACATTCGCCAGACTGGCTCTTCCATCATTGTATTGGACTCCAATACTTCGTTTGGAATATCCCCCGTAGAGTTTGGATGTTTCTGGCCCCAGATGAGCTGCAAGAAATCGGCCAATACTTGGCCTTTAACTTTCTACGGAATGAACATCATATCGTATGGAGATAATAACATTGCCCTTGTAGCTAAGAAGGAATTAAGTACACCTGGCTTAGTCATTTGGACTCTGAGGGGGTTGACCTCGAGATAACATGGATAATTTGTCCAGTCACATATTGGCACATTTTCTGTATTTGTGAAAACTAGTGTGATGTATTCATTTTCTATGGGATTGTACCTGTGCTCTATGCCGACCATCATTCGACTAAGATAGTAGGCGACTTGTTCATGGCTCGCATCATTTTTCTGGGCCAATAGCATGTCGAGAGAATGATTCATAGCGCGAATATATAGCAAGAAAGGTTTTTCCACCATTCGAGACACCAACACCGGGAGACGTGAGGTACCTTTTAATGTTGTCAAATACATGCTGGCGTTCTTTTGTCCAAACGAAAGAGACTCATTAGCTGGGTAAACGATTGGCATCGCTAGAAAGGTTAGATATAAAACTCCTAATATACTCTACTCGGCCTTGAAACCATGCAACTCCTTGAGATTCCTTGGAAGGCGCATCTAGAGGATGGCTTTGACCTTTTTATGATTAAGATAGATTAATTTGCTACTGGAGATCCCCAGGAAAGACTTGGTCTGATTCATCTTAAGCTGGTGAGTACACATTCGTTCGAACACCATTATCAGATCTTGAAGGTGATCGTCCTTGGAGAGGCTCTTGACTACTATGTTGTCTACAAACACTATTATTTTGCGCATATGTTTTCGAAAAAATATGCTTATACTTTGGTGGTATTTTACACCTGTATTTTTCTAGCCGAAAGGCATCACTGTATAGTATACCCCCAACGGTGTTTGGAATGATGTGTGCTTCTCATCATCTAAGAACATCTTGATCTGGTTGTAGCTGGAGAACCCATCCAGAAAGCATATTTGCTCGTAGCCGCAGGTGCTGTCAATTATGGCATCGATAATTAGGAGAGAAAATTCATCTTTTGGACAAGTTGAATTCAAATCGCGAAAGTCTATATAGAGTCGAATCTTCCTGTTCTTTTTTATAATTGGACCACATTGGCTACCCAGTCGAGATATTGTTCTTCACGAATGAAGACGCTTTCTATCAGCTTCTTGGCTTCGTCTTCTATAGCTTCCATGATGTCTGGATGAAACTGTCACTACTGTTATTTCACTGGCTTAGCATTCAAATGTATGTTTAGCAAGAGCATGGCTATTTGGGGATGTAGACCCGACATATCTTCGTAACTCTAGCCAAAGACATCCATTTACTTCCTTATAAGTTGTACAAGAGAATGTTTGTCTTCTTCAGACAGACATTTACTGATGAAGATTGGCTTGGGGGCTAACTCATCTCCTAAGTAAATTTGGATGACACCGTCTTCGATTGGTGGTTCTCTTTGCTCAAACCGCATCTTCCACTAAGATTCCATCTTTTGAGCCCAAGGATCAATTTTGAAAGGCTCTATTGATTGATCATCATCATCAACCTGGTCCATTGACACCATGTTGGTAGACAATGCTTACTTGAACAGGTCCCTAATACTTAGATCGGAGTCCAAATAGAAGATTCAAAAAAGTGAGAAGATGTCTCAACTTCGGCTTATGAAGACTTGAAAGTAATAACTGGGTAATATAACCTAAACCACTATGTGTACGCCGGTTGTAGGTTTTGGGCTTACCCTTTGGAGCAAAGTGATGTACTAGCAGGCGTCATCCTTTGCCAAAATTTAGACCTTTATTACTTTTCAAGTCATAGCCCATCTTACGGAAGAGACCTTTGGTTATAATGGTAAAACTGTATTTTGCCTTCATCTCGTTCGGGATTAGCAACAAAAAATGTTGGCACATTGATTTTGATAACATTAACTGCATCTTCATGTTTCAGTTTCACTATCCTTTTCAGAAAATAGATACACCACTAAGTCTCCCGAAGGCTACTACAAAAGATCGATGAAATCAAAGTCATTACAAAGCGACACGGAAGACTTACGGACTGACATAAAGAAAGACTGGAGAGAAGCTATCAGCATACTCCAAACCCACACTCAAGGTTCAAGCTCCTAGAGTCTGTACAAGGCCTAGGACAAACTGTGAAACACTTAAGGTGGATGACAAACCAAAAGTCCTTTACAAAATATTTTACAAAAATGTTTTTCTACATCAAAAGAATACAAACGGTATACCGATAGGTACCGACAGTATACTGATCTTCATACACAGAACTGGGTTCTATCAAGAAAATAGGAATATCGACGGTACACCGGTTCATACCTACGGTACTCCGAAATTGATGAAAAAAAAAGGTTCTGTCATGAAAATCGGAATACCGACGGTACACCGGTTCTTACTGACGGTACTTCGAAATTGATGCACAGAAAAGGTTCTGTCAAAAAAATCAGAATACCGACGGTACATCGATTCGTACCAACGGTACACCGTATTTGGTACACAGAAAAGTCCCTGTCAAAAAAAATTGAATACCGACGGTATACGGTTGGTACTGACGGTACACCGAATTTGATGCACAAAAAAGGTTCTGTCAAGAAATTCGGCATACCCTCGGAACACCACATAATACTGACGGTATACCATTTTACAAATACTTTGAATTTTGAATGGACAGATCCATAGCATTAAATGCTCCAACGGCTAGATTTATTACCGTTACTCTTCAAAACGGTACACCGATGGAATTCTGGTCTATACTGACGAAATTCTGTTCGCTGAATATTTGGAGCATTAAATGACTAGCTCTCTTGGTGTTCTATTTAAAGTGTTTGAGCCATCTCTTTGAAGGCATCTACTTGAGCTTTAAATTTCCTCAACTACCAAGAGCTTCACCATTACTATACCCAAAACTTTAGTTTATCATCCAACCAAAAGTGCTAGAGTATTCAAGAGTTGTAACATTCAATCTTCAAAGTGTTCTAGAATATCAATAGAGTTCTTTCTTTCAAGTTGAAGTTGACGAGCCTTCGGAGAAAAACTCGTGTGTAAGAAGTTGACGAGCCTTCGGAGGAAAACTTGTGTGTAAGAAGTTAACGAGCCTTCGGAGAAAAACTCGTGTGTAAGAAGTTGACGAGCTCTTCGGATCCAAACTCGTGTTGAAGTTGACGAGTTCTTCGGATCCAAACTCGTGTGTAACTATTTACTCAAATAGTAAATTAAAGCCGGAGAGAGTTTCGGGACTGGAGTGCCCCTTGGGAGGATACCAGGATATATCGAGTGTTTAATTCTCTCTCTCATTTATTATCCTCTAAATTGCATTTTATTGTTGCTAATTATTTTATTACCCTATTCACCCTCCCTCTAGGGTTCTACAATTGGTATCAGAGCCTTGTCCCTTGATTTGGATTTACATCCTGAGAGTGATCCATGGCAACTAACCCTAGTACCAACTCATTTCATAATGAGGGACACTCCACAAATAGACCTCCTATATTTGATGGAACCAACTACGACTATTGAAAAATTAGGATGGGCATCTACTTGAAATCCCTTGACTTCGATCTATGGGATTGTGTAGTTAATAGCATTCCTAAATCTTCCATAGTCATTGAAGAAGTAGTTTCAGAAACCATAGAGATATACCGAGAACGATAAGAAGATTGCTAGCCGAGACGCAAAGGCTATGAACGCTCTCTATTGCGCTCTCGACAACAATGAATTCAATAGGATCTCTACTTGCAAAACTTCTAATGAAATTTGGAAACTTTTGGAAGTCACTCACGAGGGAACATCTCAAGTAAGGAATCAAAGATTAGTAGACTCACACAAGAATATGAATCCTTTAAAATGAAACAAGATAAGTCTATTACTTTCATGTTTACTTTATTCTTTGATATCATTAACCCTTTCTCTTCTCTTGGCAAGGAATATTCCACTCATGAAAAGATTATAAAGATTCTTAGGGGATTAACGAAAGGATGGAATCCCAAATCTACCGCCATTATTGAAGGGAACGATCTAACAACTATGAACCTTGAGACCGTCATAGGAATGCTTATGACACACGAGCTAGACATGAAGGACCAAGAGGAATCCTCCATACAAGAGAAAGAGAAGGAGAAGACGAAGGAAAATGAAAAGTCTTTTGCTCTCAAGGTTACCAAGTCCACTTCAAAAGATAGTTCCGACTATGATGAATCGGATGATGAAGAAATTGCTCTCACCTCCAAGCACTTCCTCAAGTTCAATAAAGCAAACCATACAAGATGGGACAACGATAAAGAACCTGCTTGCTACAAATGCAGAAGAACCAGACACATCAAGAAAGACTATCCTATAGGATGAAAAGAATCTAGCAGATACGAGAAATCTAACAAAGGAAGCTCATCTTCCAAGAAGTACGCCAACACTAGCATCTGGTGTGAAAGTGATACTAGCAACTCGGATAACGACAAAGAATGCAAGCATAATGCAAATGTTTGTCTCATGGCAACTGAGGTACTCGACGACTTCTTTATGAATGCTCTCTCTTACACTGAATTAGAAAATTCTATTCTTGAATTACACGATGACACAAGGTTATAAGAAGTAAGTATAAGAAATCTCTCAAAGAGATTGATACTCACAAATAAAAATAGAAAGACTTTCCAACATCATTTTTGATATAAAAGGAAAATCTCCTGTTACAGACACCGATGAGATAGAGTTTCTGCGACTCAAGCTCCAAGAATCCTAAGACGTCATCAAGAAAAAGGACATCGAAATTCAATCCCTCGAAGAAGGATATGAATTTGCGATATACAAGACACTTGCTGCTAACTAAAGAGAATATGCGACCTCTATCAAATACAACGACTTCCTTACAAATGGCAAAAAGCTAGTTGACAGGGACATGGCCCACACGAATACACAACGCCATAATCCAAGACGCACTAACACACATCACAACACTCACAAGAATCACAAGAACACAACACACAGGTCCTCCTATGTCCAAATGCACACACAAAGAGGACCCTTTGAAAAGAAAGTCACTTCACATTATGCTTTTTATTATCATCACCATAATGCTCATGTTAGTAGTCCTCACCCTACTAGAACTTCTCATACACAAGACACTCACTCACTCTCCTCTAGACCAATAAAACCTATGATAAGTCATTATTTTGGTTTACACGGACATACATCTCATTACTGTCAAATAAGAAAACATGTTGATATGAGAATGTTTAAATGGGTTCCTAAAACTAACAATCAAGGACCCAAACACTCTTGGGTACCAAAGTCTTCATTTTCAACTCTTGTTGTAGATGAACCATCCTTCGCTTGCTAGGAGCAAGTGGATTCTCGATAGTAGTTGCTCACGGCACATGACCGATGATGCTTCACTTTTTGCAACGCTATCGATGAAGAAAGAAGGACACGTATCCTTCGGCAATAATCTAAAGGGGTACATATTAGGAAATAGTAATACCGGCTCCCCTCCTTATCCGTGTATTAGAAATGTATGTCTTGTCACAAATCTCAAGCATAACCTTCTCAATATTAGCCATCTTAAGGATAATGGCTATGATATCAAGTTTGTTAAACATAAGTGCTTTATCACCGACAACACTAGTGGTTCTACTGTGTATGATCTTGTTGAAAGCACTAACAATGACAGGTGACTAGTAGCAAAGAATAATAAAAGTTGGCTTTGGCACATGAGACTTGGACACACCAACATGGACACCATCTCTCGACTAGCCACCAAAAAGCTTGCTAGAGGACTCCTAAGCATCCCTTTCGAGAAAGATATGGTATGTGAAGAATGTGAGAAAAGTAAGTTGACAAAATCTTCCTTCAAATCCAGTAACTCAGTAAGCACTACTAGACCACTTCAACTTATTCATATGGATTTATTTGGTCCTAGTAGAGTAGCTTATCTTGGTGGAAAACTCTATGCTTTCGTTTCAGTTGATAATTTTTCAAGATTTACTTGAGTTATTTTTCTTGCAAACAAAAGTAATACTTTTCATGAATTTGTTGCTTTTTGTAAACGAGTTCAAAATAAAAAAGGCATTATGACCAACAAAATTAGAAGTGATCATAGATGACAATTTGATAATGCCAAATTTAAAAGATTTTGTGAAAAAAATAGTTTTGGTCATGATTTTGCTTGCCCTAGAACTCCACAACAAAGTGGCATTGTGGAAAGAAACAATAGAACCTTGGCGATATGGCAAGAGTCATGTTAAACCAGTACAAGCTTCCCCAATACTTTTGGGTGGAAGCCGTTACCACGGCTTGTTATGTTATAAATAGAGTCTTGATTAGAGCTATTTCTAAGAAAACTCCATATGAGCTTTGGTTTGACAAAATTCCTTCTATTGAATATTTTAAAGTTTTCGGATGCAAATGTTTTATTTTGAAAACCAAAGATAACTTAGGAAAATTTGAAGAAAAAGCCGATGAAGGTATCTTCTTTGGTTATTCTATGCATAGCAAAGGTTTTCGTGTATTCAACAAAAGAAGTCTTGTTGTCGAAGAGTCCATCAATGTCTCTTTTGACGAACTTAACACTTCTACCAAAAACTCCTCAAATGATGTTAATGACATCTCTTTTGGTTTGGAAAATTTCTCTCTTGGAGACACTAGCTCTTCTCCATCTAGCTAAACTCGGTCTTATTAATAGTACATAATAATGTAATGATAGCTCTTGCATCAAGACTAACTTGTGTCTTTTCTTGGTCTGTGTATCTGTCATGGGGCTTGTCTACAAGGTTACTATCAATCACTATTCTAGGTGGCTTTTTATAACCTTCTATGACTATAGATCAGAGATCAAAGTCAAGTTATTTTAGAAAGAAATTCATTCGTGTTTTCCAGTATGTGTAGTTTATTCCATCAAATATAAGAGGTCTATTTGTGGACTGCCCATCGTTGGTGAATATAGATTTTACGGCTGCCATAGGTATGCTCTCGAGAGTATTATATATGAATATAACCTGCTCTGATACCAATTGAAGAAAATTGGAATCAGAGTATAACAATTGATAATAAGGATCTACTCTAAGGATGTTAAGCTAAATAATAGATGCATCGCTCTGATACCAATTGTAGGACCATTGAGCACCTCTAGAGGGGGGTGAATATAGTGCATGTGTGCAGCGGAATGATAATCACCACTTAAAAATATTTATGGTAGTAATCAAACTAATATGAAGCGACCAATATACAAGTAAATGTGTAAAGTAAATGAGTAGATAAAAGCAAACACAAAAATCGAGGTTTATACATGATTCCCTTTGAGGACTAGTCCAGTCTCGAGAACTCTAGTTCGATATTGTTGAATCCACTATGCAGCAAAATACAAGTTTTGAATCCGAAGTGCTTGCAACTCCTTAAAATATGTACTTTTATCCGAAGAGAACTACTTCAACCTGCAAACCTTTAATCAGAAGGACTTGCCGAATTAGGAGCATGATGAAAACAAAATTGTTTACAAGCCTTCTTTATACCTGGACCCAACTTCTAGATTGAACCGAAACTGGCACTAGCTTGTTAGGAGTCGTAAAAGCTTTGATTTGTAAGTGTAAAGCTCAGATGATTTTAGATAGAGAACAGAAGAGATGGAATGGGATAAATAAAATAAATGGAAATCTCAACTCTATTTATAGTATTTTGGAGGACCGAACTCGGCCTAACATTCAAAAAATCGAACGTTGGAGCCGATTCAACAGGGTGACCTGATTTTATGGGATACTGGGTCAGGGTGACCGAGTTCGATCCAAGTTTGGGCAGAACTCGGTCTGAGTTCGGTTGCCCTATTTCCAGATTGGGTCAAGTGAAGAACATGCTTGATTTTTGGACTTTTTAAATTGTGGACTAGAATTTGTATATGTGGACTGATCAAAGAAATAGATTAGGTAGGCGATTTTTTAAGTGGACTTGTAATTGAGCCGTGTGCTAATCTCATTCAACCGTATGTTTTCCTAGACTCATTAAATTGAAAAATATATAACGAAAAAGAAAACAATGATTTGATTAGCAATGTGTTCGTTGTGACTTGGCGATGACTTAATCAGATGCAGCATAGCAATATATTGTTCATCAGTCGTTCCTCATACTGCTGCAGTATATTATTTGTTATATCAAACAAGAGTTTTAGTCAATTACAAAAATCAGGTAAGATCATGACCAATGGGCCAACACAGTAATATCACACATTCCTACAATCATACTCGAGCTAAAGATAAGTTAGGGGGTACACGAATAAGTCAACTTGCCCGGTGAGTAATACAGATAACGAGCTCGGACATCATCCTCGTACTCCCAAGTCGACTCGCCTAGTGAGTGATCATCCCAAGAAACACAAGCTAGTCGAATAGTCTGATCCTTTTAGAACCTTCTTTCTACGGTCCAAAATGGATACGAGTCTCTCCTCATACGTTAGATTGGTACCAACGGTCAACTCGGAATGATCTATGATATGGCTCAGATCCAGAGCATACCGACACAACTGACATACGCAAAATACATCATGTGCCTTTTATAACAGCGACATAAGAGCAAGATGATAAGATACATCTCCCACTCGCTCGAGAATATCTAAGGGCCCAATAAATCTAGGACTAAGCTATCCTGGTACGCCAAATCTGATGACCCCATGGGTAGGCAAAATCTGAAGAAATATGTGGCCGCCGATAGAGAACTCATGATGACGTCAGTGCTGATTTGCGTAATGATGCTAGCGATCCTGAGCCACTCTATGATGCTCTCTGATATGCCTAACTACTCTAACTGATTGAGCAATCAACTCTATAACAAGCATTTGTCTCTCCCCAATGTCATCCTAAGCTAGGGGTGACCTACATCACCTGCCATAAAATGCCTCAAAATGTGTCATCTGAATGCTCTTCTAGAAGCTGTTATTGTAAGAGAACTCTACCAAGTAAAAGTAATCCTCCCAAGAACCACAGAAGTCAAGAGGGCACGATCAGAGCATATCTTTCAAAGTCTGAATCGTACGTTCCGACTGACTATCTGTCTGAGGATATAAGCTAAACTAAAGCTCAAACAAGTACGCAAACACTGTTAAAGATTCTACCAGAAATAAAAAGTGAATTCGAAATCCCTGTCTGAGACTATGCTAACAGGCACTCCATGCAATCTGATAATCTGCCTCATATACACCACAACCAACTGCTCTGTAGACTAAGGTAACGTCCCAGTCCCAAAATATGTATAGGACCAGGATACGGTACATGCCAGCAACACTTCACCAATGGGCCAAATCTCAAAGTAAGCCCATTAGCGAAATGCTTAAGCTGTAAATCATGATAACAACCCAGCAATACAATACAAGTCACAGGTCACAGCTAATCTCATCCACACAGAAAATAAGACACGATATATCAAGTCTAATAAAATAATACTAAAGAGAAAGAGTTGTCCAACATGAAATAGAAATAATAACTGTGCGGGTAAGACATCCCGAAACCACAATAAAAAAATAAAGTAATCAGCTACATGTCCACTGAAATGAAAGGAAATAGAGTAACAGAAAGAACATCATGGATCAAGAGAAGTCCTCAATCTCTATCTCGTCCTCCTGCGAAGGGGCGCCACCTGTCTCGACACCATAGCCATAAACCTTCGGGTACTCCTCGTCTCTAATTAAGCCTGGAGAGATCACCAGGTCCTCAGGGGACTAGCAAGACACATAATATACATGTCTACTGTACAATAATAATATACAAGAAAAAAAATAGAAAATGGTACAAGGAAACAATATGAGACTAAGGAATAATTGTAAATGGCATGCCATCAAGGATAGTGCTATCAAGCGTGACTAATAGTAAATCGGGGTAACCGCAGCCCGATGGGAGCTCACAGTCCTATAGTCAGTAGCCGATGGGGAATCTCTAACTATAGTAAGACTCATTCGCACTCGATGGACGATCACGAACGAGGTGGTCAGGTAAAGTCACCTCTAATAACAGGTCAGGGTCAAATCAAACGATCATGACCGGGTCAAGTCAATCAAGTACCAAAAATCAGACTAAGGTCAAGTCCAAGTCAAACAGGTCAGGAGATCATGGCATAGACAAAACAACACTATTACTAGACATGAACAAGATAAGAAAGTAGAACAAGTAATATGGAAAAAAGTAAAAACTCTACGTGCACGTAAAACTAGAATAACCATGACATGGAATAGGAGAAATATGGAACTAAGTAAGATATAAAAAATAGCAATATAAAAAAGCATGTAAGTACTGTAAATTTTGGCAACGTACACTTGCCTGGTTTGGTGATGTGAAGATGAAGTCTCGCTCCCGTGTCCACGCCTTCGGAATCCAATGCTCCTAAATAATTTACTTAACTACTTATGAAACTTATAACAGAACTTAATTAACTAAATTAGTGTTTTAAACTACTTAACTATATTCAAATATCTCATAGGACTACTTAAATATTACAACATACATACGTGTCCAATGAGACCTCGGAACACAGTTTTAGGGTTTTCGTCCTTCCAATTAATCAGTTATGATCCCACTTCAATAACATACTTAAAAATCATATAAAATCCATAAAAATAATATTTAAACTAATTTTATACAGTATTAACTCTGAAATTCTAGAATTACGATATATAAAGAATTATGTGACTAGTTGGCTATTACGTCAGCTTGTCTACCCGAAACTCGTCCTGAACATGACCAATTACTCAAAATAGCTAAAATATCCAAAAATATATTTTATACAGAATTTAAAATATATTATATCTCAGAATTAAGACATGAATACAAGAGTTAAGTTATGCTACTAATTTAGAACATTCTAAGTCGGCAGATTATCCAAAAAAATTAGTTTTGACCCCTAATTTTCTCGACCAGATTTGAGATGCTAAATTCATGGAAAAATACTTAAAAATCCTATTTTTATATATGAACACATATAAAATTTAATTTTGAAAATAACCAGCAATAACTTATAGTTCCTTCACAACGGGGTTAAATTTGATCCTATCGAAACATGAATATTACGACTATAAATCATGAAACTTTTATGGGTGAAAATACATAACAAAAGGTACCAAAATACTATTTTTACAGATTTATTAATAGAATTTCTACAGAATTATAGCATAGGTTTGAGATAAAAAAATTAGGGTTTCTTACCAAAAGTCATTGCTAGTTGGGTTGTGGAGGCTTCTCTTTGCCAAAGCTCCCACCTTTATTGCTATCCTTGCTTGATAATCCTTTCTTGATGAGTTTGGAGGGTTTGAAAATGGCTCTAGATGGTTGGATGGAGAAGATAGAGTTTTTAGGGTTTGTTTGGTGGAGTTTGGATGGAAGAAGGATGAAAGAACGAGTTTTTATGGAGAAGAAAGGGTTGTATGATGGAGGGGATGAAGATGATGGGTTTGGATGGAGGAAGTGCTGCCAAAATTTGGAGAGGGAGAGGGGGTTGGTTGGCTATGGAGAGGAAGAGGAAGGGAGAATTAAGTTATGGTTTGAGTTTGGCTAAAAGTAGGTATATATATATGGACTTTTTGGGTTGCATGCATGAAAAGGAGTAGAAATCCTATTCCTAATGAGATGTTCGGCTAGGGGGGAGGTTTCTTGGACAAACACTCCATGGTGGGGGTCCACTTGGTATGGTTTGGTTGTTTGGTGAGTTGGCTAATTGATTGGATTGAGAATTAAAAAAGGTCTTTCCTAATATAGACTAATTAAATCTATCTTATATAAATACAATCCAAATCTGAATTAAATATAAAATATATATTTATTAATATATATTAATGCCCAACATGTCTACATAGGTTTGGGTTGGACTTTGGGTCAAATATAAACTAATGCCAACTAGGATTACACTAGGATTACACGTAGACACTTTCTATAAATAGAAACTTTCCAAAATTGAAAACATATTAATATTAATAAAATATATATATAAAATATATATCAATATGAAGGTATTTCAGAGTACTACATGTCTATTTAGATTTGGATTTAGTTTGGGTCAAGTCGGGGCTAAATTGGTACAACCGGGTCTCCTAGAAAGTCAATAATCTAATAATTAAATAAATAAATCATCGGTGGGGGTTATGTCGCAACTTGACCTGGTTTTCCTAGTTAGAACACACATATGGCTCAGCCTTCCCTATCATGGCTAAAATACTAGTCAAAGCACACGTGTACACTATCCGAGTCACAATTCTTAGTCGTCTTGTACTCCAAATCTTAACCATGGCTAAAGTCATCTATAATAATAACTATTTAATCAAAAATATTCATAAATTCCATAAAATCCTATTTAAATCAAATAAATAATAAAAAATATTTTCAAAAATTCAGGGGTGTTACGACTAAGCAACTCTGAAAGGTAAAAAATAAGCCACATTCGTGAGTCGATCTACTATCACCCAAATGATATCTCTACAAGTCGAGGATCTAGGAAGACCATCATGAGGTCCATAGTAATGTGATCTCACTTCCACTCTAGAATCGGTAAAGGCTGAAGAAGTCCTGCTGGTGCCTGGTGCTCAACTTTGACCTACTGACAAACTAAACACCGCGAGATAAACTTGAAGGACCGTTAGGTAACTCTAGAGGGGGTGAATAGAGTGCAAAAAACAGATCTTATCCAATTAAAAATTACTCAACCTGAAGGCTGTGACCAATAATATATAAATGTATATGTGTAAGTAAGATAAGTATTAAGAGTATGAGAGTTTAGGGAGCAGATGCAAACACCAAGATTTTTATCCTAGTTTCCCCTTGAGAGAACTAGTCCAGGCCCGAGAACTTTTGCTCGAAGTTAAATCAACTAAAGTCATAATAGTGAAACACAAGCTTTGAATCCAAAATGCTTGCAACTCCTATAACTTGTGCTTTACCCGAAGAGCACAACAACTTTACACACATAGAGAGAGAGAGAGAGAGCCGTACTTCTTGAGTAAAGCTTTGTACAACTGTTTTGACTTCTAACCGATACCGTACTTAGAACTAGAAGGATTAGAAGTTGATCTTGGACATAGGAAGATTAAAGCTCTTTAGTATCACTATATATGATAAGAAAGATAAGATGAGAGGAGTAAGTAAGAATGTGGAAAATCTATGCCTATTTATAGAATTTTTTGGACAAAGTTCGGTCAGAATTCGAGTGTATATTTAAATTTTTCCAAACATTGGGAGCCACAATATTATGGATTACACAATTGTCTGGGTTGCCAATATTTCCTTAGACCGAGTTCGATCCGAGTTTGGCTAGAACTCGGTCCGAGTTTGTAAAACCCCTCAAAAATTAAAAAATACTTAATTGGTTTAAATATATTATTTTAGATTTTTAATCATTTTTAATTAATTTTAATCCTATTTTTATTATATAAAAAGGGCTATAGACATGATTGAGTTTGAATGTGCATGTTGACTAAAAAGTATGGCATGCCTAGAGTAGTTGGATTCTTTGACTAGCAAACTTGCCATGATAGGGATGTCATAGTCATATTTTAGTCTCCTTCATGTTAACAATTCAAGTTGTGGCCCAAGTCATATTTTGATTAATTAATTAGTTATATAAGCCTTTATGACTTTTTAGGAGACCCGATTTTACCAAACCTTCCCGAACTTTTTCCAAGCCAAACCCAATCCTATGTAGGCATGTTGGACATTAAATACATTAATAAATATATGTTAGATTTTTTGATTTATATTTATATATAGATATAATTGATTCTATATTAGAAAATACATATTTAAATCCTTAGCCAATCAATTAGGCAACTCACCAACAAACCAAACAAACTAAGAGGGACCTACCCCCACAGCCAAACAAAAATAGCCTCCCCCATGTAATATTCGGCCAATACTCCCCCTAGGAATTGGTTTCCTAAAATACTACACGCATGCAAACCCATAAAGCTAGCCCATATATAACTACTACTACCCAAAACCCTAATCCTAACTCTAATTAATTCCTTCTCTCCCCTCTTGGCCGACCACTCTCCTTCCCCCCTCCAAATTTCGACAACATCCCCTCCATCCAAACCCATAATCTTCATCCCCTCCATCAAACAACTCTTCCTCCTCCATAAAAACTCATCCTTCTATCTTTTTTCCATCCAAACTCCACCAAACAAATCTTAGAAACACCATCATCACCATCCAACCTTCAAGATCCATTGCCAATACATTTAAACCCATCAAGAAGAGGTTACCAAGCAAGCAAGGCAAGAAAGCTGGGATCTTTGGCAAGGAGGAGCACCCACAACCCTTCTAGCAAAGGATTTCGGTAAGTTTCTATCTTTTTTCCATCTCAAATTTCATGATAAAAATTCTTTAGAAAATCTGAGTTTAATGTCTTAGAAATTATATTTTGATCTCATTTATCCTATATTTCTTTCTCTAGAATTTGCGTATAGAATTATTGAGAAATTGGGTTACGGTAGCGTAATTTTTAGCACCGTTGTGAAGGAACCTTATGTTATTTTTGGAACTTTTAAAAAATGAATCCAATGTAGGTTTATTACTAAAAAATGATTTTAAAGTATTTTTTTATAATTTTATCATCTTAGATGTAATCGAAAAAATAGGGGTCGAAATGCTAGCTTTTCGGGTAAATTGCTGACCTAGAATAGCTAAAAATTAGGATCTATATGGATGACCAAATATGAGTTTATTTTCTGTAAAATAATCATTATTAATTTTTTTTAAAATAATATTTTATGTATTTTACTTTGTTCTGGACAAGTTTCGAGTAGATTAGCTGGCATAGAAGTCAACTAGCCCTATAATTTTTTTAAATTTTCAAATATAGAAATTCTGAGTTAATTCTATATAAAATAATTTAAAATATTATTTTTATGAATTTTAGATAATTTTTATGTGCTCTCGAAGTAGGGGCATAACCGATAATTTTGGAAGTCGAAAACTGTAAAACTAAGTTCTGGTGTCTTATGGAACGTATGTGTTATTGAGTATGAATCTAAGTTGTTTCATGAGATATTTAGATATAGTTATTATGGTTTAAAGTATTAAATTAGCTAATTAAGTCCTATTATAAGTTTTATGATTAAATACTTAAAGTAGTTAATTAATTATTTAGGAGCATTGGACTCCGGAGGCGTGGACACGATAGCTACTTTTCATCTTCACACTACAAAATCAGGCAAGTGCACCTTGCTATTGTTCAATTATGATATCATTGTTCCTTAATTTCTTGTATTTATGTTATTATCTTGGACCTTAGTGGTATATCTGTACGTGCTTCCGGATTATATTAGATGCATTCAACTGTTAAGTTGTCTAGTATTGATATCTAAAGCCTTCATGTGATTCTTTAGATTTTATTTTCATTGAGACCTGTAGGATACGACACATGATTCACACATTTATTATCCTGATACTGGAGCTTGATTACCTAAGATATCGGATTCCCTGATACTTGTAGGATAGGATTGGTTGTGTCATTTTTTTTTAGATGTGTCATAGGATTTGCCATCTAGATAGAGGTCAGAATGGTAAGTTGTGGATGCAACTTATTGATTCTTTAGAGTTGAGGACAATTACTACTTGCGCGGGCTATGTTGTGCACTTACATTTTATATATATGTATCTATATTTATGAAAAGAAGCCATATTTCCTGAGTTAGAGCCTCTGTTAGTTACCGTTGAGATTTCGACACGGAGCTATGGCTATATGTATGCCTGACCCGGATGTCTTTTACTTTGGAAATATCTGCGCTTGCGAACATTGTCCACAAAGCGTCATGTCAGTTTGGTTTAGTTATCCCAAGATATTTCATTTACTGTACTTTAGCTTGTATATTATGTGCCTTGCTATGTTCCCTGAGGACCTAGTTATTCTCCAGAAATAGCTGACGAGGTCTTTCCTGAGGAGTACGGACTGGGAGTCTAGTCTTCTTTTGCACCAGCTGAGGAGACGAGGTTGATCTGGAGTAGTTCTATATTTATTGCTATATTTATTTTCTGCCAAAGCTGAGGACTTGTAGTGATTCTTTTACATTTTTATCTGAGACTTGTGTCATTCATTTATTTGTTGAGACTTGTATCCATGGGTTTTTTTCCATGTGACTATTTTATTTTTATTAAACATTAGTTTATATTCCGCACAATATCTCTTGTTACTATTTTGTATTCTTTTTTTATGTGGATGGCTATAGTTTCTGTGCCTGTCATGTGATTATTTTACATCTTAAGATACTTTCCATTTGGTCCATTAAATTGGGTATACATAAAGAGTGTGTCTGCTGGCATGCCACATGTTTTAGTCCTTATGGATTTTGGGACTGGGGCGTGACATGTTTTTATGGTGGCCCATGTAGGTCCAACGTTAAATCATTTTGGTTACATGACTGTACCAAGTGAGCCTGCATATAGGATTAAAGTTTAGGATCTCATCCACATGCTTGATCACTTTCTTTGACTTCGTTTCGAACTATCGTTTGATTGCTTAATTGCATCCAGTTTGATTATGTTCTACCACAATTCCTATGAATTGACTAAACCCTTTCCATTGACCACTTGAGTAATTCTCTTTGTTCTCTTGGCTAAATTGTTGAAAAACTGTCTTAGAGATTGGTCCAAGAAAAATTCAATAAATTATATTTATCCTTGTATTATAGAATTGAGAGTTTTTGCAGTCAGAGAAATACTGGCGAGGCAGGACTTAGATAACGACATCATGGTTACATATTATTCTCGTATTCTACTTAAACCACATATGCATTTAGATTGACCACTTCTCCTATATTTCGCAAATAATAATTTGGAAATATTTTATGGATTTGGCCAAGATAAGAATCTGTATTATCTGGCTTGGTAGATGTGCACTGCAGCTATCCGTCGCATTATGGAACAAGGAAGTTATTTGCAGCTAGATTCATACTGGCATGACAGTAACTTCATGTGACATAATCACAGAGGTATATGGTTCTCGAGTTTTACCTAGACTAAGTCATATGCATCTTGTTTGGCCTCATACCGTTCTTGAAAATATTTTGACAATCCTTCCTTTTTTGCTTGACCCTACCGTTGTTTAAAATTGGTATATAGGTTTGTTTGGCCCAGTCTTAGGTTTTTTGTTACCTTATACTTATTAAATGACTAAAATAGACAAACCATATATTTATATTATAGCTAGGTTATTGGTGTGATTGTGATATTGGGTAGCTGGAAACGGGTAAGTTTCTTAGAGATGGATCCTAGTGAGATTATGAGTCGAGTATGAGTGCCTGGATATCGGATGCTTAGAGACTATTAGGAGTAATTGCTTGGAGTGAACTGACGGGTATCATTGAAGAAGTTGATAATACTATACCTACGATAGAATGGTACGACTAGTCGTATTAGAATTCTTCTGAGTAAACACTTTTCTCTCTTTTCTCCCTAGATTATTTTTATTACGAGGAGCATCTTCGAATTGTGTTGGGAGTATTGAGAACAGAGATGCTGTATGCGAAGCTTAGTAAGTGTGAATTTTGCTTAGACAATGTCTCATTCTGGGCTATATTATTTCTGGTGAAGGATTGTCAATTGATCCGGAGAAGATAGAGGCAATTGCAACGTGGTCAGTGCTTACGTCAGTTTCAATGGTGAGGAGTTTTTTCGGACTTGTCGGATACTATTTGAGGTTCATGGAGAATTTTTTGAGGATACAGTTGACGCGTACGGAGCAGGAGTTTACCTGGACGGTAGAGTGTCAGACGACTTTTGATGAGCTAAAGAAGCGCTTGATCACAGTATCGGCCTTGACTCTTCCTTCATGGTCTGGAGGCTTTGTGGTATATAGTGACGCATCCGGCAGTGGAATGGGATGTGTCCTGATGCAGCATTGTAAGGTAGTTGCTTATGCGTCGAGATAGTTGAGGTCTCTTGAGAAGAATTATCCGACGCATGATCTAGAATTGGCTGAAGTCATATTTGAACTAAAACTCTGGAGGCATTATTTATATGGCGAGAGTTTGAAGTATGTCTTTACTCAGAAAAGTTGAATATGAGACAAAGACGTTGCTCGGAGCTGATGAAGGACTTCGACATTGAGCTGCAATACCATCCTGGAAAGGCGAATGTAGTAGCACGCCTTGAGCAGGAAGCCCGCAGCTTACTTCTTGACATCACAGAGTTAGTTGCTAGAGGATCTTCAGGAGCTTGGGATCGAAGTCATATTGTCGGGCTTAGAAGGTGTTCTAGCACAGTTGGAAGTTCGATCTTCACTAGTTGAGAGGATTAGGCAGCTTTGCCTATAAATGCGAGATTCAGAAAGACTTCATAAAAAGGCTGATGAAGGAGAACAGACAGGGTTACGTATTCACAAGGACATAACATTGAGGTACGAAAAGCGCTTATATGTTCCGAATGGAGAACTTCGACAAGAATTGATGGAATTAGAAGAACATAGTTCTATCTACTCTATTTATCCCGGGGTATGAAGATATACTGAGACTTGAGACAGCATTACTGGTGGCAAGTGATGAAGAGAGATATTGCATGATTTGTAGATAGATGCTCGGTCTGTCAGCTGGTCAAGGCCGAGCATCATAGATCTTGCAGACTTCTACAGCCACTTTCTATTCCTGAGTGAAAGTAGGAGCATATCACGATGGACTTCGTCACTAGATTCCCGGAGAACCCTAGCAAGAAGGACGCGGTGTGGATGATTGTAGATGTCACCAAGTCGATACATTTCTTGCCATTTCGAATAGGACATATAGAACCGTTGAGCACCTCTAGAGGGGAATGAATAGAGTGTGCGCATGTACAGCAAAAAATATTACCAATTTAAAATATAGATCTGTATACTATGGCAGGTAAATGATAGTAAATAAATTGCAGTAAAGTAAGAGTCAAGAAGATCATACTCAGTGACACAGAGATATATACTGGTTTCCCTTTGAGAGGACTAGTCCAGTCTCGAGTACTCTTTCTCGATATTAATTCACTATGGCATAAGCTAATTGAGAGCTTACAGTCTCATACAACACCGTACATGGTGACGAGCACTCCAGAGGGAAATTTCAAAACTGAAACATTTTCTGAATGATACAACTCTTCAACACCAAACTCTAGATTAAAAAGAAACTGTACAAGCTTGGGTAAGAGTAGTATAGGCTTGATTTAAAAGTATAGCTCGTAGAAAAAAACTTCGTAATGAATAAAGAAGAGAATATTGAATGAATAAATGATTTGGAAATGGGAAAGTTCTTCTCTATTTATAGTATTTTTGTAGACCGAATTCTGGTAGAGTTCGGGCAGAGTTTGGATGCAGAAATCTCGTATTCGGACGTTGTATGCAGATTTAGAGGGAATACAAAATCAAATTGAAACTGACCTAGACCGAACTCGGGCCGAGTTCTCACCGAGTTCTGCCAAGGTCGGGACAGAACAGTTTGGGCCAATTTGGTTTGGGTTTTGGGCTTTTTAGTATGTGGACTTTTTGGATACGTATTTAAGGATATGTAGACTATAATTTTTGTGGACTGAGAAAACCTAAGCCAGTACCGATCATGATCAATATTACATATTCTTCCTGGACTCAATAAAATAAAATTACAGAAAAAATATGAAAAATACTTGATCTTGATTCCAGTGCTTTGGGTTCTTGATGACGACGTGATGTTTATAGTTTGTAGCAGTAGGAAGCAGACGTTCTTCTGACTTAAAACCTGTAAATCTATAGTAGTATATGTATTTTGTGTATCGACCAAAGTTGAGATTGATTATCAAAATCAAGTATGATAATTAACCAATGGGCCAATGGGCCAACAGGATAGTCTACCGAGGTATTAGCAGACATGTACATGAGATAGATTATAAAGTTGCACGGTGTACCAGTCATTCTGTCGAATCATGGTTCTAAATTTATGTTACATTTTTGGAGGAGTATGCATGAGAGTTTGGAATTTCGATTAACAAAAGGACCCTTTCGGCTTGTACCCAAAATAACTTCAATTAATAAATCGCTGAATATTAAGTTTTAAGCATTTTTATTAATCATAACACATTACGACTATGAAAATTCAAGTATGCCTAACTCTCGACGCAGATAGTTGAAACGATCTTCAGCTAGTGGTTTTGTGAATATGTCTACTAGTTAATGATCTGTGTCAATAAACTCTAAGCAGATATCCTCATGTTTTTGGTGATCACGTAAAAAGTGGTGACATATTTCTATATGCTTGGTACATGAGTGGCATACTGGGTTATTAGTTAGATTAATAGTGCTAGTGTTATCACAGTAAATAAGAATCTGTTTGCCCATTACCTAATAGTCACACCCGATTTTGATAAATCAATAATTGACTTAAGTCAATACACAAAATATACAAACTGCTGCTAACATTTTAGGTCAAGTGAATTCAATATCAGAGAGTGTACTACAATACAACATCAGCAAGCATGAAAATCATCATCCCGGAGCACTTATTCACTGGAATCAGTCTGAGTCATTTTACAGTTTATTATGTATTTTATCCATTATTGATTCTAGGATACAAATTGTAAAATCGACTGGGTATTACTGGCTTAGGTTATTCACAGTCCACTCTTCTATAAAGCCTACCCATTCATCCAAAGTCCAATTACCAAAAGTTCTATCTATTCTATGCAACAGAATTTGATAAAACATTCTTCTAAATACTAGATGAACTTAGACAGAACACAGGCCGAGTTCGGGCCGATTTCGGTCCAAGTTTGGACCTAGTTCAGACTGAGTTCGATCATTTCAAATTCAAATATTTTTACCTCCAAATCTACATGTAACGTTCGTTTGTGAAATCTTTGCATCCGAACTCCACCCGAACTCTGCCCGAGTTCGGTTCTCAAAAAACACCTATAAATAGAAGAGAATTTTTTTTCTTTCAAATCACTCATCATTTTTTCTCTCTCTATCTATTCCTAAAGTATTTTTCAGTGTTCTAAAGCTTTCATACTCCACCTATACATCTCTTAGCCAAAGCCAGTAATATCGATTCGATTTAGAGTTCTTTGGTTCTCAGAGTTGTAAAGAGGTTTTCAAGTTCAGAAATCATCTCTGTTTTCGGAGCCGGTCGTGCGCTCGTCACCAAGCACGGTATTGTGAAGTTGGTCGTGACTTGTCACCAAGAACGGTGTTATAAAGAGACTGCAAGCTCTCAATTAGCTTGTGAATAGTTGATTAACAGCAAACAAGAGTACATGCGACTGGATTAGTCCTCCAAGAGGGAAACCACTATATATCGCAGTGTTCATTGAGTTTGATTCTCTGATCTCTTGCTACATTTATTTACTGTCTCTTTATTTACTGCCATAGTTATCTGCCTTTAATTTTTAAGTGGTGATTTATTTCGCTGCACTCGTACTTACTTTATTCACCCCCTCTAGAGGTGCTCAACGGTCCTACAATTGGTATCAGAGCAGGTTATATTCTAATATACAACCTCAGAGAGTATATATGGCAGCCATGAAATCAATATTCAACGGTGAAGGGCAATCCATAAATAGACCCCCACTATTTGATGGAACAAACTATATATACTAGAAAACACGTATGACATTCTTCTTAAAGTCTCTTGACTTTGATCTTTGGTCTATAGTTATTGACGATTATAAGAAACCAGCACCTACAGTGGTTGATGGCACTTATAGACAAGCCTCATGATAAATATACAGAGGCAGAAAAAGCAAAGGCTAGTCTAGATGCACGTGCCATCAACGCACTGTTCTTTACAATTGACAAGACGGAGTTCAATCGAGTTTCAACCTGTAAGACTTCTCATGAGATTTGAAAACTTTTTGAGGTAACTCATAAAGGTACTTCCCAAGTGAAGGAATCCAAAAAAAGCAGACTAACACAGGAATATGAATCTTTCAAAATGAAACCCGGCGAGTCAATTACACAGATGTTCACTCGTTTTCTTGATATTACTAATCCTTTACAATCTCTTGGTAAGGATTATAGTAATCACGAGAAGATCAGAAAAGTGCTACGGGTTCTAACTAAGAACTGGAACCCAAAGGCAACGGCAATCAGTGAAGGAAACGATCTCACCATCGTGACTTTGGAAACACTTATGGGCAAGCTGATGACCCATGAGCTGGACCTACAAGAGTTTGAAGAAGCAACCCCAAAAGGAAAATCTATCGCCTTTTAAAGCTCAAACCAGAAGGTCAATATGCAAAGATTCTGATGAAGAATCATCCAGTGGTGATGAACAAGCCCTGCTAGTAAAGAATTTCAGAAAATTCTTAAAGTTTGAGAAATCAAACAGAAGGAAGAAAGATGTCCATGAAATTAATGAAGAAGAAACAATCTGCTTTGGATGCAAGAAGTCAGGGCATATAAAGAAGGACTGTCCAACTCCAAAGAAAAGCAGTCCGTATGATAGATCAAGATCAAGCTGAAGAACAACCACTGGTCGAAAGTATGCAAATACAAGTATCTGGCATGAACGTGATGCTAGTGAATCAGAGGAAGAAGATAAACCCTGCAGCATTGCAAATGTCTGTCTTATGGCTTTCGATAAGGTATCCTCAAATCCTCTATATGACGACTTTACTTTCGATGAGCTAGAAAATATTTTCAGCGAATTACTTGAAGAACACAGAATTGTGCTTGACAAGTATAAGCAATATCAAAAAAAGGTCAAGGCATGCACAACCAAAGTAGCTATTGTTTGCAAAAACAAAAGTATGAACTTTATTTCAACAAACTTTGTAAAGAGATTACAAGAATTCTGGGAAAAGTACAACTGTAGGAATCCAATCTAGAAGACGATTGCTTTATCCCTTGGACGATGTGAACTTTGAAGACGATAGCCTCTGAATTTGAAGGCAAAAGCCTCGGAAGAATACAGCAGCACTTGGGCAAGAACTCTTGAACTCTCTGATATTTCTGAACTTTATGTCTGATCCCCTTGAATGAAGACTTGAAACTCTATTTATAGAGTTCTGGAAATAACTAACTTTTAGTTATTCTGAATGGCGCAAGTTAGATTGCGCAGGCACTGGATTGTGCAGCATCAGACTGCACAGGCAGTTGTCTGGTCGTGGTCCAACTGTCTTGGACACATGGCATCATTTAATTGAAATGCGCATGATCGTGTGTAGACGGTTGCCACGTAACGAGCAGTTGATGGCATGAATACCACGTGTACTTTTGTCAGTTGTCATGATGAAGTGCGCCATATGAATTACACTGACTTTGGATTGCGCTAGGATGGACCGCGATGAATTGGGTTGCACTGTAAACAGATTGTGCTGCATGTACAGCTGTCCTCGAGCGCTGTGTGACGCAATAAACGAACAGTCTCCTCGTTCTTTGTGCTGTCAGTTGTCAAAAGATTTGATTGTGTCCAGTAATGATGACGTTGCCATATTAGCCTGCGCACTTGAAAGTGTGCGCAGTCCAGTCTGCGCCATCTGGATGATTCGCAATCTGATGTCTGCGTAGTTCATTTGAAAGCTATTTTTCTTGATTTTCATGACTTTGTTGATGGATGCAACTTGATTTTTTAGGACCTACAAGACCCCCTTCAAAGTTTTCAAAAGTTGAATTTATTCAAAATTTCGAAATACTTTGAATTTTGAATTTTAAATCAAGTTGCGCATATATTGAGCTGTTTGCGCAATCGGATAAATCAGCCCCTGCTTTTTCGGCGCAATCTGTGGCTCTATTATTTATTGCATATCCTGTTCAGATATAAATAACAATGATAGAAAATATATTCAGAGGTACATGACATGATATATTTCTCAATTTTAGAAAATAATCATGTTTATTATATCTTCTAAGAGGTAATGTGGATGTGGCAGAATATAATTTATCGAATATTATTATTTCAATAGACAACTTAATCAAGGACGACAAGTTGCTGATATGGATGATTAAATGAACGAAAATGAATCATCAAAAAGGTGTGAACGAAATAAATCGTCAAAAATGAACGGATGAACGGATGAACCGTCGGATGATGATGAACGGACGAATCGTCAGATGATGATGAACAGACGAACCGTCAGATGATGATTAACGGATGAACCGTCAGATAATGATAATGAATGGGTGAACCGTCAGATGAATGTGTCGTTTCGTTGTTTTGAGAATCTTTGCTATAAATAGAACAGAAATCTGGAAGGAATGATCATTTCCACTTTTCAACATAAAGATGTCGTCCGAAGATGCATCCAAGAAGGCTGAAATTGTTCCGAAGATTGAAGTGAACACTGAAGAACGTCCTGCCGATCCCGTCCAGCCAAAGCAGGCAGAAGTAGGCGAAGGTTCGTCTACACCCAAACCACCGCGGGATATAATTGGACTTTCTGCTTGAACCAGGAAAGACTGAAGAGGAAGAGGCCATGAGGATGGCTGCTTGCAAGTTCCTGGTAGGCTCGAGCAAGGATGTTCTCAGTTCTTTTGCTGATTATGTCTTTGATAAGGACGACAGTGGTCCACGTCCCAATGTCAAAAAGGATGATAGTGACCTTCCTTGATATCATGTAACATCGTTTATGATGAAATAAAAATCAAACTTTATTTATGAACTATCTGATCTTATTTACATAAAATCTCTGTTACATTTATACATAGTATTTCTTGAGGAATTTGCCATTGATAGCCATTATTGCAATTCGACCATCTAACTCTGAAAGTTGATAAGCTCCATTTGAAAAGACTTTGCTGATAATGTAAGGCCCTTCCCACTTCGCGTCGAACTTGCCTTTGCTCGAGTGAGTCATAGTCATAGGACGTCTTACTGTTAGAACAACTTCTCCTTGCTAAAAGGCTCTGACTTTATCTTTGCGGTTGAAAGTCTTCGAGATGCGAGCTTGATACAACTCAATATGTTGTTGAGCTAATAGCCGCTTTTCATCGAGCGCTTCTAATTCTTGAAGTCGAAGAAGATCGTTGTTCTCTGTAGTGAGTTCATTAGCAATGGCAATCCTTAAAGAAGGAATTTGAAGTTCCAGAGGAAGAACTGCTTCACAACCGTACACCAGAGAGAAAGGTGTAAAGCTTGTGGGATTGCGGACAATAGTTCGATAGGCCCAAAGACATTCACCAAGCTTTTCACTCCAATTTCGTTTGTTAGTAGATACAAACTTCTTGAGAAGCTTGATAATGGTTTTGTTGAAGGCTTCAGCTATGCCATTAGCAGCAGGATTGTAGGCTGTCGAGGCAACATTGTCAATCCGATGATCGTCACAGAACCTTGTGAACTTTTGATTGATAAATTATGGTCCGTTGTCATGGATGATTCTTCGAGGTACACCAAATCGATAGATGATATGGTATTTGACGAAGTTAATGACACTGCTGGTCTTGACTTCAGCCAGAGGTATAGCTTCAGCCCATTTAGAGAAGTAGTCGGTTATTGCTAGTATGAACCGATGTTATCTAGAAGAAGGAGGATTGATAGAACCTATAATGTCCAAGCCCCAAGCTTCAAAAGGCCATGAAGCAGCCGTCGGATGTAGAAAATCTAAAGGTTGATGAATAAAATCTGCATGGATTTGACAAGCTCGATATTTCCTTGCATATTCAATGGCATCTGATACCATAGAAGGCCAATAGCAACCCATTCATCGGATGCGATCTTGTAATTTAGGACTAGGTTGATGTGCTCCACAGATGCCGTCGTGAGCTTCGCTTAATACTTGCTTTGCTTCATCACCAGCTAGGCAGCGTAAAAGAAGACCGTCATAAGTCCGCCGGTAGAGGGCCTTGGTGATTTGGTTCTAGTAAAATCGAAGAGAACGTCGACGAATACTCATGGCCTCCTTTGGATCTTCAGGAAGTATGTCATGAACTACGAAGTCAATGAAGGAAACTCTCCAGTCTTCATCGATAATATTAGCTTCAGCGAAGTTACTTTATTCAATATTACGATTGTTTTCAATGCAAAACAATTCTCGATTAGAGATAACCACTACTTGCTGTCTTTTGATAGGGATGGCTAAGACTGCCGCAAGATTGGACAAAGCATCTGCCTCAGTATTCCAAGCTCGACGAATATATTCGATGAAGAAGGCTTTGAATGATGTAGCTATGTTGATTGCTGCTTCATGATATGGTACTAGATCTTGATGACGAACTTCATAGGTACCTCTAACCTGATTAACTACCAACTTAGTGTCGTCATAGACTTCAAGATACTCGACATTCAATTGCTTGGCTAATTGAAGACCGATCAATAGAGCATTGTATTCTGCTACGTTATTGGAGCAAGGTTCATCTAGAGAATAGGCTCTTTGGATAGCTGACCTATCTGGAGAAACAAGGACAACTCCAACTCCTACGACGATGGCACCATTGGGTCCAATCCTGGATGCACCGTCAAAGAATAGGCACCAAGTAGGAAATTCTTCGGAGATCATATTTGATTCCAATATCTCATCTGGAATTTTATTATAGAGTTTGGACGTCTCTGGAACAGGATGGGCTGCTAAGAAATCCGCCAGTGCTTGACCTTTGACAGATTTTTGAGGAACATATACCATGTCATATTGGGCTAGCAGAATGGCCCATATAGCCAGTTGAGAATTAAGTGTGTTAGGCTTCTTTATCAGTACCCGAAGAGGGTTAACTCGGGATATGACATGAATAGTTTGGCCAATAATGTAATGCCTCATCTTTTGAACAACGAACATAAGAGCTAGGCATTCTTTTTCGACCGGACTATAACGGTGTTCAGCACCAAGCATAGTACGACTGAGGTAGTAGATGGCTTGTTCATGACCTTCTTTGTTCTTTTGGGCAAGTAAAGCACCCAATGAATGGTCCATAGCACGGACATACATTAAGAATGGTATGCCAGAGATTGGTGGCACCAAGACTAGTGGGTTCATGAGATATTGCTTTATGTCGTCAAATGCTCGTTGACATTCTTCGGTCCAAATAAAAGATACACCCTTCTTCATTAGCTGAGTAAATGGTCTGCAGCATCCAGACAGATTCGAAATGAATCTTCTGATGTACGCAAGTCGACCTTGGAATCCTCGTAGCTCTTTTAGGTTGCGTGGAGGACGCATCTCTTGAATGGCTTTGATCTTCTCGGGATCCACGTGTATACCCTTAAAGGTAATGACGAAGCCGAGAAATTTGCAACTAGAGACACCCAAGAATGACTTGGTGGGATTCATTTTGAGTTGATGTTGGCGTATGAGATTGAAGATAGTTCTCAAGTCTTGGATGTAATCTTCCTTTAGACGACTTTTGACAGCAATATCGTCGACGTAGTATTCGACAGTCTTGCGCAGATGATCTCGAAAGATGGTACTCATTGCTCGTTGGTACGTTACACCAGCGTTCTTGAGACCAAATGGCATTACAGTATAGCAGTAGACTCCACGAGGAGTACGGAAAGAAGTATGCTTCTCATCTTCAGGATTCATCCGAATCTGATTATATCCGGAGAATCCGTCCATGAAAGATATTCTTTCGAACCCACAAGTGTTGTCGATCATGACGTCCGTGATAGGGAGAGGAAATTCATCTTTTGGACATGCTTCATTAAGGTCCCGGAAGTCGATGCAGACTCGAACTTTGCCGGTTTTCTTTAGAACTGGGACGACATTGGCTACCCAATCAGGATGCTGTTCTTCTCGAATAAAGCCAAAAGCTATGATCTTCTTGACTTTATCGTCAATTGTGTCCATCATTTCTGGTTTGAAATGCCGTTGTTGTTGTTTGACCGATTTTGCATTCGGCATGATGTTCAGTTTGTGAGTAGCAACATTAGGATCTAAACCTGGCATGTCTTCATAACTCCAGGTAAAGACATCAATGTATTCTTTAATCAGAAGAATTAATTCTTGCTTGTCTGCCTCTGAAAGGTTCTTGCTGATGAATATTGGACGAGGTGATCCATTCTCTCCTACAGCGACTTGAACTAATTGATCTTCGGTAAGAGGTTCTCTTTGTTCGAATCGGATTTCCCATTGGGTATCCATTCGTAGAGCCCAAGGATCTATTTCAGGATTTTCTTCAATATCCTCGTCATAACCTTCTGGAAGTTCAACGGAGACCATGTTAGAAGATACAGTTAACTGATGAACTTGACCAATGCTGGTGTCAGAATCCTACGATCTAGAATCAGAAGAGTTAGAACGCTCCTCACTATCGGATTCAGAGCCTGCTGGGGATAATAATGGAGGTGAAGCATATCCGAGACCTCTTTTGTTCCTACTGTAGTACATCTCTGACTTCCCTTTCGGAACAGCCGTACGGATAGGAGTTCTCCGTCCTTTACCGTAGTTGAGGCCGTTCTTGAAGTCGTAACCCATCTTTCGGATAATGTCTTTTGATTATTGACTGTAACGACGGAGTTGAAGATGCCCCATATCATTGCTTTTGCTATCATCTGTATAGCTGAATTGTTGTTCCGGTCCTTTACTAAAAAGTATTAGACTCTCGCCTTTCTTACGAGCGGGAACAATACGATATGAATCGTTTGGGTGTTCAAATGAAACTTCTGTTTGAAGAGACTGTACAACTTCCATTGTAAATGACTGAAAGCTATCTAACATGTCTAAATAGCATTTAGCATGATAACTGACATCAGTATACTGGAAAGTAGATGCTTTTTCATTGATTTGTATATTTGTATTTACAGCAGGACCTTTAGCCTTAGCAGGCTTGGTCAGATTGATTACAAGAGGGGGAGAAGAAGAACGTGGAGGAGGATTAGATTTGTTACGACGGAGGTCGATAACAAACGGCTCAGAAGAGGTGAGCTCCCTTTTATCCTTGTTATGAGGTAAATCGATAATAAGTGGCTGAGAAGAAGTGAGCTACCTTTTTTCCTTGTTACGACGTAAATCGATAACAAGCGGCTCAGAAGAGGTGAGCTCCCTTTGATCTTGATCATCAATTGATTGCTTCTGGACTGGCAAGTGAATAGCCAGTGGTTTGGAGGATTGAGAACGAGAAACAGGCCCTTTAACAGGTATGATAAGGGTGTCATTAGGCACTGTTTCTTGCTCTTCTTCAGTATCCAGAGATAGGACAACCTTCATGAATTCGTCCTTGTACATACGTGCATCATTACAGTATGCTTCGATGCCTTTGAAAGGATAGAGATCAGCAACCTCCTTTTGTACCTCTCTATTGCCATCGACATATTTGAAACATTGATGGAGAGTCGAAGGGACAATGTTATGCTCGTGTAGAAATGGTCTTCCTAGCAAAGTGTTGTAGGAACAGCCATGATTGTCAATGATGTAGAAGGTAACCTTTGTGCGAAGATTGCCTATTTGGAGTTTTAGGCGAATCATGCCCAGAGGCTCACTCCTTCCCTGATTGAACCTAAGGATGGTGGTGATTATACTGGAGAGACTATGCACTGGGATTTTCAGCGCATCCAATATTGTCTTCGGTATAATGCTGAGAGCAGACCCTGGATCTATCAGAATATGATCGACTTTTATCGAGTCGACGTATCCTGTATAGTAGAGAGGACAGTCATGTCTGTTGTCTTCCATCAGCAAATCATCCTGTGTGAGAGTTATGTTTGGAATTAACTCCAGAACACTATGACAATGAAGGCAAGAGACTGGTTCTGCTTTCGGCTTCTTCAGAAGAGCTAGACAAGTTTCAGCTTGCATGAGAGCCTCGTTTAGAGTTTTCCGAGTTTCTTTGGAGAGGCGTAAGAGTTCGAAGATTGACAGCCGGGCCGGTGTATTGGCTAACTTTGTCAGCTACCGTCGGCTTGGGAAGAGTAGACTCTACAACCGGTGAGGATGCAGTAGGAATATCCTCAGTAGAAGCAGGCTGTACTGTAGCAGGCTTAGAAGAAGAAGCAAGATTCTCTTGGGCTTCCGGGTAATCCTTTAGATAGGCTTTCCCTGATCTGGTGCCTAGCAGGATTTCTTCATCAACTATGGGGTCAAAAGACACCATATTGCAAGTCTTTGTCTTGCCCTTGGAGCGGTCTTTCTTCTTGGAGGAAGAGGAAAGTTCGAATTCTGAAGCAAGATCCGGATGAATCCACATAATCTTGCCATTGTCAAGAGATAAGGGGACGAGACCTTCACTTCGTGGAGGAGGAAGATTTTCAATCTCAAGAGTAGCTTTGGGGATAGGAATAATACCGTATGGCACCATCTGCGGCGGAAAGTCACCGAATTGAACTGAGACCATATTTGCAGTTACAGTCTTCTCGTCTTGTTGCAGAGTGACAACGCCAGCGTTGACCAGCTCATGGATTTTGCCTTTGAGCACATAACATGCTCGAGTGGGATGTCCGATGAACCTGTGATAGACACAGTACTTGGGATGATCAGTCTTACCGACTTCATCGGGCTTCTTTGGATCTAGAAGTTGGATTTTGTTGATTTTGATTAAGCAATCAAAGATGCTCGCTGTGTCATTCTCGTCAAAAGAATATTCTACTTTAGGACGAGGTTCTCTCGGTGGAAGTGCTGAAGGAGTAGAAGTGGACGTAGGAGGAGCCACGTTGACCGCCAGAGATTCTTTATTCTTGTTCAAATTGATGTTCAAAGTTTCTTTTGCTTTACGGTTGTTCTGGCGATTGCCACCACCTGATGTTTGATGTTCATCCCGGTCGGGGTTAGACATTTGTACCCCTAACTGCTTGAATTTGTTGGAGCTAACGTCAGCTGCTTTAGCATTGACAATAAAGGATGGCCAATCTTGGAATTGAGTAAACCCCGTCCACATGCTGATGATAGGCAATAGATTTGCCTTGTAGGTGTCTATGGTGACAGCAGCCGGAGTTCCAGGAGGCATTTTCAAAGCTTTCCGACGAAATCTTTCAATGAAGCTCTCAGCAGTTTCATTGTGCCTTTGTTTAATTTTATTGAGGGCTGACATAGTCATGTCGTTGATCCCCTCGTAAAATCGTTCCAAGAAGATTTGCTTTAAGCCAGAGAAGGAGGTGATACAACCATCGGGCAAGCTTCTATACCAATCGTATGCTTCGCCGGCTAAACAGCCGACGAATACTCTGGTAAGAAGAGCGTCATTTGGTTGAAGTTGGACAGTCATAACCTCAAAGTGGTTAAAGAACTGACTGGGAGATGTGCTGCCATCAAACAGCGAGATAGTTGGGATTTTGTACTTCGGAGGAAATGGAATTTCCTTCCATTCAACTGGATAAGGTTGCTTGATCTCCAACCTTTGCAAGTTGTCTTTCTTCTTGAAAGCTTCGAACTGAGTTCGCAAGAGCTTGACAGCTTCATTGGCATCTTCTACTGATGTAGAAGAAATAGGCTGAACCACGGTGTTAGGAGGAGGAACAGTATGATAAGCACTACCCCCAGCACCTGACTGACTGGGTGTAGGTTGGACTAGTACAGGAGGTACTGGAAGAGATGCTACCCCCAGCCCTGCATTAACAGGTACAGACGATGCTATGATTTCAGGATTTGCAGGAGGTACGGTCGGTGGGACTGTATGCTGGACTACAATGATAGAATGCATACTTGCGACCATTTCCGCCATTGTCTTTAGCTTATCTTCTAGTGCAGCTATTCTCTGTTCTTGACTAGCTGAACTGAAAGCATCTGGATCTTCATTGATGACATAATCTGTCACTTATCTGGGTATAGTGGAGGACATTGTCTGCTCTGAGCTTTCGCTGTATGCATCGTAATCGGAGAAAGAATCATCTCTTGAATGAGAAGAAATAAGACGTTAGGAAGGATCTTGATGATTCCTTTGACCGATTGTGTCTCGACTTCGGGATCGGGTATGTTGGAATACTCCTTCAGAGGATTCTTGAAGTAAATCCAAATACCACTGGATTGGCTTGCGAGGCTTCCCGTGCTTGGAGCACTTCCTACCCCCAGTGTCTCTGGAAGTCATGTTGATGGAAGCGTACAAAACCTCATCTTCATCTTCCGACATAGGTTCAGAGTTAGAAAAGTTCAGACGATCGAAGACAGATCGTCTTGTTGTCTGGCAACAACACTTGATGACCACTTTGTGATTGTAATGGTGTCCAAGTGGTTGTACTGGGGATGTTGAGGTGTTGTTCCATTTTTGCTTGAGGTATTCTCGGAGATCGGGAACAGCAATGGGACGAGCAAAAGTTCGAGGGATATGTTCTTTAATAACATTGGGAACATGGTTTCGATTCTTTAAATGTTTTGTCCCTTGAGTGTACAGGGAAGTGCTCATTTCATTGGCATAGGTGTCCGGATTCTTGATCCTGGAAGTTTACTTCTGATGTTAATTGGTCTTCGGCATTGGCTGTTTACGTTTCACCGAAGTTGGCCTGTTGAGATAAGTTCTTAGATCAGCAAACTTTTAAAACCCCTAAATTTCTACTATATTTTTTTTAATTTTGGTACCGATTTGAAATTTTATTATTATACGTCGCGTAGTCGTATTGTACGTCGCGTACGAAATTTTTATTTTTCGTAATTGCTCGACGAGTGCGAATATGTGCGAGCGTACATATTTTTAGAAAATCGTTTTTCTATTTTCAAAGTGATATATATATATATAAATATTTATTTTTGCCATTTTACCAATTTCCAAGTTTGTTATTTTAAGCTTTTTCTAACATTTACTAATAATAAATTATATTTCATTGTATACTAGAAAAACATAATTTTGTATAAATAATTATGCATACATATCTCATAATCAATTATTAGTTTATTTTTAAATAATAAAATAATTTTCAAAATTATTAATATAGTATTTTTTTGAAAACATATTTTAAAATTTTGTGACAATTTAAATTTTGAGTTGATTTTATGGAATGATTTAAATAAATAAAGTAATTTTCAAAATTTTTATTAGAGGTATTTTTGGAAATATATTTGAAAACTATTGTGAACATTTTTAAATCTTGATTTGGTTTCATGGTTTTAATTTAAATAGTTTAAAGATAGGATTTATTCTTAAATTGGGTGTAGACTATCTAGTTTTAAATTGGATTTTAATTTGAAATTTGATTTGATTTAATTTAAATTATCTATTTTGGTTTAAACTACTCCTAATTCTATCCAATTGGGAATTCCCACATCCTATATATATAGGCAGGTACTCCTCCATAAATTTGACCAAACCAATATTCCACCACAAAGTGCAGTGCCTTGTGTCCGTGCCCGTGCCCAGAATTCTTATTCCATTATCTACAAATACAATTTTCCCTCTGTGTCGACAACACCGACACCAATAAAACCTAAGCCTAATTCTCCCTCCTTGTCGTCACAGTCACCGCCCCTCTTCCGTCCGATCACCCGCCAAGCCCGGTAACCCTAAACCCTCTCATCATCGTCAACCACTAGATTACCACTTCCATCACCACCATCACCATCGTCGCAACCACCCCCGCTCTCCTCCCGATCTCCACCGCCAAATCCAACCGCATCCCCGTCGACAACAGACCTCACCATCCCGTCACCACCAACACCACCTTCTGCCGACATCGCCACCACCAAGATTTCTACTCCCTGGCTACCAACACCATAGAAAGAGAAGGGGGGAGAACCCGTACCTCGCCTGGCCGCTACCCAGCCTGCCGTCCCCGCTAGTCGAACCGTTGAGCCGCCAACGACCCCTCGTGAGACCCTCTTTTTCCCTCACTCTCTTTCTCTCTCTTAACGAAATGGGGATAAGGTTTTTAAAAGAAATTTTTTGTTAATATTATAATCATTATTATTATTATTAATATAATAACCATAATTAGTTTTAATATTTGCCATTACTGTATACTATTATCATTAATATTATTATTAGTATTATCATTATTATTATTAATATTATTATTATTATTGTTATCAATTGATTAGTTTCTTATTTATTATTGTTATTATTTATATTATTATTATTATTCTATCAAAATTATTAATAATTATTTGTGTAGTAATAATAACATATTTTTCAAGATAATATATAGTTAGTATGGTTATTAATAAAATAAAGTATTTGAAAATTTTGTATATTATTTCAAAATTATTAGAGTACCAAAATATGGAATATGACTTAGCCTAAATTATGTTTTTATGTTTATTACTATTATATACAAATTAAACTATAGTCATGACCTAAATTGATTTTTAGTAGAAGTTTCAAAAATGGTTATTCGGGATATTTACCTACAAATATTTTGATCAAGAAAATATTTTCTAAAATTTGTATATGTAACTATCTCCATAAATTCTCCTCAAATGTCCCTTCGATCACAACTAATCGTGCATTTATTTTTCTCGTGAATTGCGGACCTTGTACATCAATCTTGGCTAATGGACTACTCAGGACTTGTTAAATCATTGCACCTCAGGCGTCAACCAGGCAAGACACCTTGCCTTTACTATTTAAATTTCTGCTCAATATTATGCATGTTTTAGTTGTTTCTTTTTAAATTATATGTAAGTGCAAATTACTATATTTTATGCAATTAACTTAGAGTTAAGGGACTACCGTCAAATTTAGTGTGTCTTATTGACTTGTCACGATTAAACACGAGTTGTGTGTGTGAGTTGTGAGTCGCATATAGATACGGACTTGCGTACTGACCGTACATCGGTGCGTACAGGCCGTGCGTTAGGATATAACTGTCAATAGATTGTGTAGAAGACTTGGCGGTTATTAAGGATTAAACAGTGACGTGGAGACGACGCATGTATAGTATCATGGGGGGAGGGGACAGTTATTAGCGTAGGGGCTACATTTTATTTTACATACATTTTGGGCCGAGGGTGACTCTTCGGAGCACTACCTTCTGTCCAAGGCCGATAGTGACTCGGATGAGCGCTACTTACTGCCACTCTTACTTTTCTGCTGAGCCTACAGCCCCTGCGTAGAACGTTGTCCTCGAAGTGCATATCACCTAGAATGGGTAGGAACCTTTACTCATGCATACTTTTCTGTTGAGCTTATTTATTCAGTTTATCGGCATGGTATTGTGTGTCTTGTTACGTCCCTCTGAGGACCTGGTTTTTCCCCAGGTGTGTGTTTTCGTGATTTCTTGCAGGTGCTCTAGCTAAGGCCATGACTTGTGCTCTATTCCGTCGTGATGATTACTCTTGGATTCGTCACTTGCTCTCGTTTGCTAAATTCTTTCCTTGTATATTTTTCCATATTTAATTTGGTTGGTAGTGGACTTTGTCTCCGCCCAACTATTGTGTACATGACAAACTCAAAGTTGCTTTATGTCATTATTTATCTTTGTGGATGAGATTTAGTTGTCTTGGATTACTACATTTACAGCTTATGTATATATACGAGGTTCATGTATTTCTTATGTATACAGCTGGCATGATACGTATCTAGTCTCAAGTATTTGGGACTGGAGCGTTACAAAACTCACCTCCAGGGGTTTTCGTCTGAGACACCAGCAATTTTCCCTGTCTTGAACGGAAGATTTTGAGGGTTGGGAGATCTTGAAACTCTGCTACCGGAGTAGGCACAATACCTCTCTGATCAGTACACTTCCCTTTGGCAAGGAGAGAAGGAGAATCCTTGTGAGAAAGGGTCCTTGTACCGACTGGTGCCAGAGCACATTCAGATTGATCTTCAACGGTAAAAACCGAGGAAGACTGAGAAAAGACCAAAGGGCCTTTTCTTTTGTTTTGGAAAGAAGGGTTAGCTAAAGAGCGTTTCCCTCTGTTGTCTTCCAAGTCATGGGACGAGGAAATTTGAGAAAAGACCAAAGGGCCTTTTCCTTTGTTCTGGAGAGGAGAAAGAATAGCCAAAAGACTATCCCCAGTGGATTGTGCAGGAGCAGCAGAGTGTTGGAGAGGAGCAGAGCTTTTCTTCTTGTTATGAGAAGAGGAGAGATTAGCCAAAGGGCTGTCTCTCTTGGACTGTGCAGACACAGTTTACGCATGGGTTGATGGCACGTTGGCAGATTACGCAGGATGTCTTCTGGCCTGAACCACAGTAGTTTGCACAGTAGGAGCCTTGTTGCCAGAGTGCTTGAGTTGTACACTGTTTGTTGGAGTAGTGGACTGCGCAGGCAGAGTTGCAGCCAACTGCGCCCGAGGAATAGGAGTCTTGTATTTTGACAGAGCAGCATATGATGTAGGTTGTGCACTAGCCACAACAGACTGCGCATGAGTGGCAGAGGCAGATTGTGCAACAGCAGAGACTTTAGACTGTGTAACAGTCTTGGTGACAGAGATCTTAGACTGCGCAGCAGTTTTATGGACAGAATCAACAGATTGTGCAGCAGTCTTAGGGACCCACATTGGGTGCACTTTGCTCGTGGCAGAAGTTGTTGTAGTGTAAGGAGTGGTCTTGGAGTTGATCATGGCTTCATAGGCTGCCTGGTTGACCTTCACAACCAGCATCTTCTGCGTCTTTCCGATAGACGCAACGTCACTTTGAGTTGTCACTTCCTCCTTAGAGGAGAAAGTCCTCCCCAGAAGAGTCGCCATTTTGTTTGCAAAAACAAAAGTTGAACTTTATTTCAACAAACTTTGTAAAGAGATTACAAGAATTATGGGAAAGTATAACTGTAGGAATCCAATCTAGAAGACGATTGCTTTATCCCTTGGACGATGTGAACTTTGAAGACGATAGCCTCTGAATTTGAAGGCAAAAGCCTCGAAAGAATGCAGCAGCACTTGGACAAGAACTCCTGAACTCTCTGATATTTCTGAACTTTATGTCTGATCCCCTTGAATGAAGACTTGAAACTCTATTTATAGAGTTCTGGAAATAACTAACTTTTAGTTATTCTGAATGGCGCAAGTTGGATTGTGCAGGAACTGGATTGCGCAGCATCAGACTGCACAGGCAGTTGTCTGGTCGTGGGCCAATTGTCTTGGACACATGGCATCATTTGATTGAAATGCCATGATCATGTGGAGACGGTTGCCACGTAACGAGCAATTGATGGCATGAATGCCACGTGTACTTTTGTCAGTTGTCATGATGAAGTGTGTCACATGAATTGTGCTGACTTTGGATTGCGCTAGGATGGACCGCGCTGAGTTGGGTTGCGCTGCAAACAGATTACGCTGCATGTACAGCTGTCCTCGAGCACTGTGCGGCGCAATAAATGAATAGTCTCCTTGTTCTTTGTGCTGTCAGTTGTCAGAAGATTTGATTGTGTCAGGTAATAATGACATTGCCACATCGGCCTGCACACTTGAAAGTATGCGCAGTCCAGTCTGCGCCATCTGGATGATGCACCATCTGATGTCTGTGCTGTTCATTTGAAAGCTATTTTTCTTGATTTTCATGACTTTGTTGATGGGTGCAACTTGATTTTTTAGGACCTACAGCTATATTGTCAAATCTCGTTGAAAATATTAGAGAGACATCTACTACCGGTAACACGGATGAGATAGCCAAGCTTAAATTAGACTATTATGAGGCTATCCTCACAATTGAAAAGAAAGAAAGAGACTATGTCAAGATACAAGAGTTATATGACATAGAGAAGAAGAGGCACTTAGTCACAGAGCAAAGACTCATTGATATGATCACTAAATATAAAGAGTCTTGTGCGGTTTTTAAAAAGTTAGAGATCAAGTTAGGCAAACAGGCTATACATGTGACACAGCCTAAAGTTAGTCCTAATGCTAAGCATACACCTAAGAGGATTACACCACAGAAAGCACGTAAGAAACACGAATATTACATTGCTTTCACATATAGGTTTTCAAAGAAATCATATATGCATGTCAACACAAATTCAACGAATACGTTTTTAAAACTTACTTACACGTACTGTGGTACTCATGGGCACATATCACAATATTATCTACCAAGAAAGCTTGTTGACAATCACACACTGATTTGGAGACCTAAGACTAATCAACATGGACCCTTCAATAAACGGGTACCAAAGGATTCATCTACTCGTTTTGTAGGTGGACCCTCAACCCTCTCATGCTAAAAGCAAGTGGATCCTCGATAGCAGATGTCCACGACACATGACTGGTGATACATCTTTGTTCACTACGCTATCGATGAAGAAAGAAGGATACGTCTCCTTCGAAAACAACCTGAGAGGTGATATCATTGGAAATGGCATTATTGATCCAGCAACAGTGATGATGAAGATACACAAGCCAGAACCAATAAAAGCCCTATGAAAGATCTGACTCATAGATTCGAGTCATTGAAGTTCTTGCCAGATCATCCAGAGATGCTCATTATAGGTGATATATCAAAAGGCGTAAGTACACGCTCTTCATGTAGAGATACTGAAATAACAGCTAATGTCGCCTTAATTTCATAAGTAGAACCTAAGAATATAACAAATGCTTTTAATGATGAATTTTGGATTGATGCCATGCAAGAGAAACTTAATCAATTTGAAAGAAACCAAGTTTGGGAACTCGTTCCTAAACTTATTAGTCGATCGATAGTTGGTACTAAATGGGTGTTCCGAAATAAATTAAGTATGGATGGACAAGTTCTACACAACAAAGCACGTCTAGTGGCACAAGGTTATAATCAAGAAGAAGGTATTGTTTATGATGAGGCATATGCTCCTGTTGCTAGACAAGAAGCTATCCGCATGTTTTGTGCATTTGTATGTTTTAATGATTGTAAATTATTTCAAATGGACGTGAAAAGTGCATTTTAAACGAATTTTTGAAAGAAGTTTTTGTGAAACATCCCCCTGGTTTTGAAGATTTTCAAAAACCTGATCACTTCTTCAAACTTAAGAAAGCATTATATGGACTCAAAAAGGCACCTCGTGCTTGGTATGAACGCCTAAGTGCCTTCTTACTTGAAAATGGTTTTTCAAAAGGAAGAGTTGATACTACTTTATTTATCAAGTCTTTAGAGGATGATATTCTTCTTGTGCAAATATATGTTGATGACATCATATTCGGATTTGTCAAGATTTTGCTAAGTGTATGCAGAGTAAATTTGAGATGAGTATGATGGGAGAGCTGAACTTCTTCCTAGGACTCCAGATCAAACAACACTCAAAAGGAACATTCATCAATCAAGCTAAATATATAAAGGACATACTGAAAAAGTACGACTTCGATAACGTAAAGCCAATCAGAACTCCAATGGCTACATCAACAAAGCTTGACACTGATGAAAGTGGAAAACCTGTCGACCAGCGTAAGTATCGAGGTATGATTGGTAGTTTATTGTATTTAACTGCTAGCGTAACTCCACCTCCCTATTTTGAGAAATATTTTAAAATTATTTCTAATAATAATAAGTTTGGTTTTAAATAATAAATTTTGTGATTTACTTTTGGAGGAAAATTAGTTGGAGTAGGAATTATATTTTTTTAATTTGAAAGTTTGTTGTAACAAACTTTGGGGCCCACCATTTAACTTTATAACTGATTTCTAGTAGATCTTGTAAATAATGAAAAAGAATGGGGGCTGAAAATATTCTTGAGCGGGGGGGGGGGGGGGGGGGAGGGGGGGTTAAGTGGTAAATAGATTAGAGCGGAGGGGCAAAGTACAAATTTGTACTTTTTGCTATTTAATTGAATGAGAACAGAGAGTTCTCATTCTCTCTTTATTTCCACCTTGAGAATTCCTGAGCTCAGAGCTCGATCCCTCTTTCCTGAGCTCGATCTCCTTCTTCTGAGACTCGACGACAACGGTGGCGCATCATCGGAACAGCAAGATCGACGGGATCAGAAGTCCTCCTTCTCGAGCGACTCATCAGTTGACCATGGCGGGACGACGACCACCGAGATTGGCATTCGTATTCTGATCTTCGATGAGAGCAAGCGTCACTTCCTAGGGAGCTCCTACTCAGTTTTGACGATGTCCATCCAGATCGACGACGGAGGAATTTAGCAGGCGAAGCAATCAACATGGATCAGTTCTTCTCGATCGTAAGTAATTTAATTTTGAACTCTGTAGCTAGATCTTTCGATCCCTGGCTTTTGTTCCAAGGAATTGTCCTTTGATTCTTCTCTTGAATGATTTCTCCTTCAGTTTGTGACGATAGAACTCTGAATTCGATTGGATCGATCGATCGAAAACTTTCGTTTACTGCTAGAATTTTGGTAAGTTTATCTGAACTTCGAATTCTAGTATTTGTTAGCATTTTGGATCAAATAATTTTAGTCAAAACTTATTTTATTCCTCAGTGATCGATCTGACTGATCAATCGATGACCAGCTCGTTCTTCAGGACCGAATAGTGAGTATCTCGGTTGTGTTTGATTTGTGGTTAGATAGTTAATTCAATGTGTTCTTTGGGGATTTTGTTATTAATCGGTGGTTCATTTGGGTTCCTGGGATTCTATGTGTATAATTTTGGTTCGTTAGAACAGAGAAATCTACGAATTCAGTTTTAATGTGTCTGAACACCAACTATTTTATCTAATGCTTACTCCAGGAAATCGGATACAGAGGAAGTATGTCCAGTCTTTGGGGGATCTCCTTTCGATTCGTTGACTTCAGGTTTGTTTTCTATTTTTTTAGAAGATTTATTGTGTAGGAACTTAGATATTTTCCTTGTTTGCATTTCCGTGTCTGAATTTTGTAGCAGTAGCCATGGTGTTGTTTTGTGTTGTCTTGGTGTAACTAGTGTGGGTTGCAAGTTCGTGAGCTCGAGTCGAGATCGTGTCTCTGCGGGTGATCCTGGGAGTTCGAGAACTGTTGCAGCGCATTGCCAGGCTCTGTCGAACCTTGCTTAGTACAGGATATTTCTTGGCTGTAGATCAGTTGATTATTTCGGGGTTGAGGGGAGAGTTTTAAAGTGTCCAAGTTGCGGATCGTGTCCAACAAGGAGTATCCGGGATGGGTCAGATTCCAGGGTAGAAATTATGCTGATTCAGGCTTGTTCAGTTGTTGGTAGTAAAGCCTAGTAGCCGTTAGGAGCTTAGATTCAAATTGAGGGTTAAGTGTAAATAGTTTATCTAGACAGCAGTTGATTGGATGCTGTTGTAGTTTGAGTATTAATGTATTGATGGCTTTGTAGTTGGTGTTACCACTCTATAAATTAAAGAAGTTTTGTTTAAATTATCTCTACTGATGACACTTGACTATGGAAATTTTCTGACTTTGAACAGTGAGTTAAAACATATGTTAAGTGTGGGTTTAAGACTGTAATGCTTTCAATTATTTTGATCAAATAGGTATGGTAAATAGGTTTCAGTTTCTTAGATGATTTTAGTCACCTTATTTTCAAGAACCTTCACTGCTCTTTTGTGTCAATTTATTTATGGTTATATCATTACACTAAATATATATTTCTAATGGGTTATTCTTAAATGCTAATATATTACTTTACTATACCCTATAGATAGTTAGTTCTATATATTTTTTGATTAACACAAAAAACCTAGATATGTAATTGGTTATCATATCTAGCAATTGATTATGTAGAAGTTTAATCAACTTGTACTTAAAATAACAGGAGGACATCCAGCTCCACTGATTACTCTGTATTTTTCCAGAGCAAGGCAAGTACTTTTCTACGGTCTTGTACATTTACATATCTTATGCCTTTCTTGTGACACATCATGACACGATATCCTGTACCCCTGTACTCCTGTATTCCATGTTCTTGTACTTACTTGTGTCGGGTGGGGAAATACACTAACCATGTGACTAAACCCCGGTTACTATATTCATGTAGATAGCTTAGGCCTCGCATCGTGCACGCGGGCCCTAAGCCGTACCATGTTCATGTACTCCTGTACATGCTCCTGTACTCACCCTAGCCAGTCACATGAGCTAGTTGTATTTCAAACATGGTGCACTTATCATATCTTGTACTTCAGGATTATAGTTTCATTCCTGTACATTACATTTCCTATACTTTATATTTTTCTATACTTTACATTCTTGTACTATAGTTCCTGTACATTATTTCCTGTACTTTCATTCCTGTACTTTCTTGTTCATTTCCTGTATTTTATTTTCATATACCCCTGTACTCATTTCCATATCATGTTCTTGTTCATTACCTAGAACTGTACTTTGCTCTGCTCCTGACTAGGATATGTTGAAGGTGAGTTGGGGGCTCTGTGCGACACATATTATGGCCAAGAGCCAGTAGAGGCAGTAGAGCCAGCTGGAGTTGCTCTTCACTTAGAGGCTGCAGAAGCCTAGAGCTTTACCTTAGCACTTTACATTTTTCTTGTATTTTGAGACTAGTAGACTTACTTTCATTTACTGGAATGTAATAAATTCTGAGACATGTATCTGGATTTGGGATTCGTTTATAGATGCTGTGATTTGTACTTGTCATGATTATCTGATTAGATTTTCCTAGATTGGTACAGCTTACTTTGTCGTGTCCAACAACGAAGGCTGGGCGTGTCCGACTCGTGTCCAATTATTCGGGAGCGGGTCATGACATGTTTTTAGTAGTGGCCCATGCTGGTCTATTCTAATAGTACCTAGGTATTAGTGTACTATTGGGGGACTTGATTTAAACTAGGGAAACTTGAATCACAGCATAGGAAATCTGGTACATAGGATATACATAGATATTTTATAAACATTTACATTACTTGTTGGTTAGGTTTTTATCAATCACGAAGTTTTCTTTCGTTGCAGGATGGTCGCTACGAGGAAGACCGCTGATCAGTCGGGAGTTGCAGGTTGCTCGGATCAGCCTGCACCAGATGCTCCAGTAGATTAGCTTCTGCCACCGCCTTCTATCTTTTTGCCGCTGCCCCCGACGATGACTTTTGACGGTGCTCAGGTGATGGCTATGTTCCGGTAGTTTATGGAGGCCTAGAACCACCAGGTAGCGCAGTTTTGGGCGACAGTCATAGATGAGCTAAGGACCAGAGAGCCGACAGCACTAGCTCCAACAGCACCTGCAACACCAGCAGCATCGAGACCAGGGATGGCCAGGGACTACCAGAACCTCTGCCCGATGGATTTTGGGGCAACGAGGGCATAGTATATGCGGACGAGTGGCTGGTGAATACGGAGAGGACCTTAAAGATGGCACGAATCTCGGATGACCTGAAGGTGGAGGTGGCTAGCATGCGACTCTTTGACTTGGCCAGGGCTTGGTACCGGAAGGATCCCCAGTTGGCGGAGCCCCAGGTTTCTTAGACAGATTTCAAAACTCTGTTCAAGGAGAAGTTTTTCCCAGATGTGGAGCGGGATGAGCTGAGGATGCAGTTTGAGACGCTGCAGCAGGGGACTATGACGGTTGCAGAGTACACTTCAGAGTTTACTAAACTCAACAGGTTCGCGGAGAACCTAGTCAGAGCACCGAAGGACAGAGCTTGGAGATTCAAGGAGGGCCTCAACAGGGAGCTGCGGTATGCGGTGGCGATTAGTTAGGCGACGACATATGCGAGCATCCTCAAGATTGCTCAGGCTGTAGAGAAGGAGGCAGAGCCAAAGCTGAAGAGGGACCAGGATATTAGTAGCAGCAGTTTCCAGGCACCAGCGAAGAGGGTCCAGACTCAGATTCAGGCGAGGACACAACAGTCGGCACAGCAGCATTACCGTCCAGCCAGTACTCCTGTACATCAGCCTCAGAGACAGCAGCAGGAAGTTACTTGTGCATTATGTTATCGGCCAGGACACCGCTTCGACGAGTGCCGCAAGAGGCTCGGGCTCTGCTTATTCTACGGATCAGATGCACACCAGATGAGGGACTGCCCATAGGCTGCAGCTCGACTGACAGGAGGAGCTGGAGGACCACCACCTGCACCATCCAGAGCTCTACCAGCTGCACCACAGAGGGTTCAGGCCTTGCTTACTCAGCAGCAGCATTTTGTACAGCACCAGCAGCAGAGGGGACCACCACAGCAGGGACGTGCTTATGTCATGGCTGCAGTTGAGAAGAATGAGGCAGTACCAGATATGATCACAGGTTCTATACTTTTACATTCTTTTTCTACCATTGCATTGTTTGATTCTGGAGCCACACATAGCTTTGTATGATATGAGTTTTTGCATAGACACGGCTTTACACCCAAGCCCACTAGGAGGAACTGTCGGATTATAACAGAAGGAGGGGTAGTACCAGTTAGTGAGATGGCAGATTACCCTATCACTATAGCTGGGAGGGAGCTTAGGGCTCGACTTCTAGTAATGCCATTGCCCGAATTTGATATAGTCCTCGGCATTGACTGGATGAGCGAGCAGTTTGTCATAATAGACTGCCATGAAGGGAAGGTGATTTTCTGCCCGCTTGGAGTTCCACCGTTCGAGATCAGCAGACGGATTACAGGAAGGCCAGAGGGAGTCTATTTTGGAGCAGTTGTAGAAGACCAGGAGTTGCCACATCCGCTGATTGTAGAGTTTCTCGACGTCTTTCCCGAGGAGTTACCAGGATTGCCGCCAGATCGAGATATGGAGTTCAGCATCGACCTAGTGCCCAGATCAGTGCCGACGTCCCAGTATTGCTACTAGATCAACCCAAAGAAAGCTGCAGAGTTGAAGGCCCAGATTGATGAGTTGGAGGGCAAGGGTTTTATTTGGTCTCGTGCTTCACCCTGGGGAGCGCCGGTACTCTTTGTGCCCAAGAAGAATGGGACTGTGAGGATGTGTATCGATTACCGTACACTTAATAATATCACCATCAAGAATAAATACCCTTTGCCGCGGATTGATGAGCTGTTTGATCAGCTTAGAGGAGCGAAGGACTTTTCTAAGATTGACCTTCGGTCGGGGTATCATCAGATGAAGGTTCGGGAGCAGGATATTTCGAAAACAGCTTTCAATACCCGTTACGGCCAGTATGAGTTCTTGGTGATGCCGTTCGGATTTACCAATGCCCCAGCAGTGTTTATGAACTTGATGAATAAAGTTTTTCATAAGTATTTGGACAAGTTTGTCTTAGTCTTCATTGATGACATTCTGATATATTCGAAGACTGAGGAGGAGCATGTGGAGCACCTGCAGATTGGGTTAAAGATTTTACGGAAGGAGAAGTTATACGGAAAACTCTCGAAGTGCAAGTTCTTCCTGGACAGAGTGGAGTTCTTGGGGCATGTGGTTACTGGAAAGGTGATTTCTGTGGATCCCAAGAAGATTGAAGCTGTTGAAGCATGGCACCTCCGAAGTCAGTAGCAGAGATTTGTAGTTTTGTAGGTCTAGCAGGATACTACAGAAAGTTCATAAAAGATTTTGCCAAGATAGCAGAGCCAATGATGAAGCTTACACGAAAGGACAAGGAGTTCATCTGGAGCGGCGCCTGCCAGTCAGCATTTGAAGAATTAAAGAGAAGACTCACGACAGCACCAGTTCTAGCTTTGCCATCAGGATCGAAAGGATTCGTCATCTACAACGATGCTTCAGAGAAAGGCTTGGGATGTGTGCTTGAGCAGAACAAGAGGGTCATTGCTTATGCTTCTAGACAGTTGAGGCCTCATGAGAAAAATTACCCTACACATGACTTGGAGCTTGCAGCAGTCATTTTTGCCTTGAAACTGTGGAAGCACTACCTGTATGGAGAGAGATTGGACATCTTCATGGACCACAAAAGCCTGAAGTATGTCTTTACTCAGAAGGAGCTGAATATGAGGCAACGCAGATGGCTGGAACTCATGAAGTATTTTGACATCAATCTGTAGTACCACCCTGGGAAGGCGAATGTGGTAGCAGATGCTCTCAGTCGATATCCGATTGCTCTGTTTCTAACTATGGACCGACATCTTCTAGAGGATCTTAAGAGTCTGGGGATCGAGATTATTCTACCAGGAGTTGGAGGGCAGCTGATGCATATGCAGATAAAGTCAGGACTGTTAGAGAAGATCAAGGAGGCCTAGTTTCTTGATGAGGGACTCCGATGTCTCAGAGGCCAGGCAGAGGCAGGATTAATCGACGACTTCACTGTTGTAGAGGATGGATCCCTGAGGCACGGGAACCAGTTGTGTGTGCCCAAGGATTTATGGAAGGAAGTTATACAGGATGCCCACCAGTCGCAGTATTCTATTCATCCTGGGTTTACCAAGATGTACAAGGATCTACGAGAGTATATTTGGTGGTATAGAATGAAGAAAGAGGTTGCCAGATTTGTTTCCAGATGCCTTGTGTGCCATCAAGTCAAGGCAGAGCGCCATAGACCAGCAGGACTAATCCAGCCTTTACCTATTTCGGATTGGAAGTGGGAGCATGTCACGACCCGCGCCCTAGAGTTAGGGCACGAGAACGTAACAACGCCCAGCCTACGTCGCAGTGTCGGCGGTAGAACGCTGTCCTAGGTCTCAATGCATCTAACAGTATAAGACTAAACAGTTTATACTCCCCGAATGGGGGTGACATAGCAGATACAGACTCAATCACATCTAAGGTAGAGCATGATAAGGATAGATAAAACATGAAATCCAAAAGAGATACAGGAGATAGAAGTCTAAGTGTCTAAGATACATAAACCCAGAAATATATCTCAAAACTCAAATACAGATACAGTAATCCACAAAGTAAATACAACTCCAGACAAAATGAAATAACTACCTAAACAACCTCTAATGTGTCTCCTCTAGGCTAGCAGACACCTCCAGGCTATCTGTAAAATTTATCAACAGGTCCAGTCAGGACTGGAGCGAGCACAATACATCTCAACAGTTCATAGCAGGTTAGAAAATGTAATCATGCAGTAAAGTAAGATACAAGTACTGAAAGAATGCTGTATGTAAACAGAGAGAGAGCTGTAATAGAAATATCTACTATAAATAGGGAACTAGCAGTGACTAGTGAGTCAGAGTACAATATGAACATGTAATACTCCCCCCGTACCCCCGATCAATACACAAGGATCCTGCCAGGTTATGTTATATGATGCTATGTAACAGATCCCGAAGGTGATAGACCACGAAGGTGATAAGACCCCGAAGGTGGTAGACCCCGAAGGTGATAAGACCCCGAAGGTGGTAGACCCCGAAGGTGATACATAGTAGTCCCATAAAAATAGGGATTCTGGGGGTAACCCAACAGTGTAAGTCCCATAAACATGGGGATTCTGGGGGGTAACCCAACAGTGTAAGTCCCATAAATATGGGGATTCTGGGGGTAACCCAACAGTGTAAGTCCCATAAATATGGGGATTCTGGGGGTAACCCAACAGTATAAGATTTCAGGAAGACTCTACGATCATGAGGGTACATGTCGTAAGTGATCAAAGAACCAAGAAGCATATGATACGCTATGAAAGTGAAACGCACAGAACATAGAGTATCCGATGCTCCCTAAGGATAACATCTTAAGAAAGGATCCATATAGTACCAATTCGTGTGACCAACGTGACAGTACAAGTAAAGTAATCTACTGCAGGAAATAATTCTAAGCAGGATATGAAATGATCAGAGAATGTACTCGTCTCGATAACCTGAACAGCTGATAAGTATAGGGGGTCCCACTGAAGCCACAGAGTCCTATTTAAAGTAACACAGGTTACAAGGTGTTCAAGTTGTAATAAATGAATCTCTATAATCAATCTACATTATTCTAGGTTCTTCTAAGTCAAAACAACTCTAGGTCGACTCCGGTCAATAATCTAGTCAAACTAGGTCAAGTGTTGACTTACAGTTAACTTTGGGTTAACTGGTCAACTCTGGTCAAACTGGGTCAATTCTTGTCTAATATAAAGTGTACTTCGTTATTTGTACGTCGAAACTTACGACACGCGAATCGAGATAAGAAGATTATCGGTAAGGTTGATAATCTTATTATAGTGATCCACGTGTCCAACTTGTCAATTTCAGCGATGTGAGATCACTGGAATTGACTGATCTCAGTTTCGTTGTACTAATCCCGAGATACGAACATTATATGAATTAATTATTAATTAATTATAAAAAGGTTAAACTCCGAGAAATTATCAACAAACATTGTCGGACGATGAATGAACATCGCCAATGTGTCCAGAATTGTCAAATTAGCTAGGATAGCCTACCCAACGGTCCAATTTGGACACAAGGGCAAAAAGGTAATTTCGGGTCAAAACGGTGTCCGTGTCGGAGCCGTTTTGCACCGAAAAATGTGCAAGAAAACAAGTCAATAAAATATAACAAATTATATGTCCACGAAACAAGAATGTCGATACGAACCCAACGGTATCTCCAGAATTGGATTCCGCTGACCCGATCTCATTTTGGCCCGTTGACCAGAACTTGGAATTCCGGTTTGCACGGAAATGCGTGCCGGAGCCAAAGTTCTCAAAACTTAGCAAACTACCTGTCAACGAGTCCAGAATGATGATACGAACTCAACGGTATCTTCGGAATTGGATTCCGATGAGCCGGCATCAAAAAGTTTCGTTTACCCAGAAAGTGGGACCCGCTTTGTACCGAAATGCGTGCCCGGGCCCACGTTCTCCAAATCTAACAAATTTTATATGAAAACATGCCAGAACGATGCCACAAGTCTAATGGTGGTGTCTGAAATGAAATCTGGAGTCCCATGTTCAAAAATAGAATTTTACAAGTTAGAAATTACGAATTCGGACGACCAACTTTGGCGTCGAATTCAACCAATCAAACAAGCTCATAATGAAATGAAACTGGAGGGGTAGTAAGAGGGTTATACCAGCTTTGTACAGGAACTGGTAGCACGCCAAAAGGAGCTGCGGTGGAGGAGATACAAGCTGACGAAGTTGGCCCCGCGAAACTGTCCAAATTTAATATAATTTAAACGGTCAACTTGGTGGCCGGTTTTTATGTATCAAACGATAAAATCAACAGACGAAAATTGACATGAGCGAAGTGGATATACCGAGATTGCGACGGAGCGAAGGAATCGCCGATCCAACGGTCGGATCTTCAAAAAATCATGCGCGAAGTCGCTGCAACGGTGCGCCAAAACGGACTCGACTTTGCGCGCGTCACGACGGGATGTCGTTCAAAACGCACGAATCGCCTCGACGGCACGTCCCGGAGGACGTTGGCCGCCAGGGGAAGACAGGGCACGGTGGGGCGTACCCACGGGAGTGGTCGCCGGGGATCACGGCGGCCGGCGTCGGCGGCGTGGTGTCGTTCGTGCGTGCGCGCGCCTGGCGCGTGGAGCTGCTGCCGCTGCGCTGCCAGTGGCGCGTGCGGGGCTGCGCGCGGCCTACGATGAGGTTGGTGGCCGTCGACCAGCGACGCACGGCCAGGCTAGTGGCTCGGGTGGTTCGAAGAAGGTGGTGATGGTGGCGGAAATGGTGGTGGTTTGAAGTTGGAGATGGAAGGAGGAGGAGAGATGGAGAGGGGAGATTGGTGGGTGGCCGGCCGTGCTCGGCCACGGCGGATGCCGGCCAGGGCTGTCGTGGGAGTGAGGTCCAGGGAGGCTCGGGGAGGAGAGGTCGGTTGCATGGAGGAGTTGTTTGCATGGGATGATGGAGTATGCTGTGGAGTTGTTTTGTGTGGAAATTAAATGTAGAGAGAGAATGAGAGGATAAGAGAGAGAGAAAAGATTCTATCCATAATGTTAGGACCGGCCATGTGTGGTGTTGGCTGCTAGGAAAAATTGATGGGGAAATCAATGGTTGTGATTAATTAAAGGGGATCAAAGGGCTAGTATTGATTTAGCAAAAATAGGTCATTCCAAAGGATTTTAACATCAAAAGAATTTTCTATTAAATATGGAAAAATAAGTAAAAGAGTACTTGATATTTTTAAGCAAGAAATATGAGGGTGTCATGATGGAGAAAATCATGGAGCTGGACTGGACTCGGTGGAGCCGGATTGGATCAAAACTGGACATTGTGCGAAAATCGAATTAAAATTAGGAATCGATGATCATGGGCAAATAAGTAGCACATGGAGATTCCAATAAATGGGACACAAGTGGTGGATGGATAGTAGGCTCAATGTGGGCCAAGTCCATAGTTGGGGCTGACAGGTTTTGGTCGACAGGGGACCCACAAATCAAATTGGAAAATGAATGTGACGCCGTGGAGTGAAATAAAATCGGGTCACGTGTCGAAAAAGTTGTGCGAATCAAATGGAGCACAAAATGACGTGTCTGAGTGGGACACGAAGGTCATGGGTGACGAGCGTCTCGAGTAGATCAAGCATGAGAAGTTGGTTTCAAGAAACTGACTGGTCTTGCGCTCCCAAATTAAAAGTCACGGTAACGTGCTAAAAAATGATCAAGGAAAAGAGTGGGAAAATATTAATAATCAAACGGTCTAATTCGACCCGAAGTTCAGCGAAGCAAAAAGATCACAAGGGAATAAGTTTGGGTGGGACACCATATACCGTCATGAAGGTAATCGTGTCCACTCCAAAACTTGTGAAGAAGATTTCCAGAGTTGAACATCCCTGATACTCCAAATATCAATGGCACGGGAAAGTACACTTAAGGAAAAAAATACAAAATAAATTATTTATCAAAACCAATCTATCAGGAAATAAAATAAAATGTAAAAAAATCAACCCAAAATTCAGGGTGCTAACAGAGCACATCACCATGGACTTCGTCTCTAGTTTAACTCGTACGCCTAGTGTCAAGGATGCTATTTGGGTTATCGTGGACAGACTGACAAAGGCTGCTCATTTTATTCCGTTTAAGGTTGGGCTGTCGACCGAGAAGCTTGCAGACCTCTACATGTGGCAGATTGTACGAATTCATGGGGTGCCAATGAGCATCGTTTTAGACAGGGACAACCGTTTCACATAATACTTTTGGAGGAGTCTACAGTTGAGCTTGGGGTCGCAGTTGAAGTTCAGCACCGACTATCATCTACAGACGGACGGGCAGTCCGAGAGGACCATTCAGACATTGGAGGACATGCTGCGGGTTTGCGCACTCGATTTTGGCGGTTCATTGGAGGATCACTTGCATCTAGTAGAGGTTGCCTATAACAACAGTTATCAGGCTAGCATCGAGATGACCCCGTTCGAGGTGCTATATGGACGAAGATGTAGCATACCTTTATCTTGGGACGACTTTGGCGAGAGGGCTTTGCTTGGGCCAGAGATGGTGGTAGACTCAGCTGAGTAAGTCAGACTGATCAGGGAGAATCTCAGAGTTGCACAGGATCGGCAAAAGCACTGGACAGACAACAGCAGACGCCTACTGGAGTTTAAGGTTGGAGATATAGTGTTCATGAAGATATCGCCGATTAGGGGCGTCATTCGCTTTGGCAGAGGCGGAAAGCTCAGTCCGAGATTCATCGGGCCTTTCGACATGACGGCACGGATTGGCGAGGTGGCATACCGACTAGCGCTTCCAGCTAGCTTGGAGGGAGTGCACGATATATTCCATGTGTCCCAGCTTCGATGCTACATTCCAGATCCGAGCCATGTAGTGGACTATTCAGAGCTAGAGGTGGGTCCGAGCTTGACCTACGAGGAGCAGCCAATGGAGATCCTTGATCGGAGGGAGAAGCGCCTGCAGAACCAGACTATTCCACTTGTCCACATCATGTGGAGACATCACTCTCTCGGAGAGTCCACATGGGAGCGCGAAGACGAGATGCGGGAGCGCTATCCTAGTTTGTTTGCTTGATTATATTCTAGTATAGAAAATTTTGTTTTCAATAAATGACTTGTGTTTGAATCTCTTTTGTGAATTTTGGGACTTATTTTGTGGTTTTCGAATTTCGAGGACGAAATTTTTTTAGGGGGAGAGATTTGTAACTCCACCTCCCTATTTTGAGAAATATTTTAAAATCATTTCAAATAATAATAAGTTTGGTTTTAAATAATAAAATTTGTGATTTACTTTTGGAGGAAAATTAGTTGGAGCAGGAATTTTTTTAATAAAAATTTGAAAGTTTGTTGTAACAAACTTTGGGCCCCACCATTTAACTTTTTAACTGATTTCTAGAAGATCTTGTAAATAATAAAAAAGAATGGGGGCTTTCTGAAAATGTTCTTGAGCGGGGGGGGGGGGGGGGGGTTAAGCGGTAAATGGATTAGAGCGGAGGGGGCAAAGTGCAAATTTGCACCTTTTGCTATTTAATTGAATGAGAACAGAGAGTTCTCATTCTCTCTTTATTTCCAACTTGAGAATTCCTGAGCTCAGAGCTCGATCCCTCTTTCTAGAGCTCGATCCCGCTTTCCTGAGCTCGATCTCCTTCTTCTGAGACTCGACGATGACGACGACGACGACAGCGCATCATCGGAACAGCGAGATCGACGGGATCAGAAGTCCTCCTTCTCGAGCGACTCATCAGTCGACCATGGCGGGACGACGACCACCGAGATCGGCATTCGTATTCTGATCTCCGACGAGAGCAAGCGTCACTTTCTAGGGAGCTCCTACTCAGTTTTGATGACGTTCATCCAGATCGACGACGGAGGAATTTAGCAGGCGAAGCAATCAACAGGGACCGGTTCTTCTCGATCGTAAGTAATTTAATTTTGAACTCTGTAGATAGATCTTCCGATCCCTGGCTTTTGTTCCAAGGAATTGTCCTTTGATTCTTCTCTTGAATGATTTCTCCTTCAGTTTATGACGATAGAACTCTGAATTCGATTGGATCGATCGATCGAAAACTTTCGTTTACTGCTAGAATTTTGGTAAGTTTATCTGAACTTCGAATTCTAGTATTTGTTAGCATTTTGGATCAAATCATTTCAGTCAGAACTTGTTTTGTTCCTCACTGATCGATCGGACTGATCAATCGATGACCAGCTCGTTCTTCAGGACCGAATAGTGAGTATCTCGGTTGTGTTTGATTTGTGGTTAGATAGTTAATTCATTATGTTCTTTGGGGATTTTGTTGTCAATCGGTGGTTCCTTTGGGTTCCTGGGATTCTATGTGTATAATTTTGGTTCGTTAAAACAGAGGAATCTACGAATTCAGTTTTAATGTGTCTGAACACCAACTATTTGATCTAATGCTTACTCGAGGAAATCGGATACAGAGGAAGTGTGTCCAGCCTTTGGGGGATCTCCTTTCGATTCGTTGACTTCAAGTTTGTTCTCTATTTTTTTAGAAGATTCACCCTGTGTAGGAACTTATTTGTAGTCCCGTGTCTGAATTTTGTAGCAGTAGCCATGGTGTTGTTTGGTGTCGTCTCGGTGTGACTAGTGTGGGTTGCAAGTTCGTGAGCTCGAGTCGAGATCGTGTCTCTGCGGGTGATCCCGGGAGTTCTAGAACTGTTGCAGCACATTGCCAGGCTCTGTCGAACCCTGCTTAGTGCAGGATATTTTTTGGCAGTACATCAGTTGATCGTGTCGGGGTTGATGGGAGAGTTTCTCCAAGTTGTGGATCGTGTCCAACAAGGAGTGTCCGAGATGGGTCAGATTCCACGGTGGAAATCATGCTGATTCAGGCTTGTTCAGTTGTTGGCAGTAAAGCCTAGTAGCCGTTAGGAGCTTAGATTCAAATTGAGGGTTAAGTGTAAATAGTTTATTTAGACAGCAGTTGATTGGATGCTGTTATAGTTTGAGTATTAATGTATTGATGGCTTTATAGTTGGTGTTACCACTCTATAAATTAAGGAAGTTTTGTTTAAATTATCTCTACTGATGACACTTGACTATGGAAATTTCCTGACTTTCAACAGTGAGTTAAAACATGTGTTAAGTGTGGGTTTAAGACTGTAATGCTTTCAGTTATTTTGATCAAATAGGTATAGTAAATAGGTTTCAGTTTCTTAGATGATTTTAGTCACCTTGTTTTCAAGAACCTTCACTGCTCTTTTGTGTCAATTTCTTTATGGTTATATCATTACACTAAATATAGATTTCTAATGGGTTATTCTTAAATGCTAATATATTACTTTACTATAGCCTATAGATAGTTAGTTCTATACATTTTTAGATTAACACAAAAAACCTAGATATATAATTGGTTATCATATCTAACAATTGATTATTTAGAAGTTTAATCAACTTGTACTTAAAATAACAGGAGGACATCCAGCTCCACTGATTACTTGTATTTTTCTAGAGCAAGGCAAGTACTTTTCTATGGTCTTGTACATTTACATATCTTGTACCTTTCTTGTGACACATCATAACACGATATCGTGTACCCCTGTACTCATGTATTCCATGTTCTTGTACTTACTTGTGTCGGGTGGGAAAATACACTAGCCATGTGACCAAATCCCGGTTACTATATTTATGTAGATAGCTTAGGCCTCGCATCGTGCACGCGGGCCCTAAGCCGTACCATATTTATGTACTCCTGTACATGCTCCTGTACTTACCGCAGTCGGTCACATGAGCTAGTTGTATTTCAAACATGGTGCACTTATCATGTCTTGTACTTCATGATTATAGTTTTATTCCTGTACATTACATTTCCTATACTTTACATTTTTCTGTACTTTACATTCCTATACTGTAGTTCTTGTACTTTATCTCCTGTACTTATATTCCTGTACTTTCCTGTTCATTTCCTGTATTTCATTTTCATGTACACCTGTACTCATTTCCATATCATGTTCTTGTTCATTACTTAGAACTGTACTTTGCTCCGCTCCTGACTAGGATATGCTGTAGGTGAGTTGGAGGCTCTGTGCGACACATATTATGGCCGAGAGCCAGTAGAGGCAGTAGAGCCAGCTGGAGTTGCTGTTGACTTAGAGGCTGCAAAAGCCTAGAGCTTTACCTTAGCACTTTACATTTTCCTTGTATTTTGAGACTAATAGATTTACTTTTATTTGCTGGAATATAATAAATTCTGAGACATGTATCTGGATTTGGGATTCGTTTATAGATGCTGTGATTTATACTTGTCATGATTATCTGGTTAGATTTCCCTAGATTGGTACAGCTTACTTCGTCGTGTCCAATGACAAAGGCTGGGCGTGTCCGACTCGTGTCCGATTATTCGGGAGGGGGTCGTGACAGCTAGTCTCCCTGATATTATGTTTAGTGTTTGCATTTGTGTACGATATCAAAAAAAATCCTAAGGAATCACACTTATGTGCCATTAAGCGTATCTTCCGATACCTTAAGGGAACTTCAACAGTCGACTTATGGTATCCTAAAACCAAATCCTTTGACCTGATAGGTTTTTCGGATGCAGATTTTGCAGGATGCAAAGTAGATCATAAAAGTACCAGTGGTACGTGTCATTTTCTAGGAAAAGCCTTAGTCTCATGGTTTAGCAAAAAATAAAATTCTGTAGCACTATCAACTTCTGAGGCTGAGTACATCGCCGCAGGACGATGTTGTGCTCAAATTTTGTTGATAAAGCAGACCTTAGAAGACTACAATCTACACTACACTAAGATTTCTATTTATTATGACATCACTAGCACTATTAACCTGACTAAGAACCATATATGTCACTCACGCACAAAGCACATAGAGATTCAACTTCATCACTTTTTACGTGATCACCAACAACACGGGGATGTTTGCTTAGAATTTGTTGACACAGAACACCAACTAGCAGATATTTTCTCCAAACCATTGGCTGAAGACCGCTTTAACAATCTGCATCGAGAGCTCGGCATGCTTGAATTTTTAGATTCATAATGTAGTATGATTAGAAAATCAATTTATAACTCAAAATTTTGTTTATTAATAGAAGTTATTTTAGGTACAAGCCGAAAGTGTCCTTCTGTCATACAGGCATAAATAGCCTGAAGCGACACGATGTACTAGTCTTCGGACTGCCGCTAGCTGGGATCCGGCCCCTACAGCTAACCAAAAGTAATAGAAATTATTAAATAAAGAAGTGTGCAAGTTATACATTGAATTTATCAATTATACTGCATTAATGACATTGGAAATACAAGTAGCCGAACTTGGGCAGAACTCGGACCGAGTTCAAACCGAGTTCGGGCCGAGTTCGGATGGTAGCACTGCGGATTTCCAGAACAGAACAGCCGGCCCTAGCCTTTATATTCTCTTCTTTTACCTCTTCTACTCTCATCATCCCACCGAGAATTCTCCTAAACCCTAAGTGAAGGTTCTCATCCTTCTCTTCTTTTTATAGTTTTGTGGAGCTTTGAAGTGATCTCCTTCATCTTCTTCTTCCTTCTTCCAAAGGTAATCATCTATCTTCTCTCTTTTATTCTATGGCACCCAAAGCCCAAAAGAGAAAGATTGATGCCTCCTAAGCAGGATCATCTTCATCTGACTATGTCCCAATATTTTCGGTCAAGCTCGTTCCTCTGATAAAGACGACTATGACCCCAGACTATTTTTTGACAGGAAATTTTTCGATCTTTGGTCGTAAAATCTGTACTGGAGCTTGTGTTGACTTCACAATATTTTTTGAATATGCTCCTACCTTTAACCGACTTGGATTTCGGGACATCTTTGAAGTTGCTGTAAATATATATATGATAATGCCGTTAGGATGTTTTACTGCAACTTGCAAGTAAAAAATAATAGCAATTTCTATTCTTGTATTGCTGGACAAGAACTTGAGTTCAATGCCACTAATATTAGTGAATATTTTTACGTTCTTGATATTGGTGAAGCATTGGTGGATATTAACCACGTCCAGTTTCCAGAAGGTGTCACCCTTGACTCCTTAAAAGAATTGATGTGTCACCCTCATCCAGTCCCACGTAAGGTGTATTCAAAACACTTGAATCAGTACTTCTATGAACTACATCGCTTTATCTTCTCCGCTTTACTTCCAAAAAGGGGATCTTCTGACGAGATCACCTTCATGGAATTATCTACGATGCATCATATTTACTTTGGCATTCCTTTCTCCATCCCCAAGACTGTTATGGCATGGATGCTCAATAGCAGAAGTGCGGGGCATAACCTTTTTTACCCCATGCACCTGGCATCTATCTTCAAGAGATTTGAAATTAATCTTCAACTCTGTCCTTTCTTTTCTCCTGTTACTGAGCTTAGTAGAACTAGGTTGTACCCCAACCCTCCTCCTCCACCCGGTGCCGAACCTGCTGCTTCGGTTCATAATGATGACCCTCAGGCTCCTGCTCCAGCTGTTCCAGCCCCTGCTCCTGGCTTTGACCCAGGCTTTTATCAGCGCTTTGATGACTTTGTTGCCCTCTCAGCGCAACGTCATCAGAGTTACATTGACTCTGAGTTCCGCCACATCATCCAGGCACATGTATTGCGGAACAACATTACTGATATATACTGGAGTCTATCCCATGATCCCACTCATCCTGTTTCGATAATCTATCACCCCAGATTCACTAGTCCGAGGTTCGATGATGAGGCTACCTTTGCTCATTTCGATCCTACTATAGCTTACTTTTCACCGGATGCTCCTGGATGTGATGATACGCTGTTGTGATGTGGGACTACAGTTAGTAGTTTTTGGATGAAGTTTCTAGATGATGATCTACGTAGTTTTTTTGTGATGATGTACCAGTCTAAACTTTCGAGTTAAAATGTTTATTATACTCTTTTTTATAGTCGTAAACTTTTGAGTTATGACTTATGCAATTTATGTTAGTTGCATCTTATTCTAGTGATTTTATGAGATTTCAACTATTTCTTTTTTCACTACTACTTCTAGTTTACTTTTGCTACGACTTATTATATATGAATATTTTATTTCTTTGTTTTCTGGTGAACATTGTTGGCTTCACATATTATGGAGGAGCCAAAATATTTTGAACATGACAAAGGAGAAGAAAGAGAACAAATGAGATATTTTATTTCAAGTTATTAGATATATTTTGGTATAGACTAAAGTTTGTCAATTATCAAAATGGGGGATATTGTTGGCCCATTACCTAATGGTCACACCCGGTTTTGATAAATCAACAAATGACTTAAGTCAATACACAAAATATACAAACTACTGCTAACATTTCAGGTCAAGTGAATTCAATATCGGAGAGTGTACTACAACATCAGTAAGCATGAAAATCATCATCCTGAAGTACTTATGCACTGGAATCAGTCCGAGTCATTTTACAGTTTATTATGTATTTTATCCTTTATTGAGTCTATGATACAAATTATAAAATCGACTGGGTATTACTGGCTTAGGTTATTCACAGTCCACTCTTCTATAAAGCTAACCCATTCATCCAGAGTCCACTTACCAAAAGTTCCATCTATCCTATGCAACAGAATTTAACAAAACATTCTTCTAAATACTAGATGAACTTAGACAGAATTCAGGCCGAGTTCGGACCTAGTTCAGACCGAGTTCGGTCGTTTCAAATTCAAATGTCTATTACCTCCAAATCTGCATGCAATATTCGTTTGTGAAATTTTTGCATCCGAACTCCACCCGAACTCTATCCGAGTTCGGTTCTCAAAAAACACCTATAACTAGAAGAGAAAATTTTCTTTTCAAATCACTCATGATTTCTTCTCTCTATCGATTCCTAAAGTATTTTTCAGTGTTCTAAAGCTTTCATACTCCACCTATACATCTCTTATCCAAATCCAGTAATATCGATTCGATTTAGAGTTCTTTAGTTCTCAGAGTTGTAAAGAGGTCGTTCAAGTTCAGAAATTATCCCTATTTTCGGAGCCAGTCATATGCTCGTCACCAAGTACGATGTTGTGAAGTTGATCGTGCCCTTGTCACCAAGCTGTAGAAGCATGAAATGAACAGGAAATCCTATGTGGCTCAAGACTAGGAGAGTTTCATGCGGCTCAAAAGTTCATTAGAGTTTTATGCGGCTCAGATCTTCCCAGCGAGCCACGTGGCTTTATGCGGTTCAAAAAGTCCTTCACAAACCGGCCGTAATTAATTTTTGCAGCTGGCTCATTTAATGCACTGATGCGAAGCGACGGCTTTGACACGAAGGTTTGACAACCCTGACATAAAAGTGAAATAATGACCCTGACATAGTGGCAGGCTCCTAGGGAAGACAAGGAATTCTTCACAGCTGGCACAGTCTACCAACCGCAAAAAGCTCCCTATGCGGCTACCATCCCTCATGCGGCTGCCACTCTCATGCGGCCGCCACCCCCATACGGCTGCTACTCCTATGCGGCTCGGATCATGGGGCCAACCTCATGCGGCTCAGACTAAAGGATTTCCATGCGGTTCAGATAAGGCCACCCTCATGCGGCTCAGACTAAAGGATTTCCATGCGGTTCAGATAAGGCCACCCTTATGTGGTTCAGACACGAGGCCACACTCATGCGGCCCAACCATGACAGTCCTCCATACGGCTCACAGCAGTTGGGACACGTGTCGGGAGCTGATCGAATCTCAATAATTCATATTTATTGCAGTCAATGAGGGACACGAGGCGGGAGCTGAGCGAATCTCAATAATTCATATTTATTGCATTTAATGAAGGACACGTGACAGGAGTCGATCAAATCTCAATAACTCAGATTTACTGTAATCAACATAACCGTCCAGATTTGGTCAAATCCCAAACAAGCCAGATTTATTGCTATCATCATAATCATCCAGATTTAATGCAATCATTACAATCCAGATTTATGGCGATCAACATAATTACCCAGATATATTGCAATCGTAACAAACCAGATTTATGGCAATCAACATAATGGTCCGGGGCTCAGAATCTGCCACGTAGATATACATCTCCACACATGATGCCTATAAATAGCAAGGTGCCATTCCCTTATAAAAGAGAGCAGGGAGATATACGCACAGAGCCAGACATAGAGCGATCCACATTCGAGCAAGAGCATTTTTTCCCCGGAGCCGAAGTCGCTTTCGATCGTCGAAGGAGTAAGGCAGAGCTGCCGTCGCTTTCTCGAGCATCTACCGTCACCTCCCCCAGAATCAAAAATAAACAATCGTACTTATATTGCTGTACCTAGGTTTTCGTCCCTAGGCTTTCTTTGTACGAGCGAGTTTGTGTTGTGAAGTAAAAGTCCAGTCCTCCTATAAAACTGTTCTGTTTTTTATAATCAATGGCAAACACGATGGCGACTCTGCTGGGGACTAACTTTTCCATGGCTGAGGAGTTGGTGATGCAATCGGACGCAGTCAAACTTGGCTCCACTCAACAAATGCCGGTCGTCCGGTTCGACCAGCAGGCATTTGAAGAAATGCTCTTCGACGGGAGCACTGGCCCGGTCCAGCGACGAGCCCGCACGAAGAAGGCCCACAGGGAGTGGAGGCCCGAATCATTCGCTCCTCCCCAAGCTCTCGAAGAAGTACCCTCTGTTGCCCAAGACGGCGGAGAAGTCTGGCAGGCGACCCCACTTCAGACCATAGAAGACTCTGTTATCCCCAAGTCCGGCAGAGGAAAATACTACGATGCTGGACTTGCAGGGGCAAAGGGTAACTCTACACGGTCCAGGAAGAAGTCACAGAAGGGCGCTAGCCGCATGAAGACTCATACGGCCACAAAAGCCAGCCGTAGACAGAAGGCTCATGCGGCCAGAACTGCCAGCCGCATGGAGGAGGCTCATGCGGCCACCATAACTTCCAGCCGCATGGAAGAAGCCCACGCGGCCACTACAGCTCCCAGCCGCATGCAAACTGCCAGCCGCATGCGGACTGCTTATGCGGCCCCAAATGCTAGCCGCATGCAGGCAGGCTATGCGGCTAAAAATCTCAGCCACATGCCATCTGCTTCATGCGGCTCAGGCTCAGTCTTCGACCGCCTCTCAGGTGATCCTGACCCCAGATGCTCTCATGTGCCAGTCTCTGTGGACTCTTCCTACTATGCACTCTCAGGTGCTAGAAGGAAGAAGTCTCGGGCAGTGCGGGCTCGTCGAGCTCAGACAGCTGTCCCAACTTCTGACTATAAGGGCGTCCCACTGACTATTACCCGGGCCCCTGATGGAAAGTTGTATAAACTATCCGTGTCCAGCCCCCGGTGGCAAACGAACGGGATAGTTATCAAGAATCTCCCAACAATGATCATGGGCGGGTACTTTTACTACCCCCACATCAGGGAGCAGGCGAGATGCCAACACACTCATATGCTCAGAACTCCCGAGCCCACAAAACGGGTGACTTGCGCAACGTGATTTTTCACAAACGCAAGGAAAGAGACGAAGACTTGGTATGCAGAGAGTCCTTCCATAGACATCACAGTACTCGAGTCATTGTCAACTGCTGCAGCAGCAAGGCGTCCACACAAGAGGATCGGCGATCCGTCTTCCAATGGCTGCAACACCCAAATTCAGAAGACGAGGCGCTTCTCATCACCCCCTGCACTTCTGCTCTGAAGATCCCTGGCAGCGGAAAAGGAAAGAAAACAACCGTCTCCAGCCCAAAAATCTCAACCAAGAAACTCTCTTCTAAGCGGTTGTCTACGACCGTTACGGGAGAAGTTTTCCAAGGTACTCGCTCGAAGACGAAATCTGCACACTTGGAGATTCGTCGTCCACATCTCTGGGAGGCACTGGAGCCGGGGGTAGCACTCCTCCAAACATCCATGACAATTCGGTGTTCCGAGAAAATCTAGGCAAAACGGATCCCCCAACAGATGCAGCAGGTTCCGACGTCCCCGAGGATGTCCACAACTCTCAAGATGAGGCAAGCTCTGAAGCTGGGGGTACCACTCCTTTTGAGTTCGAACCAGAGGAGAACATTCCCACATACCCTGACGACTTCTCGGTACAAGGGTATGACTCAGAGGGCGCGTCCTCCACCGTTCCTTCTATCTCTCCTCATGTAAGGACAGTATTCATGACGAACAGCAACCAAGATGGTCCCAGTGATCGCCAATGTATCGACACTCTGGAGGACATACTGCATACCTTGCTCAAGTCCGTAGATGAGATCAAAGCGGCCCTTCCAACTCTGTAAGGAAGAACACTTGGCCAAACAAATATGGGACCCACGGTCAATGCGGACTCGAACTCAGCCGCACGAAACTCGGATGATAATCCTCCTGAAATATCGCCCCCCACCGCTGCAGACGAGGCCAGGAAGGCAAGAAGAGAGGTCCAGGTGCTCCGGGCCATGTTCCATGCTCGAAAAAACTGCCAGGACCTCAGGATACGACAACCGTATCCTGCTGTATGGAGAGATGTGCCCTTTCCACCAAGATATAAACCATTCAACATCAATTTGTATGATGGAAGGACATCTGCAAGCATGTACATCACCTACTTCTAAGTCACAACCGACCATCTACCTCATGACAACGACATTCTTACACGGTTGTTCATTGGAGCATTAGAAGGGGCCGCCTTCGACCGGTACCGCAACTTGCCAGACAACTGCATCCATTCCTTCACTGGCTTCAAACGTATGTTCCTGGAGAGGTTCTACAAAGTAGAACAAGACGTGACAATGTCCACCCTCATGGACGTTGTTCAGGGAGAAAAGAAGCTGACAAGGAACTATATCGAGCGGTTTTGTCAAACCGCGATAAAGTTGCCTTCCGGTAACCTTGATTCCTCCTTAATTGAAATTTGCCAAAAGAGGCTGCTTCCCACAATCAGCCTCTGGATGGGCGAAAGTCAGTTTAAGGATTGGAAGACTTTCATTATCAGCACCACTAGCGGAGAAGACAAATTGAAAAAAGCTCGCCAACTGGGATTGCACGTATCGGAAGGAGAGGACAAGGGCAAACGCCCTAACACCAACATCAACAATGGTGGTAACCCCTCTAACAATCGCGACAACAAGGGCAAACAAGCTTTGGTGGCCGACACATCTCCGAAGCCTGAATCGAAGCTGGCAGAGAAGCAGTGGCCTTAGATGACCTATTCCTTCGAGGACGGCCATGTCAAGCCCATCTTGGATATGCTCATACAAGGAGGTCGAATTCAGCTCCCTCCTCCAAGGCATGAACCTCGTCCTGCATAAATGGAGAGCCCCAAGTACTGCCACTACCATCGCTATGTCCACCATGCTACACAAGACTGCTACCAACTGAAGCGATACATCCAGCATCTCATTGATTCTAAGGCCTTGGCCATTGATTTCGAAGAGGTGACAGTAGCAGCCAATATGGTGTCAGTACAATTCGACAACTTCCCTCCGACAAAGAGTCAAGATGGAGTAGTGTCCGTCCATAGAGCAAAGATGGAGATCGCTAACCTTTCACCTCCTCGAGACCAGGCTGCTGCTCTAGTACCCCTTACCATATCACGAGGGGAGGTCATGTGGGTCCATCCGGACCTGGTACCTGAAGTGACTCAGTCCGCACCACCCTCCACCAGTAAGAAGAAAAGTGGGAAAGTTAAATCATGCCGCACAACCTCGACAGAGGTCGAAGAAGCTACTGCTGTTGTTATTCGATCCGGCGCACAAATCCAACCTCCACCGGGTAACTCAGCTGAAGATCATTAGCCGACAGCTGCTGATGCTCCAGGACCTTCTCAGCCTTTGACGACCGATAAGCCTAGGCCGAAGGAGACTCGCTTCGATAAACTGCTCTGAAAAGAGACGCCTCATGGGCTGGAGTGGCCCTACAACTTTGACATCTTGGCACAATTGGCCAACACACCGGCCAAATTGTCGCTATACGAGCTCCTGAGACTCTCCAAGGTTGTTCGCGTCGCACTGAGTGAGGCACTTCAGAACGCCGATGCATATCTAGCTCAGTCCAATCTCACTGGGGAAAGATCGCATGTAGATCTCCAGGACAGCGCTTGCACAGGCGCAATGCCCAACATCGTCTTCACTCCGCAGGATATGCTTATCAAGACCAACCTACACGATCGCCCTCTGTATTATACTGGGTACGTTGGCGATATCAAGGTGGATCGGATGCCTATTGATCCCGGTTCTTCCATAAGCATCATCCCGAAGAGCCTACTACACCATATGCACATCCCAATGCATCACCTGACGCCGACAAGCATCGCTATCAGCGGTTTCAATTCAGACAGAAGCTATCCGATCGAAAAAATTTGCTTGAAGTGCCAAATCGGCAACCTTCAGTCAGAAGTGACCTGTTATGTCGTAGATGCGGACACTTCCTACAATATTCTCCTGGGGAATCCTTGGATACATGATTACATGATCGTGCCTTCTATACTGCACTAATGCTTTAAGTACGTCGATAAGTATGGCTTCGTGAGGATAGAATTTGCTGACATTGATCCCTTTAAAAGGGTCGAATCCTACTACTCTGACTCATGCTTGTACGAGAAGTCGAAAAGACACCTTGCCGAAGGGGATATTCAAGCTCAAACTGAGGCAGAAGCTGGTTCAGTAGAACCTTTGACAATCTACCTCCAAGCCCACAAACCTGACAGAACTGCACCCCTTACAGCCACTCTGCGTAAGGATGCAATCAGCCTCTCTGCACAAGAGGGACAGATAATAATCTGACTGCCAAGGTCTGGTCAAGCATCAAGACCTACGACAGAGCCACTAACAATCAGGCTGCCTAGAGCTAGCCAGCAACAAATAGAGGAGCTCAATCCCTCTGTCAAACCAATGACGATTCGTCTTTCTAGAATAAATCGGTAGCCGAGCGCTAAGCCGGGGACTGCTAGCCAGCCAACAACTCTCCGCCCAGCACCGAGCACCAAACTGGAGGTGGCTAGTACGCCAACGACTCCACGTTCTGCTCCACCTATGGAGCCCCTGATGATTAAGCTGTCCAAGTCATCCTTCCAGTCTTCATTGACACAGGGGGTGGTTGAAGAAGAGCCAGAGTTGGCCAAGTATGTGGCTGCTCACACTGATGTTCCATCCGCAGATGATGTAATCCTGCTGGAAAAGATACCTTATTTCATCAATAAAGGGCTATCTTTGAACTACCTCGAACTTAATAAGCTTTGTACAATATATGCTATGGAACACGGTATAGGCACCCACCTACACAAACAGGTGACAAATGTCTACACCGCAAACCAACTTACTCCTGTAGAAGACGCTTACCGCATAGTCGAGGGAGAGGATCATCCAATCATCTTCGGCCGGAAGAATGATCCACAACCCTTCAGGATAGAAGAAGTTGATCTCGAACCCGACACCGGAAGACTGCCCCTTTATCTGTATAGCTCTCGATCCAAGTACCTCATGCAAAAACAGGGGTATAATCTAGAACCTACACCAGGTTTGAGCTACGGCACTGGACGACGATTACCCTTACAATTGTCGGTCCCGGTTGGGAAACTACGAGATTATTACAACAAAACTAGATGTGGGCTAGGTTATGTTACACCGGCAACGACCCCTGAAAGCTCAGACGAGGAATGCGACTGGCATTCACACTCAACAGGATCACCCATTTTTGATTCGGATGTCATCATCGGGGACGTATTCAGGCAAGTCTTGTCCGTCAATATAGGATTGGCCGACGCCTACGAATAAGATGAAGACATTCCTGAACTTCTTGAGTTAGAGCCGTGGGCACAACAGTTAGATGCGTATTGGAAGAAGCGGTTCGACAAAGAGAGCCTCCTACCGAAGATGAGGTTGTGCAAGTCGATCTCGGTGATGAGTCTTCTCCAAAGCCCATCTTTGTCAGCAAAAGTCTGACAGACGAAGAGCGGTAATCGCTACTACAACTCGTCAGAGAATACATCGACGTGTTCGCCTGGAGCTACGAAGACATGCCAGGACCAAACCCCAAGGTTGCACTTCACAAACTCAACATCCGTCCTGACGTAAAATTGGTCAAGTAACAGCAACGACGGTTCCGTCCCGACATCATGAATGCCATTGAAGCTGAGGTCAACAAACTGATAGCCAACGACTTCATCCGCTAGGATCAGCATCCAGACTGGGTCGCCAATATAGTACCAGTCCTCAAGAAGAATAGAAAGATTTGAATCTGCATCGACTTTCACAATCTGAATGAGGCGTGTCCTAAGGATGAGTTCTCCCTCCCTATCACCGATATCATGATTGACAACACCTGCAACTTTGAGCGTATGTCATTCATGGATGGTTTCTTGAGGTACAACCAAATCAAGATGTTCCCTGATGACAAAAAGCATACATCATTTTGAACACTAATTGGCACATACTGCTACATAGTCATGCCTTTTGGTTTAAAGAATGCTGGCATCACCTATCAAAGAGCTATGAGTGTCATCTTTAGCGACGACTTGCACAAAACAGTGGAATGCTACGTTGACGACATCGTCGTCAAGAACCGCTCTAAAGAAGATCATCTGCATGATCTGAGGACAGTGTTCGACCTGATACGAGCACACAATTTGAAGATGAATCCCATAAAATCCTTCTTAGGCGTATCCAGCGAAAAGTTCTTGGGTTTCAACATTACTTCCTAGGGTATCCACATAGACCCTGAGAAGACGAAGGCAATCATGGAGATGGGTCCCCCGAGAAATCTCCGTGAACTCCGAAGCCTTCAAGGAAGGCTGGCCTACATCAGGAGGTTTATCTCCAACCTCTCCGGACGATGTCAGCCATTCACCCACCTCATGAAGAAGGGCGTTTCATTCGTATGGGATGAAGAATGCCAGCGCGCCTTCGACAACATCAAAGAATATCTATCGAACCCTCCAGTCCTGGTGGCCCCGGTTGCTGGAAAACCATTACTGCTCTATGTGTGAGCAATAGAGCATTCTCTCGGTATTTTACTAGCACAAAACAATAATGTAGGCCATGAGCAGGCTATATATTACCTTAGCCGAATGATGATGGGGCCGGAACACTGATACACTGTCGTAGAAAAGGAGTACCTTGTTCTGGTGTTCGCCATTCAGAAGACACGATACTACATCACGGGATAAACCATCCATGTCGTATCAAGAGTCAAACCCCTCAGGGTCCTCATGACCAAGCCAGGTGCACTCAGCTCTTACCTCGCTACCTGGGCGATATTACTGTCTTTCTACCACATGATCTTTATCCCGCAGAAGGCTGTTAAAGTTCAAGCTCTGGCAGACTTTTTAGCAGCTCATCCAGGTACAGAGATAACCAGAATAGACGAAGAGATTCCAGATGAGGTCGCCAATTCAAATGCGGTTTCCCATGATGCCATCTGGCGAATGTTCTTCGACGACGCTTCTAGAACTGGGCCCAAAGGCAACATCGTCGCTGGAGTCGGAGTTGTGCTGATTTCTTCCTCTAGGTTGGTGATCAATCGGGCCCACTCCCTCACGGAGCCCTGTTCAAACAATGTGGCCGAGTACAACGCTTTGGTCATTAGCCTCCGACTTACAAAGGAGCTCGGGATAGAGTATCTGGAAGCATACGGCGATTCGCAGTTAATCGTCAATCAGATCCGGGCTACATACGAGGTTCGCTATGAAGATATGATCCCTTATCACCAAATAGCGATTGACATCATCTCGTCCTTGGAAGGATTCTTCATAGAACATGTTCCCAGACTCCAGAATATTGAAGCCGATGCCTAGCAGGCCTGGTCGCTTCCCTAGCGGTACCGAATCATGCTCATCATCTGGTTGACATAATAGGTCGTGAGTTGGTCTATCCCAGGAATAATGTTCAATGTGTTGAGAGTTACTCATCTCAGACTGTCTACGAAGCACCCGACTGGAGACAACCATTCATAGACTTCGTAGTCTACGACATCCTGCCAGATAATCCAAAGGAAGCCACTTCTATCAGAAGATGTTCCCTCAGATTCTTCTACGATACAGAGACAAAAATGATGTATCGGCGATCATATGATGGATTATTGCTTCGGTGTCTGTCAATTATAGAAGCCAAGGAAGCTGTACGTGAAGCTCATGATGGCATCTGTGGAGCCCATCAGCCTGGCCCGAAATTATAAGATCGCCTTCGCCGAATTGGCTATTACTGGCCCACGATGGTTGCCAATGCAATAGACTATGTAAGAAAGTACAAAGCCTGTCAAGTCCACGCAGATTTCATCCACCAGCCATCCGAGTTTCTACATCCGACGGTGGCATCCTGGCCATTCGAAGCATGGGGAATGGACATCATTGGTCCAATCACTCCACCTTCGTCCCGAGGACATCGCTTCATACTCGCAATCACAGATTACTTCTCCAAATGGACGGAGGCTATTCCGCTGGCAGAAGTGAAGACTTCAAATATGATCAGCTTCCTCAAACATCACGTTATCTACCACTATAGACTGCCCCGAAGGATCATCCACGACAATGGTCCGCAGTTCGTAAGCCACGCCTTCTATCAGTTTTGCGACAAATACCGAATCCAGAATATTGCTTCAATACCGTACAACCTGGCGGCTAATGGTCTGGCTGAAGCGTTCAACAAAACAATCATCAAGCTTCTCAAGAAGTTCGTGTCATCCAACAAACACGACTGGAATGAGAGGCTTGGCGAATGCTTATGGGCGTATCGTACTACAGTACGGACGGCCACCGGGAACACACCATTTTCTCTGGTATATGAGAGTGAGGCAGTTCTCCCACTGGAGACTCAAATCCCTTCGCTCCGTGTCGCCCTTACCTATTGACAGACGACGGATGATAATCACCACCGCCGACTACAGGAGTTGGAGGCCTTAGATGAGAAGCGCCTGTCAGCTCAGCAACGAATCGAGCTGTACCAAGGACGTATCTCGGGAGCTTTCAACAAGAAAGTTAAAATCAGAACATTCCAAGTGGGCGATCTCGTTCTGGTAGTTCGGAGGCCGATGGTTATGACTCACAAAACTGTCGGCATGTTCCAGCCGAAGTGGGAAGGCCCGTTCATCATCGAGGCTGTATTCTCCAATAGAGCTTACCGCCTCGTAAAACAAAACGGAGACTTGCTCATGTTGCCCATCAACGGCAAGTTCCTAAAGAAGTATTATGTCTGAAACGACATTATCCAAATTTTCCAGATTGTTGAGTTATGTATCCTCTGGTACCGCTGAACTCACATTCCGACAACAAATTTCCTAGAATGACGAGCTATGTACCCTCTGGTACCATTGAACTTGCATTTTGACTCCAAAACTCCCAAAGTGTTGAGTTATGTACACGCAAGTACCACTGAACTCATACTCTGGTCAATACAGATGAACCTATGTCACATCTTTTAGGTAGTAAGTCATGTATGATCATACCTATGAACTTTCTTCCTAAAAGAGCTCCCTCCTCATAATCCAATGCCCACGCTTTCAGTGCATAAAAAGGGTAACAGATCCACAAATTTTCTAAAACAACCACATCGATGTTACCTCTGAGTTGTTTCCCTTTCATCAAAAACAAACCACCCCTCACGTAGAACTTCTGAGTCCTTATTACCTCTGAGTTGTTCTATGTACCCTTCATGGAGCCCACTCCTGCCACGTCCTCTTTACCTCTGAGTGGGAAGGCTTCATCGAAGAAACCCTCATATTTACCACGTCCTCATTACCTCTGAGTAAGTATGTTGGTTTTTCTCTCGACTTATTATCCGTACCCAAGATCGAAGTACGGCAAGGATAATAGGTCCACAAAAAGTCTCCCATTAGGGCAACTACTGCAAGCAAAGAATAGAACGAATGTATTCTGTTCATTCAAAATCAGTTACATTCACATGACTACATCTCATGAGCAAGCCAGAAAAGTTCTCCATCGTTTCATTCAGACAAGAAGAAAAAAGATTACATTAATGTCCAAAAGAAGCGAAACATAAACCACAGCTAAAGTCAGACAGAAATATCAAGACAAAAGACGAACATTTATGGGAGCCCACGAATCCTAGTTGTGGGGGCGCATATACCATTCCCTCAACCATTTTTCATATGAAGGATCTATTTGAGTAAGATCCTCGTCCGGAGCAGGAGGGTCAGAACTCCTAATACTACCACCTTCAGGCTGGGGCTCCTCCTTTATATCAACTTCAATGTTGGGAGTGTTTCCCTTCCCTATAGGCGCCAGCTCTTCTTTTTGTTCCTCCGTTTTTGGTATCACCTCCTCCTTAACGAGCGATGACTCTTGTTTGATGAAAGGAGGTAGCAGCTCCTCCTTCAGAATGATTTCAGCCTTCGGCAGGGATGCTGCAAGAATCAAAGATAAAAGAAACAAAGTTCGAAGATGGCCAGGTGAAACTAACTTAGTATTTTGGGGCTTATGCGGTTCTGCTTAGCAGGGCATTATACGGCCCAGTCCACATGAGCTTATGCGTTCCTGTTTGATGGAGCTTCATACGGTTCGATTCAGAAGGACTTATGCAGTTCTGATTCGATGAGTCTTTATGCGGTTCAACTTACGAAGTGCTTATGCGGCCGCAAGACGACTCTCATGCGGCTCGGACATAGGGTATACCTCCATGCGGCTTGGACATGGGGTATACCCCCATGCGGCTTGGACATGGGATGCACATATAGCACACATAGCACAGTATGCAGATTCATGAAGATGAAGAAAGCCCGCACATAAAATATACGACATAGCCATGATGGTTAAAGTTATGAGTTCGTGCAATTTCTGCCAAAACCCTTACCAGCAATGGCGGGGTGAACGTCAGGATAAACTTCAGGCACTGCAGTCGACATAGAAGCCACTCCCTTACCCTTCGCCGTAGCCTTGGAAGTCTTGGGGGCCATCGAATGATCGAAGAAGAAGAAGAAGAAGAAGAAGAAGAAGAAGATGGCAGCCTAGGGCAAGAGCGATTCGAATAAAAGAAGAAAGTAAAGAGTTTTTCTAAGAAGATTACTCTTATTTATAGGCGGACAGGGGACTCATAGACCGAGGGATGCTTCGATCCGTGTGCCGCCTAAAGAACAAAATCAACGCTTCGGTCATCGAGGCAAATCTGACCCTTGGGATCCTGTCCCAAAAAGCGGCTTCAAATCCGAAACAAATCAAGAGAAAATCAAGAGTCATTAAATGAGACGCCTACGTGGCAGAGAGGATAACATGCGGCCAAAACAGTCCATGAGGCTAAAAAGTCCATGTGGCCCGGCAGTCCATGCGGTCAGACAGTCCATGCGGCTAGGAAGTCCATACGGCTAGGACGACCATGCGGCCAGAACATCTTATGCGGTCAGAAGAGCTTATGTGGACATAGCCATGCTTCTTATTCAAATTATTTCAATTTTACAAATTGAAAACTTTGAAGGGGGTCTTGTAGAAGCATGGAAATGAACAGAAAATCCTATGCGGCTCAAGACTAGGTGAGTTTCATGAGGCTCAAAAGTTCATTAGAGTTTCATGCGGCTCAGAAGTTTCCAGCGAGCCACGTGGCTTTATGCGGTTCAAAAATTCCTTCACAAACCGGTCGTAATTAATTTTTGCAGCTGGCTCACTTAATGCCCTGATGCGAAGCGACGGCTCTGACACGAAGGTTTGACAACCCTGACATAAAAGTAAAATAATGACCCTGACATAGTGGCGGGCTCCTAGGGAAGACAAAAAAATTTTCACAGCTGGCACAATCCACCAACCCCAAAAAGCTCCCTATGCGGCTACCATCCCTTATGCAGCTGCCACTCTCATGCGGCCGCCACCCCTATGCGGCTGCTACTCCTATGCGGCTCAGATCATGGGGCCACCCCATGCGGTTGCTACTCCTATGCGGCTCAGATCATGGGGCCACCCTCATGCGGCTCAGACTAAAGGATTTCCATGCGGTTCAGATAAGGCCACCCTCATACGGCTCAGACTAAAGGATTTCTATGTGGTTCAGATAAGGCCACCCTTATGCGGTTCTGATACGAGGCTACACCCATATGGCCCAACCTTGACAGTCCTCCATGCGGCTCGCAGTAGTTGGGACACGTGGCGGGAGCTGATCAAATCTCAATAATTCATATTTATTACAGTCAATGAGGGACACGTGGCGGGCGCGGAGCGAATCTCAATAATTCATATTTATTGCAGTTAATGAAGGACACGTGGCAGGAGTCGATCAAATCTTAATAACTCAGATTTGCTGCAATCAACATAATCGTCCAGATTTGGTCAAATCCCAAATAAGCCAGATTTATTGTTATCATCATAATCATCCAGATTTAATGCGATCATTACAATCCGGATTTATGGCGATCAACATAATTATCCAGATATATTACAATCGTAACAAACCAGATTTATGGCAATCAACATAATGGTCCGAGGCTCAGAATCTGCCACGTGGATATACACCTCCACCTATGATGCCCGTAAATAGCAAGGTGCCATTCCCTTATAAAAGAAAGTAGGGAGATATACGCACAGAGCCAGACATAGAGCGATCCACATTCGAGCAAGAGCATTTCTTTCCCGGAGCCGAATCCGCGTCCGATCGTCCAAGGAGTAAGGCAGAGCTGCCGTCGCTTTCCCGAGCCTCTACCGTTATAGCGCCCCGCTTTCGATAGGCGACGAAACTTCATAATATGCTTGCACCGAGTCAGATCGGACGGGAACTTAGATGGACATGTGACTCGATTGCTAAGCTTGGTAAACGTTAACGCCTTGCGGCATCGATTCAAATCGATTTGGACGAAAGTTATGAGAATCGATCCAACTAATGGAACAACTTCTGTTGGAATAAGTCCTAGTTGCAGCGGGCTGCGTCTCGACGAGTGAGCTCTCTATAAGAGTCCCTTCGATGGGATCGGACTGCTGTATGGTTTTCTTGGAGCTTTGCCGCTGGGCTTGATTGAAGTGCTTTCGCGTCATTTTTATGGATGCAATTATAAATTTCGATGCAAGGGGAAAAGAAAGAAATCTAACAAAGTGTTGGTGCCATTGCAGGAGCTCGCGTAACTAAGGATTGACGTTGCGTAGCGCTTCGACGACCCGCACGAAGCAAAGTAATCGGTGGGTGATTCGGCCCCTTCTTTTCTACTCTGTCCCGCAAACTTATTCCTTGCTTCGAATTCATTCAAATCGAACGATGCCAAGTTAATTGCATGCCAATCCACTAAGTCCAAGAATTCGGGAAAATGTATCGATTTAGAGAAATTTGTTCTGAAAATACAAGTCTATCACATAAACCAGAAAGTTTAAGGTTCTAGTAAAAAGATAGACTATTTTACGTGCTACAAAATATTATGAAACATCGATCGTGGATTATGATGCCTCAGACAATTTGGTGCCTACGGGATGCTAAATCGGAGTACGGCTTGGGAAAAATGAAACGTTGCATGAGTTGGAGGAAATGATAATATCGTTCAATACTGTCCGCGCTATACAAAACTGGTTGCATATATAAACTGTTCACGTATTGGCATGGTCATGGATAGCTTGTGCACAAGTTGATATTTTCCTCGAATCGATATCCGGGGCATCGGAATCGACTCGACCTAGGGGGAATGATTAATCGTGCTTCGGCACTGATGCATTTAGGAACCGTCAGTCAGGCTTGCAACCTAGACTGAGGGGGCCGAAATGCCATTGAGATAGTCCCACGTGATGTGTAACATCAATGACCGCATATAAGATAGTAGCATGCTCACCTATTGTCTTATGCAGGTGTAAATATTATCTCTGTTTTCATGCAGGGACGAGCACGGCCGTGGTAAGAAATATGATAAACTGCTATGGTTCACTGTATGCTTTATTATGCAAAGATGGCTATCGAATATGAACTGAATTCATTTAGTTCTAATAGAAAAACAACTTTAAAGCATGCCTACCCTAACAATCAGAGTCGGTTTAGACGAGTGGGTTCGTCTCGTCCACTTAGCAAGTGTGATAATCCCATTCCCCTAATTTCCCCAGGTACGACGGGCGTGCTCAACTAAGCTGGAGCTGAAGTACGGAGAGGCGTTTTGAAGCTCTTCCTATGCTGAAGTATTTTGAAGCCAATTCAAGTCGACGGCTTTGTATAAAGGGGCGAATGTATGGGACGGCAAGCGTAGTTCAGGAAACTTGTCGAATGTATTTTCTTTATGTTTTCAATCAATGTAGCCGCAACGGCATCCAATATAATTATGACTTGCACTTCGTTGCAAGCTATGAATGAAAAGCATTTCTATCTTCCTATACCGCGTCTTATATTCTGATGTGAATTATGAAGTTTCGACTTGGCGTATTAATATCAAAATAAAAAGATAACCATTTGAGAACTTATCATCTTGTCTTGCACGAGCACAACTCCAGGCTCGTACGACATCACGCCTTAGCGAGGACGATCGAATCAGCAAAGTAACACCGGGGATGAACGGTTTGTCGACTCGGGGCGTGACAAATTGGTATCAGAGCCGGTTATGTTTCCTCGAATTTTTGAAATATGTTTTATTGTTGGAATGTCTGTTGTAATGGCTTGATTGAATGCTTGTCGGCATGTTGCGTGAAATACAAGTTCCATACAGGTAAGCCCGTAGATATTTTTGAAAAATACTAACGGGTTTACACTGTTTGTAGGAATGACTAAGTGAGATAAGAAAATCGCCGGCCCAACAACCCAAACCGTAGATAGTACGTCGAGCACAAAAAGCACTGGCCCTAGCGAGACGACTATGGAAAAGATGCTACATTTGATGGAACTGCAGCAGTAACAGCTTCAGACACAATTCAAAGCCCAATTTGAGGCGCAACAAAAACAGATGAATGCCCTGACTCAGATAGTGAGCAGAATGGCGGGCAATACCAAGACGACGGACGAAGAACCCGAAGAAAAGCAAGGTGATCAAGAAGAAGACGAGGAGGAAAAAGGCTCCCCGCAAATGATGAACTCTTCTTCCATGTTCAAAGTGAAGGAGTTTCGCAAAATGAACCCGCCAAAGTTCAACGGCCGAGCAGAGCCCGACGTGATAGTAGGATGGCTCACAGAGATGGAGGACTTGTTCGATCTCCTCTGCATCGAAGGGTCCCAGAGGGTTGCCTGTGCGGCGCTGCAGTTACAACTAAGAGCACATGACTGGTGGGCGACGAAGAAACAAGAGATCTATGAAACCGATTCCAACAAAAAGATTTCTTGGGAAATGTTCAAGACAGCCTTCCTTGAGCAGTACGTTCCACGTGCCATCCGTCGACAGAAGGGGGATGAGTTCATGATGTTGAGGCAGGGGAATATGAGTGTTGAAGATTATGATGCAAGCTTCTCGAAACTTGCAAAATTTGCCGGCGCCTTCCTGCCTAACAAAGAAGAATGGTGCAAGCGTTTTCAGCAAGGCCTCAACGAAGAACTGCGTAGGGACGTCATGAACCAACGATGCCAAACTTATCGTGAATCCTACGAAGCTGTATTTGATAGCGAGCGGATCTTTGGCCGTATGTCGCAAAGGGCCGTACCTGTCGTTCGTAACAACTTAAACAAGCGTCCTAACGATGCCTGGGGATCGGGAATATCTAAACGTCCGAACACATTTGATAACCGGGGCCATGGCGGACCATATTGCAGTAGATACGGTAGACGTGGGCACCGAACCACCGATTGCTTGACAAGAGCCTGCTTCAAGTGTGGCAAGGTAGGCCACATAGCAACGTATTGCCCTTCGAAAGTTCAGAATCAATATAACCCCCCAAGGAACATACCGAATCCGCATAAAGTGCTGACACTGCAAGGCGCGAATGCGGTGCCCGTCAACCAACAGAACCAATGCCACGGAGCTCAAGGCCGAGTTTATGCCTTAACTCGGAATGAGGCACTTGCGTCCGATACGGTTGTAACAGGTATATTACTCTACAAAGATATACCTGCTCGAGTATTATTCGATTCGGGTGTGACGCATAGCTTTATATCTGCTGATTTTGCGAGAGAAAATAAAATAACCATGCAATCACTAGATATAAATATTAGCGTTAGCACTCCGTCGGGAGTTGATATGCCCGCAAACTTTATTTATAGGGATGGCCACATTTGCATCGGAGGAAGATATCTATCCTTGGATGGCGTCGTACTAGACATCAATGATTACGACGTAATCCTGGGCATGGATTGGTTGGGCGCTTGTCGTGCAACGATCGAGTGCACGGAGAAAAGAGTGGTGTTTCATCTTCCTGGCGAGACAGAGTTCTTCTATTCGTGCGGTACGGTCTCGAAGACGGCAATGATGGTGTCGGCAATCTCGGCGAGGCGTATGCTGCGTTCCGGCTACGCGGGATACTTGGCATCAGTCCGAGACACGCGGAAGGATAATACAAACACAATACAGACTGATGTTGTGGCAGATTTTCCTGACATTTTTTCTGACGAGATGCCAGGGATGTCGTCGGATCGAGAAATAGAATTCAGCATCGATACCTTTCCGGATACACGGTCGATATCCAAGGCGCCTTACCGAATGGCTCCAACAGAACTTAAGGAGCTAAAGGTGTAATTACAAGAGTTGCTAGACCACGGATTTATTCGCCCTAGTGTCTCTCCGTGGGGAGCTCCCATACTATTCGTGAAGAAGAAGGATGGGTCGTTGCGGCTATACATCGACTATCGGGAACTCAACAAGGCGACCGTGCGAAACAAGTATCCTTTGCCGCGAATCGATGACTTGTTTGACCAACTGTAAGGCGCGGCAATATTTTTAAAAATCGATCTTCGTTCAGGTTATCATCAATTGAAGATCAAGTCCGACGACATATCAAAGTCTGCCTTCTGCACTCGATATGGTCATTACGAATTCCTCGTCATGCCGTTCGGTTTGACGAATGCCCCAGCCGCGTTCATGGATCTGATGAATCGAGTCTTCCGACCTCAAATAGATAAATTTGTAGTCGTATTCATCGACGATATTCTTGTCTATTCAAAGAATCGTGAAGAACATGCGGAACATTTGAAGGCGGTACTGCAGATTCTACGTGAAAATAAATTGTACGCCAAGCAGAGTAAATACGAGTTCTGGATGAGTAGTGTGACATTCCTCGGGCACGTAATCTCTGCCGAAGGTGTCGCGGTAGACCCAAGGAAGATTGATGCGGTGGTGGATTGGAAACGACCTGCCTCGGCTAGCGACATTCGGAGTTTCCTTGGCTTAGCGGGCTACTATCGTAGATTCGTGCGAAGCTTCTCGAAACTAGCGTCGCCTCTGACTCGCCTCACCCAGAAGGGAGTAGTATTTGAATGGAGCGACGACTGTGAATCCAGCTTCCAAGAGTTGAAGCAACGGCTCGTCTCAGCTCCGATCCTTGCACTTCCAGACGGTCCAGAAGGCTTTCAGATATTCAGCGATGCGTCGAGAACTGGGCTCGGGTGCGTACTCATGCAGAGAGACAAAGTCATCTCCTACGCTTCACGGCAGTTGAAGTAGCACGAGAAAAACTACCCGACGCACGACCTAGAATTGGCGGCGATCGTCTTTGCGTTGAAGTTATGCGGCACTACCTCTATGGTGTGGCATGTAGAATCTATACAGATCACAAAAGCCTGAAGTACTTATTTACGTAACGAAAACTCAACCTACGATAGTGATGTTGGCTCGAACTCATAAAAGATTATGAGCTAACGATCCAGTATACACCGGACAAGGGAAACGTGGTGGCCGACGCACTCAGCAGAATGTTTATGGGAACACTGGCCATAAACAAGGAGATACAGCGAGACCTTGAAGCGATGGGTATAGAACTCGGAATTGAGTATCGACACCTGCACGTAGCTCAACTGAAGTTAGGATTGAGCCTGCTTAGCAAGGTAAAGACCGTACAGGGGGACGACTCATTCCTGAAGAAAATGCGCGAGCTGATTTCAACGGGAAGGGCGACTGACTTTGCGAAAGACGGAGACGGGACGATACGACTAAAGGGAAGGCTCTGCATTCTTGAAACTGCCGAACTCAGAAAAGAAATTCTGACGGAGGCGTACTATACGAAGTACTCGTGACATCCTGGAAGCACCAAGATGTACAAGGACTTACGCACAAACTTTTGGTGGCACGGCATAAAGAAAGACGTGGCTACGTTCGTATCGCAATGCATGGCGTGTCAGCAGGTGAAGGCGGAACACCAAGGGTCAGGCGGCGAGCTGTAGAACATCCTCATTCCCGAGTGGAAGTGGGACAATATCTCGATGGATTTCATTGTGGGATTTCCGAAGACGCCGCGGGGGAATGACACGATTTGGGTCATTTTTGATAGATTGACCAAGTCGGCTCACTTCATCGCAATTAAAGTAGGATGGAGCGTCGATCGGTTAGCACAAATCTACGTCGATGAGATTGTTCGACTGCATGGGGTACCGGCCTCTATAATTTCGGACAGAGACGGACGATTTCTATCGTATTTCTGGACGAGCCTCCAAGCGGCGATGGGGACCAAACTGAACTTTAGTTCGGCGTACCATCCCCAAACAGACGGTCAGACGGAGAGGGTCAATCAAATCTTAGAAGATATATTGCGTCTGTGTGCGATCGACCTAAAGACTAGTTGGGATACGCATTTGCCGCTTGCGGAGTTTGCGTATAACAACAGTTATCAGTCGAGCATTCAGATGGCTCCATACGAAGCGCTCTACGGGAGGAAGTGCCATTCGCCGATATGCTGGGATGAAGTCGGAGAGCGACAAGTGCTTGGACCGGAACTGGTAGAGCAGGCCGTCGAAAAGGTCCGCTTGATTCGAGATAGACTCCGCATCACACAAAGTCGATAAAAGAGCTACACAGATCTTCGTCGACGTCCGCTAGAGTTCTTGGTCGGGGACCATGTGTTTCTGAAAGTAACGCCCATGCGCGGTGTGATGCGGTTCGACGTTAAAGGCAAGTTGAGCCCGAGATTTATAGGCCCCTTCGAGATCATTGAGCGAGTTGCGACGGTTGCTTATCGGATCGCACTACCTCCTGTCTTAGCTGATGTGCACGATGTTTTCCATGTTTCACAACTTCAAAAATACTTGCAAGATCCAAGTCATGTGGTTAGCTTCGATCAGTTGGAGCTACGTACTGACTTGTCTTACTCGGAGGAGCCTATTCAAATTTTGGACCACAAGAAGAAGGTGCTGCGAAATCGGTCGATGTCCTTGGTCCGCGTGCTTTGGCGGAACCATACAGTCGAGGAGTCGACGTGGGAGATGGAGGCAGAGATGAAAGAGAAGTACCCTACGTTGTTCGTCTAAATTAAGGTCAGACCCTTGTTCTTTCTTAGTAGTATATTATGTAGCGCCCCGCTTTCAATAGGCGACGGAACTTCATAATATGCTTGCGCCGAGTCAGATCGGCCAGGAACTTAGATGGACATCTGACTCGATCGCTAAGCTTGGTAAACGTTAACGCCTTGCGGCATCGATTCAAATCGATTTGGACAGAAGTTACGAGAATCGATCCAACTAATGGAACGACTTCTGTTGGAATAAGTCCTAGATACAGCAGGCTGCGTCTCGGCGAGTGAGCTCTCTATAAGAGTCCCTTTGACGGGACCGGACCGCTGTATGATTTTCTTGGAGCTTTGCCGCTGGGCTTGATTGAAGTGCTTTCGCGTCGTTTTCATGGATGCAATTACAAATTTCGATGCAAGGGAAAAAGAAGGAAATCTACCAAAGTGTTGGTGCCATTGCAGAAGCTCGCGTAACTAAGGATTGACGTTGCGTAGCGCTTCGACGACCCACACGAAGCAAAGTAATCGGTGGGTGATTCGGCCCCTTCTTTTCTACTCTGTTCCGCAAACTTATTACTTGCTTCGAATTCATTCAAATCGAACGATGCCAAGTTAATTGCATGCCAATCCACTAAGTCCAAGAACTCGGGAAAATGTATCGATTTAGAGAAATTTACTCTAAAAATACAAGTCTATCACATAAACCAGAAAGTTTAAGGTTCTAGTAAAAAGATAGACTATTTTACGTGCTGTAAAATATTATGAAACGTCGATCGTGGGTTATGATGCCTCGGACAATTTGGTGCCTATGGGACGCTAAATCGGAGTACGGCTTGGGGAAAATGAAACGTTGCATGAGTTGGAGGAAATGATAATGTCGTTCAATACTGTCCGTGCTATACAAAACTGGTTACATATATAAACTGTTCACGCATTGGCATGGTCATGGACAGCTTGTGCACAAGTTGATATTTTCCTGGAATCGATATCCGGGGCATCGGAATCGACTCGACCTAGGGGGAATGATTAATCGTGCTTCGGCACTAATGCATTTTGGAACCGTCAGTCAGGCTTGCAACCTAGACTGAGGGGGCCAAAATGCCATTGAGATAGTCCCACGTGATATGTAACATCAATGACCGCATATAAGATAGTAGCATGCTCACCTATTGTCTTATGCAGGTGTAAATATTATCTCTATTTTCATGCAGGGACGAGCACGGCCGTGATAATAAATATGATAAACTGCTATGGTTTACTGTATGCTTTATTACGCAAAGATGGCTATCGAATATGAACAGAATTCATTTAGTTATAATAGAAAGACAACTCTAAAGCATGCCTACCCTAACAATCAGAGTCGGTTTAGACGAGTGGGTTCGTCTCGTCCACTTAGCAAGTGTGCTAATCCCATTCCCCTAATTTCCCCAGGTGCGACGGGTACGCTCAACTAAACTGGAGCTGAAGTACGGAGAGGCGTTTTGAAGCTCTTCCTATGCTGAAGTATTTTGAAGCCAATTTAAGTCGACAGTTTTGTATAAAAGGGGCGAATGTATGGGACGGCAAGCGTAGTTCAGGCAACTTGTCGAATGTATTTTCTTTATGTTTTCAATCAATGTAGCCGCAACGGCATCCAATGTAATTACGACTTGCACTTCGTTGCAAGCTATGAATGAATAGCATTTCTATCTTCCTATACTGCGTCTTATATTCTGATGTGAATTGTGAAGTTTTGACTTGGCGTATTAATATCAAAATGAAAAGATAACCATTTGAGAACTTGTCATCTTGCCTTGCACGAGCACAACTCCAGGCTCGTACGGCATCACGCCTTAGCGAGGACGATCGAATAGGCAAAGTAACACCGGGGATGAACGGTTTGTCGACTCGGGGCGTGACAACCGTCATCCCCCAGAATCAAAAATAAACAATCGTACTTAGATTGCTGTACCTAGATTTTTGTCCCTAGGCTTTCTTTGTACCAGCGAGTTTGTGTTGTGAAGTAAAAGTCCAGTCCTCCTATAAAACTGTTCTATTCTTTTATAATCAATGGCAAACACAAGCACGGTGTTGTAAAGATACTGTAAGCTCTCAATTAGCTTATGAATAGTGGATTAACAACATGCAAGAGTACTTGCAACTGGATTAGTCCTTCAAGAGGAAAACCAGTATATATCGCGGTGTTCACTAAGATTGATTCTCTGATCTCTTGCTACATTTATTTAATGTCTCTTTATTTACTTCCATAGTTATCTGACTTTAATTTTTAAGTGGTGATTTATTCCGCAGCACTCACACTCACTCTATTCACCCCCACTAGAGGTGCTCAACGATCCTACAGAATCTTAGTGTAGTGATGATTATAGTCTTCTAGGGGTTGCTTCATCCATAAAATCTGAGCACAACAACGTCCTTTGATGATGTACTCAGCCTCAGTTGTTGATAACGCTACAGTATTTTACTTTTTGCTAAACCAAGAGACTAAAACTTTTCCTAGGAAATGACACATATCGCTGGTACTTTTATGGTCTACTCTGTATCCAGCAAAATCAGTATCGAAGTAAACGATTAGGTCAAACAATATGGTTTTGGGATACCATAAACCGACTTAGAAGTTCCTTTAAGGTATCAAAAGATACGCTTAAGGGCACATAAGTGTGATTCCTTAGGATTAGCTTGATATCGTGCAAAAATACAAATGTTAAACATGATATCTAGGCAACTAGTAGTTAAGTAAAAACTACCAATCATACCTCAAAACTTATGCTGGTTGACTGGTTTTCCAGTTTCATCAATGTCAAGTCATGTTGATGTAGCCATTGGCGTGCCGACACGCTTCATGTTGTCGAAGTCATACTTCTTTAGTAAATCCTTCGTGTACTTGGCTTGATTGATGAAGGTTCCCTGTGAGTGTTGTTTGATTTGGAGTCCTAGGAAGTAGTTGATCTCTCCCATCATACTTATTTTAAATTCACTCTGCATACACTTAGCAAATTTTTCACACAGTTTTTCGTTAGTAGAACCGAAAATAATATCATCAACGTAAATGTTCATAAGTAAAATATTATAAACTGGAGATTTGATAAAAAGTGTTGTATTAACTCTTTCTTTTGAAAACCTATTTTCAAATAGGAAAGCACTTAGGCATTCATACTAAGCACGCGGTGCTTGTTTGAGTCCATAAAGCACTTTTTTAAGCTTGAAAACATGATCAGTTTTTGAACATCTTCAAATTCTGGGGGGTTCCTTCACAAAAACCTCCTCCTTTAAAAAACCATTAAAAATGCACTTTTCACATCCATTTCAAAAGGGAAGTGTTCCTCTGAAGAGTCACTATCGGGCCACTCTTGGTCCTATAAAAGGGTAAGTGTTCCTATAAAAGGGGCCTATAGTTTGGACCACTCCCGGTCCTATAAAAGGGGAAGTGTTCCTCTGAAAAGTTACTATCTTCTTCCTGGCACCCTTCACCACCATATTTGATCTAGACTTAGCTTCAAACGGCTGTTGGCCTTACATAAGTCGGCTATTGGTTGGGGCTTCGCTCGTTCGAAAGGGCTATGTTCTTGTAGAAGAACTCATTATAGAAGGAGCTGTCACCGCTCTTGAGAAGTATCCAAGTATCCTCCCAAAGGAGTTTGACTCTAGGCGACGTCTTGAAAGTCTTGGAGGTCCTGACTACGGGGTTAGGATTGGTTTTTCATCCGATGAGCAGCCGATCGTTCTCTGCCCCACTCATTGAGGGTTGTGGGGCTTCGCCGTGCTGTGGTCTGGGTCTTCCACTACTTTTATATATATTGGAGCCCCAGTTTCTCTCGACAGCGAGATGATTTGCTCTGACAATGTTATGAGTCAGCGGAAAGGAGACTTTGATGGAGACTATATACATCTTCTCTGGTCTTTCTGACCATGATGAATACACTGTGGAGGCTGCCCGGTGAAAATGAACCTTCTCGTGGATCTATAGGAGTTTCTATTCTCACTTATGTAGCAAAGACATTACAATTGATCCCTATAATTTAGGATTCAGAATGTTTTTATCTTATGTAATTGTGACAAGTTCATAATAGACCCTTATAGCCATGATTAATAAAAAGAGTCTTTTCTGAACTTTATTCTGAGAATGTCTCTGTCTTTGGCTGGTTTGTGCGTCTGATCGCCTGCGCCTATGTAAAGCTGGGGGGTAAATAAGGGTACTCGCCTGTGCTTATGGTTGCTACATTTTTCATGCTTCTACAAGACCCCCTTCAAAGTATTCTGAACTTGAGTCAAGCTCGGGATACTTTGAACAGAAGTATGACATGTGTTCCTTTGTAGGTGTTCTGCACATCACGTCTGTTTCCAGGATGGCATCACACCTAGGCTCCGAAATTAAATGCATTGAGCCATCTCCTTCTTAAGCGTGATCATGACTCCTCGTTTCTAGAGAACATTCATCATGACCCTTTTTTGAACCCACGACGTTCGAAGCATTTTGTCTTCTCTTATCGACGTGGCTATTCCTATAAGTAGGAATATTAGGGGAAGGAGAAATCTTTCTGTCTTCACCTGCTCCTCAGAAGTTTGTGTCGGAGTTCCTTCTTCTTTTGAACCCTAGCTTTTCCTGCCATAGTCCCCAAGAAATTAAGAACTCTAAAAATGCCTAGGACTAACTCCCAAAAAACTCATGGTGAGGTGATCGGTCCTCATCGGTCTACAATGCCTGCAAGGGCTAGTCCTTAAATGGCCATAGAACCGATGAGGCTGTCTAGGGCCTCCATCGTAGGAAGAGCTGGAGAAGGGACGACGAGTAGTCGTCAGATCCAAGGAAAACAGTTGGCCTCTGAGGCCGTCATCGTCGAACGACCTCCTATCGAAGGGGAAGTGTGGCCTCCTTTGTCGGTAAGCACCTGATCTCGATTCTTGATTTACTGTAACATGTGAATGGCTTTTTTTTGGCCATGCTGTTTCGAAATGACGTTGACATTCTTGACTTTTTCGACGATGTTTTGAAAACACGCCTATATTGTATTGGCTTCGTCGCTTGAATGTTTAGCCAGTGTGCAGCCCTCACTTCTTGTTTTTCTGACATCCATTATGTAGTTTCCGTGTCTTCATGTCTTTTCGGGGACATTTTTTTGGCCCTAGCCATCGGTAGAAAAGGCAACGGTGCTATTGAGGCACTTGCCAAGTCCACTGCACAGCAACTCGCCTTAGATCAACCAAGGGCTCATCTGGTCATGATTCGGGAGCAAAGGCTCACCTATTTACGTCGCATGATGGACCGAGGCCGATTATCAGGTCCTCGTGATGCTGCCGAGATGCTGAAGCCTTACTTCCTGTTTGGTGACACATTGTTGCTATAGGATGCAACAATCTTGGAAATAACAAAAAATTGGTATTTTGAGAACGACAGTAGCACTCCTTTGTTCGTGCCTTCTGTCTCTCGTTATCTCCCGTTTTCTGCCATCTCTTGCCTGTCTGAATCGCGTAGCATGTATTGGAATTTGACCCCAGAGTATAAGGACCTATTGATTGGCCCCATCGAGGGGGAGGTATGCTCAGACCCGAAGGACTACTTTCGGGCCATACCCGAGGGTCTGTCTACTATACTGCGTGTCCTGCTCCCTGGTCATGTATCTGATGTGTTCGCGGCTGAGTCGCGTCTCCACGGTGCCTTTCTTTTCTCCAACAGACTATTATTTTCCTACTGTACTTATCCGAAGGGTGGCCTTCATGTCGACGGCTGGAACCATCTTGACTGGAGTAGAAAGTATTGTCTCTTTGGGTGGTAAAAAAGTTTAAGAGGGGCCTGAAGAACGCGGGTATTCACCGTTGCGTTAAGGCTACCATATACGGGATCGCTGTCAATCGTACCCTTGTTCTTGCCCTGCTGGAGATGTTCAACTATCACACAGGGACGTTATTTTACCCTTTATAGATAATTGGGCCTGGCTCTATACGAGATGCGTGCCATCTCAAAGTTACCATGGGGAAGTCAGCCTTATGAGGAGTATACTCCCTGTAAGGAGGAGTTTTTTGCCATGGAGACTAAGTATCCTGCCATGATGGATGTATACAAGGAGCTGTTCTGCCACTAACAAGTGTAAAAACACCAGGACAAGGTGCAAGACCCACCCCATATCCAGGCTTGGGTTAACTATATTTTTATTCGGATTCTATCAACGTCGGGGCTGCCTTACTATACTGTACGCCCAGCGTATACTACTGACGAGGTGTATGACATGATGAGTGCCGCTGGGGTATTGGCTCCGTCCGTGGATGCTGAGGGTAATCTCACTTCTGACATTCAAAGCTTCTTCAGCCAGAATTTGGTCCCAGTGAGCCCCAAAGCGGCCTTGGCAGCCTTCTTGATGGTGTGGCTATAGAAAGCTGTAGTACCGAGGGGTTCTGGGCCTGCTAGCCGGATCAGCCAGGACCTGATCTTGCCCACCGTGAAGCCTACTTTCAGGCAACCTTTGGTGCTGTTACTGGCGATGGTGTGTAACGTCCTGCACGGCCTATGGGAGTTTTCCCAAAAAATCCTTGATTGTGGTGGGAGCGATGAGGATTTCCCGTCAGTCGAGCTCCCCTATCATTACCTAATGGGTTGGTTAGCTCTGCACCGCCCCGGTCTAATAAATCCCAGCACTATCTTGGGATATGAGGTGGGAGAAACGACCTTGCGCAATTACGACAACGCGGTGTAGGTTCCCCAGGACCTTTCCACTTGTCGGTGGATGCTGGGTCGATTGGGAGAGTACACCATCTGCAGGGTTGCGCCCTCCTACATCAACTTTCATTCAGACGAGAGGTTCGTGGATGAGAACCTGACCTTAGGGGCGTTCTTTTGGTTACAATCCATTCGTCCTTCCCACCTGGTGTACCGAAATCAAAATCGGGTGTTCTTGGAGCCTTATTTGCCCAGTCACTTTGCTCGCCAATTTGGCTATAGCCAAACGATGATGGATAATCCGAGCGTCTGTCTTGGCTACGAAGGTGGTCTTTTAGATGGTGCTCGGGCTAGGCATTATTATTATGTCCATCGTACAGGCGCAGTCTTCACCACTCCTTCGATACAGGGGGAGGCGAGTCTTCTATACTCTGCTGCCCGGCTTTACTGCGTCTACAACACTTTCTTGCCGAAGTATGATCGTCAGTGGTGTCTGCTCGAGGGGATAAAGTTCGAAACAACTCCCTCACCCTTTCTGCTTCCCCACGGGCCGACGTCGGTTGAGAGCGAAGCCAATGATGGTTCTATTTCATATGAGGAAAAGAGAGAGGAGGAGCAACTCCTCGGTGACCTGCGAGAGTGTCCAATCTTGGCTGGAAAGATCTCCTCTCCTGCGAAAAGAGCCAAAATAGCTTCTGCACCCGCGAAGGGTGTAGCGACTCGTTACGTTGGATCCTCCCCGGGGGTAAGTTCTTCTGCTCTTTGAGCTCACCCATTCTTTTGTATCTTATAATTCCGTGGTTTGAGCAGGTGGGACCCTCATGGTCAGAGCGGCTCAGAGGGCTTTCTGAAGAACCTGTGCCTTATGTGCCTCGAGATATGGAGACAGAGGAGGGGGACGGCACTGTTGCTCACTCTGACTTGGAGGAAATTCCTCCTCCTGGTCTTTTTGACTATGGGATACAGAGGTCTTTGGACCCACCAGCTTTGTCTTCTCCGAAGATTGGTACGTAACCAGCTACAGATGAGGCCGTGGTTGATGAGGTGCCAATCGAAGAGAAAGTATTAGGGTCTGCCCCCATGGAAGCCAATATGGAAGTCGATGATCTGGCTGTCGATCAGACGATTAATAATGTAGCCATTGGAGCAAGGGCCAAGGGAATTATCACAGGACCAGTCTCGACGATTTGGGTGGTTGGAGAGACAACTATGCCTCCCGGACCATCGAGTGTCCCGCCAGTGGCTCCTCCTGTATCTGCTCTGGTACATGGAGAGAGTTCGGTTGCTTCCTTTGTCCCCGGGCCATGGGCTGCGGCTTCTTCCGTGACTTCGATGAGCCTAGCTGACGATAATTTTTATTCTGATGCTCTCTTGGGAACCATTCGTCATTTTTATCGCATGGTCTAGAGGGCGCCCTGCTGTACAATCACTCGCTCAAATGTGCCTGTCCTATAGTTAAGGGTGTACTAGTGACTTTGCACCGTTATCTGGCATGCAGGGTGAACGCGGATGCAATAGCCAACCTAATGGACAAGGTGGATGCTATTGCCTTGGAGTTGCAAAACCTTGAGAGTGGTATCCCGACTCTGGTTACTGAGGAGTTTGAGAAGATTGCCTCTGCTGCTTCCTAGTACGAGCAACAGCGTCAGGACTTGCAGGATCGCCTCACAGAGATTGAGGCCGAGCTTAGCCAGGTGACTGGCGCTGACGAGGTTCGAGCCCGTCGTCATGTAGCCACAAAATCGTAGTACTGGGCCCTTCGAGAGCAGATTCATAAGTTGGAAGCGAACCTAGCTCTGGCTGAAAGTAATCTGGTGGAGTATGAGACCCAAAGGAAGTTCTCTTCCAGTGCTCTGAGGATTTAGCCCAGGAGAGGAACAACATTGGCATTCGTCAGGCGAGCTGGCCCTCGCGTGCCAGACTCTGCCCACTTTTGATGACGAAGCCGTCCAACGTCAAGAGACTGAGCGCAGGGCTCAAGCATTTGTAGATGCCCAGAAGGCCCGTTTGAAGGGTCTACTGGGGAGCTTCGGAATCGGTCCTCCCAATTTTGTTTTTTTTTCGTCTCTCTGTGTGTGAGAGAATCTCTTTTGTAATAAAAAATATATTTCAATCACATATGAAATTTTCTTTGCTTTCCTTTCTCTGTTCATATTCATGTTTGTGAAATCTGTACAAGGATAAGAATTCCTACTAGGGAATGACTTTATTAGGGACATGGTGTTTACTCAGAGGTAATATAGACGTGGCAAACACTGAATCTTTGTGGAGACACTTTCCTTACTCGGAGGTGATATGGACATGGTAAGGATAGAATCTACTGGGGTATAGAACGACTCAGAGGTAATATGGACGTGAAGGGTTCTATAAATGACAACTGTGGAGGATTGTCATGGAAAGGGTGCTTTACTCAGAGGTAATATGGGCATGGCAAGCATCCTTCTACTAGAATAACAGTTCATATGGACGTGGCTATATTATAGGGAGTTATGACAACTTTGGGGTTATCGTAAAGGGGGTGAATACTCAGAGATAATATGGACATGGTAGACACGGTTATAGAAGGACACTTCAGAGGTGATATGGACATGAAATATTTTCTATGTGGTCATGATGACACAGAGTCTTTACAGGAGATGCAACTACTCAGAGGTCATATGGACATGGTGGATGCACAGCAGGATGTAAGAAAGCGATCCATAGGTAATATGGACGTAGAGGGCTTTACTTACTGTGATTTAGTGTAGGATGGTTAAACAAGTTTTCACCAGGATCTACGAGCACTCATGAGGGCGTATGAGCTCCTGTTGGTGTTGCTGATGAAGATGGGTTTAGGGGATGTTTCATCCCCTAAGTCGATCTAGACGACCTTGTCCTCGGTGGGAGGCTCTCGTTGTTCGAAATACTATTCCCATCGAGAGCCAAGGTATTGAGCTTAAGGTTCTTCTTCGAAGAAATCGAGTGCCTGTTCTTCTTCCTCTGCGGGATCGTCTATGGAAACCATGTAATGGATAGTACCATATGGAGGTCCCGGCCTATACTGGTGTCAGAATCCCAGGTTGAAGAGCCGAAAGAATGCGAGTGTAGTGGAGCCTCCGGATCTGAACTTTCTGAAGTGGTCGTGGGAGTAATATACTCCAACCCCCGGCAAGTACGTTGGTAGTAGTTCTGAGGCTTCCCCTTCGGAGTACGAATTCGTACGGGAAGCTGCCGACCTTTGTCGTAGTTCAGCCCTTTGTTGCTGTTCAGGTCATATCCCATCTTCTGGATGGGATATTTGGCTTGAGTAGCATAGCGGTAGAGCTGCATCTTGCCGTCGTCGAGTTTTGGTTCTCCTAGGGCTGGCCGCTGCGGATGTTCCAGTTGACCGAAGATGATAGGTTGCTCCTCCGAGTTCCTTAGCGAGACTAGGAAGTAGGAGCCTTTGGAGGGGACAACTCGGTTTACATGGTTGGCGGTTGTCACTTGTGTTTGTAGAGTACATAGAGCATTGTCTAATAAGTACTTAGTATTCCAATGCGCACATGAGTAATTCAAAGACAACTTCATATTAATAAAATTCAAAATTTTATCCCGAGGGATTAAATCATCTAAAGACCGTGCCTCGGTATTGGCGCAGACGTCATCTTATAATTCCTTGTGGGCAAGAGCTGCTACAGAAGGAGGTAGAGCAGATTTTTGCTTCATCTTGCTCACCGCGGGAGGTACAGCCTGAGTATCTTGCGGCTTTGAAGTGGGTGTCGGGGCCTTTCGGGAAAGCTTTATTTGTAGGGCCTCCTGACTTGATTCCGTTGGAGGCGGTCCTGCTGGAGCCTTGCCTCGGAGTTTGATGACCAGGGGGCTGGACTCTTAGGTGGCTTCCCTTTCAGTCGAACCCTTATGGGTCCTTCCGTGACGACTGTAGCTTCTGCTTCATCATCGGCATCATTGGACTTATCGTCCCACGGGAGTGGTTTGTACAAATCGGCATCCTTACAGTATGCTTCGAGACCTCGAAACGGGTCGATATTAGCAAACTCCGTCTTGACGGTTGCGTCACTGGCCACGTACTTCACACACTGGTGAAGGGTGGAGGGGACGATCATGTACTCATGGATCCATGGGCTTCCCAACAACATGTTGTAGCTTATGTCCGCATCGATGACGTAACAGGTAACCTCAGTATAAAAATCACCTATTTGGCACTTCAATCGGATCTTACCCAGAGGCTCACTCTTTCCCGCGTTGAAGTCGCTGATGGTGGTCTTCGTTGCCGTGAGACGGTACATCGAGATCCCTGGAGCTTGGAGCAGACTTCGAGGAATGATGCTAAGTGATGAGACCGGGTCGATGTGAATGCAATCGACCTTGATGGCACCCACGTAACGTGTATAGTACAGGGGTCGGTTGTGCCGGTTGTTCTTTAGCAGCATATCGTGCTGCGTGAAGGTGATGTTAGGAATCACCTCGACCACGCTATGGCAATGTGGACATACTGCAGGGTCTTCCTTGGGCTGCTTCACCTGTACAAGGTAAGCCTCTACATTCTGCAGCGCCTTGCTGTGGGCGTTCCGAGTTTCTTTGGAAAGCTGGAGAAGCTCGAAGAGTGATAACCGAGCCGGCATGTTGGCCAGCTACGCCAGTATATCAAAGTTGTAGGGCTTGATTGAGCCTATTGTCGAGTCCTTTCATAGAGGCTTATTGTTACGACCTGCACCCGCTTTTCGGATACGAGCTCGTGAGCAAGCCAGCTACGCATCAAGCGAATTCCAGCCCGACTCGAATACGTAAACGCTGTCATGGCTATGGCAATAGCCTAATCAAGGTAAGGCAAAAATATATCTTAATCCACCATAAGAATAATAAACAAGGATGAACAAGTATGGGTCATGGTCTGCAGTCCACTAGCATATATGTCCGATAAGACTCTAAAGGAAATAACAAGAGTATAAAACTGAATCAAGAAACAGGATATCTCATGATAAGGTATGAAAGCACGAGCGGATAATAAACACAATAACGATACCTGAATCCCGCAAGCGTATCATCCCATCTGTCATCCAACCACTAGCTAACTCCATACAATCGCTAAACCTGAAGAGATCATCAGGTCCTGAGGCGACATAGCAAGATACATAAAAATATGCCTATCTAGCAGTTTATTATTAAATAAAGAAAATACTGGAAATAAACGGGAAAAGTCCAATCAACACGAAAACACGACTATACTCGACTGGAAGAACCACTACGCCTAAACGAACTGCTGGAGGAGAACCAGAGAACACGATGTCACGATGTCAATGGATAATCAATCAAATACTCAAACCCTCGCCCTAGTGTGGACTCACAGGTTTGATCAACTACTAACCCTCGCCCCTAGTGTGGGCTCGCAGGTTAGCTTCAACTACTGTAACACCCCAGAACCAAAATACTGGAGAGCGGGGGCATACATAGCCGGATACGTATAATGAAATGGAATCCACCCCACTATACGGTCACGGCTGTCTAGATATATGAGGGTTTAGCTACAATCCATCAGTCTCCTATGGTCAATAGTAGCCTAACTGTCTCAATCTCAAGCAAGCAAGTAAAGTTACAAGATGTAAGATCAGCAAATATACAATGGTAAGGCGTCCTAAACATTACATATCATGCTGATCATGAACCTAGTCGTACAAAATGTGAGGACTAGTAAGAGTTTAGTCATACATGATCAACCCTAGGATCTGTCAATCATGTTACAGCCCGTAGGCAGACAATAATAAGGTATACAATACGAGCTAACAGGTGCTCGCCGGCTAAACTCCTCAAAATAAAAATTTTATAATAGAGTGGGAGAGCAAAAATAAACCCACTCGTTGCCCTAGTCACGCCTGATGGTCTCCATCGGGCTGAAAAGTCGGTAGATCCTCTGAAGCTGCTCTGAAATCTGGCCATACAAAACCAGCTGGGTCAGATCCCAGAAAGAGCAAGTGCCACAATGGAGGCTTCACTTAAGAACTAAAACTAGCACATCAGAAATATATATTAAAGCAGTTAAAAGAAACTTGAAGTAAAAGAATAATAATAGTCATAATGGAGTACGAGGGGACCATTCAAGTAGCCAGGTCACAACCCTTAAACCAAACAAGGACCGGGGTTGTAACCCTTCACCTGAATAGAACTCTGTCTCCAATCTTGTTGGTAAGGTAAAACATTACAAGCATGACGTGGGGTACAATAAGACAATAAACGAAGAGAGGACTTAGAACTGCTCCGGGAGCCAGGTTACAACCCTTAAACCAAATAAGGACCGGGGTTGTAACCCTTCACCTAAACAAAACCGAGCCTCTGATCTTTATTGTTAAAAGTGACAATCATACGGTCAAGCCTGCAATAGTCGAGCACTGAAAACCATACCATACAATCGTTTCCGGCCAATCAGTGACTACGTCTTTCTATATTAGCTGATTTAGGGTTATCACAACATACAGTGAGATGTTCCTCCAGCCACAAGCCCTGCAGCTAATCCTGGTTATCCAGGAGACTTGGGTTCATTAAGTAGGGTATCATTCTTTTCCATATATCAGTGAATTTAGACTTGTGCCCTACTCGTCGGCAGGCTGCAAGTCCAACAATGGTGTTCGGGATAACGGGATCGCCTGTAGCTGGGGAAATCTCTTATGACTACTGAATTATTCTAGTTATTAGCCTTAGCTATTTACAGTAGGTACCCCTGACCGTGGCACTCAGGGATCCATGTTCTAGACATAATGCAAACACTACCGGTTCAATGGTACAAACACAATCATCCACGGAGTCCAGGCCATTCAGTCTTGTCATGTCATGTTCACTATCAGAAGTGCGCCACGTTGGGCCACTATCACGTCATGTCAAAAGTATACCACAACGGGTCACCATCATGTCAGGGAACAATTAATTTAGCACAAGTACACATTTAGTAATTAAATATTAGAAGGGACAAGGGCTGTGGGGGACTCATGCGGCTCAAAAAAATTTCCATGCGGCCAGCAGTCACTTGGCCATATGCGGTTGAGCAAAATATACAAGCATGCTAAGTAAAAGCATGCATGCTTGCTGGCAATTTACATTAAATATATTAAATTCATTAAATACATAATATATATATTAATATATTATATAGTGTATATTAATATATTTTGTATATTAATATATATATTGTATTTAATGAATTTAATATATATTAAATGTATGCTTGCATGCATTAGTATAATGCATTAATATGCATGCGGCTGATGGAAGACATATGCGACTGGTGCATTAAAGAATGTAAGAATAAAAAAATACATTAAAGTAATGTATAAATAATGCATTAAAGTAATGCATTAACCATGCATTAAGAATGCTATTAGGAAAGAAAATGTATTTAAACATTAAAGAAATGCATTAGAAAAAGAAATGCATTAGGAAAAGGACATGTATTAATTAATGCATAAAATGCATTAAAGAATGCATTACATGCATTCCTTGAATGTTATGCGGCTAATACATGAACAATGCATCAAAATGCATAAAATGCATTTTTAGAATGTTATTGTAGGAACGAAATCGTAAAGCACAATACTCTAGAGGGGGGTGAATAGAGTTGGCAGCTGAATAATGCTAATTAAAAAATGTTAGCAGCAAGATCACAGAATAATAATCACAACTAAGTAATGTAAAGGCAGAGATAAGAAAGCAAACGCAAAGACAGCGATGTATATTGGTTTCCCTCTGTTGAGGACTAATCCAGTCGGTAGAACTCTTGCTACCAGTTGAATCCACTATTGGCAAAACCGCAAGTTTTCTTACGAAGTCCTTGCAACTTCTACAACGCGAGCTTTGATACGAAGAACTCATCCAACTTCAATTGTGAAGAGTTGAATCTTCTATCAAGCCTCTGATTACAATCACTCTAAAACTTCTAGACCGTACCGCACTGGCAAATCGACTAGAGGATTGTAATTGGCTTGGGATCTGAAATTTGAAGCTCGAGAAAAACTCTTTGGAAGACTGAAAGCTTTAGATAAAGAGAAGATTGAAAGTGAATGAGTGAGTTGAAATGATCGAAATCCTTTTCTATTTATAGGAATTCCATAGACAGAATTCTAACAGAATTCGGGCAGAATTCGGACAGAACTCGATGAGGAAATCTCGGTAAAATTCGCAACTGCAGGAGGACCAAGTTCAAGAGAATTCAAAAATCAAAACGGCCACTAACCGAACTCTGGCCGAACTCTGGCCGAGTTCTGTCAGGGTTAGGTTAGGTTTTTAAAATTAGTTTTTGGGGATTTTTGAAAACCTTTTTGAAAACCTTTTTGAAGCTTTTGTTAATATGAATGTTTTTCAAAAACTAAGGATATTTTAAAAACATTTTGAAATTATTTTGGAATAGCCTATTTGCCAGAAAGACTCAGTGTAAAACGTATTCCTAGACTCAATAAAATGAAAAATATATTGCTCAAAGAAATACAGACTCGAACAGGCAAACATTGCTTCGTGCTTGAACTGAGTAGATAGCCATTCTTGATCATGTCCAAGAGTCCGAGATATCCTGACTAGCTTCATATATCTAGACAGAGTTTGATCAATTATTAAAATCAGTTTGACCATATGACCAATGGGCCAACAATCTCCCCCATTTTGATAATTGACAAACTATGAATGATATAACATTTAAGCTTGAAAATAACATCAAAAATTGTTCATGTCCTGCATTTTCTCAAAAGAAATGTTAGATCTTTATTTTTCTCCCCAGTTGTCACTTAGCAAAATAATAGAAAAGAGAAAAACTCCCCCAAAATCAATGCATAAATAACAAACAGAGAAGAAACACACAAAAAATAATCATGAAAGATTATGACAGATGGTAGAGACTGTAAAAAAATAACATCACAGGCATGTATTTGTCTCAGGCAGAAACATAGAATTATTTCACAGGCAGTTTATAATAAAGAAGCAGATAAAGATGCTAAGTAAATAAGTAAACTGATGTGAAAGATAAACTACGAAATCCATAAAGATGAAATGATGTCCAAGAGATATAAAAATATCCAGTACAAGTCCTCAAAAGAAATACTGATAATAAAGTCTAAAAAGAAAAACTTGGAATATCGGAGCATTTCCAAGTATACAGTAGATAATATCTAAGTCTCAAACATCAGATAACATATCACAGATCCTCCTCATCATCATCATTAGCAGCATGACCGGTATGTCCAGAAGGACCAGCTGCAGAGGTACCAGCGCCAGAAGGATGAGGAGGGGCACCATTGTAAAACTCACCGACATAGTCTCGAGGAGCACGGTCAGAACGGTACCAATCATATGCGTTACCGGGCTGAAAGTAGGCATAAACAGCCTCATCCTCACAGCGGTAACCAGAGAAAGCTGGATCTCTAGGAATAGAACCGGCAGAATGTCCAGTCTGGGCAAATCGAAGATCAGCTAAAAAATTTACAATCACCTGATAACGAGTGACATCGCGGAACTCACGTTCGCGGGCCATATCCGTTATCGAGACATGCAAATCCGAAAGGTGCTGGTGTATGTCCTCAAATGTCATGGCATACTGCTGAGAAGGTGGTGGAGGTAGAGCAGTAGCAGGAGCAGTATGAGGAGGAGCAGCAGTCATACTACGACAAGATAACTTCAGAAACTTGGGCTCAGAGTCTTGAGTACAAGTTGATAAATCAATGTCGAAACGCTGAAAGATACGTGGGAGAATCATCACATAAGAGAGATTTCTATCTCTTGCACGACAACGTCCCATCATCTGGATAATGGTCTTAGGGGCAGAAAATGGAATCCCCTTAAGAATGTGGTACATAGCAGATAGTTCAAGAGACGTGACATCATCCTTTGAAATAGACTTCGGAAGGAGAGTGGAGTAAATGATATGGTGCAATTCATAATTAAACAAGTTCAAGTTGTTTGCCTTGAACTTTCCAGAGTGAACTGGATCAGGTGCACAGAGTTCTGCTTTGAAACTAGTAAGTGTCGTGCCGTCGGGGAAATCAAATTCCGTGATATCAACAAGCGGTTCACCTTCGTTGGGAACACCAAGGATTTTTGCTAAGATACCATCATTGAAATTGATATCTAATCCTCCAACACGAGTACTTACGTCAAACGTGTTTAATATGATATTGCAGTAGAACAGTCTAATGGCATTAGTTGCTACTGGGAAATAAAGTTTAACAAAATATTGTAACCCTAATGCCTCAAAAAAAGGGCGATGTACTGGAAACACAGTCCACATCATGGGAGCGCCTGTGCATATGGATCTCATGGAGAAGTCTCCATACCACAGTAGGGCTTGGTCTAGGGTTTGAAAGTAAAACCCGTCGAACGTGCCATCGCTAGATTGGACTGGCGAAAAGAGAGAATCCGTGGGTGGATTCGAAGATGAACCTTCCTCACTTGGGTTGGTTGTCTTCTTCCTCTTAAAGGGGTTAAATCCCTTATGTGCCATTTGTGCAATAAAATAAAATAGCACGAAATTGAAAGGAGGGGAAATAAGGAGTTATACCTCCCGAAATTCGAATATGTTATAGAGAACAACAAACTCCATATGAATCCAAAGTTTGGATTGATTTCACCACTTGGATTGGAAGTGAAGGGGTGGTGAAGAACTAGGGTTAGGGCTGCTCTCGCGCGGCTGCTGTTGCTGTTTTGATGAAGTATAGAAGCAATGAAGAAGAAAGGCTCTTGGGTTCTGGTTATATAACCTGATACCTTCAACCGAACTCGGGCCGAATTCGGTCCGAAGTCTGGCCGAATTCGCCCGGGGTTGGTTTGAAACACTTTCTTTTTTATTGGCTCATTTCAAATATTTAATTCAAAGATTAGTAATTTTGACATTAAAATAATATAATTAATGTTATTTTATAAATTAAATTTTTTACACAGCGACTGTTTCAGATTAGCTGTAGGAGTACTGTCCCAGCTGGCGGAGGTTCACCGGGGAACTCTTAAATACCGCTTCGCTTCAACCGTAGTTGTGGTGACAGACAGACTCTTTATTGGCTTGTCTCTAACACAGTTTTTGCATATTGAAATAAAATCATAAAATAAAATCAATTAATATTATTGACGTCCAAAATTCCTAATTCTTGACGTAGATAATTAAAACGATCTTCTGCTAGAGGTTTTATGAAAATGTCAGCTAATTGATTCTCAGTATCTATGTACACAAGGTCAATATCTCCATTTTGATGATGATCTCTAAGAAAATGATGTCGGATCTCGATATGCTTAGTACGAGAATGACATACTGGATTCTTAGTCAAATTAATAGTGCTCGTGTTATCACAGAAAATGGGAATATGTGTGTAAAATAAATCATAGTCTTCTAAGGTTTATTTCATCCACAAAATCTGAGCACAACAACGTCCTGCGGCGATATACTCAGCCTCTGTTGTTGATAGGGCTACATAATTTTGCTTTTTACTAAACCATGAGACTAAAGCCTTGTCTAAGAAATGACATGTGCCGCTGGTACTTTTTCTGTCAACTTTACATCAAGCAAAATTTGTATCCGAGTAACCAATAAGGTCAAAGGACTTAGTTTTGGGATACCATAAGCCAACAAAAGAAGTGCCCTTAAGGTATCGAAAGATACGTTTAACTACGCACAGATGTGATTCCTTTGGATTAGCTTGAAAACGTGCACACAGGCAAACACTAAACATAATATCTGGACGACTAGCAGTTAAATAAAGAAAACTACCAATCATACCTCGATACTTACGTGTGTCGACCGGCTTACCTTGTTCATCAATATCAAGCTTTTTTGAAGTTGCCATCAGAGTGCCAATTGGTTTGACATTGTCCAGATCAAACTTGTTTAGCAAATCTTTTATGTACTTGGCTTGATTTATGAAAGTCCTATTGTCAGTTTGTTTGATTTGCAGTCCGAGAAAGAATTTCAGCTCTCCCATCATGCTCATCTCAAACTCATTATGCATACACTTAGAAAATTCTTGACACAGAGATTCATCAGTAGATCCAAATATAATATCATCAACATAGACTTGTATTAAGAGAAGCTTACCATTAAAGGACTTAATAAAAAGTGTAGTGTCAACCTTGCCTTTTAAAAAATCATTGTCAAGTAGGAAAGAGCTTAGACGATCATACCAAGCACGAGGGGCTTGTTTCAGACCGTATAAAGCTTTCTTCAACTTGAAAACATGATCAAGATTTTTAAAATCTGTGAAACCTGGAGGTTGTGCTACAAAAACTTCTTCTTTTATAAAACCATTTAAAAATGCACTCTTGACATCTATTTGAAATAATTTGAAATTATGAAAACATGCAAATGCACATAATGTAACACCCTGTTTTCTGAAAATTGGGGATTTTTGAAAAATTTATTATTTTTATTATTTATTAGTGGTATTTTAGTCATGGTATGATTTTCTGGTGATTTTAATTAAGTTAAACCATTTCTAAAGTCATGCTAAGTCATGACTTGTGACTTTGTTAGTAAACCTTAGTGTAAACCCTAGTTTTCTCTAACCTAGAAGTTGCCATGACCATGTGAACTTGACCATAGGCTTAGAATATCATTTTAGTGATTTTTAGCTTAAGGGGTATTTTGGTAATTTTCTAGGATTTGTTTGGAATTATTTGGGTTTATGTGTTTTTATTATTGTTTAATTATTGTTAAGTGTCATGAGAGCCCCTAACCTAGTTTAACCTAATCTAGAGGTTAGTTACTAACCTAGAATGACTAAGAGGATAGATATTAATCATAGGTTAAAGTGAGATAAATATCTAGATATTTATCATATGATATTTTGCTTGATTTATGCAAAATATCTTAAACCCTTTACCAAAGTCCTTGCCTTAACCTAGAAGCAAGCCTAGGACACCCCCCCCCTTGCCATGGCAGCCAAGGACCCCCCTTGGCAGCCCACCATCCTATATTAACCCCTTGAATTAATTCATGAACAATTTACATGAATTTAATTCCTAGAAAATCCCTTTTCCTTCAACCCTTCATAACTTGAGCAATATAGATCCAAATTCACTCTAGTCTCTTGCATTGGGACCCTACAACATCAAGGATACTAAGGGAGGATGGAAATCAAGGATTTGGAAGCATTGGACATCATCAAGTTGAAGGATACACACCCCCCTTTCATTTGATTTTCATTGGATTGCACCAATAGGTAAATACTCCCAAACTTAGTTAAAATCCTGGTTTTTTCTTCATAATTGCATTCATATAGGACTACCTGAACTGTAGGTCAAATTTGGTGGAAATTAGAAGTGTTTTGGTGTCGTATCGGACACGTATCCTATTTGAAATTTAATGTATTTTGTGTTCTGTCATAGTGTAAATTACTCACTGTTTCCCAAATGTTTTTGAACCAAATTCTAGCCTAGACCTAGCTAAACCTAACCCCTATACACTGAGCACATTTAGAGCTTGTGTCGTGTCCAAAACTGGACACAAAGCTCTCAGTTTTTCCACTGTCTGGACACTGCACAGTACACAAAATATGTCCTGCTACCTAGACACGTTTTCTCGACACATACACCACTTGGACACTTGCCATTTGGCATGCACGTAGGGGCATTGACTGACAAGTCGTACCCAAAATTTCAGGACACCTCGTGTCCTATCGAGGACACAAGGACACGTGCACTGGTCGTGCACTGTCGTGCACGCGCACAGTTTCTGTGGAAACCCGACTTGGACACGGCCTTCGTATCACTTGGACACGACACTAGGACACCTCGTGTTTGCACGAGTGTGTAGCCCTACACGTGGGCTACACGTGGGCATGACCACGAGGCCCCACGTGGCTCGTGTCGTGTCCACGAGACACGAGAACCCATGCACGACGCGGTGCAGAACACTGAGTATCAGTCGATTTTCTTCGACTGATACAGAGTTCGTGCCGTGTCCTGAGGACACGTGGACACGAGACAGGCTACCTAAACCCTAGACCAACCCTAGGTGAACCTACCCACACGTGCACGAGACTTCTAGACACATGTGTCGTGTCCTAGAGCTAAGTGCACGCGTGCACGATGCCTGTGCACTGCACTGTGTTAGGTTTTACCCGATTGACTGTTTTGCGTGTTTGGACACGTGAAACTGTGTCGTGGTGTCGTGTCAGTGACTTGGGACACTAGAGTACCTATGGGGTGTCAGTTACCAACCCTTGGTTGAGAGTCTTAGCTCGATTTAGTATGTGTATTTCGATTTACCCATGTTCGAGTGCACAGTGCTAATTTCCCAGTTTTGGGATAATTTTCCAGTTTGTGAAAACGATTTTCAAATCAAATTTTGATAGGATTTATACATGTATTGGTGTATTTCAGTGTATATACATGTAGTACATATGTATATGTGTGTGTATGTGAGTTTTTAGGGTGTGTAGTTGTGTATAGATGTAGTTGTGTATGTATATACATATATACGTATATAGGTACTGTGTGTGTGTGTTTGGGGCTGGGATTTCCTGGTTCCAGAGAACTGGAACTCCCCCTTCACTGTCCAGGTTAACCCCCCTCTCTCTTTCACTGTCCTGTCCCCCTGTTTCACTCAGTCTCTCACTCTCTCTCTCTCTCTCTCATTCAGTCTCTCTCTCCTTCTTCCCTCTCTATATATTATATATATATGGGTTTATATATATATAGGTATATATATATATATTGATATATATATATATATTTGTATTAGTTTTCATATAGTGATTATATATATATATGTATGTGGGTTGTATTGTATATAGTATCCATATATGGGTATATGGGTAGTAGATAGATATATATCTATATATAGATATATACATATATATATATGATTCTAGTATAGGTTTATGTGAAACCTATGACATTAGCCTATGGCCTAGGATTACTAGCCTATGGCTTGGGACTAACCCTAACGACCCAAAACCCATTGTTGACCCTTGTTGACTGAAAGTTGACCAAGTCAACTTTAGGTCAAAGTTGACCTAGTTCACCTAGAAATGACTAGGAATGACCTAAATCAACTAGTTTGACTAGTTTGACTAAAACCCTAACTAGTTTGACTAGTATTGACTTAACTTTGACTAGTTTGACTTTAGAGTTGACTTTTGACCAGATTGACCTAGAATCATGTAGTTTGCATAGTAGACTTCATATTTACTATTTAGAATACATTGTGACTTGTGTTGCTCTGATCAGGAGCCAGACACCTCTCCTCAGACTGCATATTCTCTACAGACATTCATACAGCAGGCGAGTACATTCTCTGACCGTTTCATACTTGTTCAGGCTTTACTTCTCGCTCTAGATTACTTTACTTGTTGCTGTCACGTTGGTAACACGGATTGGTACTATATGGATCTTTACATGAGATGTTATCCCCCTCGGGAGCATCGGGTACTTCATGTTATGTGTGTTTCACTATCATCATGTACTCCTATGCTTCCATTATTCATGTGCACTCATGTGATCATGTACTCTCATGTTTACTGAGCCCTCATGTATACTATCATGTGCACCCTTTCATGGGCCCCATGTGATATCATGTACAATAACGTAACCTGTACAGATCCTTGTGTATTGATTGGGGATACGGGGGAGTGCTAGTAGTCGTGTGAACAATTCCAAAGTAGTGTATTCATGTGCAAACTCGATCATGTACAAATCCGTCTGTTCACATGTGCTATCTCGTACTCTGACTCACTAGCCACTGTTAGTTCTCTATTTATAGTAGATATTTCATTACAGCTATCTCTTTTACAGCGTATATTTCCTTTCAGCAGTTCATGTATCTTACTCTATTGCCTGTATCGTATTTCCTAACCTGCTATGCACTGCGTGAGATGTATTGTGCTCGTTCCCGTCCTGATTGGACCTGTTGAAAATATTACAGAGGATGAGGATGAGGCCCTGGTGTCTACCTATTTTGGAGCAGGACTAGATGATACTTATGTTGTGGACCCTCAGCAGGATCCACCTACAGCTGAGGAGGATGTTCCAGTAGTCTAGACTAGTTTAGTCTAGGCAGTCTTTCTATATTTACATTTTTGTCTCACATTCTGTGTTGTATTTTTGAGATGTGGAGATGTATAGACTCTTAGACTTATTGTATTATGAGTTGACATTCTGGTGTTATGTTATCCTAGACACTTGGACATTTTCATCTATGCTATGGTTCTCTTTGAGTTACTATCTATCTATCTGTTCTTCATTCTTCTACCCTAGAAGTGATTGAGATATATATTGTTATGTCACCTCCATTCGGAGAGTATAAACTGTACAGGTACTTGATATTGATAGATGATTGACCTAGGACAGCGTTCTACCGCCGACACTGCGGCGTAGGCTGGGCGTTGTTACGTTCTCGTACCCTAACAGTGGGTGCGGGTCGTGACACATAACATGTGAATGGATTCTAATCTCGCAACTGGGGCATAAGTCTCATCGTAGTCGATACCTTCTTCCTGATTGTATCCTTGAGCTACGAGTCGAGCCTTATTACGAGTCACTAAACCATTCTCATTCAGTTTATTTCGGAATACCCAACGGGTGCCAATGACCGGATGATCAATAGGCTTGGGAACAAGTTCCCAAACTTGATTCCGTTCAAATTGGTTTAATTCCTCTTGCATAGCATCTATCCAAAAACTATCACTACATGCTTCATCAATAGTTTTGGGTTCTGGCTGTGAAATAAATGCAGCACTAGAAACAATATCTCTACTGGATGTACGAGTACTTACACCTTTGGTAATATCACCAATTACCAAATCCTTTGGATGATCAGCCGTAAAGTTTAATCTTTTTGGCAGACTCTGAAGGTAGCTGGTTCCTGGATCTTCTCTAGGAGGATCAGCTAGTGCCGAGCTTGGTTGAGAATCAGCTGTTGTTGAGCTTGGTATAGTTGGATCTTCGTCATTGTCATCGATAGTCATTTGATTTAGTTCATCAAAAGTGACGTTGATTGACTCTTCGATGATCATAGTTCGTTTGTTGAAGACTCTGTATCCTTTGCTCTTGGCCGTATAACCTAAAAATATACCTTCATCGATCTTTTTGTCAAACTTTCCCAAATTGTCTTTTGTATTAAGAATAAAGCACTTACAACCAAATATTCTAAAATATGAAACTGATGGAATTCTATCAAACCATAACTCAAATGGAGTCTTCTTCGATTTGGGTCGAATTAGAACTCTATTGAGAATAAAACAAGCTATATTGACAGCTTCAGCCCAGAAATATTTGGGTAGCCTAAACTGGTTTAACGTTACTCTGGCCATTTCGGATAGAGTTCTGTTCTTACGTTCCACAACTCCATTTTGTTATGGAGTCCTAGGGTAGGAGAACTCGTCTACAAAACCGTGTGTGTCACAAAATTGCTCAAACTCTGCATTCTCGAATTTGCCACCATGATCGCTTCTAATACGAGTGATCATGTAACCTTTTTCCTTCTGTACTTTCTTGCAAAAGCGACAAATTTGGATAATACATCATTCTTGCATGTCAAGAAGTATACCCACGTGTATCTAGAGTAATCATCTACAATTACAAAAGCATATAGCTTACCTCCGAGGCTAGCAACTCTGCTAGGACCAAATAAGTCCATATGTAGCAATTGTAGAGGTCTAGTAGTACATACTGCATTTACTGACTTAAATGTGGATCTGGTAGCTTTGTTCTTTTCATATTGGCTGCATACCGAATCCTTCTTGAATGTTATGTCCGATAAACCGCGTACTAGCTTTTTTGTGGTTAATCTTGAGATTGTGTCCATATTTACGTGACCGAGTCTCATATGCCACAGATGACTCTCATCACTTTTAGCCATTAGCATCTACCTGAAATATTAGTTTTTTCCAACAAATAGAAAACATATATGTTGTCTTCCCTGATACCTTCAAAGATAGTACTACCAGTTGAGCTATCAACTATAGTACATTTGTCTTTGCCAAAGTTGATGCCATAACCATGATAAGCTAGATGACTTACGCTGAGTAGATTATGTTTCAACTCGGTAACCAGACAGACATCCTTAATCACAAGATAGGGAGACTTACCAACATCACCGATACCAATGATATACCCTTTCAAGTTATTATCGAAGGAAACATAACCTTTCTTCTTTTTCTTCGACAGTATTGCAAATAGTGTAGCATCACCGGTCATATGCCGTAAACAACCGATGTCGAAGATCTATTTGCTTTTAGCATATAAAAGGTGTTCCACCTACAAAACAGTTTGCAGATGAAACTTTTGGTACCCATTTCTTGTAGGGTCCTGAAATGTTTGCTTTTGGTATCCATGCATAAATATTTAAATCAACAAGCTTTCTGATTCTACATGTAGATGAAATATGACCAATAAGGCTACAATAATGACATTGTGCATGTTTAGTGTTGAAAGCTGAGTGATGTGCACGGTTGGTAGGTTTAGATTTTCTAGTATAGAAGAAAGCATACCTATAATCCTGTTTGGGCTTAACCTTTTGGGGTAAAGGTTTAATAGGGTTAGGTCTGACAGTGTTTGGCTTGGAAATGTTTCGGTTTTTTCGGTAAGTGACACGTGTTAGGGTAGGAAGCAGCAGTCTCAGGCTATTTTTCTAACCTAATTTCTAATCTTTTGGAAGTGTCATACAACTTAGTATAATCACAAGTGAGTGTTTCCATTCTGATTTGTGCACTTTGAAGACTTTTTTTCTCTTTAGAAAGTTCTTCTTTCAGTTGGTCAATAACCTTGTCTTTCTCTTCAGATGACTTGGTAGTCTCGTGTAATAAGAGCTTAATAGAGAAAAGCTTACCAGACTCACTAACATTATTTCTAACCTCAGCTAGTAGGTCGGTAAGTCTTCCTATTTCTCCTTTGTACTCTTTGAGTACCTTCTTAGAGGTCTGATATTTGCTATGCAGTTTCCTGTAATCACTTATCAGTTCACTGAAGGCATCTCCTAATTGCTCAAAGGTGAAGTCATCATATGTATCAACTACAGGTTCAGTAGGTGCCTGATCGGATGCCATAAAGCATACGTTTGCATCGACTTCTGATTGTTCATTTTCTGAGTCGCTGGCTTCACTTTCATGCCATATGCTGGTGTTGGCATATCTCCGAGATGTTGATCTCTTCAGGTTCCCTTTTTCATACCTGTTGCTCTTCTTGCTTGATGATGAGTTTGTAGGACAATCCTTCTTCATGTGTCCCTTCTTCTTGCAGCCATAGCAGACAGTATCATCTTGATACCAGTTGTTGCTGCTATTATTTTCTTTGGCTTTCTTCTCATATCTCATGAATCTTTTGAATTTTCTTGCTAGGAGTGCTTGATCTTCAGCATCAGATTCACTGCTGTCTGAATCACCTTCAGCAGCTTTTCTGTGCTGAGCCTTGAAAGCGATCGTCTTCTCCTTTGGTACAGGCTCTTCAAAATCTTGTAGCTCCAGTTCATGAGTGAGTAGCTTACCCATGAGTACTTCGAGGGACATAGTTGTGAGGTCGTTCCCTTCAATGATCGCAGTAGCCTTTGAAATCCAGTTCTTGGTAAGTGCTCGCAGGAGTTTGCAAATCTTTTCATGGTTACTGTACTCTTTACCTAGGGAGGACAAAGGATTTACAATATCCAAGAATCTTTCGAACATCTGAGTAACTGTTTCGTTGGGCTTCATCTTGAACACCTCATACTCTTGAGTAAGTCTGCTGACCTTTGATTCTTTGACTTGAGTCATGCCTTCATGTGTGACTTCAAGAAGCTTCCACACTTCATTAGCAGTTGTGCAGATAGACACCCTGTTAAATTCAGTTCTGTCTAAAGCACAAAATAAAGCGTTAATAGCACGTGCGTCAAGACTGGCCTTTTTCTTTTCCTCCTCTGTATATCTGTTATGGGGTTTTTCAACTAGAACTCCATCAACATTTATACGAGGTGGCTTTTGATAGCCATCAATAACAATAGACCATAAATCAATGTCAAGAGATTTCAAGAAGAAACTCATCCGTGTTTTCCAATAGGTATAGTTCGTACCATCAAACAGTGGAGGTCTATTTGTGGCCTGGCCTTCACTTGTGAATTTCACAGTTACCATGAGTTGTGCTGTATTCTATATAACAATTAATTAAATGAATAAATAATTGCAATGTTACCTTGCTTTACCTGTAACCTCATTCTGATACCAATTGTAGGAACGAAATCGTAAAGCACAATACTCTAGAGGGGGAGTGAATAGAGTTGGCAGCGGAATAATGCTAATTAAAAAATGTTAGCAGTAAGATCACAGAATAATAATCACAACTAAGTAATGTAAAGACAGAGATAAGAAAGCAAATGCAAAGACAGCGATGTATACTGGTTTCCCTCTGTTGAGGACTAATCCAGTCGGTAGAACTCTTGCTACCAGTTGAATCCACTATTGGCAAAACCGCAAGTTTTCTTACGAAGTCCTTGCAACTTCTACAACGCGAGCTTTGATACGAAGAACTCGTCCAACTTCAATTGTGAAGAGTTGAATCTTCTATCAAGCCTTTGATTACAATCACTCTGAAACTTTTAGACCGCACCGCACTGGCAAATCGACTAGAGGATTGTAATTGGCTTGGGATCTGAAATTTGAAGCTCGAGAAAAAATCTTTGGAAGACTGAAAGCTTTAGATAGAGAGAAGATTGAAAGTGAATAAGTGAGTTAAAATGATCGAAATCCTTTTCTATTTATAGGAATTCCAAAGACAGAATTCTGGCAGAATTCGGGCAGAATTCGGGCAGAACTCGATGAGGAAATCTCGGTCAAATCCGCAACTGCCGGAGGACCAAGTTCCAGAGAATTCAAAAATCAAAATGGCCACTAACCGAACTCTGGCCGAACTCTGTCAGGGTTAGGTTAGGTTTTTAAAATTAGTTTTTGGGGATTTTTGAAAACCTTTTTGAAGCTTTTGTTAATATGAATGTTTTTCAAAAACTAAGGACATTTTAAAAACATTTTGAAATCATTTTGGAATTGCCTATTTGCCAGTACGACTCGGTGTACAACGTATTCCTAGACTCAATAGAATAAAAAATATATTGCTCAAAGAAATACAGACTCAAACAGGCAAACATTACTTCGGTCTTGAACTGAGTAGATAGCCATTCTTGATCATGTCCAAGAGTCCGAGATATCCTGACTAGCTTCATATATCCAGACAGAGTTTGATCAATTATTAAAATTAGTTTGACCATATGACCAATGGGCCAACAGTTATGCGGCTGATGCATGAACAATGCATCAAAATACATTAAATTCATTCTTTGAATGCACTCTAGAATGCTTATGTGGCTGGCTTAAGGAATTGTATTAATCAATGCATTAGAGCATTAAAGTATTGAGGAAGCAATGCGGCTGATTCTCCAAAAAATGCATTAAATATAACAAGCATGCTTGCATGCGGCCCATCTTATTAGCATGTGCATGCGGTCATAAATATCTCCTCATGCGGCAGAAAATGGTCCCCATGCGGCCAAGAATGGTTTTTCCATGTATGCGGATGCATGCAAGGCTATGGGTGACAGCATTAAATGCTAAGCCATGATAATGTGGTCAAACAGTAATGCTAAGCTTGCTCCCACGTGCATGCATTTAATGCTAAGGTGGCTATATGTATTCCCATGCGGCTACAATTAGCAATTGCAGGCAATTACAGATGTATAGGAGATTAAATAATACAATTCTATATAAAGCCATGCGGCTGAGCAAAATCCCGTAGGTAAAAATTTGGACCAAACGAAATTCTCTGCAACATAGGATCATCAACTAGCAAAATATGCAAGTTTGATAGATCAAAACTCCCGGAAACTGAAAATACCACAAAGCTAGATTTACAAGAATTTAACCATGGAAATGAAAAATGCCAAGTACTAAAGTGGGTTAGAAACACATGAGGAAGACAATGGAACAATAAAAATGGACTTCCTCCATGAAGCAAGATGCACTTGCTTAAGCTTTCCCACTCTCAGGTTGGTGGAGAAGTAATGGTGGGGAAGAAGAAGTTAATTTGGAAAGAGAAATATGTGGTAGGATATTTAATGGGGATGGTGGTAGGTGGAATATTTAATGAAGGTGGTAGATGGGAGTGGTTTGGTTCACATTAAAATCAAGCAAAATTGAACCATGCAAAACCAAGCCGAACCAAGCCAAGTCGGGTCGAACCAAACAAGGAGACATACAATACGAAAATAAATACATACACGTATTCTGAGATACGTAATATGAACAATGGTCATTACAACTACTAACCCTCGTCCCTAGTGTGGACTCACAGGCTAGCATCACCTTCGCCCCTATTGTGGACTCACAGGTGTGGAACAGATAACTACTAACCCTCGCCCCTAATATGGACTCGCAGGTTAGCTTCAAGAGATCACCCTCGCCCCTAATATGGACTCGCAGGTGCGGACATATATCTACTAACCTTCGCCCCTAGTGTGGACTCGCAGGTTAGCTTCAAGAATTCAAGGTACAACAGTTCCGTTATGACTTATTCATCCTATGACATGATGTGACTCAGTCCAAGTACAGGTAATGACACGACATGACCCAATCATGATACACGAGAGAACCAATCCAATATGAACTACAAAATTAACTATGAACAAGAACTATATATACATACATCCAATATGAACTACAAAGCTAACTATAAACAAGGACTATATATGTACTAGCATGCACGATGTACAAATCACATGTCAATAATCAACTAGTAAAATAAGAATAGAAATATGCATGTAAATAAACTGTAGAGGGAGGTAAGATATCTTGCCTGGAGGTTGCACGCAGATCCAACAAAAATGTAGTCAACTGATAAGCCATAAAGTCCAAATCTCGCAACTGTCTCCGAAAGCTGAAACAGATATTGCCAATATTCTCAGAATAGTCAAATTAGCTAGGATTGCCTGTCCTTAAGTCCAATTCTGGACACAGGGGCAAAACGATAATTTTGGGCAAAAATGATGTCCGCCGTTGGACTCGCTTTACACCGAAAAGTGTGCCAGAGTCAATGGTCTCTAAAGTCGTCAAACTACATGTCTACGGATTTATTTTGATGATATAAATCTAACGGTATGTACAATGTTGGATTCCGACCGGCCGTGTACAAAATCGTCCGTTGAATCGGATCGTGGGGCCCATAAAATGGCGATTCGATCAACTGTCTCAGAATCGGACCAAACTTGGCATACAGGACCAAAAAAATGATACGGTCCTATTGGCGTAAGTTTCGTCTCGAGATGACGAACGTATAAGAAGCAATTGGCTAAAGTAAATTTATAAAACATTATTCCAAAAGTGTATATATATCCATATACATTATTTAATTATGTACATTAATATAATATTCAGTAATTTATTAAATATAATGTCTCGGCTTTAAGTTGGACTATTCTTCTTAAAAATTACATTATTTACACATTTACCTTTATACTTTGAACTAGTTAATTAAGTAACATTTAATTTCTTTTAAGGGTCTTATGTGCAAATTGTTTAACAAATGATTCAATCTCACACATAAGGAAAGGTGGCCACGTGTGTACCTTCTTGGTATTTGTATCTTGGCTACCTGCTACTTAGTCTATGGTAAATTATAAAATGAGGGGGGGTTTATTTGCAAATTAACCAATCCTTCTTTTTAATTGAAAGCAAGAAGAACAGTTGTTCCCATGCACGAAAACTTCCGATTGTGTATGGAAATATAATAAAAATATAGTATGCATGTGAATACATGCTCCTTACATATGTCTATTTCGTCTTATAAAGCATTATATGGAACAGTGCACAACACGCAGAATTTCTATGCAACTTTCTATCATGTGTTTCTCTTCTACTGACATTGGCAAAATTAGCTTTGGACATTCAAAAGGAGCTCACCTCTGGAATGGAAGCTACGACGGGAACGTGGATATGCGCGTGCTCCGTCCAGTCGGTTGATTGGCGGTTCTGGTAGGCGTCAAGTGAAAGTCGGACAAAGTGAAGGCCGGTTGGTTTGGCAACGTCTCATGTCCTCCGCCGATAGCGATAATGGATTGATCGAAAAGGACGAGGGTCATGGGGACAAAATAGATGTGGTCACACAAGACCGGAGTGATGATGTTGATGGTGCATGCACGAACGTCGGTTCTGGGATGGTCGAGGCTGGGAATGACGCTTCTCAGCGGTCAATGAAGAGGCTATCGTCGTGGCTGAAGTGAACGACCATGTGTCTCCTGCGATGGCGTCAAGATGATAGTAGCAGGGAGTTCAGAGTCTGGTTTTAAGGAAAGGAGAATAAGTATATGAGAACGGGATAGAGAGAGTAAACGCTCCATATGTATATCTCTTCACCATACAGAATAGATAGATTAGTCTAAGGGATTCGTTTAAAAGATATTATTATCTTTGAGTACATACATATATTTATCTTCAATCCATATATAACGTATTGTATACCGTATCTTTAAGAGTTTATTCTTAATCATTTAAAATATTCTTTATACGATCTTTTATATATATATTGAGATATAGTCATCTATGAACTTATATTTATATCTTTCTATTCATATCTAATAACAGTATATGATTACCTTATATATTTATAAATATAATGTAAGATAATTTAGGAAAATAAAATAAGTTTTTGGACAGGGGGTTTACACTTATCGAAGCGTACCTCTTTCTGTTTTTGCTTATCTGCGGCAGGAGGTTGAGAAGGTCCGACTTGTGCTGTATCGTGAGTAGAATAGATCGCCGGTGGGAGCGTCTCTTCTTCAGGAGCCTGGTTTTCCTCTCTCTAGAGAGCCGAACGAGTGGTCACCTTGGTGTCTTATGCCAAGGAGGAGACCATACGATATGTCCTAACCTTCCTCCCTTTAGACGGGCATGCTGCTGGCGCAGTCATATCAGGAGTGGGATCTGGATGAACCCACATCACTTTACCTTGCAGTGTTGTGAAGGGGATGAGGCCCTGAGCATTGTCCCTGGCGGGAAGAAGGTTGACGACTTCTATCATTGCCATTGGGATAGGGACGACCTTGAGTCTCGGCTATCGGAAACGTCCCGAACTGTATCGTGACCATGTTGGCCATCACAGTCTTTTTCTTGTAATCGAGGGAGATGACTTTGGCGTCGATAAGACGTTGAATCTATATTTTTAACACGAAGCAGTCGCGTGTTGGGTGGTGGATGTACTGGTGGTAAGCTGGGAGACGGAAGCTGCAGCCTGCCGCCCTTGGTCAGCATCTCAAATAATTCAAGCGTGTCTTCATCATTGAAGGAGTAGGTTTCCTTCGGCTTCTGCGCTTCGGCTGCTTGGAGCTCACAAGCGCTGGACCCTTTGTAATATTGACGACCATAGCTTGTTTGCCTTTACCGTCTCTTACTCGCTTCCCTTTATCTTCAATAAAGGAGAAGTTCAGACCCAGGAGTTGTGCGTCCTGTGCCTTCTTCTGAGCTACGTCTACTTCAGTAATGAAGGGCATCCATTCGGTACAGGGAGCACTGTGCACAGTTTGATAGCATGGAGCATATTCTTGCGACATGAATCCATGAGCATGGGCTCAGGCATGCCTGGAGGTAGCCTTAGGGTGGCCTAGCGGAAGCGTTCAATGTACGCTCGTACGGGCTCCTTTTCTTTTTGAACGATATCCATGCGAGTAGACATTGTCATGTCCAGCCCTCCTTTGCAGAACCGTTCCAGGAACATGTTCTTCAGTCATCAAACAATTTAATGCAGTTGTCGGGCAAACTGTAGAACCATTCATAGGCCACCCCTATAGAGCTCCAACGAAGATGCTGGTGAGAAGGGCGTTGTCCTTTGGCAGGTGTTCTGTTACTGAGGCAAAGTACCTGAAGTATCGTTTGGACGACTCCTTAGTATCATAAAGGGTGATAGTCTATGGTTTATATTTGAGAGGATAAACCACATTGTCCTACTCAGCAGGATAAGGCTACCGGATACCCATCTTTCGGAGTGCAGCTCACTTTTCTTTGGCATCATGGCAAGCGTATAACTCCTCGAGTGCTTGCTGTATTTCGTTGGATACTGCTGGATTGATGGTCGACGGAGTACCCGACGACTGCATGACTTGGTTTATGACGGGCAGGGTACTAGACCCATCACGAATCATCGGACCCGCAGGTGTGGAGGCAGTGGAAACCAATCTGTCCTTGATCTCCAGAATGATAGAGGCTAAAGTTTGCATGGATATGTTCAACGCGTTAAGACTTCCTTCGAGAGCCTCAATGCATTTCTGCTGATCAGCACTTCCGCTTGATTCTTTGTTGTCATCAGCCGCTATGTGCACAGATGCTATGTGCGTGTAAGTAGAAGGGGTGGTAGATATTTTTCTTTCTGGTTCGGAGTGATGGTGCTCATAGTCTTGTAGAAAGACTGGCAAGTTGCGATCGTCCTCTGACTCAACATTGTTCCTACCTCCGGTCTTCTGACTGCTTGCACCCGCAGAAATGTTGGTGTCATATGTCTCTTTGTCATGCTGAAACGAAGGGTCGTTATACACCGTAGCAGGCTGGCTACCCCCAACAGGTACAGCGGTCGCTGAACCGTCTTCTTGCGACGATGATCCATCCTTGGAGCACGTGTGTTGGAATACGCCTTCCTTGGGCACATGCTTCTTGCTACCCCCAGGCTGGTTTTTGGACTTGCCAACCGAGGAAAGTGGTTTTTTGGATAGCTTCTTCTGGGACGGAGAGTACCGAGCAACATTGCATGAAGAAACGCGGAGCTCTTCTTCTTCCTCATAAGTTCTCGGTCGCAGCCTTTGAAAGATGGACCTCCTCTTTGGCGGTGATGGATCTGCTTGACAACATCAGCAGTTGATGGTAATCTGAGCATAATTGGGTCTTGATTTAGACACCAACTGCGTCTCAGATTCTTTTCTTGCCCTACGCTGGCAGGGAGCAGACGAAGTCTTCATGCCTCTACTTTTTTCGTGTACATAGGAGTGCTATGCGCAGTCGAATGGAGAAGGTATTCTTCCTTCGAGTTCCTGCCGGTGAGGTCCGAGTATGCCTCGATCAGAGAGTCACTGATGACGTACCCCTGACCTTGAGTAGTGCGAGTAGGTGCTCAAAGGATGACGAGGTTCCGTTGGACGAGGCTTCGAAGAGTCTGGTATGGTCTTTTATAGCTTTCTATTGGCTGTATGCTTTACTGTCAATGCGGGCCTCCGGTCCGCCATCGACGTAGCACTTTGATCGTATGGGGCGAGTGCTGCCTTGGATGTCCTCATACTTCGATTAGATGATGCATAGTATTCGAAATCCAACATGGCCATACCTGATGGACGGGCTATTCTGTCGAAGACAGAAGTTCTCACCGGTGCAGCATCCTCTACGATCGGGCGAGCCGTCATCTTTTCCTTTCTACGTTGTGCCATTGTTTTGCTTGCCATAGTATATACGTGATCTTCTCTGCATTTTCCGAGCATGGGATCTGAGAGAGATGGCCTAGTATGAGCGTTCGAAGGGATCTTCGGGGCTTCATCAACAAGGGGGTTTGAGACGCAGTCCCCTCCGTCGTGCTGCTCGTGGCAGCCACCTTAGGCACCTAGGTCCGTCGAGTCTTCTTTGGTTTTACGAACCGCTTCGCAGGGCTCGACTTCTATTCAGAAAGAAGATCTTCAAAAGCTTGCTGGTCGAAGCATATGACCAACATCTTCTGAGAGGATCCCAGCAAGTCATCATCGGATTACGTCACCATCTTCTCGTTGAAGGAGAATGTAGTCCCAGCCGAGTCGCCATCTTGTTTGACATGATAAAAGGTTGAACGAACTTTTTGTATATTGAACGTAAAAAATAATACAATCGATTCTTATGCGAAGAAATCTAAGTATAAAAGTTTTTGAAAAAGTGTGACGGTGGAGATCGAGCACTGCAGCGGCTCCTTTTCTCCATTGACGATCCGATGATGATATGAGACTTGCTCTGACTTTATGGTGCCTTCGATGGAACTCAAGGGTTGCCGATCAGGAGGATGCCGAAGTTGAAGATTTTAATAATTCTGTGGATCTTCTTGTCCTTATCGATCATGTTGTTGGAGGAAAAACTCTTCTATTTATAGGGGAGAGGGGCACATATACGATGTGCATTAGGATTTCGAGATATGAAGGAATCTTCCGTCCTTGTACGGTGTGGGCTTCTGTGGCACTGACACGTGGCGAGTGTTGAGATTCCCCTCAATCGAGATCTCTGGTGGTTATCAAAATAACCGAAGGAGGTGACACGTGGCATGTGCCGATTTGCTTGTTCGGATATAGCCGGGCAAATCTTGAGATTTTATCTCAGATTTGGACTCTGTGTAATCTTCATCTTAGATTTAAATTAATCTCATAAGATATTCGTATTTATCAACTTGATCAATCCTGATCCTATCTTTGAGAGAGGTGGTTTAAGCAAACCGATTAGGTGGGACCATGCCGTTTGTGCTTCAGGCAAGGCTGGCTATGCTTCTGGGCAACGAGTAGACTGTGCTTCTGGAGACGACAGAGCCTCTATGCTTTAGGGCGATAAGTGGACTATGTTTCGAAGACAACGAAGCCTCTGTGCTTTTAGGGACAACGAGTAGGCTATATTTCGGGTAAAGTCACTGTACTTTAGGGCGATGAGTAGGCTGTGCCTTCAGATAGACCATTTTACTGTACTTTAGAGTAGTAATCGGGCTTGTGCTGGAGGCAAACGGTGTCTTCCAAGTCTTTTGCTGAGAAAAAAGGGCCGTTGAAGGGGTCTACTTGGATCGAAGCATCTATCTATGCTTCTGAGAGGGAGATGTACTGTCTGCGCCTTTGAAGCGAAGGAACACAGTGGGGTGCCTGCGCCTCCGGTTGGAGACAACTTGACTTTTAAGTCTTCTTTTCAGGAGAAGTAAATGATTACCCTTTAATGCAATCTCCTTCTTAATTGCCACCGTTAATTGGGAATTCCAAGGAACATTTAAACAGTTTGGAGACTCATTTGAATGGGCCTATTATTTGAGATCCATTGTACCGAGTCCTAGGTTCATCCTATTAATGAGGGAATTTTGACCGTCGGCCAAGTGGCCTATAGTTTGGACCACTCCCGATCCTATAAAAGGGGAAGTGTTCCTCTGAAGAGTCACTATCTTCTTCCTGGCACCATTCACCACCATGTTTGATCCAGACTTAGCTTCAGACGGCCGTTGGCCTTGCATAAGCCGACTATTGGTTAGGGCTTCTCTCGTTCGAAAGGACCATGTTCTTGTAGATGAACTCTTTGTAGAAGGATCCGTCACCACTGTTTTACTTAACAAAATGCCTAAAATTGGCTTTTGAAAGAAAACGAAAAAAAGTACAAAAGTACAAATAGATTCTGGAGAGTATTGCTATAGAAGTCTGATCTGAGAGCGATCACTTTGTTCCTTGGACCACACGATGATGATGAAGAGAACTGCTTGAAGAAGATGAACAATCGAAAGAACTAAGTCACCAGAAAGGTATCGACACAACGACACTGATGGCACAGTCGAATGCTTTTTTGTTTTGCTTCACCCTGTTCTTGAGAAAAAATTGAAGAAATGCTTTTGGAAATATCACTCTGAAAGTATGAGTTTTCTCAGAATCTCCTCCTATGTATATCTCCTCTCTATTGTTAAAAATAAGTCTATTTATAGACTAGACCGTCTGTGCGTAAAAAGCAACAAAATTGGGTCTCTACACAAGTAACTGCCACCCACGATTGAAAATCAACCTTTACGCGTGATGACACGTGTCCCATATAGAGTTTTGATCTCTACGCATGGTGATACGTGTCCTACAACTTCAATAATATGGGGAGAGCACGTACACACGTTCCTCGATAGGTGTGGCATGAAAGCCACGTATGCAGACCACGTTCTCACATAGCTAGAAAAGATTGGGCATAAAATAATCCAAAATAGACTTCCTGCGTAAAGTAGCAGACTGGGCGTAAAATAACCCAAAATATACTTCCTGCGTAAAGTGGCTGAAAAGTAGCCTTGAGCGTATAATTAGCTCAAATAAACTCTACGCACACGAAAGCCTTGAGCGTAAAAACTCGAATAGCTTTCATGCGTAAAAAAAGCAGTCTCTTGAGCATAAAGTAGCCCATCTGCACGCTAAACGACAAATGTTGGATTTGGTGTAAAAAATCTTCTCGACTTCTGTGCAATGTGCTGTCAGAAAATCATTCTGTCAGAACAATATCACGCGTATTAAATGTGATGTGGACAGCCTATCTCCCGCGTAAAGGTTTGAGGATGGCACCCGCGTAAAGTAGTTCGCGTAGAGTTAGACTCTGTTTGATCTCTGCGTAAAGTTTAAATCTGACTCAGTTTGACTTGCGTAAAGCTCTCAACTTCTTTGACTTGGTCTATGAAATTTATTTATGCTTCTACAAGACCCCCTTCAAAGTTTTTAAATTTTTTCTAAGATTTGAAATACTTTGAACAAAAGCGTAAAAATTCGAGATATCCAACAGTCCGCGTAAAGTTCGGGATACCCAACGGTCAGCTTAGAAGCGTAATATTCGGGATATCCAACAGTCAACATAAATTTCGAGAATTTGAACCAATTTCAAAATTCTCTATAAATATAGCTTTGCAAGTAGAGAGAGAACTTTACTCGTCCTTTGTAATCTCTAACTTTTTTATTCTCTTTCTTCGAAATCTCAATTCAAATCAATGGCCCCCAAGAGCAAGATCACCACCGGCACCAAGGACAAGAAGCCCACCGCTGCTTCGTCAAGGAGTGAGCGTAAAGAGACTGCCATCGCATCATCAGCGGCAACCCGAAGGACCAACCCCACTGTGGCTGCGTCCATGATAGGTAGAACCCTATCTAATTTGGCCGTAGGTTCGTCAGAGAAGAAGAAGGACTGAACCATAAACTTCATGCCTACGTTCATACGTGTCAGCGTAAAATAAAAATTACCAAATACGTCCACGTTTATATGTACCAGCGTAAAGAACAGAATACGCCCACGTCTATACGTGTTAGCGTAAAAATAGAAACAAAATACGCTCACGTCTATACGTGCCCGCGTAAAAATATTTAAGCATAAAATACGCTCACGTCAATACGTGCCAGCGTAAAATGTAAATAACAAAATACGCTCACGTCAATACGTGCCCGCGTAAAATGTTTAAGCATAAAAATACGCTCACGTTTATACATGCCAGCGTAGAGTTAAAAATACGCAAGTCACCCACGTTCATACGTGTATGCGTAAAAGAACATATGTTTTTATGCGTACAACTTTTTCTCTTTTGAACAGAGAAAAGGACGCGTAAAACATTTAGTCATACACCTTTACGCACAAATTATCACTTGCGTAAAATAGCTCTTGCGTTGAGATGAACCAACTTAGGATTTTTCCAATCTTTTTGAAACAAAGAATGAAAAATTTCAAGATCTTTACGCATAATCATTTACTCGCGTAGAAGCATTTGCGTAGAAAATATCAATTCTGAATTCTACTAACTTTGATTTTTTTTTGTTGATCTTCTTTTTGCAGTAGACTTGCAGATTCATCCCCTCTCTGAGATCTTTGGTTCCCCAACTGGTATCTTGGGTTCCAACTATTTGGAGAATTTGTCTCATGTCGAGTTCCCACAATCAGACAAAAAGTATCCTGAAGAGAGACAACAACTGATAGCTGCCCAGGGAGACAGGATGTTGCTGACTTTGATAAATGGAGAGCTGCTGACATCGATGGATGGCCAACAATTTTTGAAGCCTGCCTTCGTGTTTGGAGACGCTATTGACTTCAAATATCAGACAAATCCCAAGAATGAATCCTGGGTATTTAGATTTGGGGAGAGAGCGATGTATCTCCCGTCAATGTCAAAGGATTATTCCCTGTCTTCGTTCGTTCATGCTACCCACACAAGACATATGATCTGGAACCTGACTCCCAACAGTCATGGTAGACCAGGAAAAATCATATTTAAGAGAGATGAGTCCTACCAAATGGGCTATTATACCAGTGCTCCCAGTGGTGGTGTTGTCCCTTTCTTCGGTTTACTGCCTGGATTTACACCAAGCAAAGATTCAGCTTTGATCCAACCAGTGCAGATACCGATGTTCATAAACAAGCTTATGAACGCATCAGTACTATATCCTCCGGTTAACCCTAGGCTTCCAGGGTGGATGACCCCACATAATAAGAACTGGATTCAACTCAGTGCCTGGGTTATGAATCACTTTGAAACAGAGCTGCGAGCTATTGGGCTGTTTGAAGCAGTAGCCTCTACCAGTCAGGGTATACCAATGAACAACAACATGTTCTTAGCTTTGATGGAGTTGTACATCAGCTCAACAGGGACTTTTGTAACCCCAATAAGAGAAATGGGTTTTGCACTACATGAGATGCAATTCATCTCTAAGCTTCCACTGGGGGGAGCTCCATATGAAGAATACGTTCCTTCCAACGAAGAACTAGCAGAGATCAGCGAGAAAAATCCTGATCTAGTCAAAGTGTATCAAGAATTGATGTGCCATTATCTGATTTGCACCACTATGTATGAAAGTGGGTCGCATTTGTCATATACCAGTAAATGGACAACCTACTTATTCAACCACGAGAATAAGATATCCAAGAACGACAAGGGAAGATTCCAAGATAACAAGGCTCAAACCATCAAACCTTGTTCAATAATTCATTCAGATTTGATCCATGGTTGGATGATCACACATAAATTTTCGGACCAGTATCTGACTACCAAGACTGGAGACATCCCTGCGGGGACTGAAACTTTGAGCTATCTTAAGCATGGCAGTCGGAAGATCTTAAAGGAAGCCTTACTGGCGGTAATGGTATGTAGGATAAATACGGGGACTGAAACTTTTCCTGTGGCTGCGAAGATGGGTCATACCAGGAACTGGTATGCTTGATAGAATTTACCGGAATGTGCTATGGCCAGCAGTACGTTTGGTGTTTAAAGACAGACTAAGCCTATTACCAGCAATGGTATGTAGGATAAATGTCGGTCTGCGAACATTTGGTGAGGAGTTAATTAATAATGCTTCTTACCGTAAATACTTCCCCCGGGTGGAGATGCCCTACACCTATCTAATAGGCTGGTTGCTGCATCGCAACTGCAGCTTATTGCCACCAGGCCCTGAAGATCAAGCGGAGGTGTTCCTTCCGAAGTTCTATAAAGCCTTGTGGGTTGCAACTTCAATGGCAGATACCCGATCATCATTAAACTACTCTCATGGGTGGAACTTATTCTACACATAACCACCAGTTCCAGCTGACTGTTTCGGTGTGCAATTTGAAGATGCAGGTGAAGAGAGGACGGGGCTCCCTGGGCCTGTCTTTAATTGGCTAATATGCATCAGACCATCACACCTGATATATAGAACTGATGATGACTGCGCCTTCGAACCTTACCTGCCCAGTCGGTTCGCTCGTCAATTCGGGTATGACCAACTTTACGTTGGTATCCCTCCACCTCTTTCAACCATTATAGGAAGTTAGTTGATGGTGCAAGGGCATGGAGGTATTTCAGTGCTGGATGTACCGGTGCTAAATTTTGTGTGCCAATTGCCACCAGTACTACTAAGCTACGAATGCTGCATTCATATGCTCGCTTCTACGCATCTATCCGTTCCTTCGCAACTGACTACAACATGAAGGGGAGTCTTCGAGGGTCAAGAAAGGAAATGTCGAAGAACCAGTCATGGTACCTTTAAACGTACCTGATGATGTTGCTATTCCAGATAAATATCTGGCGACGATCCCTACGGGAGTTGGAGAGGCACCAGCAGGACCCATCAAAATCTCTACCTCTAAGAAATGTAAATCTGACACAGTGGTTGCTCCTAAAGAGAAGAAGAAAAAGGTCACTGTTAAAGGGCCTTCCAGGCAGAGGGCTACTACTCCGGACAGAGAGATTCCAGTTGTGGAGGCTCAGAATATTGCATCTTCTTTAGCTCATCCTGGAGAAGGGTCTTCAGCATTGCAATCAGCAGCAGCAACAAAAACTATGGGGCTCCTATCTCCTGGACGTCTCAGTACCTCTGTACATCTGACTTCTCCACAGAAGGTGCAAGCGATTGAGGACACCGCCATGACTCATACTAATGATCCGGAGCCCATCTCCTCAGATGAACTGGCTCTTGATTTAGAAGATGATGACTGGGATCAAGATTATGACGAACTCTTGGCACGTCCTGCACCTACTCCAGGTAAATATAAATTACACAAAATCTATACAAAATTATGTATTATGATTTTGTATATTAACTTATTTTGCTTAATTTTTGTAGGTGTTATCACTGCAGCAAAGTATGTTGCTCCACCTCCTCCTCAAGAGACTATCCATAAAGAAGAAACAAAGTCTGAAGGAGAGAGTTCTTCTTCAGAAGAAGATACTGCTCAAGAAGAATGTTCCCTATCTACGAATGTACAACAAGAGCCTGCAGTAGAGGCTCAGCAAGAATTGCCTTCTATTGCTGAAGACAGAGAAGAAGAATTAGCTGCAGAAGAGCCAGCTGCAGATGAAGAAATAGTTGCAGAAGAACCAACTGCAACTGAAATCCTCCCAGAACTTGAAGAGCCTGCAGCCAACGAAGGTGATGAAGATATTGTCAACCCATCAACTGAAGTCGGAGACGTAGTAATAACATCCTCATTTGTTGCTATTGATCTAGCACAAGTTCTTGAGACGACAATGTCCGAACCTGAATCATTTACAACAGTCACCATTCCTCCCTTAACAATCACCGCCACCAAAACTCAAGTAGTTTCAACTCCAAGAACGGCTGGAGAAATAATTCATACCGAGGATATTGTCTCTGGAACTTATGGGGATCAGTTAGCCCTGGTAGCGACAACAACTATGACTTTATCTCAGCCTGCTACCAAAGTAACAACAACATCTGTTCCTAGTCTTTAAAAGAGGGATTTAGTAGAGCTCGCTGCCACACCAAGCTCTAATACAGAAATGAATCTTCTAGTTGAGATTCATACAGGAGCTTTCTATAAAACCCTGACGGCTCTGATCAATATGGTCCTGAAGAAGGGCCTAAATTATGAAAGCTTGAAGGCTGCGATTGCTCCCACCATTGGGAACGTTGCTATGTTCAATGACGCCGAGAGAGCAGCAGCGCTGGAGAAGGTGGTAGAAGGACTTGAATAGCCTGTTAAAGAATATCTAAGGCTGTCAAGTGAAACCCTTGAAAGTCTTATTCAAACCGAGTATGATGCTTTATCTGCAGAATACATCACTCGGAAGACTGTTTTTAAGGAATCTCTCCAAGAATACAGCCTCAAAGTCGCCAGAGAGAGAGCTCTTTTGGCTGAAACTAAACCTCTGCTAGAGATACACAGAGAAGCTTATGAAACTTCAAATATGAGAATTCATCAATAGAATGATAGAATTTATGAAGTTGAGGCAGAATTAGCTCGCTTGAAGGCGGAGAGAGAACAGATGACTGCAGCTCGAGACAAACATCTGGCGCAGAGCTCAATATTGGAGGAGAAAGTCTTTGGTGCTGAAGCTACCATCAAAACCCTTGATGATGCCAAGGATAAAATGATAACTACTTTTGCCGAACTCTTCCATCTCTGTACTCCAGAAGCTCGACGATCTAGATCTACTACAATCGTATTGAGCTCTCGTGAGAAATATTTGGCAGAGCTACAGAAAGTACTTGAAGATGTATTTGCTCCACCTTAGAAAATAAAGAATTTTTCGTATTCTTTTTTTATATCATCAATAAAGAATTTTGTATTCTTCTGTCTTTTCCATTCTGTAATATTTCAAGAAGTGAATGAAATATTTGTTTTATGACCCTATCATTTATTTTAAATTTAAATAATAGGTATGAGATAGAAAACACTTATCAGAGGTAATATGAACATGATAAATCTTCTAAACTCAACAAAGTAGATTATATCTATCCAGAGGTAATGTGGACATGATAGATAATGAATCTTGTTTTCTTTTTAGAGTATACAACACTATCAGAGGTAATATGAACGTGACAGATTGTAATAACTCAAAGAAAATATATTAATATCTATTTAGAGGCCATATGGACATGATAGATAAGAAAAGAAGTGGACTTAATATTTATTCAAAGGTCATGAGAACATGATAAATAATAAATCTTTTTCTTTCTAAAATCAGCGGGTAAGACAGAAGATCAAAATTCTCTTTTAGGAGAACAAATAATCAGCTTAACCAAACCTTGGTAGATGGGAAATAAAGAAGAAATTCAGACATAATATTTCTTCAAGAATTTGCCATTAATTGGCATCATGAGTAAATCTCCATTAGGTTTAGACAACCTATAGGCACCATTGGAGAACATTGTCTCGACTACATAAGGACCTTCCCATTTTGCTTGGAATTTGCCTTTGCTCTTATGAGTCATCACCATCGGTCTTCGGACAGCTAGAACTAGCTCACCGACTTTGAATACCCTCTCTTTAACTTTACGATTGAAAGCTCGAGATATGCGGGCTTGATATAGCTCAATGTGCTGTTGTGCTTGAAGACGCTTCTCGTCCAATCCTTCAAGTTCTTGGAGCCATAAGCGATCATTATTCTCTGAGGTTAGCTCATTAGCAATGACTATTCTAAGAGACGAAATTTGGATTTCCAGTGGAAGAATAATCTTACATCCGTAAACCAGTGAGAATGGTGTAAAACCAGTAGGAGTTCGGACTGTCATTCGGTAAGCCCATAAATATTCTCCAAGTTTCTCATTCCAATCACGTTTATTAGAAGAGACAAACTTTTTGAGAAGTTTAATAATTGTCTTGTTGAAAGCTTCATCCAAACCATTAGCAGCTGGAATGTAAGTTGTAGAAGCTAAGTTCTGGATCCGATTCTTGTCACAGAATCAATAAAACGCCTGACTGACAAATTATGGTCCATTATCATGGATTATCCTTCGGGAACTCCGTAACAATAAATGACATGATGTTTGATGAAGTTAACCACATTAGACGTTTTTACTTCCATAAGAGGAACTGCTTCTGCCCATTTAGAAAAGTAATCGGTTATAGCCAAGATAAACCGATACCCTTTTACAGAAGGAGGATTAATTGGGCCAATAATATCCATGCCCCAAGCTTCGAAGGGCTAAGAAGCTGTTGTAGGATGTAAGAATTCAGAAGGTTGGTGAATAAAGTCAGCATGAATCTGGCATGCTTTACACCGTCTGGCATAATCCACAGCGTTTGCTATCATAGAAGGCCAATAATATCCTATTCTTCGAATATGATCCTGTAATTTTGGACCCGGTTGATGAGCACCGCAGACACCATCATGAGGTTCACAGAGTGTTTGCTTAGCTTCACTCTCAAAGAGACAACGCAGCAAAAGTTCGTCATAAGAACGACGATATAACATATACAAAGAAGAATCGTAGTAGAATCGAAATGGTCATCTTTTGATTGATGCAGCTTCTTTTGGATCTTCAGGTAAAATCCTATGGACCGCATAATCAATAAATGGAATTCTGTAATCCCTTTGCTGAGAATTTGATTCTGTAGTATAACTTTGTTCGATATACAAATTATTCTTGACACAGAATAGATCTCTATCGAACAAAGTAATGGTATTTTATCTTCTGATTGGAACATCTAAGTCTGCAGCTAAACTAGCAAGAGCATCAGCTTCCAAATTTTAAGAACGTAGTACGAATTTAATGAAGAATCCTTTGAATGAAAGGACTAATTCGATTACCACTTAATGATAGGAAATGAGGTCAGGATTTATGACTTCATATGTCCCTCTGACCTGATTAACAATCAGTTGAGAATCTCCATAAGCTTCCAGGAACTCAATGTCCAATTGTTTTCCTACTTGAAGACCAATTAGAAGAGCATTATATTCTGCCACATTATTGGAACATGGTTCATTAAGAGAATAAGTACGGTATATGACAATTTTATCAGGAGAGACCAAGACGATGCCTACTCTGGAGACAATATTGCCTTTAGGTCCAACCCGCGATGCTCCATCAAAGTATAGTTGCCAAATGTCATCCCTCAAAGTCATGTTGCAATCCACGACTTCATCTGAAATGTCCTCATATAGCTTAGAGGTTTCAGGTATAGGGTGAGCTGCTAAGAAATCAGCTAATGCATGACCTTTTACTGATTTTTTAGGTACATAGACCATTTCGTAAGAGTAAGCAACATTGCCCAGGTGGCTAACCTGGAGTTAAAAATAATCGGCTTTCTCATCAATACCCGAATAGGATTTATTCTGGATATGACATGAATAGTTTGTCCTGACATATAATGTCGTATCTTTTGAACGACAAAAACTAAGGCCAGACATTCTTTCTCCACAGGAGTATACTTGTGTTTAGCTCCAACCATCATTAAGCTAAGATAATAAACCGCCTGTTCATGACCTTTATTACTTTTCTGTGCAAGAAGAGCACCGAGAGAATGATCTAATGCTCGAACATAGAGCAAAAATGGTCTTCCCACAACTGGGGGTACTAAAACATGTGGATTTATAAGGTACTGTTTGATGTCATTGAATGCTTGTTGGCATGCATCATCCCAAACAAATGACACACCCTTCTTTAATAGACGAGAGAAAGGTTGACATCTCCCAGAAAGATTTGATATAAATCTCCTGATATAAGCAATACGACCTTGGAAGCCGCGTAGTTCTTTTAGATTACGTAGAGGACGTATTTCAAGAATTGCTTTAATTTTATCAAGATCAACATGGATACCTTGAGAAGTGATGACAAATTCCAAAAATTTGCCACTAGAAACCCCTAAGAAAGACTTAGTGGGATTCATCTTTAGTTGATGTTGACGTATCAACTCAAATACTGTCTTCAAGTCTTGAATATGATCATCTTTTGATCGACTTTTGACAGCAATATCATCCACATAACATTCAACTATTTTTTGCAGATGTTCTTGAAGGATATTGCTCATGGCCCGTTGATACGTAGCACCGGCATTTTTCAGACCAAACGGCATAACAGTATAGCAGTAAACTCCAAGGGGTGTATGAAAAGCGGTATGCTTTTCATCTCCTGGATGCATCTTAATCTGGTTGTATCCTAAAAATTCGTCTATGAAAGACATGCGTTCAAAACCACATGTATTGTCTATCATGACATCGGTAATCGAAAGTGGAAATTCATCTTTTAGACAAGCTGTATTAAGATTATCGAAAATCTATGCAAACTCGAACTTTTCTATTCTTCTTCATTATAGGAACAATGTTGGCAACCCAGTCTGGGTGTTGTTCTTCATGAACAAAGCCACATGTGATCAATTTTTTGACTTCTGCTTCAATTGCATCCATCATATCTAGTCGAAAACGTTGCTGCTGTTGTTTTACAAGTTTGGCATTAGGAAGAATATTGAGTTTATTAGTAGCTACTTTAGGATCTAGACCCGACATATCCTCATAATTCCATACAAAGATATTAATATATTCTTTAATCAGCTTTATCATCTCTTTTTTTGTATCTTTAGAAAGGTTTTTACTGATGAATATCGGCTTAGACGTAGTTTCGTCTCCAACGTCAATCTAGACAATTTTATCTTCTGTAGATGGCTGTCGCTGTTCAAAACGAAGCTCCCATTGAGTGTCCATTTGTTGTGCCCAAGGGTCATTTTCAAATGGCTCAGATTCACCATCAGTTTGAAACATGTTGACTGAAAAGACGCACTCAGATTCAACATACTAGTCTCCTCCAGAATCTAAGGATTGTAAAGAAATGGAAGAAAATTTGTTTTCCATATCTTCTTTATACATGTGGGATGTATCAGATTCAATGAACTGTATTTCTTCATAATCTGAGGATTGTGAAGAACTGGAAGAAAATTCTTCTTATATATCTTCATTAAACATGTAGGATGGATCGTATCCCAACCCATGACGAGTTTTTTGGTAAAATGGATCACCACATAATGGTAACCGTCTACCTTTGTCTTGATTGAGACCTAGCATAGTTTTCAAATCATATCCCATATTCTGGATAATCTTAAGAGATTGTTGACTATATTTGTCAATTCTGATTTTTTTTTTATCTTTCTCTATGAGATCATCTGTCTTAGTAACAGGGATATTTCTAGCCAAGCCAAACACAATTTGGCGCTTGTTTTTCTTATTAGACGGGATCACAAAATAAGATTCTTCGTGACGCCTATAAGTTACATAAGCTTGTGATGATGAGGCTATAGGTAGAAGATAAGGAGAAGATGTTAGGAACCTTTGAGCATAGGGTCCAACATCGATATGAGGAGGAAAAGAATTTTCCTTATGATTAATATATAAGGTTTCCTCTGTATTTTTGTCATTTTTATGTTGATGACTTTGATTATCAGCAGATAAAGTTATTCTTTCAATAAATTTGACAGTCATATACTGCAAAAGAAAATCTTTATTAATATGAGAAAGTACAGAATGATCAATATTTACATCATTTACAAACTGACTACTACGCTTTGGATTGATCATTAACGGACCGTCATCCGTCTTCAGCGTAGACTTGCCAAGGTTGATAATCAGTGGTTCTGGATCATTTGTACGAGAAGTACGTCCCTTGACCTTGATCATGAGAGGTTGAACTTGGCTCTTGACTTGAATTCTCACAGATTCCTCAGACGAAGCTCGAGTTCTTTCTTTAACCTTAATCATCAAAGGTTCGTCATTGACAGGTTGGGGTTGAATTTGATCTTTAACTTTAATCATCAAAGGTTGATCTTCTGGAGGATCTTCTAAGACAGATTGATCTTCTACAGGCGACCGGTCTTCAGTCATATCAGATATTTCTTTCACATGCTCCTGCTTGTAGAGTATTGAATCAGAGAAATAGGCTTCAACACCCTTAAAAGGATTGATATCTGCGAATTCAGTCTTTACAATCCCTTGAGAATCCACATACTTGAAGCATTGGTGGAGAGTTGAAGGCACAATATTATGCTCATGTATCCATGGTCTTCCAAGAAGGATGTTGTAAGATACATCTGAGTTGATAACATAAAAGGTCGCCATAGTTTGAAGATCACCTATTTGAATCTTCAGACGAATCTTTCCCAATGGTTTACTCTTTCCAGAGTTGAAACCAACTATTATTGTACTAGTGTAAGTCAAATCACTAGTAGGAATCCTCAAGGGTCGTAGCATACTCTGAAGAATAATGCTAATAGAAGACCCAGGATTAATATAAATCCTGTCAATTTCAGAAGAGTCAATATACCCTGTGTAACACAGAGGCCTGTCGTGTCTATTATGCTTCAACATCATATCTTCTTGTGTGAAGGTAATATTAGGAATCGATTCCATTACACTATGACATTGTGGACACGACACTGGTATATTGTCAGGACTCTTGAGTTGAGCTAAGCATGAATCTGCCTGTAGCAAAGCTTCGCTCAAAGTTTCTCGACTTTCTTTAGAAAGATAAAGCAACTCAAAGATAGAAAGTCTAGCTGGAGTATTAGCTAATTGGGCTAGAATATCGAACTTGTAGGGTTTCATCACTACCCCAAGATTTGAAGCAGACTTCAATGGGACGTCAAAGCGTACTGCTTTCTTTTTTCCTTTTTCAAACGCTGATGGTTTAGAAGGTCTTGTCTCAGCAGGAATAGAAGATGACTGAGTTGGTAGTGTTTCAATGACGTTATCTGCTTCTTTGGGAGTTCCCTCATAATCTTTGTGGTACTCTTTCCCAGATCTCGTACCAGCAAAAGTTTCTTCTTCAGACTCAGAAAAATAAAGTACCATATTACAGGATTTAATCTTCTTTCCCTTAGTCTTCTTCTTGTGAGAAATTTTATGAGGAACCTCAAATCCCAATCCAATGGTAGATTTTTGACCTTGAATTTGTAAAGGAATTCACATTCCTTTATCATAGTTCAAGGCTTCCGCCTTTTGAAAGTCATAGCCCATCTTTTTCATGAGATGGACTGATTGTTGACTGTACATGTGAGTGGGTAGCAGACTCTCAATAAATGATCCAACAGAAGAAGAAGGAACAAAGACCTCTGTAGCCACAGGAGTAGGGGCTTTCAAGATAGGAGGAAAAATCCCTAAATGAGCTTTCTCATAAGCAGCAAAAACTTGTTGTGCCCTATATAAAGGGACACTATTTATTGCTAACCATTGTCGATGAGTAAGTTTGAGTTTGGTAGGAGTAGCCAAACTTGGAGGGCATATATTCAGACCCCTTAGTCTATCCTCCAAAGGAATGTCGTCCCAAAGATGATACAAATCATCATGATATGGAGTAACAACATGAGAAATTATATTGTTGGTTTTGACTTTTCGACCTTTCTTGGATTTTGAAGTTTTACTTTCATCTTCCATTTTAGGTACTAAGTCAGGGTGTACACACATAATTTTACCATTTTTTAATGTGAGAGGCAATAATCTTTTACTTTGCTCTCTAGCTGGCGGAAGATTCACAATCTTCATTATCGCCTTTGGAATTGGGACAATCCCATCTGGAACTTGTTGTGGAGGAAAACATCTAAATTGAAGAGAAATCATATTAGTTGTGAATGTATGATCATCATTGGTTAAAGCGATGACATTAGCATTTATCAACTCTTAGATTTTCTTCTTTAAAATATAGCAAGCCTTGGTAGGATGATTTATGTATCTATGATAGATATAATGCTTGGGATTATCAGTTAGATTCACCTCATTAGGTCATTTTGGCTATAGAATCTAGAGTTTACCACTTTTCACGAGACATTGGAATATCCTTTGGATATCACTGTCATCAAAAGAGTACTCTTCTTTTGTCTTGTAAGACTCCAAATTATTTGGCGTCGTTTTGGATTTTAAAAGATTCACCACTAGGGTTTCCTTCCCTTTCCCATTGCGATTGCCAAAATTATTACCTGAAGAGGCTTTCTTTTCTTTGTCTTCTGAGGCGAAGATCATCCCATGTTCACGAGCCAATCTACCATTGGTCTCGCTGAAACTGCTGCTATAATGAACGAGGCCCAATCTGTGAATTGAGAGCCTGTAAAGACAGCAATGGTTAGTCGCAGATTCATTTTGCATGTATCAATCAATGCTGAATCTAGCATACCAGAGGCATCTTCAAAGTAGCCTGTCGAAAATGTTCAATAAACGTCCGAGTATCCTCTTTCTCTTTCTGTTTAATCTCTATTAAGGAGGACATATTCATGTCCATGCCTCCTTCATAGAAATGCCATGCCTCCTTCATAGAAACGGGAGAGAAACATTACTTTAAACTCGTCAAAAGACGATATACAATTGTCGGGTAGACTGCGATACCATTCGTATGCTGAACCCGTCAAACACCCAATAAAAACTTGGATGAGAAGAGCATCATTCTTTTGCAGATGCACAGTCATAATATCAAAATAATTGATATATTGACTTGGAGAAGCCTTTCCATCAAATAATACCATAGATTGTGGCTTGAATTTTAGAGGAAAAGGCACATCATTCTAATGGGGAGGATAAGGTTGCTTGATCCCTAACCTCTGGAGTTGATCTTTGTGCTTAAGAACCTCAAACTGTGTTTTTAACTTACGCACTGCTTGAATAGCTTCACTAGTCTGAGGAAGCACATTTGACTGAATAGTGGCTGAATGTACCGTAACCCCCACCGGAGCTGGTACATCTTCTGGAATAAGAGGATCAGGAGATACGAAGTTTTGATTGATAGCAGGCTCATGACTAAGATTATTCAAAGGTATATCAACCCCTTGACTATCTTGAGTTTGCGCTGCTACCTGCACCGGTGTTACCACTGCCGGCTGAACAGTTTGCTGAGTCATTATTATTTGATGTATACTTTACATCATGGCAAGTATGTCCTTCAGTGATTGTTCTACTGTTGAGAGACTTTGCTCTGTATTAGAAGTAGACGCCTCTGGTTCTTCTCCGATAACATAGGATTCAACCTCCCTTGAACATACAGAGGGATTGGTGTAGAGGTATGAATCAACGCTATCAGTTTATGACTCCAAATACTGGGTACCTCCAGCTTCTGAATCTGAAGATTGCAACGATCTTTGACTTCTTGACCGAGTATGCTGATATACCCCTTCAAAAGTGTCAAAGAGTCGGTTGAACTGTTGTTGGATTGGAGTCCGGGATGAATTGCGCCTTGGACGTCGTCCTCTATTGATATGAGATGCCATATTGACTGATGCATATGACAACTCATGTTCTTGATCATCAACTTGTTGCTGAGGCAAATTGTAGCTTAATCGGTCAAAAACTGACCGTTTAGAAGTCGAACAACAACATCTGATTACAATCTGGTGACATTCACAATGATGATTTTCTTGGGGGAGTATCACAAGTGATTTTCTATTTTTACGATTTTTGTACAAGTTACTCACATAAATCAGAAGGAGTGGCAGGAGTCATCTTCTTTATTATATTTGGGATAGAGAAATATTTAGTCCTTGCGTATAAAGAAGATTACTAGCTGCATTAGCGGAACCAAATTGTATATTTTTATGCGCCTGGAGTTGCGTGCGTAAATCCTGAGATTTTTGTGCACAAAAAACTCCATCAGTATTACGCGTAATCTGAAAGTTTGGTACTTTACGTAAAGTAGTGTAAGAAGGTTTTTGGTGAAAAACTAAAGTTTTACCAACAATAAAATTCTTGTTTTTAAGCTGCATACGTGTCGGCAAATTCACTTTAGATGCAAAGGCATCATTTTGAACTTTATCTACCATGTCACCGACAGGAGATTTACCTTTACGCGTAGAGCGCAAAACATGAACATCTGCCACATCACAAATGGGAGATTTACCCTTATGCATGGAGCACAAGACTTGAGTGTCTACCACGTCACAGACGGGAGACTGATTTTTACTCGCAGAACACAAGACTTGGGTGTCTACCACGTCACAGACGGAAGACTGATTTTTACGCCCAGGGCACAACACTGAAGTAGAGACTGCCTCGTCACAGATGGGAGCCTCCATAATAGGAGTGGGAAGAATTCCCTTGCCTTCAGAGATAGTAGGGAGATCAGAGGATGCTATGGACTTAGGAATATAAACTTTTTGAACCTTTCGTGATTTTTGAACATTGGACCAGCGAGTACTACCCCCTGTTTGGAGCATTTCTTCGTAAGCAGTCTGGTCGAATTGAACAACCAGAGTCTTCTTTGTCGATCCCACCGACATATCATCATATTGAGTAATTGCTTTCTCATCAGAGGAGAAAGTCGTCCCCAGCAGAGTCTCCATTTTGTTTTACTTAACAAAATGCCTAAAATTAGCTTTTGAAAGAAAACGAGAAAAAGTACAAAAGTACAAATAGATTCTGGAGAGTATTGCTATAGAAGTCTGATCTGAAAGCGATCACTTTGTTCCTTTGACCACACGATGATGATGAAGAGAACTGCTTGAAGAAGATGAACAATCGGAAGAACTAAGTCACCAGAAAGGTATCGACACAACGACACTGATGGCACAGTCGAATGCTTTCCTGCTTTACTTCACCCTATTCTTGAGAAAAAGTTGAAGAAATACTTCTGGAAATATCACTCTGAAAGTATGAGTTTTCTCAGAATCTCCTCCTCTATATATCTCCTCTCTGTTGTTAAAAATAAGTCTATTTATAAACTAGACCCTCTGTGCGTAAAAAACAACAAAATTGGGTCTCTACGCAAGTAACTGCACCCACGATTGAAAAAAACCTTTACGCATGATAACACGTGTCCTATGTAGAGTTTTGATCTCTACACATGGTGACACGTGTCCCACAACTTCAACAATATGGGGAGAGCACGTACACACGTTCCTCGATAGGTGTGGCATGAAAGCCACGTATGCAGACCACGTTCTCACATAGCCAGAAAAGATTGGGCATAAATAACCCAAAATAGACTTCCTACGTAAAGTAGCAGACTGGGCGTAAAATAACCCCAAATAGACTTCCTGCGTAAAGTGGCTGAAAAGTAGCCTTGAGCGTATAATTAGATCAAATAAACTCTACACACACGAAAGCCTTGAGCGTAAAAACTCGAATAGCTTTCATGCGTAAAAGAAGCAGCCTCTTGAGCGTAAAGTAGCCCATCTGCATGCTAAACGACAAGTGTTGGATTTGGTGTAAAAGAATTTCTCGGCTTCTGTGCAATGTGCTGTCAGAAAATCATTTTGTCAGAACAGTATCACGCGCATTAAATGCGCTGTGGATAGCTTGTCTCCCGCGTAAAAGTTTGAGGATGGCTCTCGCGTAAAGTAGTTCACGTAGAGTTAGACTCTGTTTGATCTCTGCGTAAAGTTTGAATCTGACTCAGTTTGACTTGCGTAAACCTCTCAACTTCTTTGACTTGGTCTATGAAATTTATTTATGCTTCTACAAATGCTCTTGATAAGTATCCAAGTATCAGCACTAAGAAGTTTGACTTTTAGCGACGTCTTGGAATTCTTGGAGGTCCTGACTATGGGGTTAGGATTGGTTGCTCATCCGATGAGTAGTCGGCCGTGCTCTGCCCCACTCATTAAGGGCTGCGGGGCTTCGTCGTACTGTGGTCTGGGTCTTCCACTGCTTCTGTATATATTGGAGCCTCAGATTCTCTCGGCGGCGAGATGATTTGCTCTGACGATGTTATGAGTCAGTGGGGAGGAGACTTTGATGGAGACTGTATACATCTCCTCTGGTCTTTCTGCCCATGACGATCACACTGTGGAGGCTGCCCGGTAAAAACGAACCTTCTCGTGGATCTATATGAGTTTCTATTCTTACTTATGTAGCAAAGACTTTGCAATTGATTCCTATAATTTAGGATTCAGGAATTTTCTCTCTTATGTAATTATGACAAGTTTGTACCCTTGTAGCCATGATTAATAAAAAGAGTCTTTTCTGAACTTTATTCTAAGAATGTCTTTGTCTTTGACTGGTTTGTGCATCTGATTGCCTGCACCTATGTGAAGCTGGAGGGTAAATAAGGGTACCCACCTGCGCCTTTGGATGATGCATTTTTCATGCTTCTATAAGCGTCAGATTCTTGGTCCTGAGCGAGTGACCTAGATAGTGGAAAAGGTGAAGCAGATTCAGAAGCATCTTCAGGCAGCTCAAGGTAGGCAGAAGCACTGGACAGATACACATCGTCAACCTTTAGAGTTCATAGAAGGAGATCATATATTTTTTGCGGATATCACCGACTCAAGGTACCATCCGATTTGGTGGCAAGGGAAAGCTAAGTCCAAAGCACATCGGTCCTTTGGATATTATTGAGAGAGTTGGAGAAGCGGCCTATCGTCTTGCATTACCTCCATCACTAGTAGGTATGCATGACATATTCTATATGTCTCAGTTGATAAAGTATGTGGCAGAATCTAGTCATGTGCTTGATCATTCTGAGATTACAGTTGACCGACTTTATCTTACGAGGAGCAGTCAGTTGGGATTCTTGACCGTAGCGAGAAGGTATTACGAGGTCAGACCATTTGACTTGTTCGTGTTGCTTGGAAGCATCATTCACCGGGCGAGTCTACATGGGAGCATGAGAATTCCATGTAAGAGCATTTTCCTCATTTTTTTGAGGATCAAGGTATATGATTTATTGTGTTTTCTTAGTTGTTCCAATTTTCTATATAGCATTGTTTTTAATTTCAAGGACGAAATTCTTTTAAAAAGGGAATGATGTAAAACCCTTCAAAAAGTAAAAGAATATTTGATTGGGTTAAATATATTATTTTGGATTTTTAATTATTTTTAATTATTTTTAATCCTATTTTTATTATAAAAAGGGCTATAATCATGATTGAGTTTGAATGTGCATGTTGACTAAAAAGTATGGCATGCCTAGTGTAGTTGGGTGCTTGAACTAGTATACTAGCCATGACAGAGATGGTATAGTCATATTTTAGTCTCTTGCATGTTAACAATTCAAGTTGTGCCCGAAGTCATATTTTGTTTAATTAATTTGTTATATAAGCCTTTATGACTTTTTAGGAGACCCGGTTGCACCAAACCTTTTCGAATTTCTTCCAAACTAAACCCAAACCTATGTAGGAATATTGAACATTAAAATAAATTAATAAATTAATAAATTAATAAATATATATTTATATATTATGGACACACACAAAAAAAGAAGAAGAAAATGCTGTCTTTTCTTTTATTGGTGCAAAGCACCACAAATCGAGTACGCCTGAGAGATCCTGTGCTTAGGATCCCTGAGTACAAAAAAGAATTCTAGGGAATGGGACGATGAAGATCGAGCAGCAGTTGCTTCTTTACTCCGTTGACACTCCGATTACAAAAGTGGGAGAAACCCTAAGAAAATTTCTAACTCTCGGCTCACTGGCAAGAAGTGCAACAATTTGGCTCTTGAAAATGCTCTCTGATCTCTGTGTTTGAAGAGGGATGAGGCCCCCTTTTATAGTTGTTCTCGAGCTAGAATGATGTTATGCGCCCACATGAGGAAACACGGTAGTTCTTATGTGGGCGCATAGTCCTGCTTTGGGCGCATAGGATATAGGTGCATACAGGTTACGATATCGTGGGTTGGTCGTGGTATTGACGTGGCCGCATACTTCGGTGCACGACTGCTCGTGGAGACTAACGTGGCCCTGCGCTTCAGTGCACGTTTTGATCGTGGCTTTGACTGAGTCAGGCTTGGGCGCATAGCCATGTCTAAAGCTATGCGCCCTCCTTTCGGAGGAGCTAGTCTTGGGCACATGGAGCTACACTTGACTGGGCGCATGGAGTTACACTGACTGGGCGCATGGAGCTTCATTGAGTGGGTGCATAGAGTTACATTGACTGGGCGTATGGAGCTTCATTTGTCTTGGGCGCATAGAGCTATATTTTCTAAAACTTTTTTATGTTTCTACAGGACCCCCTTCAAAGTTTTTGACACTTCAACAAGTTCAAAATACTTTGAAGGAAGCATGGATCGTCTTCTCGTGAGGCAATGGGCGCATAGCACAGCCCTCTCCTTGGGCGTATAGTATTTGGCTAGCCTGTTAGGGAGATACGACTGTTGAGATTTTTCTTCGAAATCCGAATTGACAGATTCATCGAAACATAATTTGAAGCGGTCCATCCTTTATACGTCGTTCACGTCAGCAAGAGACAAATCGCATAGTATGTAGAGAGCTAGTCCTTCACGTGGGCGCATAGGCTGCAGTGGGCGCATACACCATAATGGGCGCATAGAGTATGTGGGCGCATAGGAAGTGGCCCGTGTCTATAAATAGACCCTGGGGAAGAGAGCTAGTCCTTCATGTGGGCGCATAGGCTGCAGTGGGCGAATACACCTTTGAGAATCATGTCTCCCAAGGCCACCAAGAGATCCGCGAAGGGCAAGGGGGCTGCGTCGAGTAGCTCTCCTCCTGCGGCATAGTCCTCGGCAGTCCAGGACCCGATTTTGGGTGAGGGCATACTTCAAAAAACAAAGTCTCGAGCGTTAATTTGCGATGCTCGGACTTCTCTTCTGCTTGGGCGCTTGCGTCTAGGGTAACATACTTCTGTGAGCATTACTATGCGTCGACAGAAGTCATGCGCCAACACCGTGGTATGCTATGCACCTACGTGTTGCCATGTTATGCACCTTTAAGCTGTGGCACATTTATGCGCCCACTAACTGTGTGTTATGCGCTCACATATCTTGTTTTGCGCACATATCCATTTGGGCGCATAGCCTTTTGGGCGCATAGAAACCCTTCAGAACTTAGCTTTTTCTGCAATTTTTTCTAAGTCTGCCTGTCTTTCTGCCCTTGTAGTGAACATGTTTGTCCCGAAGCTTGACGAAATTCCTTTCGGCTCTGCTTACCAGGCCCTTGACACTAGTCCCATAACAAATATGATTAGCGTGGTTAAAGCCAAGATTGATCAAAATTAGCCTATAGAGCGGACCCTCGCCATACTTGAACAGCATAAGTCCTTCTTGAGGCAGATGATAAATGACGAGAAGTTCGTGGGTGGAGGGGCACGTCGCTTCAAGAAGCCGTATTTCTTGTTTGGTGATAGTGTGGGTTTTGAAGATGGCGAGACCATACGTTTGAGAATCTCCATGGTAATCAATCCGAAAAATCAGAGGATATGGCTACCGTCGATGGAGCGCCATTATCCTTTGTCTGCTTTCTCTGCCCTAGCAGTGCGATGACAGATGAAGTGGGACCTAACTCCTGAGCTTCCCAGAGTCATTTTTGGAAGATTACAGTTCGACTCAGGCGATCGTAGGAAAGATAGTTTCAAATGTATCCGAGGTTCTGCGTCTTATTCTATGAGGGGACTGCAACCTGGTGCCATAGTGAACGATATTCCGGCTGACCTTCATCCTTACGCTGCTGACACGTTTTGCCATTTGATGATGACGGAGGATGTGTCATATCCTGCAGGGAAAATACGGATGAAAGGCTGGAGGGACCCGTCTTTGTTCTGGAGCAATCTTACCGGCTGGATACTTTCTACATATGAAGCCTCCCTGAAGACTGCTGGCCTTTACTATACTATTAGGGCCACTCAACATGGTGTTAGGGTCAACTGGTCAATGTTTGTCTCTTTAGCTGAGTTATATAACCTTCACACCTGTACTTTCTTTACTCCTGCTGGGGAGATGGGATTGGCTCTACATGAGATGCAGGAAGTTTCGAAGCTTCCCTGGGGTATGGAGCCCTATGAAGAGCACGTGCCTTGTGATGAAGAACTCCAAGATCTGGAGAGAAAAAACTATGGGATGGTTAATGTATACAAGGAATTGCTCTGCCACCTTCTTGTCTGTCATAGGATTAATAAGAAAGGGCGAACCGAGGGAGCCAATCCCCACACGAGAGCCTGGACGGGTATATCTTTATCCAAGAAGAAGGGGAAGGTCCGGCCTCCTTTTCAATCTTAAAACCCACGACCAAGTCCGATATAGAAGCCTGGATGGCGGATTATGAGACATCGGATACTGAGGACAGTGATAATCCTGAGTCTCCAAGTGGCCACTACTTTCGTCAGGCCGAACATCCGTTGTCGGAGAAAGCTGTACTGGCAGCTTTCTTAATGATCTGGCTTCGTGATTGCGTAGTCCCTGGAGGTTCAGGGTCCATTGAGAGAATAAGCCGAGTTATGATACTTCCGGCTGTGAATCTGGCGTTCGGATACCATCTTGGCACTACTTCCCGCGATGGTTTGTGCCATTGGACGAGGTCTGCGGGACTTTGTCAGGGATGCGGTGACTCCCGATGACAGGCCTCACTTTGCCCGGACCGAGCTTCTATATCATTTTCTGATGGGGTGGCTGCTACTATATTGTCCTTCCCTAATGAATGTTGGATTGGTGGCAGATTCTTTGGCGGGAGACTCTTTTCTTCGTAGATTTCGCGATACAAATTGGACCGTCACCGGCATGCCTGCTTGCAGAAGGGTCTTAGGCTTCTTACAGAACTATGAGTTCTTCAGAGTATCTCCTTCGTTCGGTAGCAAAAATGTAGGAGATGTCTTAGTGGATGAGGCGGTTCATGCCAGTAATTTGACTGCTGGGGCGTTTTGCTAGCTTCAGTCTATTAGACCATCGCATCTGGTGCTCCGAGACATGAATCATGCCTATCTGGAGCCGTATCTGCCAAGTCATTTTGTACGACAGTTACAGTCACCTCCTTCTAGGAAATGCTAGCCCACATCTGGAGTCGATAGGCAGCTTGATTGATGGGGCGCGTGCTTGGATGTACTACAATGTCGGGTGCACGGGGGTGACTTTCACTCTGCCCTTGGACAAGCCTGAGACCCATTTGTGCTATGCCATCAGCAAATTTTACGTTCAGATCAATACTTTCCATCCTCAGTATGATCGTGAATGTAGCTTGATATTGGGGACTCGGTTTGGCCCTCATCATTCGAAAAAGGTGCCAAAGGGTTGTAAGAAGAAAAGTACTGTTCCTACCTTGCAACCAGCCATAGTGCTACAGCCAGAAGCCATCTTTAGGGAGCCAACAGTGTCTCCGAAGGAGGATATGAAAGATGATAATTCTTCTCCTCGTAATCCTCCTCAGAAGAGAAAAGTTACAACTGAATTAGTCCAGGAGCCAACCTTAAAACGGAAGAAGAAAACTGTTGCCCCGAGGATAGCTAAGGAAATGAGTACTGGCTCACCTCCTTTGAGGAGATCCTCCCGACAATCTGGAAGAGGAGGAAAGGCATTGCGGGTTGTTGATATTCGAGAGGTAGATCCCTTTCTCGACTCCATAGCCATTCTGGTCAAACCTTTAGAAGCTTTCTCACCCTTGCGTTTGTCCTTTGCTCAGAACCCTGAATTTGAGGCTGAAGCTGGTACCTTTTTATCTGAGGAGGTGGAGGCGACAATGGTGTCTCCTGTCTGTCCTCAGCCAATGGATGAGGACGGATCTTCTTCGGTCGTAAGGGTTGAGCGAGAAGATCGTGGCAGAGGCCCAGACCATAACGGCAATCAGAAGATTAGCTTTTCTAATGACATATCTATGGGAGATATGTCTGCAATAGGGACTGCGATGAAGGAGCTGGATGAGAACCAAGTCCAATCGACTCATCCTCTTGTGGGTATATTGCCTTTGCGCCTCTCTTCGGATAAGATTTTTTGACTTTAATTTTGCGTGGTCCTTGTGAAGCTGACCACGACTGTATGCTCCATTTTAGATAAGGGAAAGAACACCCCACGAAGATAATCTCTGCCATCGGAAGAGGGACAGAAGTTGTCCCTGGCTCCTCCAAATCTGTTGCTGTGGAGGGAGCTGTTGGTGAGTCGATATTAGTTACAGTAGAAAGAGTTGAGCAGCCTGCTGAGGGAGTTGTTGCTGAATCGGCCCCTGTTCTGGCTGAGCTTGCGGAAGACATCAGGCTCGATGGCACTCAGAGTCTTGATATTGTACTTTCTGAACAGTCTGGGCCTGTTCCTGGTTTTTCTGAAACCATCATTGAGGGCGCAGTCCAGGCCGGAGTTGAGCAAGCCGAAGGTACGAAATTATGACTCTTTTGCCTTCTTCTTTTTTGGTTATTGATGTGTATTGTTTTCTCTGTCAGGTTCGGCTTCTTGTCAAGTATCCCTTCCTGGAGCGGAAGAGACTTTTCAAGCTTCTTCTCCGACGACCTCTACCGAAGATGACGAGATAGCCCAGGAAGTCGTTAAAGTTTTCTACTCTGTGCTGAAAATGAAGCTTCCTGGAGTCCTGAATCGAAATGCTGCCTTCGGTCCTGTGAAGGCCATTACGGAGTATCAGGTAGCGGCCCTCGAGAGCATAGTCGGGTATGAGGAGCGGGCCAATACTCTGAGGAAGGTCTTGAATGACCTGGAGGGTCAGGTGCCCAGGTTCCGAGAAATCAAACGACGGAGCCTGACGTCACTGTTCTGTGCAGAGGACGAGGCTTTGATGACAGCTCTTACGGAGGAGAAGGCTACCTTTCAGGCAAAGAAGGACACCCTCATTTAGGAGATTGGCGAGCTGGCTGACCAGTATAGCCAATTCAACGCTGCAAGTGAGGCACATGCTGCCTCGAAGAACAGGATGGCTATGTAGATCACTGAGAAGCACAATCACATTATGCAGATCAGGAACGAGATCGCTCAGTTGGAAGCTGACTTGAGGGCGGCGTCATCTGAATAAGAGGATTATCAGTTCCAGGCTGCTATGACTGCCACCACTTCTGCCCGTTTAAAAGAACAACTGGCAAAGTTGGAGGGGGGCATCAGAGTCTGATCCTTTTTGAAGATGAAGCCGCTCGTCAAGGAGAGGCACGGCGATGAGTTGCTGTGAAATCTGAAGCCGAGATTGCAGCTCTGAGGGATAACATAAACCGCCTGTGTATCCCGTAGACCTTTTATAACTCTTTTTTTTTGCCGTCACGGCTCTTGTACCTTTTTTCCATCTTTTGATAGACGTTTTAAGTACCGAATAAAGAACCTTTTCAGAAGTGAATATGGTTTTGTGAAGCATCGATGCTAAAGGTAATGTGGACGTAGCAAGGGCATTTCTGATGGGTATTCCGCTGGAGAAATTTTATGTGGACCTATTATCTATTTTATATTTGAATGATTCGAATATAGATAATAAGTTGAATGAAGCTGCTAGGAGAGGTAATATGGACGTAATAACAGAGAATGTTCTATATCTGACCAGAGGTAATATGGACGTGAAAAGATATATAGCATTAGGGAGGAGTGGATAGTTCAGAGGTAGTATGGACATGACTATCTTTGATGAATGCTTTGCTCAGAGGTTATGTGGACGTGGCAAAACATTTGATCATTCCGATGGGGAAATAATTATCGAAAAATAGTTCAGAGGTAATAAGGACGTAATTTGTTTTCGTCAAACCGAGTTTGGATGGAGTCAAAAACAGAATTGATTCCACTGGGGAAATATTTAGAGGACCTATTATCCAGGGCGTATTCAACTCTTGAAATACGAATAATAGTTAGATAGTTTTTTTGAATCATATAAACATCGCACTGTACATTAACATGACTCAACATGTGTGAACATTATGTAAAAGAGGTTACACATAGTACTTCTTCAGGAACTTGTCGTTGATAGGCATCATAAGCAAGTCACCGTCAGGCTTGGTCAGCCGGTATGTCCCGTTAGAATACACCGATTCTATGACGAATGGACCTTCCTATTTAGGCTGGAATTTCTCTTTTGTTTTGTACGTCATGACCATCGGTCTTCTCACTTCTAGTACCAGATCACCGACTTGGAAGATCCTTTCTTCACCTTTTTGTTGAAAGCTCTGGAAAGGCGTGCTTGATATAGCTCAATATGCTGTCGAGCTAATAAGCATTTTTCGTCTAGCGCTTCGAGCTCTTGGAGTCGCATACGATAGCTTTCTTCAGTAGTCAGCTCGTTGGCTAGGGCTACTCGAAGAGAAGGAATCTAGATTTCTAGGGGAAGGACTGCTTCGCTTCTATAAACCAGAAAGAATGGCGTACTGCCTGTTGGAGTCCAGACCGTTGTACGATAGACCCATAGACATTCATCGAGCTTCTCGTTCCAATTGCGCTTGTTTGAAGACAGAAACTTCTAGAGGAGTTTGATGATGGTTTTGTTGAAGGCTTCTGCTAGCCCGTTAGCCGCTGGATTATAGGAAGTAGAGGCTACATTCTGGATTCGATTCTTATCGCAGAACCGATAGAATGCATGGCTTGCGAACTATGGACCATTATCATGGATGATCCTGTGAGGTAGGCCGAAGCGGTAGATGACGTGATGTTTGATGAAACTGATCACGTTTAGCGTCTTCACTTCGGTGAGCGATATAGCTTTTGCCCATTTGGAGAAGTAATCGGTTATGGCTAGGATGAACCGATGTCCCTTGGAGGATGGCGGGCTGATTGGTCCTATGACGTCCATGCTCCAGGCTTCAAATGGCCAAGATGCTGCTGTCGGGTGTAGAAACTCTGAAAGTTGGTGAATAAAATTGACATAGAACTGACAAGCTCTACACTTTTTTTGTATATTCAACAGCATCCGCTATCATTGTGGGCCAGTAATAACTCATTCGTTTGAGGCGATCTTGTAATTTGGGGCCTGGTTGATGTGCACCACAAACTCTATCGTGCGTCTCCGGGAGTGCATGCTTGGCTTCTGTATCTGATAAGCATCGTAATAGTAGCCCGTCATAAGAGTGTCGGTACATCATCTTGGTAGCTGTGTCGTAGTAAAATCTGAAGGATCGCCTTTGGATAGATACTGTTTCCTTCAGGTCCTCGGGGAGGATTCCATAGACAGCATAGTCTATGAAGGAAAATCTCTAGTCTTTAGCATCGACGTTTGTTTCTGCTGCGTAACTGTGATGAATATGCAAGACATCTTTCACACAGAATAGTTCCCGACCAGACACTGTGATCGACTGCTGACTATTGGTAGGAACGATCAAGGAAGCAGCGCGACCAGCTAGAGCATCTGTTTCTATATTCTGTAGTCGAGGTACGTGCTCGATAAAGAATCCAGCGAAAGTAGATGCCAGCTCGATTGTTGCTCTGTGGTAGGGGATGAGATCTTCATGGCAAACTTCATAATCCCCTCGGACCTGACTAACTATAAGCTTGGAATCGCCGTAAGCCTCTAGATAGTCAACTTCCAGTTGCTTTGCCAGTTATAGGCCGATTAATAGGGCATTATATTCGGCCACATTGTTGGTGCATGGTTCCACAAGAGAATATTCACGATGTATAACCAGATGATCAGGTGACGCAAGTACGACACCTACTCCAGCCACGATATTCCCTTTGGGTCCTTTTCTTGATGTGCCGTCAAAGAACATTCGCCAAATAGGGATTTCTTCGGTTGCCGTGTTAGATTCCACCACTTCGTTGAGGATTTCATCGTAGAGTTTGGATGATTCTGGCACCGGATGAGCTGCTAGGAAATTAGCTAATGCTTGGCCTTTTACTACTTTTCGAGGAATGAAGATCATATCGTACGGAGTCAGCAACATTGCCCACATAGCTAAACGGGAATTGAGAGAGCCCGATTTAGTCATGAGTATTCCGAGAGGGTTAACTTTAGATATAATGTGGATAGTCTGTCCAGACACATAGTGGCGTGTCTTCTGGATGGAAAATACTAGTGCGAGGCATTCCTTCTCCATCGGTGTGTATCTGTGCTCGATACCCACCATTGTGCAGCTGAGGTAGTAAATTTCCTGTTCATGGCCGCCTTCGTTCTTCTGAGCTAAGAGGGTGCCAAGGGAATGATCCATAGCGTGGACATATAGTAAGAAGGTCTTCCCCATTATTGGAGCAACCAATACTGGAGGGCTTATAAGATATACCTTAATATCGTCGAATGTGCGTTGACATTGTTCGGTCCAGACGAAAGATACGCCTTTCTTCATGAGCTGAGTGAATGGTTGATACCTTCCGGAGAGGTTCGAAATGAATCGTCTGATGTCGGCTAGCCTTCCTTGTAGTCCGTACAGCTCTTTGACATTTCTTGGAGGGTGCATGTCGAGAATAGCCTTCACTTTCTCCAGGTCCAGATGTATACCCTTTGAAGTAATGAAGAAACCAAGGAACTTGCCATTGGAGACTTCCAGAAAAGACTTGGTTGGATTCATCTTGAGTTGGTGCGCACACATTATTTTGAACACCGTTCTCAAGTCTTGGAGGAGGTTGCCCTTGAGATAACTTTTGACTGCAATATCGTCTACGTAGCACTCCACAGTTTTGCGCCAATGATTGTAAAAAATTATGTTCATGGCTCGCTGGTATGTTACCCCTACGTTCTTCAATCCGAAGGGCATTATCGTATAGCAGTGACCCCCAACGGTGTTCGAAAAGATGTGTGCTTCTCATCGTTGGGGAACATCTTGATCTGGTTGTAGCCTGAGAACCCATCCATGAAGGACATTCGTTCGAAGCCGCAGGTATTGTCGATCATTACGTTAGTGGTCGGTAGGAGGAACTCGTCTTTCGGGCATGCATAGTTCAAATCACGGTAGTCGATACAGACTCGAACTTTTTTGTTCTTTTTCATGACTGGAACGATATTAGCAACCCAGTTTGCGTGTTGTTCTTCGCGAATGAATCCACTAGCAATGAGCTTCTTGACTTCATTCTTGATGGCTTCCATGACGTCTGATCGGAATCGTCGTTGTTGCTGCTTCACTGGCTTAGCTTTAGACGAAATATTCATACGGTGCATGGCGACTTTAGGGTCCAAGCCTGGCATGTCTTCATAGCTCCATGCGAGTCGATGTATTCTTTTATAAGCTGTATAAGAGATTGGCGTTCATCACCAGATAGGCTTTTGCTGATGAAGATTGGTTTGAAGGATGCTTCATCTCCTAGATTGACTTGGATGACTTCGTCTTCGGTAGGTGGTTCCCGTTGTTGGACCTGGTATGCATTTTTTGATCCTATTGTTCAAGTTTGATTGATTCGACATCGTCTGTAATTTGGTCAGCAGAAACCATGTTGACGGACAGAGTTGCTTTGAACATGTCGCCTATGCTGGAGTCTGAGTCCCAGAGGAAGGAATCAGAAGAATGAGAACAATGATCTGCTTCATTATCTGATCTTTCGGGAGTTATTTGAGGAGAGACATAGCCCAAACCAACACCACTTCGTTGGTAGTAGTTATCGAGTTTGCCGGGGGGAGCAAAGTGTCGTATTAGCAACCGTCGCCCTCGGCCATAATTTATCCCTTTGTCACTTTTGATGTCATATCCTATATTCTGGATGATATTCTTGGCCTGCCAACTATACCGAAAAAGTTGGATTTTCTCGGAGTCATAGTCAGCTTCTGTGTTGTGCTTGGAAGAAGTAGAGTCTGGAAAGAACTTTCTTTCACCAATTATACGACTGAAGATGATTAGATCTTCATCTTTCTTTTTAGCTGGAACGATGAAGTAGAGGATATCTTTAGGGTAAACATTTTCTTGCAGGTGAGGTGTTGTGCCCGGCATGCAGAGATGTGGTCCTATGTTGTTCTCTAGAGCGTATATCGTATCTATGTAGTAGTTTACAGACTGATAGACATCGGAGTAATTCAAAGATAAACCTTTACTAAGGAAATACGCAAGTTCTTCTTTAGGGATAACATCATCCGCTGAAGGTATATTATTATGAATATTGATATACTCATTGAGAGGATCATCATCTGGAAGAGGAGCCACAGTCTTGGCCAAGTTCACCAGGTAGGGTAATTCTTCAGGATTGGTGGGACGGGCATCAGTAAGTTCCTCTCGGGGTATCTTGTTGAGAGTGATGGTCAGTGGCTTGACCTTGTCAGGGTTCTTCTTTTTTATCGAGATTGTGAGAGGCTTGGGAGTACTTTTTGGAGTAGTACGTCCTTTGACTCGGATAATCAGGGGACCATCATTGGAGGATGGACTTGCTTCAGCTTCATTGCCGTCATCCTTGGGGGGTTGATATTGGTAAAGTACCGAATCTCCATAGTAAGCTTCGATGCCTTTGAAAGGATCAACATCGACAAACTCCGTCTTTACAACACCGTCGCTGTTGACGTACTTGAAGCACTGGTGAAGTATGGAAGGAACGATAATGTTCTCGTGTATCCGTGGATGCCCCAACAAGTCATTGTAGGATACATTGGCATCGATCACATAGCAGGAAACCTCCGTTCGGAGATCACCGATCGAACATTTGAGACGGATCTTGCCCAGCGGATGGCTTCGACCAGCATTGAAAGCCATGATAGTTGTATTGGTTGTGGATAGCTTGTGCAGTGGGATTCCCAGGATTTGAAGCAAACTTCTAGGAATGATACCGAGGGAGGTTCCTGGATCGATGTGCATGCGGTCCACCTTGATCGCCCCGATATACCCTGTATAGTACAGGGGTCAATCGTGATGATTATTTTTGAGTAGCATGTCCTCCTGTGAGAAGGTGATGTTGGGCACCACTTCCATGGTACTATGGCAGTAGGGACAGGAGACAGGATCTTCAGCAGGAGCTTTAACTTCAGCGAGGTAAGAGTCAGCATCGAGCATTGCCTCGCTTAAGGCCTTCTGCGTTACTTTGAGGAGTCGCAATAGATCGAACAGAGACAACCCGAAAGGTGTATTGGCTATCTGAGCCAGTATATCAAAGTTGTAGGGCCGATCCATGCTTTCGGAAGCTGGCATCTTTAGAGATTTGTCAAATCGCGTCTCCTTCTGCTTGGATTTGTCCGTGGTTTGAGGCTTGGATGGACTGGCTTCTGAGCTCGTGGGGGCAGCAGGAGCTTGAGGAGATACTACTTCTTCTTGTGCGAGATCATATGTCCGAAGATAAGTCTTCCCTGATCGCGTCTCGCTAGATAGAAACTCGTAGATGGGAGAGGTTACCATTTTAGCATCACTTTTGTAGTAACCTTATTTCCTTAAATTTTGAATGAGAATCATATGGGCAAATGTTTGTATATTGTATTTGTTGCAAGTGTTAATGCAAATGTCTGATATTCTATATTGTAGATAATATGGTGTGTGGTGTCACACAGAAGATCATATTATCAGTTTCCTATGGAGTATATAAATAGTTCACAACCTAGATGGACTTGGACAATCTATTGGAAAGGTTGTAGTGTAATCTGGTATTAGTCTATCTTGACTATAGGTTTACACTAGTACACTTTGTGTGTATTGAACAGGACCACTTGAGGTTGTTCTCTTTGTACTGACTATATAAGAGAACAAACACCTCTGTTATTATGGATGCTTGTACTCTTAATCTGGATATAATAACGGACATGTATATGCAATGTGCATTACTTTGACTCATAAAAGAGTGAGATTTATTATGGATCAACAATCTCTATGAATTGGGTAATAACATTGTATATATGATGGGCTGTTGATTATAAATGGAATCCATGTCCCGATATATCGGGTTGATGATGTCCTCTTAAGGAGCTCATAAGGATTGTCATGTAAACCCTGCAGGTGAATTATATCCGACATGACAAATAAAGTTGAGCGGTACTACTTAAGGATAAAAGATGTCGAATCAATATAGTTGTCAGTAACTTAATTTGATCAACGGACATACGATATCTTAACATGGGGAGCCAAACGAGCATATAATAAAAGGAGCCCACAAACATAATTTGGGATTAGGGAGGTAGTGCAACAATAGCTCATTAGTGGACCGAGCTATTTTTAATGGGCCTGGATTGTGTGTTCGGGCTGAACACGGGATATCCAGATCCGTTAGGAGGCCTAACCCTAATTTCTCCTCATGGTCCCCGCCGTAGCCTATATATATATCCTCTATTCTCTGGCCGCCAGATTACTGATCAGAAATCTGAAATTTTCTCTAAGTTCGTGATTCACGTAAGGAGAGAAAAGAGAGTGCTGCCAAGGAGAAGAAAAGATTGGGAGATCGTCGCCCACACGACGTCCAACTCGAGGAAGGAATACGTGCAGAAGATCTTGGGGTCGTCTGCTCGAGATTGCCAGGAATTACTTGTCTCCTTTCCGTCGTAGGTATAATTCGTGAACCCTAGTTTCCGCCTATGAAGGGTTAGAACACATATTAGATCTGTTTAACTTTCTATCGATCAATACGCACACCAAAGAAAGGGTCCTAGGAATCCCCAGTTCCATCAATTGGTATCAGAGCCACTTTGGATCTACGTATTGATTGATACGTCCATGTTGTCCAATAAAACTTGCGATATGTAATAGTCGGTAGATGTAGATCTGTTCTAACTCGGTTTTGCAGGCATCTTAGATCTAACTATTATGGTCCAATGCATATTTTTTTGATTGTGTTATTTAAACCACGGACATGTCGTGGATATTGTTGTTGCTGTGGATGTAATTAAAATCACGAGGGTTGATCGTGCTTATTAATTTAATTTTTCAATCTAGATTATGTGTGAACTCCTTTGGGAGGCATAGGATTGATGTAATTTTAATTATTTTTGATCAATCGTGATGGCGGTGGTGGCTGTTTCTGACGCCGGACGAGATGCTGGTTTTGAGCAATCCAGAGGCAGATAGATGACTTTCGATGAAGGAATCGACAGCCAAAACCTAAAAAAAAAAACCAGATTTTTGATGATTTTCGATGAAGGTCGAACCCCGTATAGATCTGCGCTGCGCCAGATTTTGGATTCGGATAGTTGAGGACGGAGCAGCAAAGATGACCATAATAGTTGGATATTTTCTCTTATTTTTGTCATTTTGCTTTTTCTAATTATTCATATTTATTATCGTGTGGTTGTTTTTTTTGAAAAACTAGGCCTACATTAATAATGGACAACATGGACATAATATCAACTAGTAGAAAAACCCTTATTGTTAAATAACTAAGTAGGAGAGGATTTTTATTTAGTATAAATCCTATGGTCTCCATTACTGGTTTGTAGGTGATGTAATTATACTTGCGTGTTGGCTTTAGTGCTTTCCTCCATATCGAATGAGTATAATTATGGATCACTAGTACAAACTTCCTTAGGGATAATTGTAGAAAGTTACCTAGTATATGTTCACTTCTCCATCTGAAGGAACTCATTACAAGGTAATGGACTTAGTATTAAGTAATGGTATACACTTAGATACAAATAATGGTATCCTTCCCATCGGAGTCACTGCTATTATTTGTATGACCAGAGCAAGACCAGCATATTAATTTTATTTGTCATAAAGTTATATTGACATGATAGTAAAATTAATAAGAAAAATCTACTTGAACAAAGTTGAATTTGTATACGTCCACACTATCGTGGCATGCTAAATTCATGGTGTTCAAGGTGTTGGTGATTTTTTTATTATTGTTTTGAGGGAATCAATATTTAGTTAATTCAAAAAGTTTTTTTTGCCCTACATAATTTTATTTATGTAATTCTCAGGATTTCAAAAATGGGTTCTTTCAGTCCACTTATGGTGATTCTTAAAGAAAACAAACTTACTGGACCTAATTATATTGACTGGAAACATAATTTGGACATTGTTCTGACTGCTGAGGAGTACAAATATGTACTTGTTGAGGAATGCCCACCTAAGCCTGATGCTAACTCTGATGAAGAGGTCAAAGAGGCTTATAAGAAGTGGAAAAAGGCAGATGAGATGGCGCGGTGTTACATTCTGGCATCTATGTCAAATGTACTGCAACATCAGCATCAGGCCATGGCCACAGCTTATGACATGATGTATAACCTCAAGGAACTCTTCGGACATCAGAGTAGAGCAGCTAGGCAGTTTGCTATGAAATGTTTGATGAATACAAAAATGGCTGAGGGCACACCAGTGAAGGATCATGTTCTCAAGATGATGGGTCATCTGAATGAGATGGAGATCCTTGGAGCTGAAATCGATGGGGAAACCCAGGTCGATATTATTCTCGGGACTCTGCCTAAAAGTTTTGACAATTTCTGCCTTAATTACAACATGAACGAAAGGTTGTATAGTTTGGCAGAACTTGCAAAAGAGCTACAGGATGCTGAATCTCTCTTTAGGCAGAGTGGTCATGTTTTTGTTTCTGAAAAGGCTTCTACTTCTAAGCCAAAAGGCGGTAAGAAGAAGAATAACATTCAGAAACAGGCAAACTTAGCAAAGAAGGGCATGGGACCTCAAGGCGCGATGAAAAAGCCGAAAGGCAAATGTTTCAAGTGCAAAGGGTCAGGGCATTGGAAGACTGATTGTCCACTTCTCAAACAAGGGAACAAAGAAGGTTTATCTCATTTACTAGTAGTTGAAACATGTTTAGCGGTGTTATCTACCGGCACCTGGTGTGTAGATACATGAGCCACTAATCATGTCTGTAATATATTGCAGGAGTTCCAGGAAACCAGACGGCTCAGTGATGGAGAGATATGCTTGTTCATGGGTGATGCTACAAACGTATCGGTCATTGCATTAGGAGATATTACTTTATCTTTTGGTAGAAATAAGTCTTTGACATTGAGAGATTGTCTTTATGCACCTTCACTTAGAAGGAATTTAGTTTCTGTTTCTATGTTAGTTAAGGATGGATATTCAGTTTATTTTAATGACAATATTGTTATTAGAAAGAATAAACATTTTATCTGTTCTGGTGCATTGGTTGATAATTTGTATGTCATTAATCCTATTTCGCCCATAATGCAACTTATGGAAATGAATAATATGTCATCTAACTTAAATAAGAGAAAAGAACCTTCTTGTATGAACCAAACATATCTTTGGCACTTACGATTGGGGCATATTAACCTAAGAAGGATTCAAAGACTGGTTGAAGATGGACCTTTGAGTTCATTGGAAGTGGAGGCACTACCAGTCTGTAAATCCTGCTTGGAAGGTAAAATGACCAAAAGGCCTTTTACGGCAAAGGGGTATAGGGCCAAAGACGTGTTGGAATTGGTTCATTCTGATTTGTGTGGACCCATGACTATCCAAGCTAGAGGTGGCTTTGAATATTTTGTCATATTTATTGACGATTATTCAAGGTATGGATACATTTATTTGATGCGCCGTAAGTCTGAGTGCTTTGAGAAATTCAAAGAGTACAAGGCTGAAACGGAGAAACGTCATAGAAAATGTATCAAGTCATTACGATCAGATCGTGGTGGCGAGTACCTCTTTGGAGAGTTTAGGGATTATTTATCAGAGGCTGGGATTGCATCCCAATTGACTGCACCTGGAATGCCCCAACAGAATGGTGTAGCCGAAAGAAGGAATAGAACTCTTATGGAGATGGTTAGATCAATGATGAGTTATTCGGATTTGCCATATTCGTTTTGGGGATATGCCTTAGAGACTGCAGCTTATATTTTGAACTTGGTTCCTTCTAAGTCAGTACCTCTTACTCCCACAGAGCTGTAGATTGGGCGTAAGCCTAGTCTGAAACATGTTCGCATTTGGGGTAGTCCAGCACATGTGCTGAATGGGAGAGCAGATAAGTTGGAATCTCGTACAGAAGTACGCTTGTTTGTAGGCTATCCAAGAGGAACGAAAGGAGGTTTATTTTATAGTCCTAAGGATCAGATGGTCATTGTTAGCACCAATGCCCGATTTTTAGAGTAAGACTATGTGATGAACCATAAACCCACAAGTAGAGTTGTTCTAGAAGAACTGAGACATGAGACACCAAGTACTTCAGTACCAACAGTACAAGAGGATGAACCACAAATAACTGCACAATGTGTCACAAATGTTACACCACAACCGATAGTGCCTCGTCGTAGTGGGAGGGTTGTGATACAAGCTGATAGATATATGTTCTTGGGAGAGTCGTCAGACTTCATCCCTGAGGAACAAGATTATGATCTCTGTACCTACAATGAAGCACTCCAAGATAAAGATGCAGAGTCTTGGCAAAAAGCAATGATATCTGAAATAGAATCTATGGATTCTAATCAGGTCTGGGAGCTTGTAGAACCACCCGTTGGTGTAAAAGCCATTGGATGCAAGTGGGTCTATAAGAGAAAAAGAGGATCAGACGGTAAGGTTGAAACCTTTAAAGCTCGGTTTGTAGCAAAAGATTTTACTCAAAGAGAGGGTATCGATTATGAGGAAACCTTTTCTCCTGTAGCCATGCTTAAGTCTATTCGGATTCTTTTATCTATTTCAGCTCATCTCGATTATGAGATTTGGCAAATGGATGTCAAGACAGCTTTCCTTAATGGAAGTCTTGAGGAAGACATCTATATGAAGCAACCAGACGGGTTCATTGAAAAGGGCCAGGAGCATCTTATTTGTAAGCTCAAAAAGTCCATTTATGGACTTAAGCAAGCTTCCAGATCTTGGAACATCTATTTTGATCAGGTGATAAAATCCTATGGATTTGATCAATGTCAGGATGAATCATGTGTATACAGAAAGTGTGACAGAAATGTGGTGGTGTTCCTAGTACTTTATGTGGATGATATCTTGCTCATTGGAAACAATATGAAGGTATTATCTGATGTAAGGGTATGGTTATCCAAACAGTTTGATATGAAGGACTTGGGAGAAGTAGATCACATCCTTGGGATCAAAGTTCTACGAGATCGCAAGAAAAGGATGTTGGGCTTATCCCAAGCTTCCTATATCGATACTGTACTAACTCGTTTTAGTATACAAAATTCTAAGAAAGGTTTCTTACCTTTTAGACATGGAATTGCTCTATCAAAGGAGCAGTGTCCGAGGACACCTAAAGAGATAGAGAACATGAAGGCAGTTCCTTATGCTTCAGCAGTAGGAAGCTTAATGTATGCAATGCTATGTATGAGACCAGACATCTGCTTTATCGTATGCATGGTCAACAGATATCAGTCTAACCCAGGACAAGAGCACTGGACTGCCGTAAAGCATATTTTGAAGTACCTGAAAAGGACTAAAGTGTATATGCTAGTTTACCAGGCAGATAGTTTAGTTCCCTTGGGGTATACAGACTCAAATTTTCAGTCAGATAGGGATTCCAGGAAATCTACCTCAGGTTATGTGTTTACTTTGGGAGGTGGAGCCATTGTGTGGAGGAGTATCAAGCAAAAAATGTATTGCTGATTCCACCATGGAAGCCGAGTATGTGGCAGCCTCTGAGGCAGCCAAAGAAGCGATTTAGCTTAGAAACTTTCTGTTGGACTTGGATGTGGTACCTAGTTTGCCTAAGTCTATTACACTTTATTGTGATAATAGTGGTGCAGTTGCAAACTCGAAGGAACCACGAGCCCATAAGATAGGCAAACACATTGAGCGCAAGTACCACCTGATACGAGATTTCATAAAGAAAGGAATAGTTACTGTGATCAAGATAGCATCAGCCGACAACCTAGCTGATCCCTTTACAAAGAGCTTACCAGCTAAGGCTTTTGACAGTCATGTTGAGGGAATGGGAGTCAGATGTGTAGCAGCATGACTTTAAGTATAAGTGGGAGATTTGTAACAGTATACTGAAAAGCAATGCTTTGAGTATAAGTGGGAGATTGTTAGGGTTATATACTAAAAGCATCACTTTTGTAGTAACCTTATTTCCTTAAATTTTGAATGAGAATCATATGGGCAAATGTTTGCATATTGTATTTGTTGCAAGTGTTAATGCAAATGTCTGATATTCTATATTGTAGATAATATGGTGTGTGGTGTCACACAGAAGATCATATTATCAGTTTCCTATGGAGTATATAAATAGTTCACAACCTAGATGGACTTGGACAATCTATTGGAAAGGTTGTAGTGTAATCTGGTATTAGTCTATCTTGACTATAGGTTTACACTAGTACACTTTGTGTGTATTGAACAGGACCACTTGAGGTTGTTCTCCTTGTACTGACTACATAAGAGAACAAACACCTCTGTTATTATGGATTCTTGTACTCTTAATCTGGATATAATAACGGACATGTATATGCAATGTGTATTACTTTGACTCATAAAAGAGTGAGATTCATTATGGATCAACAATCTCTATGAATTGGGTAATAACATTGTATATATGATGGGTTGTTGATTATAAATGGAATCCATGTCCCAATATATCGGGTTGATGATGTCCTCTTAAGGAGCTCATAAGGATTGTCATGTAAACCCTGCAGGTGGATTATATCCGACATGACAAATAAAGTTGAGCGGTACTACTTAAGGATAAAAGATGTCGAATCAATATAGTTGTCAGTAACTTAATTTGATCAACGGACATACGATATCTTAACATGGGGAGCCAAATGAGCATATAATAAAAGGAGCCCACAAACATAATTTGGGATTAGGGAGGTAGTGCAACAATAGCTCATTAGTGGACCGAGCTATTGTTAATGGGCCTGGATTGTGTGTTCGGGCTGAACACGGGATATCCCGATCCGTTAGGAGGCCTAACCCTAATTTCTCCTCATGGTCCCTGCCGTAGCCTATATATATATTCTCTATTCTCTGGCTGCCAGATTACTGATCAAAAATCTGAAATTTTCTCTAAGTTCGTGATTCACGTAAGGAGAGAAAAGAGAGTGCTGCCAAGGAGAAGAAAAGGTTGGGAGATCGTCGCCCACACGACGTCCAACTCGAGGAAGGAATACGTGCAGAAGATCTTGGGGTCGTCTGCTCGAGATTGCCAGGAATTACTTGTCTCCTTTCCGCCGCGGGTATAATTCGTGAACCCTAGTTTCCGCCTATGAAGGATTAGAACACGTATTAGATCTGTTTAACATTCTATCGATCAATACGCACACCAAAGAAAGGGTCCTGGGAATCTCCAGTTCCATCAACCATATGGCATGGCTTGAGTTTCTTGCCTTTTCTTGCTTTGGGAGGCGCTACCTCCTGCGTCACTTCTTGGACAAGGTCTAGGTGGACCTACATGATCTTGCCACGTCTAGTGGTGTGTGGGACCGAAGTCGAGTTGCGAGCTGGGGGTAGGTTGATGACTTCCAGTGTCGCCTTGGGGATCGGGACCATGCCGTCTGGGACTTCTGTAGGAGAAAAGTTGCCAAACTGAAGAGAGATCATGTTAGCAGATACGACCTTGTCTTCAGCTTCGAGGTTGATCACTTGACTGTCAATAAGCTGTTGTATCTTCTTCTTTAGGACGATGCAGTCCTTGGTGGAGTGATGTACATATTGATGATAGAGACAGTACTTGGGATCATTGAGTTGGCTCGCCTCTGCAGGACGTCGTGGTGGAGACAATGTCAGTTTATTACCCTTCATCAATGTATGGAAGATGGTGATGACATCGTCTTCGTCGAAGGAGAAAGTCTCTTTAGGCTTGTCGGAGGCACCCTGAGAATTGGAAGCTCCTTTGGATGTGTCGACTTTTAGGACTTCTTTCCCTTTACCCCCACGAACAGGGATAGTTTGAGGATGCTTGCCCTTGTCTTCAGGTTTGGGTGTCTTCAACCCTAGTAGTTCCAAGTTAGGAACGTCGTTTTCAGCAGCATCAGCGGCCCCAATGAAAGCGGACCATGTATCATACTTATGTATACCTAGACAAAACTTCACTGTAGGAAGGAAGTTATGTCGAAAAGTATCCATAAGTTCTGAGTCTGGTATTCCGAAGGGCATCTTCAGTGCTAGCCGCCTGAAGCGTTTGATGAAGGCAATGACAGACTCAGTCCTCCTTTGCTTGGTCTCAATGAGTGTGGACATGCTAACATGTATGCTGCTCTCATAAAACATGTTGAGGAACAACCTCTCCAAGTCTTTGAATGAATTGATACACCCGTCAGGCAGACTGCAGAACCATTCGAAGGCTACCCCCTGCAAGGTGCTAATAAACAACTTTTATAGGAATGGATCATCTCTGGACAAGTACAGAGTCTGCGTGTTGAAGTACGTCATGTGCTGACGAGGAGAAGTCAACCCGTCAAATGAGTTCACCGTCAGTGGTTTGTAGTTGGGAGGGCAAGTAGCGTTCTCCCACTCAGAGGGATACGGTTGAGATATCCCCATCTACTGAAGCTCGTCTTTGTGCGAGATGGTGTCAAGGTGAACGACCAAGGAATCAATTGTATCCTGTTGATTGAGCAGGTGTTGGGAAACGGCTGCTGAATGGTTTTTAGGCATTGTTGGCGAAGGACCACCTCCGACATTCGTAAGATTTGGAGGAGGAGTAACGAAATGATACTCCTTTTGTAGTGAAGGAGGGTTGTTGTTGTGAACCGGACTAGCATGGGACGAAACGTTCTATTAAGGTGGAGGAACAGTACCAGCAGCTTGAACTGCCATGATGCTGGTAAGCATATCAGTGATGTTGGCAAATACTGTTTCAAGACCCTCTACCCGTTTGCTAGTCTGATCAGTGGCTTTTTCAGGTCTTTCTTCGTTCGTCATATATGTAGATAGCATACGAGGATGAACAGAGGAAGCAGTGCAACTGGTGCTGATATTGTCTGTCTCTGAATGGATAAGTCCTTCATCTTTAGGTAGAGGAGGTAGATAATCGCCATCGGATTCGGAGGGATCATCGTCCTCTGGAAGGCTACCCCCAGTGTGGGGGTCATCTGCTTCAGATTTTGAGAGAATGTTACCCCGGGCTTGGGAATCTTCATCGTCCATACGGAACCTCGCCTTTGATCGAGTGCCCATATAGACTCCTTCGGATGTGACAGCCTGTCGGCCATCTGTTGGTAGACTTCTCCTTCTTCTTCTCGCAGAGCTAAGAGAGAATGTTGGGTTCGTAGTCCACCGTCTTTGATTGGGGCTTCCTTAAGGGGGGCCCCACGAAGCCATATTGGATAAAACACATAGTGGCTTCTTATCATCAGAGAAGTGCAGCCGTCGAAACACGGACTTTCTCTGAGGCGCTCTTGTTGTTTTGGAGCAACAACAGTTGATAACAATACTGGTGCACGAAAGTGCACTATGAATTGTTATGTTCTCTCTCGCTTTACGCTTATGATTTATCATATCGCGTAAGTCAGCGGAAGGGAGTTTTGCCTTACAACCCATGTTGCATGCATCGTCGAGCTTTGCATGCAGGTTCGTAAGGAGAGTAGGCATATCCAGACTCAGTTCGTGTACAGGGGCAACCCCTACACCTAAGTTCCATGATGTCCTTGACGACAGCCCTGTGCTATACGCGTTGGGACCTGCCTTTTTGTTCTGGGCGTATAGGCCTTGGAGACTGGCTATGGATGCATGCTTCTTGACAGCACGTCTAAGCCTCCTTGATGTGGCCGCATAGTATGGATCCAGAGAGCCTGGGTGCATAGCCTTGGGCGCATGGCTTCGGATGCCCAGCCTGCTGAAGACAGAAGTGTTTTGGTTGGGGCTATACGCCCAAACACTCCCTTGGGTGCATGCTTGGTGGAGCAGCGCTATTTTTCGGCAGTTTGGCTTCATTCGTTTGTGATCCTCGCCGGGTTCGGCCAGAGTGTCGTACACCCCGATACTTGGCATTGTAGTATTTTTCTTTGCCACGTCTCGGGTGTTGAACACCCTGTTGTTGGTTGTGCGGGGAAGAAGTCACTGGGCTAGTAGAGCCCGGAACGGTGTGAGCCTTCTCTGTTTGAGGAACTTCTGTGGCAGAGTCATGCGCCCATGTAGCAGAGTCCTCCAGCTGCATATCTGCTATGACACTAGCAGGATATGTAGAGTGAGCCTTCGGAAGCCAAGTTTTGCGAGACTTGTTTGGCTTCGCTGATTTTGAGGGATTAGAGCCGTCCCTCGAGAGCATCTCTTCGAACGCCTACCGATCGAACTTTACGATCAACATCTTCTGAGTACTCCCCACTTTGTCGGTATCTGATTGTGTCACCACCTTCTCGTCAGAGGAAAAGGTAGTCCCCAGCAGAGTCACCATTTTTGTGGACATACACAAAAAAAGAAGAAAAAAATGTTGTCTTTTTTCTTTTATTGGCGCAAGGCACCAAAAATCGAGTACGCCTGAGAGATCCTGCGCTGAGAACCCCGAGTACAAAAAAGAATTCTGGGCAATGGAACGATGGAGATCGAGCGACAGTTGCTCCTTTACTCCGTTGACACTCCGATTACAAAAGTGGGAGAAAACCTAAGAAAATTGCTAACTCTCGGCTCACTGGCAAGAAGTGCAGCAATTTGGCTCTTGAAAATGCTCTCCATTCTCTGTGTTTGAAGAGGGACGAGGCCTCCCTTTTATAGTTGTTCTCGAGCTGGAATGATGTTATGCGCCCACATGAGGAAACACGCTGGTTCTTATGTGGGCGCATAGTCCTGCTTTGGGCGCATAGGATGTAGGCACATACAGGCTGCGAGATCGTGGGTTGGTCGTGGTGTTGACGTGGCCGCATGCTTCGGTGCACGACTGCTCATGGAGACTAACGTGGCCATGCGCTTTGGTGCACGTTTTGATCGTGGCTTTGACTGAGTCAGGCTTGGGCGCATAGCCATGTCTCAGGCTATGCGCCCTCCTTTCAGAGGAGCTAGTCTTGGGCACATGGAGCTATACTTGACTGGGCGCATGGAGTTACACTGACTCGGCGCATGGAGCTTCATTTGTCTTGGGCGCATGGAGCTATATTTGCTAAAAAAATTCATGCTTCTACATATATATTTATATATATTTAGATTTTTGGATTTATATTTATATATAGATCTAATTGATTATATATTAGGAAATACCTATGTAAATCCTTAGCCAACCAATTAGCCAACTAACCAATAAACCAAACAAACTAAGTGGGACCTACCCCCAATGGCCGAACAAACAGGCCTCCAATCCAATCTAATATTCGGCCAACACTCCGCCTAGGAATAGGTTTCCTAAAATACTACATGCATGCAAACCCATAAATCCCATATATAACTACTTCTATCCAAAACCCTAACTCTAATTAATTCCTTCTCTCCCCTTTTGGCCGACCACTCTCCTCTTTCCCCTCCAAATTTTGGCAGTACCCCCTCCATCCAAATCCATCATCTTCATCCCCTCCATCAAAAAACTCTTCCTCCTCCATAAAAACTAATTCTTTCATCTTTCTTTCATCCAAACTCCACCTAACAAATCCTAGAAATACCATCCTCACCATCCAACCTTCAAGATCCATTGCCAATATCTTCAAACCCATCAAGAAGGGGTTAGCAACCAAGCAAGGCAAAAAATTTGGGATCTTTGACAAGGAGGAGCACCCACGACCCTTCTAGCAAAGAATTTCGGTAAGTTTCTATCTTTTTTCATCTCAAATCTCATGATAAAAATTATGTAGAAAATCTGAGTTTAATGCCTTAGAAGTAAGATTTTTTTTTATCTCTTTTATACTATATCTCTATCTCTAACAGCTACGTATAGAATTGTAGAGAAATTGGGTTACTGTAGCGTTGATTTTTAACACCGTTGTGAAGGAACACTATGTTATTTTTAGAATTGGAATCTAATTTAGGTTTATTAATATAAAATACAATTTTTAATTAAGTTTTTATTATTTTATCATCTTAGATCTGATCGAAAAAATAGGGGTCGAATACTAGCTTTTCGGGTAAACTGCTGACCTAGAATAGCTATAAATTAGAAACTATGTGGATGATCAAATATGAGTTTATTTTTTATGAAATAATCATTATTATATATGTTTTAAAATAATATTTTATATATTTATACTTATATTGCAAGTTGGCGATGTTCCGGATAAGTTTCGGGTAGACTAGCTGACATAGAAGTCAACTAGGCCTATAATTTCTTTGGAATTTCAAATCTAGAAATTCAGAGTTAATTCGATATAAAATAATTTAAAATATTATTTTTATGAATTTTAGATGATTTTTATGTGTGCTCTCGAAGTAGGGGCAGAACCGACAATTTTTGAAGTTGGAAACAGTAAAACTAAGTTCCGGTGTCTCATGGAACGTATGTGTTATTGAGTATGAATCTAAGTGGTTTCATGAGATATTTGGATATAGTAACTATGGTTTAAAATATTAAATTATCTAATTAAGTCATATATAAGTTTTGTGATTAAATAGTTAAAGTAGTTAATTAATTATTTAGGAGCATTGGATTTTGAAGGCGTGGACACGAGAGCTACTTTTCATCTTCACACTACGGAATCAGGCAAGTGTACCTTACTATTGTTCAATTATGATATCATTGTTCTTTAATTTTTTGTATTTATGTTATTTTCTTGGACCTTAGTGGTATATCAATATGTGCTTCCAGATTATATTCGGGTGCATTCAACTGTTAAGTTGCCTAGTATTGATATCTAGAGCCTTCCTATGATTCTTTAGATTTTATTTTCATTGAGATCTATAGGATACGACACGTGATTCACGCATTTAATATCCTGATAATGGAGCTTGATTACCTGAGATATCGGTTTCCCTGATACTTGTAGGATAGGATTGGTTGTGTTATTTTATTTTTATTTTAGATGTATCATAGGATTTGCCATTTAGATAGAGATAAGAACGGTAAGCTGTAGGCACAACTTATTGATTCTTGAGAGTTGAGGACAATTACTACTTGCTCAGGCCATGTTGTGCACTTACACATTATATATATGATATTTATTCGGAGAGGAGTCATGTTTCCTGAGTTACAGCCTCTCTTAGTTACCGTTGAAATTCTGACACGGAGCTACGCCTATATGTACGCGTGACCCGGATGTCTTTTACTTTGGAGATGTCTGCGCTTGCGAATGTTGTCCCCAAAGTGTCACGTCAGTTTCGTTTAGTTACCCAAGGGTATAGTTTCTGCACTGCACTTTAGCTTGTATATTATGTGTCTTGCTATGTCCCCTAACGACCTGGTTATTCCCAGATTTAGCTGATAAAATCTTTTCTTAGGAGTACGAACTAGGAGCCTATGCTTCTTTTGTACCAGCTGAGGCAGACGATGTTGATCCGGAGTAGTTCTTCATTTATTGCTATATTTATTTTCTACCAGAGCTGATGACTTGTAGTAATTCTTTTACATTTTCATCTGAGACTTGTATCGTTCATTTATTTGCTGAGACTTGTATCCATAGTTTTTTTCCCATGTGACTATTTTATTTTTGTTAAACATTAGTTCAGTTCTTTTATTCAGTATGTGATTCTTTGTTATGTGGATGAGTATAGTTTCTGTGCCTGCCATGTGATTACTTTACAGCTTAAGATACTTTCCATTTGGTCCATTAAATTGGATATAAGTATGAAGTGTGTCTACTGCATGCCACGTGTTCTAGTCCTTATGAATTTTAGGACTGGGGCGTGATTGAGTTCGATGTACAAAAGAGGAAAGGTTTCATGGCTTATTTTGGCATGATTTTATTTTGAATGGTTGGGCTTTTATAAATGGACTTTGGGCTGTATAAGTGGGCTATTGGGTTTATATTTGAGTATACTTCTGGTACGAAGTGTGACTCGATGTACATAAGTCATAGACTAGCTCGTGAGTGCAATCATCTTCTCATTCGGTGCGGGATCTTCAAATTCCTTAAGATCAAGCTCGTGAGTCATCAGCTTGCCCATGAGCGTATCGAGGGTCATTACAGTCAGATCATTCCATTCAATGATTGTTGTGGCCTTTGGATTCCATTTCTTGGTAAGCCCTCTGAGTAATTTTTAAATCTTTTCGTAGTTGATGTACTCCTTGCCAAGAGAGGATAGAGTGTTGACAATGTCTAAGAACCGTGTGAACATCTGAGTAACAGTCTCATTCTACTTCATCTTGAATGCTTCATACTCTTGTGTTATACGACTGATCTTTGATTCCTTTACTTTAGTGGTTCCTCCATGAGTGACCTCAAAAAGATTCCAGACTTCGTGTGAAGTGCAACAAGTAGAGACCCTGTTGAATTTAGTTCTATTTAAAGCATAAAATAGAGCATTAATAGCTTTAGCATCAAGACTGGCGTGTTTCTTTTCTGTGTATGTGTTTTGTCATTAGGCTTCTCGGTAAGATTGTCATCTATGACTATTCTAGGTGGTTTGTGATAACCATTTACTACAACAGACCACATATGAAAATCAATAGACTTCAGGTCGAAACTCATACATCTCTTCCAATAAGTTTAGTTGGTACCGTCAAACAGGGACAGCCTTTTTGTTGACTGTCCTTCAACATTGTTGGTGCAGATTAATATGATAGTTGCCATAACTATAGAGATGTTAGTTCGGTAATAAGAAATCATGATCTGATACCAATTGAGGGACCGTTAGACAACTCTAGAGGAGGGTGAATAGAGTACAACAGAAAAATCTTATCCAATTAAAAATTATTCTATGTGAAGGCTGTGACCAAAAATATATGAATGTATATGTGTAAGTAAGATAACTATTAAAAGCAGCAGAGTATAGAGAGCAAACGCAAACACCGATAAATTTATCCTAGTTTTCCTCTGAGAGGACTAGTCCAGGTCCGATAACTCTTGCTCGAAGCTGAATCTACTATAGTCACAATAATGGAACACAAGCTTTGAATCCGAAGTGTTTGGAACTCCTACAACTTATGCTTTGACACGAAGAGCACAAAAACTTCAGAGAGAGAAACTTTCTGAGCCAAGCGCTGTACAACTCTTTCAGACTTCTAACCGAGACTGCACTTGGAACTAGAAGGCTGAGGAGTTGATCTTGGAGATAGGAAGATCAAAGCACTTTAGTAACAATCTTTAGGATAAGAAAGATGAGATGAGAGGGGTAAGTAAGAATGTGGAAATCTATACCTATTTATAGGATTTTTGTGGACAGAGTTCGGCCAGAATTCGGGTGTTTATTTGATTTTTTTCGAATATTGGGAGCCACAATATCAAGGATCACACAACTGTCTGGGTTGCCAATATTTCCTTAGACCGAGTTTGGTCTGAGTTTGAAGTACAGAAGAGGAAAGGTTTCACGGCTGTTTTGACATGATTTTGGTTTGAATGGTTGAGCTTTTTGTAGATGGGCTTTGGACTGTAGAAGTGGACTGTTGGATTTATATTTGAGTGGACTTCTGGTACCAAGTGCGACTTGATGAACATAAGTCCTAGACTAAAGAAAATATAAAATTACATAGAGATGAGTAATATAACCTTCAAGCAACACAACATTGTTAGATCGTCAGATGAGTCATATTGCGATATATCGAAACATGGTTTATTTGACTATCAAAATCAAGTCGGATGAGACCGAATGGGCCAACAAAATCGAGCTACGTTCCTCTTCATCCCATTCCACCAGAAATGCTGATGAATATCACTATATAGCTTCGTCCCTCCTAGATGAACAAAATAATAAGAACTGTGGGCCTCTGTCATAATCTCGTGCCGGATATCTGTGTTCAGCATACAAGGATGACTCACAAACCTGAGTGTCCCATCTTCATGGATGCTCAACTCTATTTTGTGCCTAATAACACACTCTACTCTGAGTCACTGAAGTCTGGCATCACCTGAATGTGCTGCTCTGATCCTCTCCACAACGGACTGAACCTGCAAGCCTACCATCAAAGCTGCCTCACAAGGTATTACTACCTCAATGCCCATCTCTGAAGATACTCTAGAAGGTGATGCTGTCCCCATCAAGAAGTAAACTCTGGTTCTCCTGCTCAAGGCATCTGCAATGGCATTAGCCTTCCCTGGATGATACTGAAGATCAACATCAGAGTCCTTCAGTAACTCCAGTCATCTCCTCTGTCATATGTTCAGGTCCCTCTGGGTGAACACATACCTCATGCTCTTATGATCAGTAAAAATCTCCATTTGATCCCCACAAACAATGTCTCTAGAGCTTGAGTGCAAGCACAACTGCGGAGAACTCAAGGTCGTGCGTCGGATAGGTTCTCTCATGGTCCTGAAGCTACCGAGACGTATAAGCTATAACTCTACCATGCTACAAAAGGACACATCCAAGTCCTCTATCTGATGCATCACAATACATCGTGAACCTACCTGGTCCGACGAGTAATGTCAGAATATGAGACAAAATCAAACTCCACTTGAGCTTCTCGAAGGAAGCCTGACAAGCATCTGACCACTCAAAGCACACATCCTTACACGTCAGCCGTGTCAAGGGTACGGAGATCCTAGCAAAGTCTGCCACAAACCGTCTGTAGTAGCTTTCTAACCCCAAAAAAATGCGTACATATGAAGTTGTACGAGGTATTGGCCAATACTCGATAGCCTCTACCTTCTTGGGATCCACCTCAACACCACCTCCAGCAATGATGTGCACCAAGAAAGAGGTACGATCAAGACAGAAATCATACTTGCTGAACTTCGCGTATAATTGATGCTCTCGAAGAATCTGCATAACTATGCGACGATGCTGCTCATACTCTGTCTTATTCCAATTATAAACCAAGATATCATCAATAAATATTATATGTCACGACCCGCACCCATTTTTTTTTAAACGGATACGAGACGTGTCTAAGCCAGCCTACGCCACAGTGTCGGCGGTAGAACGCTGTCACGGCCATGAAGATCAAAATCACAAATAATGCTCATTCACATAATTAATTTAATTTACAAAGATCACAAGTTTTACATTTGTAGAAAAATATAAACTTGTACAAATAAATGAATGACTACAACTCAACTATCTATCTAGTCTCTAGGCTTTTGTCTGCAAGTATTCCCGTCACTTCCCAAGCTAAGTGAATCCACGGCTAACCTGAAAATGTTGGTTTCCAGTCAGGAATGGAACGAGCACAATTCACTGAATGCAGTTTCAAATAAAGAAAATGACTATAAAACAAAGGTTAGACATCAATCATGGGTTTAAAATTAAACAGGAAATACGAAAAACCAATAGTAAATAAATAGACACCAAATACTTTCCCCAACTGTTAGAAGTACCTTCGATATGTGATCGGTCTCGGGATAATTATGCGACACGGTCTACAAGGTCTAAAGTTACACGGTCTACAGTTACACGGTCTACAGAAAATATTGCAGTAAAGAAACATAATCACGGTCTACACTGTCTACTTTGCAATAAATAAATCACTGTCTACAAGAAATAAGTAAATCACTGTCTACACTGTCTACAAGAAATAAATGCAACACGGTCTACACGGTCTAAGGTCAGATCACACATCCTTGGTACTTCTCATTCCTGACTCAACAATTTATAATAGAAAATAATCAAATAACCAATGGCCAATCAATAAAATATAGTGAAAATCAATATCGAAATACAAATAATAAACTTAACTCGCCTGTGGTCCTTTGCGGGTGAAATCGACAATCTGAACTACTCAATGTGCCACTATAGTCAAAACTCGTACAACAGTCCCCAAAAGCTAAAATAAACAATACCAATGATCTCAGAATAGTCCAATTAGCTAGGATTGCCTATCCTTACGTCCAATTCTGGACACAGAGGCAAAACGAAAATTTTGGGTCAAAACGATGTCCGCCGTTGGACCCGCTTTGCACCGAAAAGCATGCCAGAGTCAACGGTCTCTAAAGTCGTCAAACTACATGTCTATGGATCCAGTTTTTCGATACGAACCCAACCGTGTGTCCAAAGTTGGATTCCGGCGGGCCGTGCACAAAATCGCCTGTTGAGTGGGACCGTGGGGCCCGCAAAACGATAATTTTATCAACGGTCTCAGAATTGGACCAAACTTGGCATGCAGGACCAGAAAAATGATACGGTCCTACTGGCGTAAGTTTCATCTCGATCTGACGGACGTGCACAAAGTAATTGAGAAATTTGCAAAGTACACGATACGGTGAATTTCGACGGATACACATCAAATTCGTCGCGCACACGCGACCAATTTGAATTCCGTCAAAGCCCACACGACCACGAAGCCGTTACGCACCTTTCGATGCTTTCGGTTCGCGACCACGTCGCCCGGAATGGCTGGACGCACGTCGTGTGGATGAATTTTCTAGTTTTTAAAACAGGTTTTTGTCCAAGTTCGGGATCCGATTTCTCGACACGTAGTTGACGAAATCAAATTCCGTAAAAAGGAATTCGAAGCCCTATAGGTTGTCTAAAAGTGTCTTCAAATAGTTTTTCTAACATTATACTAGATCGATCAGAATCGATCGTCAAACTTGGGTGATGGGACTGTTAAACGGCCTGTTTTGCGATCAGAATTTTGATCAACTTCGTGTCGATCAATCGGCCAACCTAAAGCATTTAAATTCAATCTATTTGAATGAAAATAATCTAGTGTAAGTTGGGGACATACCCGAGGAAGCGGGTCACGAAAAGATCGAGCGATCGTTGCGAACCGTCGCTGCGAAGTTCTCCTCCAAACTGTTGTTCCTGCTGTCATATCCCACGCATGTGCGCGCATTTCCAGTGCTCGGTCGCGCGTCTGCCGGCGACCGGCGGCTGCCCAGGGCGGCGCGCGCGTGTGGGGGTGCGCCCAGTGGTGGCGTGGGGTATGGGACTAGGGTTTTGCACTTTCTCCCTGCCTCTCTCTCGTTCTGTTATATATGTTGTCGCGCGCGCGGTCTGCTTGGAATGCTCGGGTCTGAGTACTCATGTACTCGGGATGGTTAAGGAATGCTATGGGCCGGCTGTGATGGTCCCCTTTGGTTTAGCTATTGTTTTTCCTTCCTTTTTTTCTTTTATCTATTTATATATATATATATCACTAAATATATATATCTTTATATATATAACTATATATATATATATATCTATCATATATATATATCACTATATATATGTATTTCTGTCATATATATGTGTCACTATATATATTTCTACTATATATATATATATCACTATATATATATATTTTATTGTATATATATATCACTATATATATGCCATTGAATATATATATATATATATATATATATATATATATATATATATATATATATATCTTATACAATATTTTCTATAAAATCTAAAATAAACCCCCAATGCTATCTATTCCTAGGGTAGACCCTATATGTGTATATCTATATATGACTATATATATAATAATATTTACTCGACAAAATTAACCAATAACTATAAAATAATATTATTTATATAATAGCCTCAATCAAATAATAATAAATATAACAAAATTTAATAAATATTAATGGTGTGTATATATATATATAAACCACTATGTGTAGCCCATAAATCCTAATTTGTACAAGGACATACTTATACAAATATCACTGAATATCAAACTAATAATAGTATTTATAACTTTTAAATACAAATACTTAGAAATATTCATCAGTTTATTAAAATGGAATACAACACAATCTTACGAAAATACGTCAACACGAATGTCATTGGACGTCTCGCATGACTACATGGGCTTGAGCTCAGTTCGGGTCCAGTCCGGGCTAAAATGGTACAACCGGGTTCCCTAGAACTCAATAGTATAAATAATAAATAAATAAAACTTCGGTGAGTGTTAAGTCGCAACTTGGCTTGGTTTTCCTAGTTAAGAAATCACTATGGCTCGGCCTTCCCTATCAGGACTAACACACTAGTCAAAGCACGCCATTGCACTATCCGTGCCACGATTTCTAGTCACCATGCACTCCAAAACTCTGCCATGGCTAAAAGTCATCTATCGTAATAATTAGCTAAATAACTATTTATAAAATCTAAAACTACCCTTCAAATAAAATAAATAATAATAAAAATATTCTAAATTTCTGGGGAGGGCATTTACAAATCTACCCACCTTAAAAATAATTTCGTCCTCGAAATTCTAATTCATAACTATTTCTTAAAATTTAAAGTCCACTATTACCTTAATCTCCTCAACTTAATTCCTCAAAAATATTTTATATCCCCTCTTAGTCATTCTGTAACTGTGAAACTCTGAGGACTTCTACCCACCTTTGAACACACTACTCCCGTAAAGCTACATCACTAAAACTTTACAATCCTCCAATTATTTGCTAACCTTGCTACCAATAGATATCTATCGCCTATGGTATCTATAATCCTCGTATATCTATCAAGCAACCCAAAATTCAAATATCAACTAACTTATACTATAACTTCTACTAAAATCTAAACAACACGGTTATCGACCCCCAAAATAGGAAGGACGAGAGTCAATGGTACGAAAAGACGAGAAAGAATAACTGTGAACAAGCACGAAGTTTCAAGAGCGGTAGAGGATATATCAAATGATACCGATAAAAATGGAGCTTATGAACCATTGACTTATTAGCTAGATTGGAGCTACTTCGTTCCAATCACTGGCTAACTTCGAAGAGACCCTTCGTTTCTTAGAGGGGCTTGCAGTCCGTGCAATACAAAAGTTCTGTTATCGAAATTCTAATTCAAACAAGGTTCCATATTGGAACGGAATTGAGAAATCAAGATTGGGATCTTTCTCGTGGTTATTTAAACATACGTGCAAGGGACAAGATACAATACAAGATCGTATCGCGACTTCTAGGTAGATGGAACAAGGGTTACGAATGACTCTGCATTCTAAGAGGTGGAGACTACACAATAGGTATAGGGACCTATTTCAAGTAGTCCAGTTTTTAAAGTCCAAATATGGTGGTATGCAAGGATAGATTTTAATGGTTCTTAATGGGCTTCTCTAATTGGACTTCAATCACTGGTTGGATGAACCTTATATTTCAATCTATATGGACTGGACAAGGTCCCCATGATAAAACTATTTCTACTAGGTTAGGGTAACCTAAAATAGGTTTTCACCCAAGTGGTTGAGCTAGTTTCCAGCCGGGTTATTTAGCTAGGTTCCTAAAACCCAAGATACGCCTTCCGTGACTCTCGTGTTTTAAGTAGCACGAGAAGACACAATTAAATGGCACACTAGTGACATGTGCGTAGTGGTCTTCGAGTAGACCACAACCATATATTGGGTCGGAAGATTTGAGTCAAGATTGAGGCTCTAATGGAAATCGAGAAGTATACGGTATTATGGTATGGGTTATAGCTAGTCTCTTTTGTCTTGAAAGTCGTACCATGAAAATGGAGTACAAGGGGGCGGGTTTGAGTGAGACATGAAATACCTAGATCTAGGTGGACTCGTCTAGATCTAGCATATGAAATTTGTTGGAAGGTAACAGCTGGTCTTGTACTCCGAATATTAATGACACGGCCGGTGACACAAAATGATCTCGATGGAAAGTGGAAGTCCATGAGACACTAATCATCATCCTATGGAAGTTATTCTAATCAATCGAAAATCCTCGTATATCCTAAATTTTTGAAGACTTACAGTCTACCCACCTTAGAAGTTAGGACATGGTCTTAGGGATAATGAGATTAGAAGAATTCCAAAGTCCGAGTATCGTACCTCGACTCTTGTTAATAGAGAATAAGGCACAGCGTATCGGAATACGGTAGATATTTGTCAAGTCAAGGATCATTCCTCAATAAATGGAGAACGAGTGTGTACAATGACACATGGTCGACAAAATAGGATAATCTACTCGTCTATAGTATACTAGAGTTATCGACGGGGTAACCAACTCTAAGGTACAAGATTTCTAACAACTGAGTCGTGAATTTCTATTTGCGTCAACCTGTCAGACTATCGTCATAAGAGTCTAGGGGTATAGGCTTAAGGGTTGCTAGTTACAGCAAGCTCAAAGCAAATAATTAGAGACTCATGCCATTTGGTTCCTTGAGGATAGATAGTCTCCTAAGTTGGTATTACGACTAAGGGTAAAACCCTAATCATTCTCAAATTCAGATGGTTAGGGGTTCCAATAGTAGTTTGAGGGTCGAGAGAAGAATGAGTAACTTAAGGCAAGGTTCTAGTCATATGGCTGGCCGATGGTAGCTACTCTTGCGTATACAACTATCGTAGCCATAGGGAAAACGTTGTATCTATCTATCAAATACGAACATTCGTCTTTCCAATTAGTGAAAGACAAGTAATAAGGAGTTCATGAAAGATGTCATTGAATACAATTACGTGATTCAAGGGCGAATGTATAATTCAAAAGGAATTGTCAAAGCAGTCGCGGATGAGATCCTAGATACCTATATATCTCCATCCACGTAGTTTAATTAAACGAAGAGCGAACTAAATGCATCATGGTTGATCAGACCATAATACACTAATTCTGATTAGATAGTAAGTTAGCAGGCGTCCCCACTAAACGTATTCCTAGAATCCAGCTCGAGAACAGAGTGAGCTTACAAAACTAAGCTGTAACAGCAGCGTTTGTTAGGATAGTCGAATACAATTATGCGAGATTTTTGAAAGAAGGCACAAGTAGTTCGAGTTTCGTGAGAATCAAACCATTATCCGGTGTCCTTGCTTACACGGTCATCCTACTATCTTCTTATCCGCAAAGCCTTGGTCGACTAAAGGGTTATGGACTTCTAGATTCCATATTCTAGGTAAACCTATTCCAACTCTAGGGATCGTGCCTTGCCAGTGCGCTGCTGGCTGCAGTGGATCCATAGTCTCCATAATTCAAATAAATGGTGACAGTGCGCTGCTGTCCTACCATTATGGGTTAACTAACATTCCTTTAACTATATCAGTAAAAATCATGGGCTTCTAGAAATTCAAACAAGTTGACTATGAAATAAAGTGCAAGTATCTATCAGTCATAATCCTTATAATAGAAGATCGAACATGGAGGAAAGTAACTGAAGACAAAGAAATACAAACATCCTAGTATCTATTTCATATGTATTCAAATTATGGAGGAAAAACTTGAATCGAAACTAACTTGAGGTTCGTATATGGGTAACATAATCAAAATTTGATAAAATAATAATTCTTAGAGCAACTAGGAATTAAATAGATAATTCGGACTAGGATATGGGGGTGATAACTAAGAGGCAAAGAGAATGAATTGAACAATTCATCAAGGTTAGATCATTACCTCTATTAAGCCCTGTCTCACCAAGTGAATAATATATCCACATTGGATCATATCGTCATTTCAAGAGGTAATAGTGTACCTATAAGGATCTGACAATCTATCAAAAATTACTAACTCTGCATCTAAATTGCATGGCCTAGACTACCCATCGGTAAACTTGTATAAGGGACTCCTAGTCCTAGTCATTCTCTTAAATTAAATTAATTCTTGTTCGTGGGTGAGCATGTTCTAGTCGCAGGCTCGCAATAGTACAACTAACTTAAGTACTATCACGAGTTTGCATGATTTGCGAAGACTGACCTGCATGGCCACCACAAAAACTTGTCACGACCCGCACCCATTTTTTTTAAACGGATACGAGACGTGTCCAAGCCAGCCTACGCCACATTGTCGGCGGTAGAACGCTGTCACGGCCATGAAGATCAAAATCACAAATAATTCTCATTCACATAATTAATTTAATTTACAAAGATCACAAGTTTTACATTTGTAGAAAAATATAAACTTGTACAAATAAATGAATGACTACAACTCAACTATCTATCTAGTCTCTAGGCTTTTGTCTGCAAGTATTTCTGTCACTTCCCAAGCTAAGTGAATCCACGGCTAACCTGAAAATGTTGGTTTCCAGTCAGGAATGGAACGAGCACAATTTACTGAATGCAGTTTCAAATAAAGAAAATGACTATAAAACAAAGGTTAGACATCAATCATGGGTTTGAAAATAAACAGGAAATACAAAAAACCAATAGTAAATAAATAGACACCAAATACTTTTCCCAACTGTTAGAAGTACCTTCGATATGTGATCGGTCTCAGGACAATTATGCGACACGGTCTACAAGGTCTAAAGTTACACGGTCTACAGTTACACGGTCTACAAAAATATTGCAGTAAAGAAATACTGTCTACAAAATAATAATCACGATCTACACAGTTTAAATACAGTAATAATCACGGTCTACACTGTCTGCTTTGCAATAAATAAATTACTGTCTACAAGAAATAAGTAAATCACTGTCTACACTGTCTACAAGAAATAAATGCAACACGGTCTACACGGTCTAAGGTCAGATCACACATCCTTGGTACTTCTCATTCCTGACTCAACAATTTATAATAGAAAATAATCACATAACCAATGGCCAATCAATGAAATATAGTGAAAATCAATATCGAAATGCAAACAATAAACTGTACTCGCCTGTGGTCCTTTGCTGGTGAAACCGACAATCTGAACTACTCAATGTGCCACTATAGTCAAAACCCGTACAACAGTCCCCGGAAGCTGAAATAAACAATATGAATGATCTCAAAATAGTCCAATTAGCTAGGATTGTCTGTCCTTACATCCAATTCTGGACACAGGGGCAAAACGGTAATTTCGGGTCAAAACGATGTCTACCGTTGGACCCGCTTTGCACCAAAAAGCGTGCCAGAGTCAACGGTCTCTAAAGTCATCAAACTACATGTCTATGGATCCAGTTTTTCGATACGAACCCAACCATGTGTCCAAAGTTGGATTCAGGCGGGCCGTGCACAAAATCGCACGTTTAGTGGGACTGTGAGGCCCGCAAAACGAAGATTTTATCAACGGTCTCAGAATTGGACCAAACTTGGCATGCAGGACCAGAAAAATGATACGGTACTACTGGCACAAGTTTTGTCTCGATCTGACGGACGTGCACAAAGTAATTAAGAAATTTACAAAGTGCATGATACGGTGAATTTTGACGGATACACATCAAATTCGTCGCGCACACGCGACCAATTTGAATTCCGTCAAAGCCCACACGACCACGAAGCCGTTATGCACCTTTCGATGCTTTCGGTTCGCGACCACGTCGCCCGGAATGGCGGGACGCACGTCGTGTGGATGAATTTTCTAGTTTTTAAAACAGGTTTTTGTCCAAGTTCGGGATCCGATTTCTCGACACGTAGTTGACGAAATCAAATTCCGTAAAAAGGGATTCGAAGCCCTATAGGTTGTCTAAAAGTGTCTTCAAATAGTTTTTCTAACATGGTACTAGATCGATCAGAATCGATCGTCAAACTTGGGTGATGGGACTGTTAAACGTCCTGTTTTGCGATCAGAATTTCGATCAACTTTGTGCGATCTATAGGCCAACCTAAAGCATTTAAATTCAATCTATTTGAATGGAAATTATCTAGTGTAAGTTGGGGACATACCCGAGGAAGCGGCTCGCGAAACGATCGAGCGATCGTTGCGAACCGTCGCTGCGAAGTTCTCCTCCAAACTGTTGTTCCTGCTGTCATATCCCACGCATGTGCGCGCGTTTCCAGCGCTCGGCCGCGCGTCTGCCGGCGACCGGCGGCTGCCCAGGGCGGCGCGCGCGCGTGGGGGTGCGCCCAGTGGTGGCGTGGGGTATGGGACTAGGGTTTTGCACTTTCTCCCTGCCTCTCTCTCGTTCTGTTATATATGTTCTCGCGCGCGCGGTCTGCTTGGAACGCTCGGGTCTGAGTACTCATGTACTCGGGCTGGTTAAGGAATGCTATGGGCCGGCTGTGATGGTCCCCCTTTGGCTTAGCTATTGTTTTTCCTTCCTTTTTTCTTTTATCTATTTATATATATATATATCACTAAATATATATATCTTTATATATATAACTATATATATATCTATCATATATATATCACTATATATATGTATTTCTGTCATATATATGTGTCACTATATATATTTCTACTATATATATATATATATATCACTATATATATATATATTTTTTATTGTATATATATATCACTATATATATGCCATTGAATATATATATATATATATATCTTATACAATATTTTCTATAAAATCTAAAATAAACCCCCAATGCTATCTATTCCTAGGGTAGACCCTATATGTGTATATCTATATATGACTATATATATAATAATATTTACTCGACAAAATTAACCAATAACTATAAAATAATATTATTTATATAATAGCCTCAATCAAATAATAATAAATATAACGAAATTCAATAAATATTAATGGTGTGTATATATATATACCACTATGTGTAGCCCATAAATCCTAATTTGTACAAGGACATACTTATACAAATATCACTGAATATCAAACTAATAATAGTATTTATAACTTTTAAATACAAATACTTAGAAATATTCATCAGTTTATTAAAATGGAATACAACGCAATCTTACGAAAATACGTCAACACGAATGTCATTGGACGTCTCGCATGACTACATGGGCTTGAGCTCAGTTCGGGTCCAGTCCGGGCTAAAATGGTACAACCGGGTTCCCTAGAACTCAATAGTATAAATAATAAATAAATAAAACTTCGGTGAGTGTTAAGTCGCAACTTGGCTTGGTTTTCCTAGTTAGGAAATCACTATTGCTCGGCCTTCCCTATCAGGACTAACACACTAGTCAAAGCACGCCATTGCACTATCCGTGCCACGATTTCTAGTCACCATGCACTCCAAAACTCTGCCATGGCTAAAAGTCATCTATCGTTATAATTAGCTAAATAACTATTTATAAAATCTAAAACTACCATTCAAATAAAATAAATAATAATAAAAATATTCTAAATTTTTGGGGAGGGCATTTACACTATCACAAACTGGTCTATGTGGTACATGAAGATATGATTCATGAGATCCATAAAAATCGATGGCGTATTGGTCGTTCCAAATGGCATAACAAGAAACTCCCAATGGTCATATCTAGATCTAAATGCCATCTTGGATATATCCTGCTCTCTGACTCTGATCTGATGGTACCCTGACCACAGATTTATCTTCAAAAACATAGTCCGCTCATCTAAACTGATCAAACAAGTCATCTATCATGGATAAGGGATACTTGTTCTATAGGAACGTCGAGCACCTCTAGAGGGGGATGAATATAATGCATGTGTGCAGCAGAATAAAAATCACCAAATTTAAAATATATGCAGTGTCACAGGTGATAAGTGCTAGGCAGATGATAACAAACTATATAGAGATTAAATACGTAAGTTAAAGAGCATCAGAAAAGCAAACTCATGATACAACGATGTATACTGGTTTCCCTCTTAGAGGACTAATCCAGTCTCGAGTACTCTTGCTCGAAGTTAATCCACTATGGCACAAGCTTTGAATCTGAAGCACATGTAGCTCCTTACAACAACGAGTTTTTATCTGAAGGACTCGCAACTTCACCAAGGCAAAATTTCAAAAGTGGAACATTTTTGGAAAGCCTTATTTACAACTCGAACCAAACTCTAGATCGAACCAGATCGGCACTTGGCTGGGCTAGAAATTGTAAAAGGGTATATACTAAAATGTAAATATCTTTGAATGCTCTGATAGATAGATAAGAGAAGAATGAATTGAATTAGTTGGATTAGGAATTTCTCATCTATTTATAGCATTTTTGGGGAGCGAACTCGGCATAAATTCGGGTATAGATATTTCATAGTTCGAACATTGGTTACAGATGTTCAAGAAGACCAGTGAACTTCATGAACTACTTGACCGAACTCGGGTTGAACTCGGGTGGTTAGTTTCATGACCAGTTTGAGTTCTTAATGAAGATGGATTTTTTGGTTCTTTGAGTATTAGGATTTTTGGCTCGTATGGAATGTGGACTAGGATACTTTGTGGATAGGTACGCTATTTTGAAAGTAGACTTTAGTAGCATGGCAAGTTGCCAATCCGATCAACTGCACATTTTATCTAGACTCAATAAAGTGTAAAATACATAATAAAGTATAAAAAATGTCTTGATTAGCATCCAAAATATTTGTTTGACAAAGACGATGAATGGTAGCAGTGTAGAAGTAGATGTTCTACGTTTGTACCTATAGGTGCGTATTATTTACGTATTGACCAAAGTTTACGTTGATTATCAAAATCATGTGTGACTATGACCAATGGGCCAACAATCTTTCCCATTTTGGTAATTGACAAACTTTGAGTTTATACCAAATAATATGAAAATTAACTTAAAATTTTATACCTTTGACCGATATCAATTCGATGTCTTTTGTATTTGGTATTCTTTAACTCTTCTCCCCCTTTGTCATTTTGTACAAAATGGATGCTCTCCAGCAAATAGTGAGTATAAGCAACAAATAGAGAAATGATAACAATACCAAAAAAAATAGTAATGACAAGGCCACCAATAAGTAGTAGAACTGAAACAAACAACAGTAGCAATAGCATGGAAATGCATAAATCCACTAAGATAATATGGAAGTTTTAAAGTGACTTAACCATAACTAGAAAAAAAATGCATAATCAAGGTCTAAGACATACTACATAATGTCATAAAAAACTACTAAAACATCATCAGCAGCAGCAATAAAGCCAAAAGTCCAAACATCTCTTCAGCTAGCATCGTCACCAGTGTTAGTAGACTGGTTTGGATCAACATAAGCTGAAGTGGGATTCAAATATCTCTGAGCCTAACGGTCATCAAATCTGGTTCCAAAGTTTGGATAATGGGGCAAAGGAGTGGGACCATAAGGATGATGGGTTAGAGTCCATTGAGTATCAGCAATACCATTTTGTAAGGTCTCAAGCCGGTAGGTGATACGATAGTTAGTGTCTCTCTGACGAATGCGCTCTGCCTGATAACGCTCATCCTCAAGTGTACAATGAACCAAAAAATGCTCGCTCTTAAGAGTCATCAAGGTATAGAGCTGATTCATGGTGTGGACAGAAAGGACATCAGCAAGGGCTGGATTATGCTGAGGAACCTGAGCGACAGGTAGAACACCTACGGCACCAACTATAGAAGAAGGAAACCTACGAGACCGATGGAGTTCTGATGGAATGTCATCAATGGGACAAGCATCGAAAGGAATATCATATCTACGAAAGATGATAGAAAGAATCATAGGGTAGATAAGGTTCCGACCGGCCTTCTTACAGTTGACCATAGCTGCTATCATAATTTTGGGAAGACTGAAAGGAATCCCAAAATAAATATGATACAATGCATACATTTTTAAATACGTGATCTCATCGGTAGATCCCATTTTGGACAAGATGGAAACCATGATAATCCGATGGAGTTAATAAAAGTGTTGGTTCAAGTGTCATGACATGAGCCATCCTGGGGGTATAGGATTTGGAGCACACATCGCATCCTTGAAGGTTTCTAAGTTCAAATCATGACCTAAACGAACTTTGGTGATGTCAACAATAGCAGCTCCAGTATTGGGAACTTGGAGCCACTCACTCAAATCATCATCATCAAATTCTATCACGATTCTGCAGACAAAAGAATACATAATGCCATGTGTATATTGCAAGTTGCACTAAAACATGTGAACTGTATTGCCATAAATAGGGTTGGCAACTTCCAATAATTCAGTAGGCCAATATTCTGGAAAGTCTAGCAATACTCTGGAAATTTATTAAAATTAATAGTATTTCCAGGACAAATAGCTCTTTTATGGAAATCATCAACCAAGTATTATAAGTTTCTAAATCTATAAATAAGCTAGAATCATAATCATCCTCATCAGAAGGAGCTGGAGGACTAAAAAAACTCTTGAGAAGGTCATATGATGGATTCGAAGTTGAAGCACCATCTCCTCTCTTCTTCTTCTTAGCAAATCTAGGTGCCATTGAAATTTGAAGAAGAAAAGTGAAGAAATTACCTCAGAAAATTGAAATAGATGGAAAGAGAACCTCAATAGCTCCACAAATCCTAGATATTTAGGTTGGAAACCCTAAAAATAGATAGACCTAGGGCTAGGTTTTGTGAAACTAGGGTTTTGAGGGAAGTTTTTGGAGGTTGAAGAGGGGTTCTATTCGGTTGAAACGAACAGATGTGTCTTATAAAGAAGCTATGAGCAAAAACAATATGGCCAGCTCTCGGGTTGCTTTGGAAGTAAGTGAACCGAACTCGGTCTTAACTCAGCCAGAGTTCGGTCTGAGTTCTATATGCTTGTTTCCTAAGAAGCATAGTTTGATTAATGTTCTTAAAAATAGCTTAAAACTATCATTCATTGATCTAATAAATCTATATTACTTTGGGTTAAATGTAGGGGCCGGATTCCAACTAGCGGTAGTCCGAAGACTAGTACACCGTGTCGCTTCTGGCGACTTACACATGTATGACAAAAGGGCCTTTTCTACTTTACCCAAAATAACTTTAATTTAAAAAATCGTTGAATAAAGTCTAAGTATTTTACTAAACATTAAGCATTATGCTTCCGAGAATTCAAGAATAAACTCACGACGTAGATAGTTGAAGCGGTCTTCAGCCAATAGTTTTGTGAATATATTTGCCAGCTGATGTTCTGTGTCAATAAATTCCAAACATATATCCTCGTGTTGTTGGTGATCATATAGAAAGTGATGATGTTTCTCAATGTGTTTAGTGCGTAAGTGACATACATGGTTCGTAGTCAGATTTATAGTGCTAGTGTTGTCACAATATATAAGAATCTTAGTGAAGTGTAGATTGTAGTCTTCTAGGATTTGCTTCATTCACAAAATTTGTGCACAACAAGGACTTGCAGCAATATACTCAGCTTCAGTCGTTGACAATACAATAAAAATTTTCTTCTTACTAAATAACGTGACTAAAGCTTAGCCTAGAAAATAACACGTACCGCTGGTACTTTTACGATCTACCTTGCATCCAGCAAAATCAGCATTAGAATACCAAATTAGGACAAATGATATGGTTTTGAGATACCATAAACTGATAGTAGAAGTTCCTTTAAGGTATCGAAAGATATGCTTAACTGCTGCATAAATGTGATTCCTTAAGGTTAGCTTGATATCTTGCACAAATGCAAACGTGAAACATAATATCAGGTCGAGTAGTAGTTAAATACAATAAACTACTAATTATACCTTAATACTTATGTTGGTCGACTAGTGTACCACTTTCATCAAGATCAAGTTTGGTTGATGTAGCCATAGGAGTCCCGATAGACTTTGCGTTGTTAAAGTCAAACTTCTTTAGCAAGTCCGTCATATACTTAGCTTGATTGATGAAGGTTCCTTGAGTTTTGTTTGATTTGCAGTCCAAGAAAGTTGTTCAGCTCTCCCATCATACTCATCTCAAACTCATTCTGCATACACTTAGCAAATTTTTGACATAAATGTTAGTTAGTATAACCAAATATAATGTCATCTACATAAATTTGTACTAGTAAAATGTCATTATTTGAAGATTTGAAAAACTAAGGTAGTATCAACTCTCACATTTGAAAAATCCATTTTAAAGTAGGAAGGTACTTAGGCGATCATACCAAGCACGAAGGGCTTGTTTGAGTCCATATAGTGTCTAACGTAACTTGAAAATATGATATGGAAATTGAAAATCTTCAAAGCTAAGGTGTTGTTTCACAAAAATCTCTTCTTTTATAATTCCATTTAAAAATGCACTTTTTACGTCTATTTGAAAGGTTTAAAATCGTGAAAACATGTGAATGCACAAAGCAAATGAATGGATTCTAGTCTAGTAACAGGAGCATAAGTCTCGTCATAATCAATTCTTTCTTCTTGATTATAACATTAAGCCACTAGACGTGCTTTATTGCGTAGAACATGTCCATTCTCACTTAATTTATTTTGGAAACACATTTGGTACCAATTACAGATTGACCAACAGGTTTGGGAACAAGTTCCCAAACTTGGTTTCTCTCGAACTGGTTTAGTTCCTCTTGCATAGCATAAATCCAAAACTCATCTAAGAATGCATCTGCTACTGATTTAGGTTCTACTTAAGAAATGAATACAACTTAGCATCTATATCTGTAACGCCTCAGTCCCAAAATACGTATAGGACTAGGATACGTATACATGTCAGCTACGCATCAAGAGGACTCCAGTCCAGCTCGAATATGTATAAGCTGTCTGGTTGTTCTAAAATCAACTACATCTCAATCCACTAAATATCGATAACAGTAATAAATCAAGTACAGTAAGTGCAAAGCCTACATATTTACTATATGATTAATATTGTTTGTCTGTTATTTTTTAATTAGATTATCTTAGGCTAACTTTAATTAAGATTGGATGACATTCTATTTTATCCCATGGGAAGCTCAACCCATTTAACCCAACTTACCCATTCCTCCACTCACCTGGTTCTCTATCTCAGATCCCCACATCTCGTGTAGACCCCCACGTCCCTTTTCTTCTTCCTCTCACATATTAACAATCAGAAAGAATCAGAACCCTCACAGAAGTTTTTTATTTCCCAACCTCCTCAAAAACTCCTTAACTTCCTACTCCATCCACCAAATCCAAATCAAAGACAACCACTGCATCCGTCTCACCATCCCCATCATTTCCAGGCTCCTCTCCCCGCCGTTCCGCGTTGCACCCCGTGCCGCGTCCGACGGTAGCAGCCCGCACGCCACCGTGCCATTCTGCCGCGGAACCCCGCGATAGGCAGCAGCCGCCACGGACCCCCACGACGACAGAAGCCAACAGCCCCACACGGACCCCGTGCTATCCACGAACCCTACGGGTTCACCGTGCGTCGCACGCTTCGTGCGTGCACCCGCCGTGTCGACGATCCGTCATCTTTCTGACGCCCGTTTTGAGCCCGAGGCCTCCCTTCGTGTTCTGTCTTCTTTTTTTGGTAATTCTCTGTCCCAGAAACTTTTTGTTCCATGTACGGAACCTTTTCTATGTTTCGGCCAATTGGCATAATGAAGCTCTGCCAATTGGAAAAGTTAGATTAGTTAATTGTATGAATTAGTTAATTGTGTAATGTTGTGTAGATCCATTAATTAATTATGCAATGGTTATTATTATTAATTATAGAAACTATAAGGATTAAAATTATTATTGGATCATTAGTGTAGTATTACCCCTTTTTTAACAAATATTTTAGTAATATTAATTATTAGAGGGTTTATTTGGCAACTATTTCATCTATAGATTATTGTCATCTCTGGTTAATTATTATTAAGAGGAAAGATTTTGATAACAAATTAGTAATAATAATTCTCTATAGGTAATCATGGGCTATAAAAGGCTTTATATTAAAATGCATTTTTATACGAAGTATTTCATACCAAAGAGTAACTATTATAATATTTCCAAAAGTAAGTAAATAAATAACTATTCATTTATTTCTTCCCAAAAGTAAGTATTCTTAATGTTTCACTTTTACCAAATAATGAATAAAATGAGGTTGCCATTAAAAAGGGTTATTTTATTAAAGGATGACTTTTGGATAAAAAGTTTTATTAAAATATTATATATATATATATATATATATATATATATATATATATATATATATATATATATTATATATATAATATATATATATATATATAATATATTATATATATATATAAAATATATATATATATATATATATATATATATATATATATATATATATATATATATATATATATATATATATATATATATATATATATATATATAGTTTTGGTTAGAAAATTAGCTTTTTACTAAAAACGATATTTTTGGTTCAAAAAAATAGTAATTGTTGTTTATGGGTCAGAAAATGTAATTTTCTATTGAAATATATCAAAATAGGTTGCTGGTTATAAATAATAGTTTTTACAAAATATATTAATAATTATGAATAAAATAAATATTTTTTTCGTATTTTGGGTAATATTGGTAAAAGTAGGTATTTCTATTAAAAAGGATTTATGTTCTCCCTAGGATTTACTAATTGTAAACTTATTCTTCAAAAAATAAATATTACTATTTTTTATATCAACTGGTTAGTGTCACCCCGACCAGACTTAGCCCTAATTAACTAGGTAGCCTAAGGTTCAGAGTAGTCTTTTCTAGTTGATGATCTGGTGTTACGATATGTAGGTTCAAAACCCTAAACCATAGCAGTTACCTGCTACTCGTCCCTTTCCACGCTGAGGAGACATCCAAGGCAAGTTTTACATCTTTCATGTTTGTATTTTATTTTAATAATTAATGTATGCATCAGTAGTTTCATATACGGTAGTGACACTGATTCACAGTGGATCCCTCTTGGACTCCACATCGATTGACAGATTGATTGATTGACTCATTGACTCAGGTATTGATTGAGGGAGTAGTATAACGTTTGTGACCAAAGCTATTGTTTATCGATTGCCTCTCTCGCGCTAACCCCTACTGCATAGGTGGGTTGAGCCATACCGTATACTATCGTTTTGGCCAAAATGACAGTATACACATTACCTCTACCCAGCCGGTCACAGATTCTGTTATATACTCAAAACACTATTGTAGAATTGCATCGTTGTAGTTCCTTAGACATTGCATGTTGTCTTTTATTATTATTTATCAAAAGCATATATTATTTTCAAACTGTCTTGTATTTTATTTATTATTATTGTAGAATGTTAGATGTGGAAATGTATTTCTTAATCCCTCCTGATTGGAGACAACATTTTTAGGTGATTACGATGAGGAGGAGATGGCTTACAGTTCTTATTACGGGCCCGACCTGGGTTCCGAGGATTTAGCTGAACCAGGACAAAGGAACCAGGAGTCCTAGTTGTACCCTTATGTTTAGTTTCTTTTCTTTAAAAGTTCTAATAGACAAACCAAAGTGATAATTGATTATTCTTGCATTGTCTTTATTTCATTTAGACCTTAGATGTACTTCAAAAATGTTTAATAAAATGTTTTATTTCTGTTTAGATATTATTCTGCTTGTGTTCACTGCTTGTTACATCTTACTGCCGCCGGCTCACAACGGTGCATGCTGGGCATGATCCGACTAGATCTGTTATATTGGAATTGGGTCATGACATATTTTTAGTGGTGGCCCATGCAGGTCAGTTCTGTAAATTGGTCTAGTCCACTTAGTCTAGACCAGCATGCAGTTCTGTAACTTGACCTAGGTCTAGATGAGACTCTAGGAAAACAGACTCTAGAAACAACTAGAACACCTAGATTATATTCACCCTATTACAAAATAGGGACAAAATTATCTATTTAATTTTTTTGTTTGCTTATAGTCCTATAGGCTACCTTGCTTATGTTTGTACCCAAACCTTTCAGAAGATGGCGAAAGGAAAGACGACTCGCTCTGGGCCTGCGGATGAAAAGGTCGCTTTTTCCGGGAACTCCCCTACCCAGGCTCAATCAGACCCCTCTCCAGTTCAGCCCCATAGCCGTTCTCGTACTACACGGACTCACTACAACAAATAGGGCCTACAATAGCAGTTTTTTATAGCGTTCAAGTGTCCCCGCTATAGAATGTTATCAACAATAGCGTTCTTTCTGCAGTGCTATAAAAATATCTATCTGTAGCATTTCCTGAATGCTGTAGAATCTATAACATTCATCTACTGCTATATTTGTATGTCAAAGTAGGCAGCGTAGATTTCTATTTTACATGATAAAAATAGACTATGTCATATTTGGCATGAAAGCATACAAATTTACAAAACCTACGCCCAACATTTACAAAATCTATAGCCTAAACCCTCTAATATTCCTTCTTCCACGCATAACTATCGGCCCTAAAAATTTCTCATAACACTACAAAATAGAGGCTTTACGCCACAAAATCTGGAACGACAAAAAAAAATTTGGTTACCCAAACTAATCTTTAGCGACTAAAAAATTATTGTTGTCGTCTAAGAGGTGATTTTTTTAGTCGCCCAAAATTGGTTACACGTTGTAAATGACATATATTAACGGCATGTAAATTTGTGATTCGTAAAAGAGGTGATTTTTTAGTTTTTTACAACGTGTTTGTCTTGTGACCCATGAATGAAAACTTACTTACAACATGCATTATTGCATGTTGTGGTTGAAGAGTTATTTATGACTTGTATAATTGAACATAAATTTTTAGTTTCCCTCCTAAAGAAACTTTCCCTCTTAAGTTTGCTTTCATTTCCCCCTTAAAATTTTCATTTCTAATTTCCCTTCTTAGGTTTTCATTTCCATAGAATTTTAGGGCTTTCAATCTTTCAAGTCAGCATCTCCTCACCGTCCCCTCCTACAACCGGGGCTGCCGACGGTACCACCCCTTCTTTCCAGTTCGCCCATCCTCCAGTACCTCACCTCCTAATTCACCCGCGCCTCCATCATTGACTTCAAGATCAGATCAAGAATCCTCTTCCACCCCCATGAATACATCGAGAAGTGTCTCACCTTTGGCTTTCGCGTGTAGGGACTCCAGATACACAAGCGTGATGATGCCAAGAGGGTCCTACGACGGTTCAGAAGATACGGGCAAGACGACGCCTAGAGGATCCTGTGGCGGTTCATCTTGGACTTCGACCTCGCATATGCTATTTATGGTACTACATGTAAGCTCCTTCAAATGCCTTCTAAAGATGATTTTTTTCCTTTTTCTTTTTTCTTTTGTGTGTGTCTAAAACTAGGGTTCCGTCGAAATGCTCATCACCTATTTGTGGAATTTCTCCACCGAAAAAATACAATCTTAGATGAGGAACATAGGGAAGAATACACGTGTTGAAAGCAATTCTCAAAGTACTTCAAATAGGATCAAAATTTGGAGCTATTACACATGATTCAAGGAACAATGTATTAGCAGGAAAGGAGTTATTGCCTCAGAATGTGCTTCATGAGCAGTTCCTTCCTTTATGACCATTTTATACTAAGGAAATAGTTGGCTACCAGAAGATTCATTTTGAGGAACAATGCATACTGGTAATGCGATCTTTCTCCAAGAATCCAAGGATAATGGATAAGAGAGAAATTGTTCATTTATTCCTATACTTAATTAGTCTTTATCATAATAAGAAACAAATTGTTTTGGTTAATATTTAGTGTTCAGACTCACATTGTTCTTGAAAATGTCTTTCCAACTAAGCGAACATTAAAATATTCACTAATCGTAGGTCAATGGCGGCGGTGATCATGTTCTCCGATCTCTTCTTGGAATTCTTGTCCTTTATTACCCAATTGAACAGTACAAGTATGATGTTTTATCTTTTTAATAATCTACATGCTCTTTAGTCAGTGATTCGGTTATGAGTATTTACAATTACAAAAGTTTTTTGATTATCAGGACTTTATCATTCCATCCTACTGCTTCTGCATTAGAAGATTGGGGTTGCTCAAAGAATTATGAGGATGGAAAGAACGGGAATCTTAGTATTCTTCCTAAATGGCATATTCCTACACATGATGAACTTTCTTTTGCAAATGAGCTCTTGGATCTCCATTTTCAATTTGCTTTGCATGATCTCCTCAGAATCTGTCACACCAACATGCATATTGATGCAAGTAAATGTTATAGCTTTCTTCTATGATTTTGTCACATCACATAGGGACTTTCTTTGTCGGTTTACTTAGTGCTATATATCTTAGATGGATTATGCAGTCTGTAAGCTTCTAACTCACAAGGTGCTACAAGTTTACATGACCTTGTGGTAATATATAAACAAATAATGCTTTATAATAGTTCTCCTATCTTACGAATCCTACTTACCAGTTGAAAGACAATCTGTGTGTAAAAGTTAGTAGAAAATATTCCAGTATCTTCTTCCGTGGCACTCCTGAACTGCCTTCACGCCAAAATATATTATTTGGAAGGAGAGTCTGATTCAAGCTTAGGTAAACTCAGTAATGACCATCCTACACTCCCCACTAAGCTCATGTATAGTTTTAATGTGCTCCTCGGTGTCCGCCAGAATTAGAGATCTTTTAGTGTCGCAATTAACATTAATATTTTTATTTATTAATTCATTCATTGCATATAAGGTCTAATGCCAGGGTATACATTTCAACTATTTTCTTAAACGGTCTCCTGACCACCAAAAGCAACTTTTTACAGGCGTTGAAAAGGAGCACCTGAAGGTGACACTTCTACGAATTTATTCCTCGCTGCAAGGTGTTATGACATGTTTGCCTGACATGCGGCCATCCTGTAAAAATGGAGGGGCGAAAGATTTGGATGACAATTACTTTCTAATTCTGGGAGCAGTTGGTTCGCCTATTGGTAGTTAATAAATGAGGGAAAGGGCAGCTCAGCAGATCCCTGAAGCTTGCAAGTAATGTTCTGCATATTCTAGTTTTTGTATGGATTATCGTTTTCTCGTATATTTAGACCTCATGAGATTTTGAACATTTGATAGATATCTAATAAAAGAAAGATAAGATGATAGTATCCTTCTAATACTCCTTATACGTATCATGGATGCTCTAGGCAGTTACGGCACGGATACAAGAACATTAACTTTATTTACAAAGCTGCATGACTTGTCTTCTGATATTGTCATTTTCTACTGAGGTGTTGTCTATAATATATAATACAGGAAGCTTGGAATATGAAGAATGGTCAAATCACATTCAAGCCTGGAAATTAGAATCTGCTGCCATAATTGAGCCTCCATGCAATTTTATTGTATCTTCATATGCTGAAGGAAAGAGAAGGTTAGATTCTGTATTCGCCAGTGTTTCCTCTTTTCTTTTTTACTGTTTCCTCTTTGCTTTGTCCTTATTTTCCGAAGCAGGATTTAAAATCCACAATTAATTTCTGAACTTATTTGTTACTGACAAGCCTAGGTGGGCGCTTATTGACTAGGCATACATGCATAATACCGGGAGAGCATCATTATCTTACCATAGATTCCGTACAGATGGAAATTTGTTTCCATCAGAGCACATGGTTCTTATTATGGAGGATCTTTTAGATCTTTCTTTGCACAATTATGAATCAGTCCGCTCGTAAGTAATCTAGCGTTATAGATCACTAGTGAGGATGCAACATCTGTATTAACAATATCTTGGTTTCCTATTAAATGAGCAATCATCAAGTTTATGATTAGCAAAAGATTCTAAGTTAAATCAATATTTGACTAACTATTTGTTGTAGATAACTCTTGCAGTTTAGACGGTAACAAATTTGTTTCTGAGACATTCAATAGAGGCCGGTTCCTCTAATTTGGCAATTTTACCTAAAAATGGAGTTAAAGAATGTAAGTTTGCCATTACATGACTATTTTTGAATTGTAAATACCAGGGGAGTAAAGCTTATGGAAATATCAAAGAAAGTAAAAGATTTTACTTCCATGGTTCCTAAATCCTAACCTGGGGGAGAACGACATCATCACTAGTGAGTGCAACTGCGGAGGCAATGTTGATAGCTTCTTCCCCATTGGTGGTAAGATAAAAGGAAATTCTTCCTTGCCTCTGTGCTGTAGAAGATGGTATCCATGACTTGTAGAGTGACCATGTTACTGTACATCTTTTGAGCAAGTAACTCATTATTGCAACCTATATGCATTTGTTGCTTCTTATGACTGATCACTTATTATGGTTCTGGTACTTGTACTTAATATTCTCTTTTATGTTGGAAGAGTAAACGAGAGAGTGCCAGGTCTTAATAGTTGAGATTGTATTTAGTGGCTATTTAATCAGCTTATCAGGATAAATGATCCTGTGTCGACTTATTTTTTATATTATAATATGTTTTCTTTTCAATTTTGTGTAGGTTGGCGGGTAAATTTTTGATGGCTGTGGATATCTAGAAGGAAAGAGGCGATTGAGCTGCATTTTGGCCTACATACATTTTTTTATTATTTTGGACTACTAGGCGTACAACAACTTTTTGTACATCTTGAATGTTTTAATGACAACTACTTTTTGTACATCTTGAATGTTTTAATAACCGCTACTTTTTGTACATCTTGAATATTTTAATGAAAAATGTTCATATTTTGGCAAACCTTTTCTACATCTTGATTGATCGAAATCGAAGTTGCGATTGAAATTATTGAAATCAAAATTGCAATTCAGCATGAATTTCTATGGTTAATTGTATGTGATACAAAACAGGTTATTCAGATATGAAATTATGCAGCATATTTATAGCAGGTTATTCAGATATTAAATTATGTAGCAGATTTACAGCATTCAGAATATGCTATCATTCATCAATAATTCTTGAATGTTATAAACCATCCACATCATTCATGAACGCTATAATCCATCTACATCATTGACGAACGTAATAAAGGATCCACAGCATTCACAAACGCTATAAACAATCCACAGCATTCACGGACGCTATAATCCATCTACAGCATTCAAAAACACTATAAAGCATTCACAGCATTCATAAACGCTATAAACCATGCACAACATTCACGAACGCTATAATCCATCTACAGCATTCAAGAACGCTATAATGTTATAGCGTTCACAAGCGTTCACATACTATAGCGGGAGCGATTATAGCGGACGAAATACGCTATAGAAGGCTTTTTATAGCGTTCTGCGTATGCTATTGTAGGCCATATTTGTTGTAGTCACTCCACGTGCTACATATACTTCCACTGTGCAAGCAGATGCACCAATTCTCCCGATACCTACACTCTCTATTGCAGACACGAATCCTCCAACCGCTCCACCAGTGCCAGTAGACCCCCGCCGAGCTTGTAGGCCTGCTACGAGGAGTACTTGAGGCCCAGAGGGCTCAAGCAGAAGTGAATCGCGAGCAGACCACAATTATGAGGGAGGGCATAGAGAATGCCCATAATGTCACCGGGGCAGCGCTCGACTCATCACAGACGGAACAAAGACCTGTCAAGGTAAGAAGAGTGGAATTGATAAGTTTTATGCTTTATTGGAGAAATATAATTCTGATTAGTAGTCTATTATCCAGGAGAAAGTTGGAGACATTGAAAGCTTCACGAATATGAAGTCACAGCCTTTCAAAGGAACTGAAGGCCTTGTATACGCGGACGAGTGGCTGGATGACATGGAACGCATCCTCAGCGTTGCTTGAGTCCCACCCGGCCTCATGGTAGAGGCTGTAGCACTACAGTTCCAGGATCTGGCTAGCATTTGGTACATGAACGAGCCAAGATTTCAGACTGGAGGAACCTCCTGGCGTTCCTTCAAGAAGCAGTTCAAGAGGAAGTTCTTCCCGGAAGTTGCCCTAAAAGCCATAGGAAGGCAGTTCCATGACTAGAAACAAGGAGATCGTACCATCGAAGGGTATACAGCCGAGTTCAACCGACTCGGCAGGTTTGCACCCCGTCTGGTAGCAGACCCGGTGGAGCATACCCAGAAGTTTCGGCATGGACTGCAGAAAAAATTTGCACCATGGTTGCCACCAATGGAGCAAGGACGTACGACAAAATGCTGAAGGTGGCCCAAGACGTGGAGGCCAGTTCCTCTACCCAGACCAAGAGAGAGCACCCAGGATCCAGCAGCAAACACCAGGGTAACTTCAAGAGGCCCAACAACAACAACAACAACCAGTCCTCTCCTCATCAACAGCAGCACAAAGCACCACAGCAGAACCAACAGAAGAACCTCACCTACACCTACTACAAGAGGCCCGAGCATACCGCGAAGATCTGTAGGAAGAAGCTGGGCTACTGCCTTGTTTGTGGGTCTTCTATCTACCAGGTCAGGGACTTTCCTACTTCATTCAACAGAGCTGGAGATGGACAGCAGAAGGGCCTACTACCTACCCAGCAGCAGCGCTACAACCAGTACATGGTCGGACAAGCTTTTGTCTTAGCTGTTGAGGAGCCGGAAGCAGAGCCAGAGCCTGAGGGAGACGTCATTGCAGGTGCTATTTATTTACATTCGTACCCGGCATTAGCTCTCGCACAGTTTTATATCTTCAGATTTTATTGCTACATACCAAATAAATATAGGGTGTTGTAAGACGATCTGTAGAGTAATGACCGGAGGGGGACCTATCCCTATTACAGAGACTTGCACCTGTCCTATCACCATTTTCGGTCATACCTTTCTAACACCCCTTCTAGTTATGCCTCTTCCTAACTATGATGTAGTGTTGGGAATGGACTGGCTGAGCAAGCAACACGCTTTGATAGACTATCGTCGGGGTTGTGTTATCTTCAGTCCACCTCGAGGACCTGAGTTTGAAGTGGTTCGAGCACCATAGAGCATGGGGTGTGTCTCCTACACCTCCATCATAGAAGATTCCAGACCCCTTCATTCCCTGATAGCAGAATTCTTAGATGTCTTCCCCGACAACCTACCCGAATTATCCCCTGATCGAGACGTGGAGTTCACTATCGATCTAGTACCTGGCTCTTCCCCTTTGTCACAGAGAAGCTACAGAGTCAACCCCAAGGAGGCTAAGAAGATGAAGGACCAGATAGATGAGCTGAAGGCCCAAGAATTTATCAGAGATAGAGCTTCGCCATGGGGATCACCATTTTTGTTCGTGTCCAAGAAGGATGGAACCGTACGGATGTGCATAGATTTAGGGGTGAGCAAAACTCGGTTTAAAACCGAAAACTGATCCGAACCGAACCGAAATAAGGTTTCGGTTCGGTTTTTTTTTAAACGGTTCGGTTGTCGGTTTAGAGGTTCGGTTTTTTTTGGATTTTCGGTTCGGTTTTCGGTTTTTGGGTTCGGTTTTCGAACCGAACCGAAAACCAAACTTTAAAACCGGTTTATATATATATATATATATATATATATATATATATATAAAACCGAAAAACTGATGAACCGAACTGAACCAATTCGGTTCGGTTCAGGTTCGGTTCTGAACCAATTCGGTTCGGTTCGGTTTTGATTTGGTCGGTTCGGTTTTGAGTTCGGTTTTAATTTTTTCGGTTTGGTTCGGACCGAACCGAACCGATGCTCACCCCTACATAGATTATCGGGCATTGAACAACATCACAATCAAGAACAACTACCCTTTGCCCAGGATCGATGACCTTTTGATCAGATGAGCGGAGCGAGGGTTTTCTCAAAGATTGACCTCAGGTCGGGATATCACTAGGTCAAGATACGAGAGGAGGATATTCCAAAGACGACATTCAACACCAAGTATGGACAATATGAGTTCTTGGTCATGCCCTTCAGACTTACTAATGCCCAGTCATGTCCACGAATCTCATGAACAAGGTCTTATATAAGTATCTAGACCAGTTTGTCATTGCCTTCATCGATGACATTCTGATTTACTCAAAGACCCGAGAAGAGCATAAGAAGCACTTGCTGATTGTCTTGGAGACTCTGAGGAAGGAGAAGCTATATGGTAAACTGTCCAAGTGTGAATTTTTCTTAGATAAAGTGGATTTTCTTAGATATATTGTAATAGAAGTAGGGATATCTATGGATCCCAAGAAGATATATATAGTAGCAGTAGAATCTTGGAAAACCCCTAGCTCAGTTGCGGAGATCAGAAGTTTCTTTGGCTTAGCAGGATATTACATGAAGTTTGTTAAGGACTTCGCAAGGATTGCTGAGCCCATGACAAAGCTAACCAAGAAAAATGAAGAGTTTGTTTGGATCGAAGCATGCCAAGCGTCATTTAAGGAACTGAAGAGAAGGTTGACAACAGCACCTATATTGACACTACCATCCGGATCAAGTGGATTCTCTATCAATAGTGATGCTTCAGGCAAGGGATTGGACTGTGTACTACAACAACATGGAAAGGTAATTGCCTATGCATCTCGACAATTATAGAATCATGAGAAGAACTACCCTACGCATGACTTGGAGCTAGCAACGGTCATCTTTGCCCTAAAGCTTTGGAAGCATTATCTCAATGGCGAGAAGGTAGACATATATACAGACCACAAAAGTCTCAAGTATGTCTTTACTCAGAAGGAGCTTAATGTGTGCCAGAGGCGGTGGTTGGAGCTTATGAAGGACTTTAACATCAACCTACAGTACCATCCGGGTAAGGCTAATGTCGTTGATGATGCACTTAGCAGGTACCCGATGGCTATGTTTTTAACGAAGAACCGTCATCTGCTGGAAGATATGGAGAAGCTCGGTTTGGAGATTATGTTACCCGAAGAAATTATGAAGAAGCTGGGAAAGGAAGCAATTTTACCAGGCGTGGACTTGCCCTTAATGCAACTACAAGTACAGTCCAGCCTAATCAGCAAAGTCAAGGAGACTCAGTTTCAGGATGAAATATTGTGCAAATTGAGAGATCGAGTATTAGCTGGAACACTCGAAGGATTTTCCATAGCTAGTGATAGAGCTTTGAGGCATGGCACGAGGCTTTGCGTGTCGACTGGCAAGCTGAAGAACGAACTGAGGAAGGAAGCACATCAGTCGCAATATTCTATACACCCAGGAGCTAACAAGATGTACAAGGACATGAGGACACATGTATGGTGGCTTGGAATGAAGCAAGACGTGGCGGAGTTCGTCTCCAGGTGCTTGATCTGCCAGCAAGTGAAGGCAGATCATCAGAGACGAGCAGGTTTGTTTCAACCGCTTCCCATTTTGTAGTAGAAATGAGAACATATTATGATGGATTTTGTGACAGGACTACCCAGATCCCAAGAAGGGAAGGATGCTATCTAGGTAATTATGGACAGACTGACCAAGTCTGCCATTTTATTCCTTTCAAGGTTGGTTTATCCACTTAATGGCTGCAGCTCTCTATATACGGAACATAAACCGGCTACATGGAGTTCCAGTCAGTATTATATCCGACAGGGATACCCGAATCATCTCGTATTACTGGAAGAGTCTACAGGAGAGCTTGGGCACGCAGCTGAAGTTTAGCACGACATACCACCCACAGACCGACGGCCAGTCCGAACGGACTATTCAGACGCCTGAGGATATATTGAGATCGTGCGTCCTACAGTTCGGTGGATCTTGGGAAGATCACCTACACCTGGTAGAGTTCTGCTACAACAATAGCTACCAGGCCAACATTCAGATGACACCGTTTGAGGTGTTATATGGACGTCGCTGCCGCACTCCTCTAGCATGGGACGACGTTGGAGATCGAGTCTTGTTTGGACCAGAGATGGTTACAGATGCAGCCGAGAAGATGAAGATTATTAGAGAGGGGCTAAGGATTGCGCAAGACCGCCAGAAGCATTGGGCGGATAGCAGGTGTCAAATCTTGGAGTTTGAGGCCGGAAATCAGGTATTTGTTAGAATATCACCTACCAGAGGCACAATCAGATTCGGCTAAGCTGGAAAGCTGAGTCCCCGCTATATTGGTCCGCTTGAGGTACTGAGCAAGATCGGAGAGGTAGCATACAAAGTGGCTCTACCACCTAGTCTCGAAGGCGTGCACAATATCTTTCACGTATCGCAGCTGAGGCATTACATACCGGACCCGAGACACGTTGTGGATCATTCAGAACTAGAAGTTGGACCTAGCCTCACCGTGCTCGAGCAACCAGTAGAAATCATAGACCGCATGGAGAAGAGATTGAGGTGCGCAGTGATCTCACTAGTCAAGATAGCTTGGCATCACCACTCCTCAAGCCAGGCTACCTGGGAGCGAGAGGACGAGATAAGGGAGAAGTATCCTCATCTTTTCTAGGTATGCTCTATCTCCTCTCTTTCATTATTAGATAAAATTTTGAGGACGAAATTTTCTAAGGAGGGAATGTTGTAAAGCCCACATATTTACTACATGATTAATATTGTTTGTCTGTTATTTTTTAATTAGATTATCTTGGGCTTGATATAATTAAGATTGGATGACCCTCCATTTCAGCCCATAGAAAGCCCAACCCATTTAACCCAACTTACCCATTCCTCCACTCACCCAGTTTTTTCTCTTAGATCCTCAAATCTCGCGCAGACCCCCACGTCCCTTTTCTTCTTCCTCTCACGTATTAACACTCAGAAAGAATCAGAACCCTCACAGAAGTTTTTTATTCCCCAACCTCCGCAAAAACTCCTTAACTTCCTACTCTCTCCACCAAATCCAAATCCGAGACAACCACCGCGTCCGTCTCGCTATCCCCGTCATTTCTAGACCCCTCTTTCTGCCGTTCTGCATCGCACCCCGCATCTCGCCCGACGGCAGCATCCTACGCGCCACCCACCAGGCTGCCGTGAAACACCGTGACCAGTAGCAGCCCGCATGCCACCGTGCCAGGCCACCACAGACCCTCACGACCGACAGCAGCCAGCAGCCCCCGTGCGGACCCCCACGCTGTCCACGTGCCCCGCGCGGACCTCGTGCGTGCACCCCGTGCCCATGTCCGACGATCCGTCAGCTTTCCGACTAGGGGTGCAACTCGTGCGGGCTAAACCCGAACCCGATCGGGTAAACCCGTTAATGGGTTGGGTTAGGGTTGAAGATATTCGGGTTCGGGCTTGGGCTCTGGTTAAATATTTGAACCCGATCAAAAATCGGGTTGGGCTTGGGTTCATGTGTTGGGTAACCCGAAGAACCCGAAACCCGACATATATATATATATATATATATATATATATATATATATATATATATATATATATATATATATATATATATATATATATATATATTTATATATATATATATATATGTATATATATATATAGTTTCATACTACTTAAATAAAAAGTTTAAACTATAATTTTTTTTCACCCGAACTCTTCAACTCCTTGTCCTAAATCTCATTTCAGTTTTATTTATAATGATTGATGCTTGATTGCTATTTGATTATGCATTTAATATTACTCTTGTTTAAAATTATTTCAAATATCATATTAGAGTCCGATGAACCCGACCCAACCCGAGCCCAACCCGATCCTCCGGGCTTGGTCTTGGGCTTCATATGTTGAACCCGAAGTCGGGTCGAGCTTGGGCTCGGGCTAGGCTTATGATCTGTCGGGTTGGGCTCGGGTTGACCTCAAACCCGACCCAACCCGCCCGAGTTGCACCCCTATTTCCGACGCCCCGTTTCGAGCCTGAGACCTCCCCTCGGTGTTCCTTCTTCATTTTTTTTGGTAATTCTCTGTCCCAGAAACTTTATGTTCCATGTACAGAACCTTTTCTACGTTCCGGCCAATTGGCAGAATGAAGCTCTGTCAATTGGAATAGTTAGATTAGTTAATTGTATGAATTAGTTAATTGTGTAATGTTGTGTAGTAATTAATTTTTGCAATGGTTATTAATTATTAATTGTAGAAACTATAAGGATTAGAATTATTATTGGATCATTAGTCTAGTATTACCCTTTTTTTTAACAAATATATTAGTAATATTAATTATTAGAGGGTTTATATGGCAACTAGTTCATCAATAGATTATTGTCATCTCTGGTTAATTATTAATAAGAGGAAAGATTTTGATAACAAATTAGTAATAATATTTCTCTATAGGTAATTATGGGCTATAAAGTTTTTATATCAAAATCCATTTTTATACGAAGTATTTCATACCAAATAGTAACTATTATAATATGTTCCAAAAGTAAATAAATAAATAACTATTTATTTATTTCTTCCCAAAAGTAAGTATTCTTAATATTCCGCTTTTACCAAATAAATGATTAAAATGAGGTTGTCATTAAAAAGGGTTATTTTATTAAAGGATGACTTTTGGATAAAAAGTTTTATTAAAATATTATGTTTATATATATATATATATATATATATATATATATATATATATATATATATATATATATATATAGTTTTAGTTAGAAAAATAGCTTTTTACTAAAAACGATATTTTTGGTTCAAAAAAAATAGTAATTGTTGTTTATGGTCAGAAAATGTAATTTTCTATTAAAATATATCAAAATAGGTTTCTGGTTATAAATAATATTTTTTACAAAATATATTAATAATGATGCATAAAATAAATATTTTTTCGTATTTTGGGTAATATTGGTAAAAGTAGGTATTTCTATTAAAAGGATTTATGTTGTCACTAGTATTTATTAATTATAAACTTATTCTTCAAAAAATAAATATTACTATTTTTTATATCAACTGGTTAGTGTCACCCTGACAAGACTTAGCCCTAATTAACTAGGTAGCCTAAGGTTCAGAATAGTCTTTTCTAGCTGCTGATTTGGTGTTACGATATGTAGGTTCGGAATCCTAAACCTTAGCAGTTACCTGCTACTCGTCGCTTTCCACGCCGAGGAGACATCCAAGGCAAGATTCACATCTTTCATGTCTGTATTTTATTTTAATAATTAAATGTATGCATCAGTATTTCATATACGGTAGTGACACTGATTCATAGTGGATCCCTCTTGGACTCCACATCGATTGACAGATTGATTGATTGACTCATTAACTCGAAGATTGATTGGGGGAGTAGTATAACATCTGTGACCAAAGCTATTGTTTACCGACTGCCTCTCTCGTGCTAAACCCTACTGCACAGGTGGATTGAGATGTACCATATACTGTCGTTTTGGCCAGAATGCTAGTATACACATTGCCTCTATCCAGCCGATCACAGATTCTGTTGTATACTCAAAACACTATTGTAGAATTGCATCATTATAGTTCCCGAGACTTTGTCTGTTGTCTTTTATTATTATTTATCAAAAACATATACTGTTTTCAAACTGTCTTGTATTTTATTTATTTATTATCGTATAATGTTAGATGTGGAAATGTTTTCTTGCTTCCTCCTGATTGGAGACAACATTTTTAGGTGATTGCGATGAGGAGGAGCTGGCTTACAGTTCTTATTACGGGCCCGGCCTGGGTTCCGAGTATTTAACTGAACCAGCACAAGGGAACCAGGAGTCCTAGTTGCACCCTTATGTTTAGTTTCTTTTCTTTAAAAGTTGTAATAAACAAACCAAAGTGATATTTGATTATTCTTGCATTGTCTTTATTTTATTTAGACCTTAGATGTACTTCAAAAATGTTTAATAAAATATTTTATTTCCTTTTAGATATTGTTCTGCTTGTGTTTACTGCTTGTTACAACTTACTGCCGCTGTCTCACAACGGTACAGGCTGGGCATGATCCGACTAGATGCATTATATTGGGATCGGGTCGTGATAGTAAGGGTGATCAGACCATAATACACTGATTCTAGAATAGATAAACGTACTAGAGTGGATCCTCAATAATACGTTTATCATGAATAAGCTAGGAGAAAATGCAAGCTTGTAAAATAGTAGGCTATAATAACATCGAGTGTCAAATACTATACAAAATATAAATATGGAATATATGATAATAACACAACTAAATATACATGAAGTCTTGGCGACGCAACCGTCATCCATCAATGCACTAAACCATGAAAACTCCATCTAATACCTGGAGAGATCACCAGGTCCTCAGAGGACTAGCAAGACACATAATATACAAGCCTACTGTAACAGTAATAACATGCATGGAAGAAAGGGAACAATACAACAAATCAGGATTGAAGAATACAAAAAAAGAATGGCATGCTGTTGAGGATCGTGCTGATAAATATGACTAAGAGTAAATCGGGATAAACCGCAGCTCAGTGGGGACTCACGGTCCTATAGATCATATCTCAATGGGGGCTCACAACCTATAATAAGTCTCTATCATAGCTCAGTGGGGGCTCACAACATAGAGTGGTCAAGTATAGTCATCGTCTATCACAAGATCCTTGCCTAGAACTACGAGTCAAGTCAAGGTAAGTCAAGTCAATAAGTCAAGTCCAGCTTAATCATGTGAAAGGGACATAACAGAGGCTAAGCAATACTATCACTAGACATGAACACGAAAGAATAATATGGCGAGTAACATGAGAAAAGAAAGAGCAATCATGTACGTGCACGTAAAACTAGAAAATAACCATGATATAAAATGGAAGAGAAATATGTACCAAGTGAGACATAAAAGAATAGCAGTATAGAAAAGCATGTAAGTACTATAAAGTTTGGCAAGGCGTACTTTCCTGGTGTAGCACGTATAACCACAATAATTAACCAATCAATGAGCCACCAAAAGCCCAACTCCTGCAAACGACTCCGGATGCAGAAACAGACATTGCCAACATTCTCAGAATAAGAAAAATAGCTAGGATAGGCTATCCGTAAGTCCAATTCTGGACACAAGGGTGAAACGGTAATTTCGGATCAAAACGGTATCCGCCGTTGGACCCGCTTTGCACCGAAAAGCTTGCCAGAGTCTATGGTCTCAAAAGTCATCAAGCTACATGTCTACGGGTCCAGTTTGATGAGACGAACCCAATGGTATGTCCAAAGTTGGATTCCGGTGGACCGTACAGAAATTCGCCCGTTGGATCGAGTCGCGGGCCCGCCAAAATAGTGTTCCAATCGACCTTCTCAGAATCGCACCAAACATGGCTCACAGGACCAGAAAAATGATACGGTCCTGTTGGTGCAAGTTTTCTCTCGAGTTAACGAATATACACAAAGTAATTAGGGAATTTCGAAAAAGGTCGATACGGTGAATTTTGACTGATACGCATCAAATTCGTCGCGCACACGTAACCAATTCGAATTCCGTCAAAACCCACACGTGCACGAAGTCCATATGCACCTTTTGATGCAAGTGGTTCACGACCAAGTCGCTCGGATTGTCGGGAGGGACCCTGTGTCAGAGAAAATTCAAAGTTTTAAAAATAGAATTTCTAATTTTTTTTTATTTTTAAATCAATTTTTCATGATGTATAATAAATGAAATTAAAATTCGTAAACAACATCTAGAAGCCGTATAAGTTGTCTCTAATACTGTTTAGGTAAATTTTGAGAACTCTCTACAGACTGCCAGTAATTGGCCTTCGAAAACAAGTTCCTGATACTGTAACTAGCAGTGGCTCTTGTTATTTTTTTCTATTTCGATTCAACTTCTCATCTAACCCAGTCTAATCCAAATCAAACTAGTTACTAAGGTTCATAGGGGGTTAGGTGGGATTCTAAACGTATTAAATGGTTCGAGATTTGGTCGAGTAACGATGAAGAAAGCAGGGTGCGAAGATGAGTACCTGGCTGCCTATGATGCTATTTTTGCTGTCGGTTGTGTCCCTATTTCTGTGTGCAGCGACCGACTCTGGCATCGTGGCTAGCTGTGTGCGCAGGTGACTGGGGGAGATCGCACGCAGGCGAGGGCTGTTTGTGCGAGGGGTTGGCAAGGGTTTGGGTGGATTTTCTTTTCTAAAGATGTGATCGACTGTCATGAGTTCATACGTATACTCAGTTTTGTATTATTAAAACCGACCTCGGTTGGATACGAATTTTTATTTCAAATAGGTTCGGATGGGAGAGAATCTCACCAAGATTTATATGGAAAAATCTGGGAGAGATTTAAGCATGATTTGGTTGGTAAAAATTTCCATCTCGTGCTTAGGGTCCTCCTGGGCTTGGGTTCGTAGGTTAGGGGGTGATAAACAGTGACTAGCACTGTTCATCAGTAGAATTTTTGTTTTTTTTTCCTTTTATATATATATATATATATATATATATATATATATATATATACTTACACATACATACACATACTTACATATATACTTACACATACAAAAAAATATATATATATATATATACTTACACATACATATATGTAATTCCTCATATATATTTTTATGTACTCTTATATTCTTAAAATATTTCTATTTATATGTACATAATCCATATATTTGTGCACATATTTATATTTTAGTACCTATATATATCCTTATTATTTATTTAAAAAATATGAAAACTTTATAGATAAAATTCGATAGGTAATATTATATCTATCCGACTAAGAATAAATAAATAAATAGATAAAATGAATGAAATAAACTACTAAGAGTTGAAAGATTCTACTATATATCAGTACACACATATATTCATTTAATATCAAATAGCTTTTATATTAGACATATAACCACTACAAAAATCATTATTAAACCACTACATTAAATTACAAAATATATATACACATACATAAAATGTATCTATATAGACGTCTTTGCACACATAATATCTCTACATAGGTTTAGATTGGGTTCGGGTCAAGTCTGGGCTAAATTGGTACAACCGGGTCTCCTAAGGTCATAATTTTAATATATAACTAATTAAATTATTTATAGGGATCAAGTCACAATTTGACCTGGTTTTCCTAGTTGGAACACACATATGGCTCGGCCTTCCCTATCATGGCTAAAACACTAGTCAAAGCACACAAGTACACAATCCATGCCACAATTTCTAGTCGTCTGCACTCCAAATCTTAACCATGGCTAAGGTCATCTATATTAATAATTATGCTATTATAAATATAATCATATACATACAAAATTGTATATAAATCTATTTGGCCTAAATAAATTCAAAGATAACTCTACTAAGTCATCTACTAAGTCATGGCAACCTAACATAACTCTACCAGGTGGGGTTGGCTAGGTTAGGGTCCAAATGTATTTTCTAGTCATTTCAATCTCGAAAAGTCAACCCATGAGTCTCTCGTGCCATTTGCAAATAAATAGCACATAGTAACTCGATTGAGTGGCACACCCCTAGCATATGTGTCGTAGTCTCAAAATGGGTCAAAATCATATATTGGGTCAAATGGTTTTGATTTAAGCTGAGTTCCGAACTCAAGTTGGAAGTTAGGTCTAGGATTACGGGGAATAATCAAATAGCCTAAATTGACCTAAAATTGTGCGAAGTCAAAAGAATATTAGGGGACAAGTTTGGATGAGACATGATATATCAAATTGAAGGTGGACTTGTCTACTTCAAAATTCACGAAGGATGTTTCCAAAGATTGGCATTTCTTGTACTCCAAAAATCAAAGTTACAGAAAAGTACTTCTATAGTCATAATTAAATATCAAATATAACCTAATAAATAGAAATATTATAAAAAAATTAAAATAAATTCCTAAAAATTAGGGTCCTTACAATATCCCTAGTAGAAGAACGTGTACCTAGTACTCCCTTTGATACATCACCTATGACAAGGGTCTCTGGATGGTCTGTCATGAATTTCATCTTCTTCGGTAAACTCTCCAGATAGTTCTTGTCAGCAGCAGTATTCAGATGCTTTGGATGTGTTCCTTACATCTTCATCATTGTTGTCACTAGATACTTGACTATTGGGCTCAATAAATGAAACATTAATCGATTCTTCAACAATCATAGATCTTTTAATGAAAACTCTATATCATTTACTTTTGGCCGCATAACCAAGGAATATCCTTTCGTTTACCTTCGAGATGAACTTATCCAAAGTTATCCTTGGTGTTCAAGATAAAATGACAACATCTAAAAACTTTAAAATATAAAATATTTGAGATGCGATTAAACCACAGTTCATAAGGAGTCTTTTTTTTATATAGGTTGAATCAGAAGCCTATTCAAAACATGACAAGCTATACTTACAGCTTCAGTCCAAAAATATTTCGGAAGGTTGTGCTGGTTAAGTATGACTCTAGACATATCGCTTAGAGTTATATTCTTTCCTTCCACATCACCATTTTATTAGGGAGTTTTAGAACAGAAAATCATGTGAAAAAACATTTATTTTGCAAAAATTTTGGAAATCAGAATTTATGAATTTGCCTCTATTATCACTTCGGATACGATTGAAACGTTTTTTGCTTTGAACCTTTTTACGAAAAATCTCAAATTTAAAAAATGCATTATTTTTATTTGATAAAAAGAAAACCCATGTATATCTAAAGAAATCATCAACAGTAACAAAAGCGTAGAGCTTACCACCAAGGCTGACGATTCTACTAGGTCCAAACAAATCTATGTGTATCAACTGCAAGGGTCTAGATGTACTTTACAGCATTGGTGGATTTAAATGAGTATCTAGTTGCTTTGTTTTTTTCGTAGTCGACACATACTATGTCTTTTTTGAACGATATCTCCGGTAGTCCTTTTACCAATTTCTTTATTGATAGCCTTGAAATAGTATCCATATTTGCGTATCCTAGTCTCATATGCCAGAGCTAACTTTCTTCTTAGTTAACTATTAGGCCCTTACCTGAACTATTAGTACTTTCTAAAAAAACATAAATATTATCCTCCCTGATTCTTTTATAGACAAGATTACCAGTGGATATATCATATATAGAACATTTGTCCCTAATAAAATTAATACAAAACCATTGTCAGCAAGATGACTAATGCTTAGAAGGTTATATTCTAATTCAGTTACAAGACAAACGTCTTTTATTTCTGGATAGGGAAAAGAACCAACAATGCTATTAGTAATCACCGAAGAAAAAATCCTTATCTTTTCATCGATAGCATTGCAAATAGAGATGTGTCACCTGTCATGTGTCACAAACATTCTCTATTGAGGATCCATTTGCTTCTAGCATAAGAGGGTTGACCGACCAACAAGACGAGTAGATGTGACCTTTGATACCCATTTTTTTGAGGGTCCGACAATGTTAGTTTTAGGTATCCATGTATACTTATTCATGTCTACTAACTTTCTAACTCTACGTACTGTGATATGTTTCCATGTTGACCACAGTATGTACATATGATTCTATAGTTAGTGTCCTTTGTTTCAATGCAGACATGAGTCTTTTGTCTTACGTGGATACTTGTAAGTGAAAGCATGATTATGTGGAACATGTTGCTTGCGTGCTTTCTTTGATCGTGTCCTATTTAGTATATTTTGTTTAGTAGGACAGATCTTAGGCAGTGTAACAGAATCAACATGTTTGCCTAAATTTATCTCTAACTTTTTAGAGATTGAACAAGCTGCTATATATTTCTCAGTCATATGTTTTAGCTTTTGTTTAGTGTCAATGTGTGGTCTCTTCTCAGAATCATATAGAGCAAGTACTTTTGCATAGTTCTTCTCTCTCTTTTCAACCGTGTATTGAGCCTCATGAAGACTTCGCTTAATGTTAGCTATGTCTTCCGTATTACCTATTGTAGATGTATCCTTTATATCTTGCAATAACTTAAACAAACTATCCACTTCGGTTGTGTATGCCTTTATCTCTTTTCGAGATTGCTTGTATTTGTCTAACACATTTTTGTGTTCGTCAAGTTGTCATGTCCCGCACCCGCTTTTCGGGATACGAGTACGTAGCCAAGTCCAGCCTATGCCGTAGTATCGATGGCAGTACGTTGTCTAGGTCTCAATGTCAATCTCAAATACAACAAAATCATATCTAATAGTTCATTCATAATAATTATTTTATTTACAAATCCAATAATACATAAAAATGATATTCGAAAACAAATCCGCTAAATGTTTAAATAAGAATCTAAGGTCGGCCTCCATGATCTCTACTTCCACAGAAAGGTCCAAAGTGCATAAGACGGCAAGCATGACAAGTCATCTGCAACGATCTAGTCAGATAAGGAGCAAAGTGCAACCCTATTCCAATAATGTAACTTAATACAAAATAAGTGTAACACTCAGTTTTCCAGATGAGGGTAATTTTAAAATTTTGTAATTATAGTTATTATTTATTGATATTTATTTCATATTATAATTTTTGGTGATTTTTAATCATTTTTAAACTATTAAAAATTGTTTTAAGTCATGACTTATGATCTTAATGTGCTGCTAGTGAAACCATAGAGACAGCTTGACCTAGAGCCTAGCCATGTGATTAGCGTGTTTCATTTATCATTTCCAGTTTGAGGGTATTTTGGTCATTTTGAATTTAATTAAATTTAATATATATTATTTGGAATTTAAATATATTATTAAAAATGGTGTGATTTTAATATTATTTAATTGATTATCATGTATTGTGATTAGTCTAGCTTAGTTTGGACCTAACCCAGATTAGTCATAGCTAGTCTTATCTAACCATGGTTAGTGTTAGTTAGTATTAATTAGAATTATTGAAATTTAAGTGATTTTTAGTATAATTTAATTTAGTGCTATTCTTGACTTTGACTCATAGTGACTTTGTAGACTGTCCTACAAGCTAACCCTAGTCATGACTACTTGGTTAGATTATAAAACCCTAGTTTAACATAAGTTAATGATACTCTAGTCATTAGGATTAAATTGGGGAAATAGAGATAATGAATAGGTTGGTTAATGACTTGTGATTTCATAAACCATGACTTATGGCTTAAGGCCCATAGAGGCCCATAACCCAATTAGTGAAACCAAAACCCTAACCCTAGCATTTATGGCCAGCCACCTAGGGTTCTACACCCCTATTTAATGTCTCTCAAACTTAGGGCTAGCCTCCTTAGAATATTTGCAAGTTTAAAGAAGAGGTAACCCTTTCTTCCCTAATCCATAACTCCTCCATTCCAACTCCTTTTTCTTCCTAATTTCTTGCAATAGCTTCTAATTGCTGTGTTCTCTATGGCTATGGTGAGAAATTTCAGGAAAGGGCCAAATTGAAGAAGTTTCGGTAGCTTGAGGAACCACTTACATTGGGACTTTTTGAGCCATTGCAAACCCTAGGTAAATTTCTAATCCACTCCATAAAATGATGTTTTGATTGCATGAATAGAAAGCCCTAGGTCTACCCTAACTGTAGATGTAGCTACTTCTAGGTTTCGTGTCCAATACGTGTCCATATCGGACACGTATCAGTGGATACGTGTAGGTGTTCGATGAAATGCCACAGTGGGCATTTCATTACTATTTTAGGAATTGGTTTGAATAGGAAATTAGTTTTTAACCTCGCTTATGGGATTCCAGTGTTCTGAGATTATTTTGGTATCGTGTCGTGTCGCATTGGACATGGGTACATGCGGGGTGCACCACGCACGCGTGTGGGTAGCATTCCCCTGCTACTCGGGGTTGATTGCGCACAGCACATGCCACTTGGACACGTGTAATGGGACACGTGGGTACAGGCAATGTCTGACACGAGGCCGCCGAAGTTTCGTGGGTCCTCGTGTCGTATCGGACACGCAGTTGGCAGTACACTGTGCGTGTACACTCTATTAGTGTGTTCTGCGTTTAAATTCCAGTTTTAATGTTTAAATTCATGTTTTAACTACAAAGTTAGATCCTATATATGATTAATAATCTATATTAGTTTGATTACATAGTAGTTTAGGTGGTTTGATATGAGGAATGGAATATTTGATTCGTGTTGGGTTCAATGTGCCACTGATACATTGTATGTTCAGCTTCCCTATGTTAAATCCCATTTAATTTGAATTCTAATTGATTGTTTTAGTTGCCAATTATTCCCACATGTTTGATTATTCATGTTAAGTTCGATTTCACTTAATAGAATAGATTTTGGATTCGTATATGAGAATATGGAAAGTGAGTTGGGCTCAACTAATACATTTAACTGATACATGGTTAATTCAAATTCTTCTAACTATTATTCCTATTTTAATCATGTTTTAAACTAATGTTTCAACTGTCAATGATTCCACATGTTTGATTATTCATGGCTAGTTCAATGCTTCGTATAGATAGGCTTTTGTTATGTAAATGGGATTGGAATTAAGTTGGGTTTTAAATGTGTGTCAACTGATTTTATTCTCGATTTTAACTGTCAGCTGAGAACTAATTTCCTATACCTGAGATTAATTCATTCCTATTAAACTGTAATAAAATGATTGTTAGTTCTCATCAAACATGAGAACTAGTTCTTCCCTTCTTCAACTGAACTGAAATTGAATGTGAAGCGCCTCATATTGTATTGGGTATTAGTTAACTGATTTGAATTCGTATGTAAACTGTCATGTTACTCCCCTTTCCATGCATTAGCTAACTGATTCCAGGTTACACCATATTGTTAGCTCACCGATTTCCTATAGTTAGCTCACTGTTTTTTTGTTAACTGTCAACTGTTATTTCATTCCTTAAACCTGAGATGTTATCCCCATACATTGTATTGTTGTTTCATTGATTAAATGGAGGAATGGGAGAAATGGTTATCTAGTTAACTGGAATTGAAATTATGTATATTGTTTTGCATTGACACTACACATAGGATTCACTAACACCTTCCATTCCCTGTTTTCCATTTATCTAACACTACACTTTCCATATAACCTTCACTGTTTTCAGGTTTATGCCATACACACACACAAGTGTATATCAGTAAACACCCACACATTGATACCCTCATGTGACACTCTTGACACAACTCTATGTGGCACTCACACATACACCATCTCATGTCTTCACACACACACATGAACACATACATTCCCTTTCTTTATTCTCTATGTATGTGTATATATACACATGTATATATATGGGTATGTGAGATTCACATATAGGTAACATATATGTTAATGTGTATTACTATATTATATTATATAAATATATCAGTATGTGTATTATATTAGATATATGTGTTGACATGTGGTTATCTGATTTGTGGGTTGGTTTATAGGCATGATATAGCCTATAGCCTATGGATGTGGCTTGAATGCCAGTATAGAGTCTAGTTAGACTTGTTTAGTCTTGATTAGACCTAGAATAGACAGGTTAGCCTAGTGAGACTTGTCTGGCTTAGATTTGACCTAGTTTGACTAGTTTAGTTGACTAGAGTTGACCGAGAGTTGACTTTAGTCTAGATTGACCTAGATTCATATAGAATGCATTGTAATGCATCTTATTATTATTTTAGACTTATAGTGACTTGTACTATTCTATAGGAGACAGACACCACTCTTCGGACAGTAGATACTCTACAGATACTCAGGATACAGACGAGTACATTCTCTGATCATTTCATATCCTGCATTAGGAGTATATTTTCTGCTTTAGATTACTTTACATGATGCTGACACGAAAACACGGATTAGTACTATATGGATCTTGTCGTGCGATGTTATCCCCTTAGCGGATACATCGGGTATTCGTGTTCGTGTACTTTATCGTGAGCATCGTGTACTCTATGTATTCGTGACATTCGTGTACGAAACGTATAAAATCGTGTATAATCATGTATTCACATGACCTTCGTATACAATAACATAACTTGGCTAGATCCTTGTGTATTGATTGGGACGGGGGAGTAGAAGTGGTTATGTAATCAATCCAGTAGATTACTCGTGTACAACCTCTGTAGATTACTCGTGTACAACATCGTGCCGTTTACATAATCGTCTTGTGCTCTGAATCACTAGTCACTGATAGTTCTCTATATACTTTAGCTATTTATTTACAGTCTTCCTTTTTCATCATGTTATTTCCTTCAGTTTCTTGTATCTTACTCTCTAGCATGATTATATATCCTGACCTGCTATGATTTGTTTAGATGTACTATGCTCGCTCCTGTCCTGATTGGACCTGTTAAAAATTTTATAGTGAATAATGAGGCTCTGGTGTCTACCCATTATGGTGTAGCTTTAGACATCACTTGTGACTTGGACCCACTTACAGTAGAGGATCTACCACAAGTAGTTTAGATTGCTAGCTTAGACTCTTACTTTGTCTTCTCATTGATACATTATTGTATATATATACTGGAAGTTTGTTTTATCTGATGTTATGGAGATGTTATCTTAGACTTTATCTGGATTGTATTCTCTGTGATTTTCATTCTGTTTTATCTATCTATCTATCTATCTTTTATCTTGCCCTACCTTAGATGTGATTGAGACTGTATTGTTATGTCACCTCCATTCGGAGTGTATATACTGTACAGGTACCTTTATATTGTTAGATGTTTGACCTAGAACAGCGTTCTACCGCCGACACTGCGGCGTAGGCTGGACGTACCCACGTCTCGTACCCTTACTTTAGGGTGCGGGTCGTGACACATTTTTAGTGGTGGCCCATGTAGGTCGAATTTATGTAGTGGTATTCGTACTAGAATATCACTACAGCCTGCAGTAGGATTAGGATATATTTTTTGAAGGTAATCAATCACAGTTAGAATTCCTTGAGAGTTCCTGGGATGCCCTTGAGAATCTCATTCTGAACTTCAAATTTGAAATCCTTTTCTCTTGTTTTGATTTACCTTTACTCCTTGATATTTGAATTTGATTTTTGATGGATTATTGTTGAATTTGAGTTTGTATTTATTGATTTTGATGATGATTGCTGAGTTTTGAATCTTGATGTTAGCTGTTGCATCCGAGTTTGTATTTATATGATTTGATGGATTATTGTTCAGTTTTGAATCTTGATATTCGTTGATAAATTTGATTTTTGGGTATCCATTGTTGATTTAATTTAATTTTTGTCAAGATGAAATTATATGGGCTAGGTCATCTATGTTATGGAATCGATTATTCTATAGTCACATTAGCCAGCATGGTGAGGACATATAGTCTGACTTTGGATATATTTCTCGGGTGTGGGAATTTAAGTTTTTCGCAGCCAAGCTAGCGGCATCGCAAAAATTTTAAATACCATGATTCTAGAGGTATGTGCCTTAGTCGAGGACTCTGTGATTATCGTAGCCTTGCTTACTAGTATGACGAGGATTTAGAGCACCATGATTTTGGATAGACGCATATGATTATCAGATTGTACCTTAAATGCTTTGAACATGTTTTCTCTACTTTTGTTTCAGTCCTTCTAAAAAAAAAAGAATTATTGTTGTTTTGTTTTGTTTTGTTTTGCTTTTCATTATTTAACTTAGTAGTAGCTTTAGCTGTTTTTATAAACCTTGTATAACTTCTTGCTATGAATTTCTTCTTAATACAATGAATCGATGTTTTGCTAGACCTTATCTTCGATTTGATATTTTAGCTCTGGTTTCAAAATGATTTCTTCTTTTAAACAGATAAGCAGAACATATTTTATCGTTGTTTTCTTCTTGCTATTATTCTTGTATTAAATAATAATAATAATAATAATAATAATAATAATAATAATAATAATAAAAAATTGTCTTCATTACGTCAATCACCTACTTTGCAATCTTGGTAGGAATCTAAATGTTGGTCTTGATATGGAATTTGATTTTATATTGGGACATGAGAATATAGATATATTGGACACAGATACTTTGCCTGATACGTATACATGCTACACTTGATTGTCCAACCTATGTAAATACATATTAATATGTTGTTGATGTTAAATTTTCAAAACTCTAATATTTCTGATACAGTACAGTATCAGAGACTGGTTCTCTGCTTTTTTCAGTTTAAATTCGTAATTTAAATATAAAATTCATGTTATTAGTTTTGTTTACATCACTGCACATGTATGTTATATACAGGGTTTCAATTCTTAAGGAAATTGGTTGAGTTTTGTGTTTGAATTTGTCAAATCTGAGACTGTGTGCATATTAACCCTTAATACTAGATTCTAAGTAATTAGTTCAATTTGCTGTTTTAAATGTAATATTTTGAGCTGTATACATTATTGTATGTAGGGATATAATGCTAGGTTTCATATTCTTACATGTTAGGTTGTGATAAACATTGGGATGGTTTGATGTTCGAATTTCTCCAAAATCCTAAAACTGAATACATGTTAACATTTTCACATTGATTTCAAATGTTTAGTTCAATTTTAGATTTAATATGTAATATTGAACTGTATGCATAGATAAATGTATGGATAGTATGTTAGGGTTTTATCTCCATCATGTTAGGTTGTGTTGGGAGCATTGAGTTAGTTGTGATGTTTCAAACTCCTAAAATCTGAAACTGTATTATGTTAATATTGCAATGGTTTAAATGTTAGCTTATTTTCAGATGTTGTATGTAAATGCTGAACTAAAACTGGGTTTAACCTTTCAATACTAAAGCTATAACCCTATACAAGGACACACACACCCTGACTTAGTATACACTGTAATGTAAACCTAACCCTTCCTCTCTATGTTATGTTAATATATCTATATAGATATATATAGAGTTTATGTATACATGTTATAATGTATATAGATACATAACTAAAATCCCTACCTCTTATATATACATATATATGGTTAGTCATGCATGTTATGGGTAATAGGTTGTGTATTGTAGATTGTTTAACCAATATGCCATGAGTAGTGTAACTTGATAGCCATTGTTTTGAAACCCAAATCCTCATATACTCTTTCATGTATATTTCACATACACACACGCCTACTATCTAACCATATAAACATGTCCCCATACACCCATACATACACGAACCACATAACCTTTACATAATGCTAGCTTTTCCCTCTCTAACGCTATATATATATATAAATATATTGTGATTGGATTTCAATGCAATTGACTTTCATTCTTTAACTTTTGATTGTGACTTTTTCTTGAATAGTACCCCTTATAGATAATTGGTAATTATCTTTATTTTATTTTTTGATAAGTACCTGTCACGCCCCAGAACCAGAATACTGGAGAGCGGGGGCAGACATAGCCAGCTACGTATATTGAAATAGAATACATCTCAACTATACGGTTACGGCTGTCTAGATATGAGGGTTTACTACAAGCCAACAGTCTCTTAAGGTCAAGCCTATTGTCTCAATCTCAAGCAAGTAATATAATTACAAGATGTTTGACCACCAAATATACAATAAAAGGCGTCCCAAATATTACATATCAGTTGATCATGAAGCTAGTCGTACAAAATGCGAGGACTAGCAAGAGTTTAAGTCATACATGATCAACCCTAGGATTTGTTAATCATGTTTACAGCCCGTAGGCAGACAGTAAGTAAAAGTACATCGAGCTAACAGGTGCTCGTCGGCTAAACGCCTCAAAACTAATAAATTTACAATAGAGTGAGCGAAACAGAATAGAAAACCCACTCGTAGCCCGGGTTCCTTCTAGTCGCCACCATTGGGCTAGAAGCTTGGTAGATCCTCGAGAGCTGCTCCGAAATCTGGCCACACAAAACCAGCTGGGTCAACCCCAGAAAGAGCAAGTGCCACAAGGGGGCCACGAAATAAGAACAAAAGCCAGCAATCAGCACAAGAAAAACTAATATTAAAACTAGAATTGTACGAAATCATGTCAGGATGATATACGACGAGATAACCATGGAACTATTCCGATAACCAGGTTACAACCCGTAAACCAAACAAGGACCGGGGTTGTAACCCTTCATCTGAACAGAACTTGGTTTCCCACCATTTATCGACAAGATAATAATGCAATAAATCAAGACAAGGAGCAATCTTGTACTGGATCAAGACATGGCTAAACTGGTTATACCTCATTCAATCAATCACGGCCAAGCAGATACTACGGCTTACTACTTTAACTAACTAGGGTTATCACAGGCCTAATTACTAACAATATACAGTGAGATTGTTCCACAGCCACAAGCCCTGCAGACCATCCAGGTTACCTAGGTCGAAAATTAGGGGTTGAATTCCGGTGGGTACATTGCCCGAGAGACAAATGTAGCCTTAGGTGACTTAGAGGGTGCAACACGCGACGGTGTGCTGGAAATGTGCCCTACTCGACGGCAGGCTACAGATCCCAAGAGCGCCCAGGTAACGGGATTGCCTGTAGCTGTGTCATCTCTTCATGACTACTGTATTATTCTAGTTATTAACCTTAATCCATTTTAGTAGGTACTCCTGACCGTGGTACTCAGGAGTCCCATCCTAGACATGATGCAAGACAGGACAAGTGGATTTAACAAGCAAGCAAGAAAGAACTACCACGGTGTCAAGGCAGGTCAAGTTAAGTTATCAGATAAATCATGTCTGGGTACTTGTCAGGAGTGCGCCACGACGGGCCACTATCATGTCAGGTTGGTCATGTCAGGAGTGCACCACTACGGATCACTGTCGTGTTATGCTAGTTCCTTGTCATACCGTGCCATGTACAATAGTCATTCCAAACATATTAAGTAAAATCAAGTTCATGACAAAAGGCGTAAGGATATAAAATGTGCATAAAATATCTAATAAAATATCAATATACGAGACTATAGAAGAGCCAAGCATAAAGAAATAAGACCAAAACTCCAAGAGCCAATGGGTTAAGCAAGGGATTCAGGGTGCAGCGTACGCACAAGACACGCACGCAGGAGAGCTGCATACGTGAAAAGTCACGCACGCAGGAGAGCTACATACGTGAAAAGTCACGCACGTAGAAGAGGAAAACTCACGCACGCAAGAGAGCTGCGTACGTGAAAAGTCACGCAAGCAGGAGAGCTGCATACGTGAAAAGTCATGCACGCAGGGAGCGGCATACGTGAAAAGTCACGCACGCAGGGAGCGGCATACGTGAAAAGTCACACAAGCAGGAAGTGGCATACGTGAAAAGTCACGCACGCAGGGAGCGGCATACGTGAAAAGTCACGCACGCAGGGAACGGCATACGTGAAAAGTCACGCACGCAGGGAACGGCATACGTGAAAAGTCACGCACGCCAGAGAGCTGCGTACGTGCAAAAGCACGCAAGCAGAGAGCTGCGTACGCGTAAAAACACGCACACAGGGTCTGGGTCTTCTTCTCCATGGCTGAGAAGAAGCTCCAATGGCTCCAAAACTTCAAGGCATCGTAACTTGGCCATCCGAACTCCAAATCCAGATTTCTAAAGTTCCAACCGGGGTGGAATTGAACTCTCTTCCACAAGGAAACATCAAATCCCATAAAAATCTAACTTAAGTAGATCAAAACCATGCAAAACCGAAAATAAGGAAAACTTAGATCTAGAACAAAGGAGGCTCCAAATCACAAAATGCTAAGTTGTAATGTTGATCACCAAGTCCTAATCTAGCAAATGGACAAACAAAAGAGGGTTCTTATGTGGTGGCAAGGTGCACTTGCCTAAGGGAGGGTGTTGTGTAGAGGAAGAAGAAGAGTGTTGTGTAGAGAAAGGAGAAGAAAAAATTAATGGAGGTTGTAATGAAGAGAGAGAGTATTAGGTGGGGATTATAAAGAGGGTGGGTTGTGGTGGAATGAAGATGGAGCATAGGCTAAGGTGTTCCAATACATAATAAACCAAACCAAACCAAACCATCCCAATTAAAACCGAGCCATGCCAAAACCCAAAATACGAGAAATACCGAAATTCCACAAGTTGAGAAAAATAAAATAAAATAAAATGATAAAAAAAATACATGCCAAAATCCAGATACGAGTATAAATACGAAATACTATAAATACGAAAAATGAGGGTGACAGTACCAGTTTTTATGTAGAATGGTAGACTGCCTTATAGTTTTGATAATTTGTTATTTCTGTAACTTTTCTAGTTTAGCACCCTAGATTGCTTGTGTGTTTTGATACCCTATGACCGTTTTGGTTTAGCATGACTAGTATACCTAGATGAGACTTTCACTACCACCGTATGCCGTGACCCTGTATGTCGTCCTTTTTAATCGTATGATTTATTTAAGTTCTGAGACCTTGATTGTTGGGGTTTGACCTAGAAGGGGTACGATCATTTTAATTTCGAGGACGAAATTTTTCTAAGGTGGATAGGATTGTAACACCCAGTTTTCCAGATAAGGGTAATTTTGAAATTTTGTAATTATAGTTATTATTTATTGATATTTATTTCATATTATAATTTTTGGTGATTTTTAATCATTTTAAAATTATTTAAAAATTGTTTTAAGTCGTGACTTATGATCTTCATGTGCTGCTAGTGAAACCCTAGAGACAGCTTGACCTAGAGCCTAGCCATGTGATTAGGGTGTTTCATTTATCATTTCCAGTTTAAGGGTATTTTTGTCATTTTGAATTTGAATTTAATATATATTTTTTGGAATTTAAATATATTATTAAGAATGGTATGATTTTAATATTATTTAATTGATTGTCATGTATTGTGATTAGTCTAACTTAGTTTGGACCTAACCCAGATTAGTCATAGCTAGTCTTAGCTAATTATGGTTAGTGTTAGTTAGTATTAATTAGAATTATTGGAATTTAAGTGATTTTTAGTATAATTTAATTTAGTGCTATTCTTGACTTTGACTCATAGTGACTTTGGAGACTGTCCTACAAGCTAACCCTAGTCATGACCACTTGGTTAGATTATGAAACCCTAGTTTAACCTAAGTTAATGATAATCTAGTCATTATGATTAAATTGGGGAAATAGAGATAATGAATAGGTTGGTTAATGACTTGTGATTTCATAAACCATGACTTATAGCCTAAGGCCCATAGAGGCCCATAACCCAATTAGTGAAACCAAAACCCAATCCCTAGCATTTATGGCCAGCCACCTAGGGTTCCACACCCCTATTTAATGTCTCTCAAACTTAGGGCTAGCCTCCTTAGAATATTTACAAGTTTAAAGAAGAGGTAACCCTTTCTTCCCCAATCTATAACTCCTCCATTCCAACTCCTTTTTCTTCCTAATTTCTTGTAATAGCTTCTAATTGCTGTGTTCTCTATGGCTATGGTGAGAAATTTCAGGGAAGGACCAATTTGAAGAAGTTTTGGTAGCTTGAGGAACCACTTACACTGGGACTTTTTGAGCCATTGCAAACCCTAGGTAAATTTCTAATCCACTCCATAAAATGATGTTTTGATTGCACGAATAGGAAGCCCTAGGTCTACCCTAACTGTAGGTATAGCAACTTCTAGGTTTCGTGTCCAATACATGTCTATATCGGACATGTATCAGTGGATACGTGTAGCTGTTCGATGAAATGCTACAGTAGGCATTTCATCACTGTTTTAGAAATTGGTTTGAATAGGAAATTAGTTTTTAACCTCGCTTATGGGATTCCAGTGTCCTGAGATTGTTTTGGTGTCGTGTCGTGTCGTGTCGTATTGGATATGGTACATGCGGGGTGAACCACGTGCGCGTGCGGGTAGCATTCCCCTGCTACTCGGGGTTGATTGCGCACAGCACACGCCACTTGGACAAGTGTAATTGGACACGTGGGTGCGGGCAGTGTCTGACATGAGGCCCCCAAAGTTTCGTGGGTCCTGGTGTCGTATCGGACACGCAGTTTGCTGTGCACGGGGCGTACACTGTACGTGTACAGTCTATTAGTGTGTTCTGTGTTTAAATTCCAGTTTTATTATTTAAATTCATGTTTTAACTGCTAAATTAGATCCTATATATGATTAATAATCTATATTAGTTTGATTACATAGTAATTTAGGTGGTTTGATATGAGGAATGGAATATTTGATTCGAGTTGGGTTCAATGTGCCACTGATACACTGATACATTGTATGTTCAGCTTTCCTATGTTAAATCCCATTTAATTTAAATTATAATTGATTGTTTTAGTTGCCAATTATTCCCACATGTTTGATTATTCATGTTAAGTTCGATTTCACTTAATAGAATAGATTTTGGATTCGTATATGAGAATATGGACAGTGAGTTAGGCTCAACTGATACATTTAACTGATACATGATTAATTCAAATTCTCCTAACTGTTATTCCTATTTTAATCATGTTTTAAACTAATGTTTCAACTGTCAATGATTCCACATGTTTGATTATTCATGGCTAGTTCAATGCTTCGTATAGATAGGCTTTTGTTATGTAAATGGGATTGGCATTAAGTTGGGTTTTTAATGTGTGTCAACTGATTTTATTCTCGATTTTAACTGTCAGCTGAGAACTAATTTCCTATACCTGAGATTAATTCATTCCTATTAAACTGTAATAGAATGATTGTTAGTTCTCATCAAACATGAGAACTAGTTCTTCCCTTCTTCAACTGAACTAAAATTGAATGTGAAGCCTCATATTGCATTGGGCATTAGTTAACTGATTTAAATTCGTATGTAAATTGTCATGTTACTTCCCTTTCCATGCATTAGCTAACTGATTCCAGGTTACACCATATTGTTAGCTCACTGATTTCCTATAGTTAGCTCAATGTTTCTTTGTTAACTGTCAACTGTTATTTCATTCCTTAAACCTGAGATGTTATCCCCATACATTGTATTATTGTTTCATTGATTAAATGGTGGAATGGGAGAAATGGTTATCTAGTTAACTGGAATTGAAATTATGTATACTATTTTGCATTGACACTGCACACAGGATTCACTAACACCTTTCATTCCATGTTTTCCATTTATCTAACACTACACTTTCCATATAACCTTCACTGTTTTCAAGTTTATGCCATACACACACACAAGTGTATATCACTAAACACCCACACATTGACACCCTCATGTGACACTCTTGACACAACTCTATGTGGCACTCACACATACACCCTCTCATGTCTTCACACACACACATGAACACATACATTCCCTTTCCTTATTCTCTATGTATGTGTATATATACACATGTATATATATAGGTATGTGGGATTCACATATAGGTAACATATATGTTAATGTGTATTACTATATTATATTATATAAATATATCAATATGTGTATTATATTAGATATATGTATTGACATGTGGTTATGTGATTTGTGGGTTGGTTTATAGGCATGATATAGCCTATAGCCTATGGATGTGGCTTGAATACCAGTATAGAGTCTAGTTTGACTTGTTTTGTCTTGATTAGACATAGAATAGACTAGTTAGCCTAGTGAGACTTGTCTGGCTTAGATTTGACCTAGTTTGACTAGTTTAGTTGACTAGAGTTGACCGAGAGTTGACTTTAGTCTAGATTGACCTAGATTCATATAGAATGCATTGTAATACATCTTATTATCATTTTAGACTTATAGTGACTTGTACTGTTCTATAGGAGACAGACACCACTCCTCGGACAGTAGATACTCTACAGATACTCAGGATACAGGCGAGTACATTCTCTGATCATTTTATATCCTGCATTAGGAGTATATTTCCTGCTTTAGATTACTTTACATGATGTTGACACGTTGGAAACACGGATTAGTACTATATGGATCTTATCGTGCGATGTTATCCCCTTAGTGGATACATCGGGTATTCGTGTTCGTGTACTTTATCGTGAGCATCGTGTACTCTTTATATTCGTGACATTCGTGTACGAAACGTGTAAAATCATGTATAATCATGTATTCTCATGACCTTCGTGTACAATAACATAACTTGGCTAGATCCTTGTGTATTGATTGGAACGGGGGAGTAGAAGTGGTTATGTAATCAATCCAGTAGATTACTCGTGTACAACCTCTGTAGATTACTCGTGTACAACATCGTGCCGTTTACATAATCGTCTTGTGCTCTGAATCACTAGTCACTAATAGTTCTCTATATACTGTAGTTATTTATTTACAGTCTTCCTTTTTCATCATGTTATGTCCTTCAGTTTCTTGTATCTTACTCTCTAGCATGATTATATATCCTGACCTGCTACGATTTGTTTAGATGTACTATGCTCGCTCCTGTCCTGACTGGAACTGTTGAAAATTTTACAGTGAATAATGAGGCTCTGGTGTCTACCCATTATGGTGCAGCTTTAGACATCACTTGTGACTTGGACCCACTTACAGTAGAGGATCTACCACCAGTAGTTTACATTGCTAGCTTAGACTCTTACTTTGTCTTCTCATTGATACATTATTGTATATATATACTAGAAGTTTGTTTTATCTGATGTTATGGAGATGTTATCTTAGACTTTATTTGGATTGTATTCTCTGTGATTTTCATTCTGTTCTATCTATCTATCTGTCTTTTATCATGCTCTACCTTAGATGTGATTGAGACTGTATTGTTATGTCACCTCCATTCGGAGTGTATATACTGTACAGGTACCTTTATATTGTTAGATGTTTGACCTAGGACAGCGTTCTACCGCCGACACTGCAGCATAGGCTGGACGTACCCACGTCTCGTGCCCTTACTCTAGGGTGCGGGTCATGACAATAAGCTAGACAAGTAGAGATGCAATAGAGAATAAGAAAACATGTATATGAACTGAAAACAATAAACATGTACAAATAACCACTAGTAAGAACATGTATGAACGAGATAATTAGCAATGAACATGTACAAGTAAAACAGACAGTGCATTTAAAATATCTTTTGACATGTGAACGGCTGGGCTAATACGCCACATCATAGATGGCTATCCACATTATAAGATACGGCTAACCCATACATGAGGTGTATGACTTAGCTATCCACAATAACATTCATTGGTGTTTGTTCACATACCTATTAGGTATTTTCCCTTCCGACTCACTAAACAATCAATAAATGAGAAGTGATACAATAAGTCTTATCGTGTCACAATCGTGTCTCAACTGGATACACAATAAAACAAAATAAAGAATATGTAACGTCCCAGTCCCAAAATACGTAGGACTAGGAGACGAATACATGCCAGCTTCGTATCGAGTGGACTCCAGCCCAGCTCGAATATGTATAAGCTGTCTAAAATAAATTACAATATTATAACAACTATCTATATCTCAATCCTCCGAAGATAAACTCTTGTATAAACCAAATATACTAATGTTGGTCAGGAATTAATATACCGGTTCCTACAAGTAACATGAAAAGACAATATAAAATAAAGTAGACCAGACTCTATTACAATTATCTTGAATAAGCTTATGAAGAAGAAATAAGCTTGCAAAACAAGGCTATACAGCCGCATGGTCAAAGTAAAATATAAAATTGGATGAATATGAAAAGGTATTAACTGAATATATACCTGTAATCCTGGAGAAATAGTCATCAATCCTCCATCAAATCTACAAACAAGCTCAGCAAACCTGAAGAGATTACCAGGTCCTCAAAGGGACGTAGCAAGATACAAAAAAATATGTCGAATGTAACAGTATAAAATATGCAAGGAAAATAAAGAAATAGTCATGAAAGAATCAACTAGACGCAAGGAGACTAAGACATAAAGAATCTAGACATAAGGAACCTAAGACACTGGCATGCCATACTAGTCGTGGCTAACATGTCAAATCTATAGGCTGTAGTCAAGGCAAGCACTCCCAATCTGTAGTATCTCAATCATAGTCAAGGCAAGCACTCACAATCGAGATTGTAGCCATTCCTAGGATCAAGGATAAATAAACCTAGAGATCGTAGTCAAGGTAAGCACTCACAATCTATAAAATATCCTGAGTCAAGTCCTACGCTAGTCAAGTCAAGTCATTTCATGTCAAGTTAAGTCATGTCAAGGGAAACAACAGTGTAGGACTAGAGAACTCTATTACGAGACACCTATGAACACGGAAGCAATATAACAAATAATGAACATATAACATGAATCAAGAATGTGCATGTATACTAGAAGTAGGATAAAGTAACACTAATATAAAAGTATAGTGAAAAAGAAACAACATGAAGTAGATATCATGCATATAAAAATATATTGTATAAGTTGGCAATGTATAGTTGCCTGGAGGTAGCACGTAAAACCAACAATTCAATCACTCAGTGAGCTACAAAAGTCAAACTCCCACAAATATCTTCGGATGCTGAAACAGACATCATCAACGTGTTTAGCATAAGAAAAAATGTCTACATTTGACTACCCATAAGTCCAATTCTGGATTCAGGGACAAAACGGTAATTTTGGGCCAAAATAGTGTCTACCGTTGGACCCATTTGTACCGAAAAATGTGCCAGAACCTATGGTCTCTAAAGTCGACAAGTTATATACCTACGAGTCAAGTTTTTCGATACGAACTCAATGGTATGTCCAGATTTGGATTTTGATTAATCGTGTAAAAAATCGCCCGTTGAGTCGGATCGCGGGTCCGCCAAAATTACGTTCTGGTCGACCTTCTTAGAATTGGGCCAAACATAGCTCGCAAGACCAGAAAAATGATACAATTCTAGTGACACAAGTTCCGTCGCGAGGTGACGAGCGTGCACAAAGTAATTTTTGCAAAGAGGCCGATATGGTGTACCTCGACCAATATGCCTCAAATTCGTTGCGCACACGCAACCAATTCGAGTTCATCGAAACCCACACGTCTACAACATCCCTATGCACCTTTAAATGCTCTCAGGTTGTGATGAAGTCGTCCGGTTTGTTGGGATGGACCCGGTATCGGTGTTTTTCGGGTTTTAGAAAACTGGTTTCTTTGGTTTTTAAACTGATTTTTAACCAAACTTTATAATCAAAATAGTTTATAACTAACATAAAATAATAATTTAATTTCTAGAAAATACTTATAATTATATTTATATTACTAATAATATTTTTTTAATGGTGGAAATTCAAGCATAATAGTCTCATGTCGATACTACAACATTAATTTCACAATTGGCCTACTTGTTGAGTCCCGAAACAACAAATAATTAAAAATATTAAATTTTGGAAAAATTATATAAATGAGTTAAAATAAGGTTTTTAAGATTAAACCTTGCACAACAAATATTTTAGTAGAGTTTTATAAAGTATTGCAACTTTTGGACATAAAGAACATAGGATTTTTGGAGTTACGGTATTATACAAAATTTCGAGAATCTTAAAAAATAATAAACAAACTCAAAATCTAACAAATAGATATGCGTTGGAAACATCTCGATATATAATTTCTGAATAAAAATATTATAAGGATCAAATCTGACATTGGATAGGCAAAAAATTGCTCATAGCAGATCTCGTCGGTTCTGGATACCTTGTCGTAGAATCGATGCCACAGACAAACCACTTGGACCTGTGTGATCTAGCAATATAATATTGAAGTAGAGACATAGAGGTAAGTTTTAGTTTTTGATTGAGGAGAATCGGACGAGAAAAAGTAGATGAAATCTAGTCTACAAATCAACTAACCTGCTATGATGAATTCATCACAAGTTCGGTCGACTTCGGGTGCCTTCGCGCCTTGTATCGACGAAATTAGGGGATGAGGCTCCTTGGGAAGGTGCTGGGTATTAGAGGGGTGTTCTAGGGTTGCGATTAAGGTGGTAGGAGGGTTCGAAGAGGTCGGGATGATGAGTTTCTGTCGGGTGGAAAGAAAAGTGTAAAAATAGAAAATAAATATGAGGGGTTCGGTTTCCAGTGCATAAATATATAATGTATATTCTTTCATCATAGAGTGAAGAGGTCTACGTGAGAAAGAAGAAGTGGGGATTGATTTGGATTTGGTTTTAGGGATTTTGGTTGAGATTTGATGATTTAAATCAAAGGTGTATCTCAAAGAAATTTGATTGGGTCCAAATTAGGAAAGTAGTTATAGAGTTGATTTAAAAATAAATTTAAATCAATATGGCTGCTATTAATTCATTAAAATCAATCTAAAATAGGTCTAAGAGGAAGAAAACCCTAGAATAGGCACTACGAAGCCTACATGGACTAGTTTTGGGTCAGTAGAATTTTTGTGGTCGATTTGAGTCCAATATGTCTATAGTTTCGACTTGTGTGCCTCTTAGGATTAAATGAACGTGGAAACCCAATTGAGTGGCACACCATTGGTATGTGTGTAGTCGGCTTGAAATGGGTCAAAACCTATATATTGGATCGGAGTTGGGCCTTAATTGCTATTTGGAAAGCTAGTCAATTTTTACGGTTGCGACTAAAATGACTATTTTATCCCTAAATTTGTACATAAAAAATATAGCACAAGAAAACATGTTTGGATGGGACATGATACATCAAACTGAAGGTGGACTCGTCTAGAATACAGTGATGGGAGTAGATTTGAGAAATTGATAATTATTACGCTTTAAAAATCAAAGCTACGGAAAAGTACATCTATATATAGTCATAATTAAAATAAGATATGGTTTAATAAAAGAAAATCATATAAAATAAATAAAAAATAATTTTCAAAAATTAGGGTGCATACAATCTACCCACCTTAAAAGAATTTATTCTTCGAAATTCAATTTATCAAAGAACTCAATATTGATAAGGGAGAAGGCGCTCTTCAACCATCGAATAAATGATCCGTCTGGTCTTAAAATATTTAAGGGACGTACTCTAAAAGATTGCCACTCTAGCCTACAAGAAATAACTAGCAAGCTTATACTAATTCAACTATCGGTAATTGTTTTTCTACCATCTATGGCTACTAACTCCTTCCTAAATTTTGAAAGGTTCCCAACTTAGTTACCTACTAGGGATCCTCATAGGTTATTTTGATTATCTAGGTAGAGCTTATGAAACTTATAAAATGTACATCTAATCTAAACGTCTAACTATATCCTCCTAACCTTATTATTATCACAATTACATAACTCTCTTTTTACCTGACCAAGCTAAGCGATACCTACCATTCTGTCTAATCCTAACTATACAACTGATAGGGCATAATAGTAAACAGATTGGGTTAGGCTATGTTTAGGTTCTTCTTATAGAGGGTCAATCTTTACACTAAAACTATCACTCTATTCTTGATCAAGTGACTACCATAAGAGCGTAACCTATTACGATCATATATTTATTTCTATACTGACGACATCTACCCACCTTTGGTCATACTACTCCATCAAACACATGCTACCCTAAAATTTTATCTAGTTGCAAAAATTACTACCACTAGATACTTATGGCATATGGTATCTCTAATCCCCTCCTATCTATCAAGCAACTAAAATTCAATAAACAAACTAATTTATACTATAACTTAAGAATTTTTGATAAATTATGTAATGCACGATCATTCATCACTCTAAAATAGGAAGAGACGATAAGCAATGGCACAAGAAAACAAAGGAAGAATAGTCAAGAGCAAAATGATAGAGAAACTTCTAAAAAAGTTGTCAATGTAGTTATGGATTAAGATTCCTAAGGGTTTAATCATATTCGTAGGCCCGTTCGATACAGTAACATAACCGAAACGGCTAACTTGAACTGCATATGCCACCAAACAAATATGTACCACCCCAGTCCCAAATATGTAGGACTATGAGACATATACATGCCAACTACGTATCGAGTGGACTCCAACCCAGCTCGAATACGTATAAGCTGTCTAAAATAAACTACAATGTCATAACAACTATCTATATCTCAATCCACTGAAGATAAACTCTTGTATAAACCAAATATACTAATGCTAGTTAGGCATTAACATACCAATTCCTATAAGTAATAGGAAAAGACAATATACAATAATGTGGACCATACACTATTACAAGTATCTTGAACAAGCTTATGAAGAAGAAATAAGCTTGCAAAACTAGGCTATATAGCAGCATGGTTAAAGTAAAATAAAATATAAAATTGGATGAATATGAAAAGGTATTAACTAAATATCTACCTGTAATCCTGGAGAAACAGTCATCGATCCTCCATCAAATCAATAAACGAGCTGAGAAAACCTGAAGAGATCACCAGGTCCTCAGAGGGACATACAAGATATAAAAAAATATGTCGACTGTAATAGTATAAAATATGCAAGAAAATAAAGAAATAGTCGTGGAAGAATCAACTACACGCAAGGAGACTAAGACATAAAGAATCTAGACATAAGCAACCTAAGACACTGGCATGCCATAATAGTCGTGGCTAACAAGTCAAATCTATAGACTGTAGTCAAGGCAAGCACTCATAATCTATAGTATCTCAATCATAGTCAAGGCAAGCACTTACAATCAAGATTATAGCCATTCCTAGTATCAAGGATAAATAATCATATAGATCATAGTCAAGGTAAGCACTCAAATCTATAGAATGTCCTACGTCAAGTCCGACACAAGTCAAGTCAAGTCAAGTCAAGTCATGTCATGTCATGTCAAGTCATGTCTTGTCAGGGGAAACAATTGTGTAGGACTAGACAACTCTATCATGATACACCTATGAACACGGAAGCAATATAACAGATAATAAACATATAACATGAATCAAGAATGTGCATGTAAACGAGAAGCAGGATAATGTAACATCAATATAAAAGTATAGGGAAAAAACAACAAAAAGTAGAGATCATGCATATAAAATATACTGTATAAGTTGGCAAGGTATACTTGCTTGGAGGTAACACACAAAATCAACAATCTAATCTCTTAGTGAGCCACAAAAGTCAAACTCCCGCAAATATCTTCGGATGCAGAAACAGACATCACTAACGTGTTTGGCATAAGAAAAATATCTCCGTTTGACGAACCATAAGTCCAATTCTGGACACAGGGGAAAAAAAGATAATTTTGGGCCAAAACAGTATCCGTCGTTGGACCCATTTTGTACCAAAAAATGTGCCATAATATATGGTCTCTAAAGTCAACAAGTTATATACCTGTGAGTGCAGTTTTTTGATACGAAATCAACAATATGTCCATAATTGGATTCCAATGAGCTGTGCACAAAATCGTCCGTTGAGTCGGATCGCAGGCCCGCCAAAATAGCATTCCGGTCGACCTTCTCAGAATTGGACCAAGCTTGGCTTAAGGGACCAAAAATGACACGATTCTAGTGGCAAAAGTTTTTTCGCGAGGTAACGAGCGTGCACAAAGTAATGGAAGTTTTTGCAAAGGGGCCGATACGGTGTACCTCGACTGATACGTCTCAAATTCGTTGCGCACGTGCAACCATTTCGAGTTCCGTCGAAGCCCACACGTCCGCAACATCCGTACGCACCTTTTGATACTTTGGGTTGCGACGATATCGTCCGGTTTTACGGGATGATCCGTATCGGTGTTCTTCGGGTTTTAGAAAACTGTTTTTCTTTGCTTTTTAAAGTAATTTTTAACCAAACTTTATTATCAAAATAGTTTATAACTAAAATCAAATAATAATTTAATTTTATAAAATAATTATAAATATATTTATATTACTAATAATATTATTTTAATGGTAGAAACTCAAGCATAATAGTCCCATGTCGATACTACAACATTAATATCACAATTGGCCTACTTGTTGAGTCCCAAAACAATAAATAATTAAAATATTAAATTCTAGAAAATTTATATAACTTAGTTAAAATAAGGGTTTCAACATTAAATTTTGCATAACAAATAGATTAGTAGAGTTTTATGAAGTATTGGAACTTTTGGACACAAAGAACATAGGATTTTTGGAGTTACGGTGTTACGCCAAATGTCAAGAATTTTAAAAAATAACAAACGAAATCAAAACCTAACAAATAGATATGCATTGGAAAGCTCCCGATGTCTAGTTTTCGAATAAAAATATTAGAAGGATCAAATCTGAACTTTGATAGACAAAAAATTGCTCACAATAGATCTTGTCAGTTTTAGACACCTTGTCGTAGAATCGACGCCACAAACAAACTGCTTGGACCTGTATGATCTGGCAATCAGAGATTGAAGTAGACACAGAGGAAACTTTTAGTTCTTGTTTGAGGAGAATTGGACGAGAAAAAGTAGATAAAATCTAGTCTACAAATCGACTAACCTGTTGTGATAAATTCAGCACAAGTTCGGACGACTTTAGGTGCCTTTTGCGCCTCGTATCGACCAAATTAGGGGCTAAGTCTCCTCGGGAAGGTGTTGGGGTATTAGGGGATGTTCTAGGGTCGAGATGAAGGTGGTAGGAGGGTTGGAAGTGGTCGGTATGATGAGGTTTTGTTGGCTAGAATGAAAAGTGCAAAAATAGAAAATAAATAGGAGGGGCTCGATTTCCAGAGCATAAATATTTAAAGTATATTCGTTCACCATAGAGTGAAGGGGTCTACATGAGAAAGAGCAAGTGTAGATTGATTTGGAATTGGTTTGACGAGATTTGGTTGAGATTTGATGTTTTAAATCAAAGGTGTATCTCAAAGAGATTTGATTAGGTCCAAATTAGGAAAGTAGTTATAGAGTTGATTTAAAAATATATTTAAATCAACATGACTGCTATTAATTCATAATAATCAATATAAAATAGGTCTAAGAGGTTAGGGCACCCTAGAATAGGCACTACGAACCCAACATGGACTATTTTTGGGTCGGTGGAATTTTTGTGATCGATTTGAGTCCAATATGTCTATAGTTTCGACTTGTGTGCCACTTAAGATTAAATAGCACATGAAAATCCAATTAAGCGGCACAGCATTGGCATGTGCGTAGTAGGCTTGAAATGGGTCAAAACTATATATTGAATGATTTGGATTGGAGTTGGGCCTTAATTGCTATTTGGAAAGCTAGTCAATTTTTACGATACAGACTAAAATGACTATTTTACCCCTAAAGTTGTACACGAAAAAATATAGCACAAGGGAACATGTTTGGATGGGACATGATACATCAAATTGTAGGTGGACTCGTCTAGAATACGATGTTGAGAGTAGATTTGAGAAATTGATAATTATTGTGCTTCAAAAATTGAAGCTACAAAAAAGTACATATATACTCATAATTAAAATAAAGTATGGTTTAATATATAAAAATCATATAAAATAAATAAAAAATAATTTTCAAAAATTAGGGTGCTTACAGAATAGCATTATAATGTAAAAAGAACATAAAGCAATAGTGTACTTGCCTCAAGTTATTGTAGTTGACTTGTGCGACACAATCTCGATTTGCATGAAAGTTGTAATTATGGCTAACTACTACTAATTCGTTGAATCATCAGTCATCTATGGGTTCTACAAATTAAACAAAATAATAAAGTATTTTATTAATTTTTAAAAAATTATTATGCTATAGATCTATGTTTCAACTTTTTAAAACATTAAACGGTTCACAAAACAAAGTTCGAGATCTTCCGAAATCTCGAAAACAGAACGACATGTCAATTTTTTAGACAACTGGGTCTAAAATAATTTTCCAGAAATTTATGTTCATAATTACAGAAAATAAATTATAGATTTGGAAAGCTAACCTTAATACGGTTCTAACAAAAAAACTAGAGATGAAACGTCCGGAGTTGGTCACAATAGCCTCGCGAAGTTGTTATAGCTTCAAAAAAACGAGGCTGAATTTATGACAAATTTTGGGTTATTTTGGACGAAAAGAGAGAATTTTGAAAGAGAAAAAGATGAGAAATTTTCATAAGGGTATATATAATGGGTAGCAATCACCTAATTAGGATTATAGAATTAGGTTGGAAGGATTTTGGTGTTGGAAGAAAATAAGGAAAAGCCTCTCCTATATATATGTGAGAGGTATCCTAAATAGGGAAGGATTAGAAATCTTATGGATAAATCTTTCCATAAGTTCAAATCAAATCAATCATAGATTGATCAAATCTCAATCTATTAAGGTCATAATAATAATTTAAAATAGTATCCAATATTATCAAATAAAATTTAAAGTCTATTTGCATAAATCCAAATCTTATAAAAATAATTTAGCAAATCTTTTTATTTTTCAAAGATAATTATCATTAATTTCAAAACTAAATTAATAAAATCTAAATATAATATTTGATTACAATAATAATTCAAAATAATATTTAATATTATCAAATAATATTTAAAACATATTTTATAAACTCAAATCTTAAAATAATATGGCAAATCTTTTATCATTCAAAAATATTTATAGTTACCTTTTATAGAAATTCAAATAAAAATTTTACAAAAAATTTAAAATAAAATAAATAAAGTTTAAAAAAAATCAAGAATAGGGGTTACAAATCTACCCACCTTAAAAAAAAATTGACGTCAAAATTTCAGATGGTATGACTAGGCACGACTAGAAATATAATAAAAAATAATAGGATTAATGATTAAAATCAGTCAGGCATAATTGTAAATATATTTGATACCTAAGATAAGATACGATTTGGCATAATCGAAATATAATCAAAATAGTCAATTCGAGATCAAAATCATTTAAGAATGATCAAATCGAAATCGTTTTGGCACGATCCGTTACTTAACCGAAATCATTTAGATATGATCATAGATTCAAAATCTAAGTTTATATGATTATGAATCTAATGGAATAGAATCAAAATATAGTAATTGGTTCTAAATGATTACTAGGAAGAACTAAATGATGATTCTTGAATAGGAAAGATAAGAAAGAAAGGAAGAACTACCAGTTTAATGAGAAGATGCTAATTAGAAATAAGGCATCAAATAAATTTTGAAGTGAGAGTACATGGTTTGTGGATCATGAAAAATAATAGTTATATACCAATAAAAGATATAGCATCTATGGTATTCGAAAACTGTACATATATTTGAAGCCAATTTACCGAGATTCTAGGCCCCGCCAATGTACATTTGGCTGCAGTAAATTTTTGGTTTCATGACTCAGATAATGATATGGTATCGAATACTCTATCAGCTCTATCCAATATTGACATGACAACTCAAGGATCAAAATAAGACAACGAGGGCATAGTTTTAATATATTCGATTACCTACGCTTGAAATTATTTTAACTTAAGGGTCATGCCTTACCAGTGTGCTGCTGGCGGCAGTGAACCCGCAGTCTCCATAATTCAAATAAATGGCGATAGTGTGCATCTGCCTATCCATTGTAAGTCATCAAATATTATTCCAACTATATCCATAAGAATTTCAAAAGAGCTTCTAGAAATTCAAACAATATTGATCATGATAGAAAAAGTGTAAGTATCTGTCCTTGAAGTGAAAGTATCAATTTTTGAAAATCAAACGATCGATTAGGAAAAATGACTGAACACAAGAGAAGTGAAAAAATTAATTTCTATTTCTCTAATATTTAAGGATCGAGAAAAACATGTCTTGAATTTTAACAAAACTGACTCAAAATTGATAATTGGATCAGGTTAGGCTCAACACTCAATAGATAGAATATTGATTCTCAGAAAAATAATTACTTATGGCCAGGAAAATAAATAAGCAATACGGACCTTACAATATGACTATGTTTAGACAAGGCAGAAAATGGAATTGCACAAACAATCAAGATTAGGAATTGAATCCTAGGAAGTCCTAATTTACCAAGCGAATAATATACCCACCTTTGATCCTACCATTGTATCAAACATCTATTTATGTGGCAACCTTAACTACCCAACAGTCAAATTAAATAAAGAATTCCTATTTATGTACCTAGTCCTAGCCATTCTCCTAAAATCAAATCTATCCTAATTATGAATGAGCACTTCCTAGTCGTAGTCCCGTAGTAGTACAGCTAATATAGGTACTACCACGAGTTTGTACAATTTTGCAAAAACAGACCTGCATGGGCCACAAAAAAACGTATCACGACCCGCACCCGCTTTTCGGCCTACGAGTACGTAGCCAAGACCAGCCTACGCTGCAGTATCGACGATAGTACGTTGTCTAGGTCTCAATGTCAATCTCAAATACAACAAAATCATATCTAATTGCTCATTCATAATAATTATTTTATTTACAAATCCAATAATACATAAAAATGACATTCGGGAACAAAGCCGCTAAAAGTTTAAACAAAAGAACTTAATCTAGAATCTAAGGTCAGCCTCCAAAATCTCTCTCTCCCCAAAAAAGTCAAAAGTGCATAAGACGGCAAGCATGACAAGTCACCTGCAACGATATAGTCAATAAAGGAGCAAAGTACAACCCTATTACAATAATATAACTTAATACAAAATAAGCTAGCCAAGTAGAGATGCAATAAAGAATGTATATGAACTGAAAATAATAAACATGTACAAGAAACCACTAGCAATAACATGTATTAACGAGATAACTAGCGATGAACATGTACAAGTAAAACATACAGTGCGTTTGAAATACCTTTCGACATGTGAACGGCTGGACTAATACGGCACATCATAGATGCTATCCACATTATAAGGTACGGCTAATCCATATGTGAGGTGTAGGACTTAACTATCCATATTAACAATCACTGTGTCACGACCCACACCCGCTTTTCGGATACGAAGCGTGTCCAAGTCCATCCTACGCCACAGTGTCGGCGGTAGTACGCTGTCTAAATACAAGTCACAATAATCTAGAATCACATGGTAAACTATATCTCATCCACAGAATAATCGAATCAATCAAGGTCAATAAAATACCAAAGAAAACTGAATAATATAACTGAATATATCCAAGATTCAATGTCACGTCCAGTGGACACAAATCCACTACCAATAGACGGAAAAATAGAAAATACAAGGAATGAACCAACCGAGTACAACCTGCTAACCAAGTAACCTCAATTGCAAAGCGCCGTGATCTGAAGCTATCTCAAATCCACTCGTCTGCTCCTGTCTCAAACTCGGCTAACCTGAAGAGATCATCAGGTCCTTAGAGGACTAGCAAGATACATAAAAATGAGCCTTTCTAACAGTTTATTATGTATGGGAAAAGTACAGAATAAACAAGTAAAATTGAGCAATGAATAAAGCACGAATCTATACACTGTCTACACATAGATGAACTGCTGAACAAGGACTAGAGAACTCATGTTAAGACGGAGAACCAAATCGAATACTCAAACCCTCGTCCCTAGTGTGGACTCGCAGGTTTGAACTACTAACCCTTGTTTCTAGTGTGGACTCGCAGGCTAGCATCACCCTCGTCCCTAGTGTGGACTCGCAGGTATAAACCCTATACTACTAACCCTCGTCCCTAGTGTGGACTCGCAGGTTAGCATCACCCTCGTCCCTAGTGTGGACTCGCAGGTGTAGACCAATAACTACTAACCCTCATCCCTAAGGTGGACTCGCAGGCTAGCTTCACGATTTCGAGACAATGAGGCACGACTCAATCAAGGTACGACCAATAAGACACAAGGCTAACTGTGAATACGGTATACAAATCAATGATACCAATATACGAACAGGATATGAAAGATACATTGCAACAATATGAGAAAAATGGATAAAAATAATAGACAGTGCATATAAATAAAGCTATGTAGAAAGACAAGGTATACTTGCATGTGGTCCTGAGCTGCTGGTACGATCAATTGTTGAGTCAAAATCCGATTAACCTATTTAAAGCATATACATAATGTCAATAGATAGCTCAATAATGATCTATCTACCTGGTCTTTAAGCCTTTGATTTGGTTTCTTAATTTACTAGGCTAATTTTGGTTCTATGTCCCCTACTGGATATGGCTGACTAACACTCATACATATTCATTAGACTACTTCCTGGTTGGACCTACCTTTGCTAGAACGATATCAACCCACCATTCTACTTACGTACCTACCTTCTTGTTGTTTACTGGAACTCAAAACCCCTATAGGTACTGTCTATTGTCTCTAGAGTTGTTCCCACTCATGTGGCAAGGTATCAAAGCCATATGGTATTACTCAGTCCTTTCGACCCTCTCAAGTCTTATCTACTGGCCTCCACTGAACTGCTCCCATTCTCTCATTTAGAAACCCTTAGTACAATCACTAGAGTCCTTCATTTATCGAGTGGATTAGAGTACCTAGCAAGCAATTTGCTATATGAAGTTAATGCATCCTGTCAATACTACATGTAGGGCTGAGGTAGCTTGGGGGTTTACCTGTGTTAAGTTAGCTGAAACTTCCTAGACTGGAACACCTAAGGCTTATGTTCAGTTTACCATGTAGGAATTTTCCCATAAGACACTTGCTATTTGTAACTCACCCATCAGGCAGAGGTGTCTAATATGTTACTTAGGTGGTTTGCCTGATGCTAGGCTGCCTTGGTGTGGGTGTATTGATAGCAGGTGAACCTTATGTTTTGTGCCAATTGGTATAAATGGCTAGTACCAAGAGTCCTATATCAGGATCCCTGTGTTTGCATAAGAGAGTTTATAGGTCGTTCTTAATGGTTTACTCTGTTGGATGGAAGGTACAGATCACAAGACTCTACCTAAAGGCTAACCGAGACTTCATGGAAGTATCGTGTGGGTAACAATTTGAGTCTAAAGGAAGTTCACATATTAATTGATGAGTATGATACTCTAGTTTAGGATACAACCCATGAGTATCCAACCCAGGTATTAGGGTACACTATACTCAGGTCTGATTCAATGCCCAAATCAGTTCTCGAGTCGAATCATGTATCCTCCTTATTGTACATGATACCTCTGTGGTGTATGATATCATTATCTGCTGGTACCTCTATTATGAAGTTTGATATCAAAGGTAGGTGAGGGTATGCATCTATGATTGTGTCCTGTTATTCCTAAACTTAAACATTTACCAAGTGTAGGTATCTGCACTGCCATCTAACGGCTAAGAAGGGTTTGGCTATATATGTATCAATCTTGATACTATCAACCTGAAATCACGAGTACCCCCATGCTTTATATCCATCCTACTTCATACGAACTTGATCTTAAACATAGTTTATTTAGTACAGTACCTGCCTTTATTGTGTGATCGGCCAACAACATCCGAATTGGTACTTAGTCGAATCTGGACTAGATATCCTTCTAATACAAC